>CM069140.1:28201126-28866126 GCA_035221665.1 Okamejei kenojei | reverse complement strand
AGGAGAGGGAGGAGAGAGAGGGGAGAGAGGAGGAGAGGGGGGAGAGAAGAGAGTAGAAGAGAGAGGAGGGGGAGAGAGAGGGGGAGATGAGAGAGGAGGGGGAGATAGAGGGAGATGAGGGGGGGAGATAGGAGGGGGGAGATAGAGGGGGGAGAGAGAGAGGAGGGGGAGACAGAGGGGAGAAGGGAGGGGAGGGATTGAGGGGGAAGAGAGAGAGAGAGAGGTGAGAACGAAAAGAGAGAGAGGGTGAGGGAGAGACGGGGAGAGAGAGGGGGAAGAGGTGGGGAGGGGGGAGGGGAGAGAGAGGTGAGGAAAGGGGGGGAGAAAAAGGGGAGAGAGGGGGGAGAGAGGGGAGAAGGGGGGAGAGGGGAGAAGAGGGGGGAGAGAGAGGGGAGAGAGGGGAGAGAGAGGGGGAGAGAGAGAGGGAGGGGGAGAGGGGGGAGGACGAGAGAAAGAGGGGGGACAGGGGGGAAGAGACGGGGGAGAGAGGGGGGAGAGAGGGGAGGGAGAGAGGGGGGGAGAGACGGGGGAGAGAGAGGGGGGGGAGAGGGGGGGAGGAGGGGGGGAGAGGAGGGGGAGAGAGAGAGGGGGGGAGAGGGAGGAGAGAGGGGACAAGGGGGGAGAGAGAGAGGACGAGAGAAAGAGGGGAAGAGAGAGGGGGAGGGGGAGTTTGAGATAGGAGAGGGGAAGAGAGTGATGGGGGGAGATTGCGGGGGAAGGGGGGGAGAGGGACGAGAGAAGAGTGGGGGGGGGGGGGGGGGTGGGGGGGGGAGGGGGAGGGGGATAGGAGAGGGGGGGGGGGGAGAGGGGGATAGGAGGACGAGAGAGGGGGAGAGAGTACGAGAGAGAAAGAGAGGGAGAGGGAGGGAAGAGAGAGAGGGGGAGAGAGAGCGAGAGGGGGAATGAGAGATAGAGGGGGCGAGGGGGGTGAGAGGGGGAAGAGTGAGGAGAGGGGAGAGAGAGAGGGGAGGGGGAGGGGGGGTGAGAGAGTGTGTGTGTGTGTGTGAGTGTTTGTGGGGGGTGGGGTTGTATTTGAGAGAGGGAGAGAGAGAGAGGAAGGGGGGGGGGGGGTGGAGGTTTGAGCAGTTGGACCAGTAGGTGGTTGTGGGGCATGCAGGACCAGTGCTGGACTGCTCCTCTTTCCTCTCTCTCTCTTTCTGGGCCCAGTGGCGTGATGGCAGTGAGTGGGTCTCCATGCTCCAGCTGATCTGGGTGGAAGAGAGGATTGTTGGGTGCATGCAGCAGAGGCAGAGCAAGTGCTGGAGTGACTGGCAGTGCTGGGTCCATGCAGAGCAGTGCTGGAGTGACTGGCAGTGCTGGGTCCATGCAGAGCAGAGCAGTGCTGGAGTGACTGGCAGTGCTGGGTCCATGCAGAGCAGAGCAGTGCTGGAGTGACTGGCAGTGCTGGGTCCATGCAGAGCTGGAGTGGCAGTGCTGGTCCATGCAGAGCAGTGCAGACAGAGCAGTGCTGGAGTGACTGGCAGTGCTGGGTCCATGCAGAGCAGAGCAGAGCAGAGCAGTGCTGAGTGACTGGCAGTGCTGGATGCAGGACTGGCAGTGCTGGGTCCATGCAGAGCAGAGCAGAGCAGTGCTGGAGTGAACTGGCAGTGCTGGGTCCATGCAGAGCAGAGCAGAGCAGAGCCAATGCAATGGGAGTGGACTGGCAGTGCAGTGCTGGAGTGACTGGCAGTGCTGGGTCCATGCAGAGCAGAGCAGTGCTGGAGTGACTGGCAGTGCTGGGTCCATGCAGAGCAGTGCTGGAGTGACTGGCAGTGCTGGGTCCATGCAGAGCAGAGCAGTGCTGGAGTGACTGGCAGTGCTGGGCCCAATGCTCCAGCTGGGCATGGCTTTGCTTTTTCTGGGTGCGCTTTGCTGAGTGACAGCAGCCCAGGCCCCGCCCCCTCTCCGTGATTGACGGCGCGACCGCAGGCCCCGCCCCCGGCCGCGCCATGACGTCAGAGGGAAGAGCAACAAGGCCGATGACGTCACACAGCCCCCTCTCAAACCATTTCCCAAATAGAGACTTGCCACAGCTTTGCATTCGCCCACATCCTTATTGAGGCTGGGGGGACCATGAGAGGAATAGATCGAGTAGATGTACAGTGTAGGAAGGAATTGCACTAGCTGATTTACGCCAATCTTCTTCAGTCTGAAAAAGGGTCTCAATCCAGAATGTCACCCATTCCTTCTCTCCAGATGCTGCCTGACCCGCTGAGTTACTCCAGCATTTTGGGTAGATGTACAGAGTCTCTTGCCCAGAGTAGGGGAATCAAGAACCAGAGGACCTATCGCAACGTTTAAGAAGCATTTAGACAGGTACATGGATAGGACAGGATTAGAGGGATATGGGCCAAACGCAGGCAGGTGAGACTAGTGTCGATGGGATATGTTGATGTGGACTGAAGGGCCCCTTTCCATGCTGTAAGACTCAATGACTCTATGACTCAAACCGACCTCCCTTCCACTGACTCCATTTACACCCTACGCTGCCTCGGCAAGGCCACCCGCATAATCAAGGGCGAGACACTCTAGCCACTCCCTCGTCTCCAGTCTCCCATCAGGCAAGTGGTACTAGTGGCCTTGCTGAGACTGTGAAGTGTAGATGGAGCCAATGGAAGGGAGGTTGGTTTGCACGATGACCTGGGCTGTGTCCACAATTCTCTGCAATATATTGCACTCTTGGATGGAGCTGTTCCCAAATCTTCCTGATAAAATCCTTGCCACGGTGCATCTGTAGAAGTTGGTGAGAGTTGTTGGGCGCATGTCTAAGCCTTCTAAGGAAGTAGAGACTTTTGTGCTTTTTTGGCCATTTAAAGCCAGGGCCAGCGACATATTTCCAAGTCAGGATGATGTGAAATTGGAAGGGAATCTGCTGGTGACGGTGCTCCACTGCACTTGGCCTTCTTGGCGGGTAAGGCTGTGGTTTGAGAAGTGCCATGGTGCATTATATAGATGCCTCAGCCAAGATCACACAGCACAGAAACAGGCCCTTCAGACCACAAAAAGCTGGAGTAACTCAGCGGATCAGGCAGCATCTCTGGAGAAAAGGAATAGGTGACATTTAGGGTCGAGACCCTTCTTCAGAATGAGAGTCAGGGGACAGGGAAACTAGAGGTATGAAAAGATACAGAACAAATCAGAGCCGACATGATGGCCAAAGAGCCCATAATGGTCCATTGATGGCTGTGGAGGAGGTGATAACAAGGGGATACGGGCAGTAAACCTAGCAGGACGACTAGAGTGGGGGAGGAACGGAGAGAGGGGGGATGCAAGGGTTACTTGAAAATAGAGAAATCAATATTCATACCGCTGGGTTGTAAGCTGCCCAAGAAATTCCTTTTCTCCTGAGATGCTGCCTAACCTGCTGAGTTACACCAGCATTTTGTATCTATCATCGGTGTAAACCAGCAACTGCAGTTCCTTCCTCCACCCATCTATACTTATCCCATTTACGAGCACTTGATCTGTAGCCTTCTAAACGTTGGTGATACGCGTGCTTGTTCAGATACGTCCAAATGATCGAGCCAGAGTAGGAAGACTGGGCATTTAGCATGATGGATGGCGTGCCAATCAAGTGGGTTGCTTTGTCCTGAATGGGGTTGTGCTTATCGATAGTGAATGGAGCTGCACTGCTCTGGCACATGGAGAGTATTCCATCACATTCTTGACGTGCCTGGTGGAGAGGATTTGGAGATTTAGGTGTGGGGACCTCTCCCTGCTTAGGTACAGCGTGGAAACAGGCCGCTCGACCCACTGAGTCCAGGTGACCAGCGATCCCCGTACACTAGCACTATCCTACACACTAGGGGCAATTTACAATTTTAACCAAAGCCAATTAACCTACAATCCTGCACGTCTTTGGAGTGTGGGAGGAAACCAGAGCACCCGGAGTATACCCACACAGTCACAGGCAGAACTTAGAAACACTGTACAGGGAGCACCTGTAGTCAGGATTGAACCCGCGTCTCTGACACTGTAAGGTGGCAACTCTCCCACTGCGCCACCATGCCTGCCCCTGTACGATTCATTTCAATCACCATGTTATTTATTCAACTGGTCTGGTTATGGTTCTGGTCAATGGTGACACATAGGAACTTGATGGTAGTGAACTGTGCCAGGGGTATGAACATTCACCAAGCGGTATGAACATTGACTTCTCTCATTTTAGATAGCCCTTTCCTTCTCCCTCCTTCCCCTCCCCCGTCCCAGCTCTCCCACAAAGCCTACTATCACCGCCTCTTCCTTTCTTTTTCCCGACCTCCCCCCCTCCCCCCCACCAGACATCATCCTGAAGAATGGTCTCGACTCGAAACGTCGCCAATTCCTTCTCTCCATAAATGCTGCCTCACCCGATGAGTTTCTCCAGCATTTTTTGTCTACCATTGAAAATCAAAGATGGCTGGGTTAGACTATTTTTGGCTTTGAAATCAGTTTTATGTGCATTGTTTGCGAGTGTTTGCAAAGATTAAATTCATGTATATTCAGGGGGTGCCCTGGGAACATGTTGGTTTTTATCGGTGATTGTGTGGAGCACTGAATAACTTCAAGAGCTTACGCGGAAGGTGTCTAGTTATTGTTTGGGAATTTTCAGAAGTGTGTCAATATTTGGAGAAATGTCCATGAATATACATGTCAGTGATAGCGAAGGCACTCCCTGAGATTGTGTGCAGGGTAAATATTTGAAAGGGTAGTTACAAATTCTAAGCAGGCACCAGGGTAGTCAGGCAACCTGTTTAAAAGCTTGGACAACCAAGCAATTTTTCAGACTGCTGACATTTCAGTTGACATTTTTCCTGATATAAATGTTCACAAACCAAAAACCTGCAGCTTTAACATTCAGATCCTGATTCCATGCAACTTCTGTGGAGCTAGCTCTGTGAGGTGGTCACATTCACTTCCATGAAGGCCGAGAGAGGATCAGTGATACACAGCGGCACGTTGTGGAGGAGGCTCACAGATCACTGGAGAGCATCATTAGTTCTGGGATGCACCAGCTAAGGTCTGGGAAGAGATACAGAAGTACTTGTCGAGGTTCATCCCAAACACCTGTACAACATCAGATTCTTTGCTGCACAATGAGACAAATATCGACCACTGCTGGGGAAACATCAGCTCAGTTACAAATGATAGCAATGATAAGTGCAGCAAACTGGCTGGCTCTGGAGTTCAGGACAATGTGAAGAGAGGGGTAGTGAAACTGGATAAAGTTGGGTTCAGTGCGATGGGTGCAGCCACTGCTCGGTCTCTGTATCTCACCAGATAGAAGCTGCTTGACCCGCTGAGTTATTAGTATTTTTGTCTAGATCTCACGGCTGGTTTCCCAGCTGAGTTTCAACAGAGTTTCAACATTGCGTGCCTGCGATGTGTCTGATTGGCCAAAGGTTAATCTGACCTTCCAGTTGCCTGTCATTTTAATTCTCTGTCCCACTCCTGCTCCAACCTCTCTGTGGTCAGCCTCCTACACTGTTCCAATCAAGATCATTGAAGCTTGAGGAACAGCACATTGTCTTCCCACTTAGGACCTTAGATCACACAACTGTATGCAACAGTTCCAGACAATCGGTTATTCCAGTATCAGGTGGACAGTCAGATGAAAGCTCTTCGACCTGCAACGTTATTTTGTCTTCACCGACACAGCGGTAGAGTTGCTGCCTTACACTCCAGAGACCCGGGTTCGGTCCTGACTATGGGTGCTGTCTGTATGGAGTTTGTACGTTCTCCCCCTGACCTGCGTGGGTTTTCCTCGATTTCCTTCTGCACTTCAAAGACGTACAGGTTTGTAGGCTAATTGTCTTGGTAAAATTATAAATTGCCCCTGGTGCATGTCGGATAGTGTTCGTGTGCAGGGATCACTGGTGGGCGAGGACTCGGTGGGATGAAGGGCCTATTTCCACGCTATATCTCTAAACTAAACTAAACACTGCCTGACCTGCTGAATATCTCCTATAGTTTCTGTTTCATTTCAGATTTCAGCCACTCTAAACTATACCTTCTCACAATCACTGCTCAGTGGGAGAGACATCGCCACCGTACATCACCTATCCATATCATACATCGCATGTTCATTTCATGGTAATGGCAGTGTCTTTATTTCCTTTCTCCTTCTCTGTCCCTATTTTATTCTACCTCCGCCAATGCCCCTCATTCCTCCAGCCCCTCTCAGTTTGAATTCTCTATTTTAATCACTCCCCCCCCATCCCCACCATTTACTCCTGCTCCAGATCGATCAGCTGCGTTTAACAAACCTCCAGCAGCCTCTCTCAGCAGGCACCACCTACTGCTTGTGTCATCCACTCTCTATCAGTCCCCACCCAATCAAGGATAGTCCCTTCCCTCTCTCCATCTTCTCGAAAACAATAAAACAATCCTTGATTTCTATTGTTCGGTCTGATAAAAGATTATCAGTCTGAAACTTTAAGTCTGTTTCACTCTCCCAAAGGCGCTGATTGACCTGCTGAGTATTTTCACAATTTTCTGCCTTTACTTCAACTTATTTGCTTCATCCACCACTTCACCTCATCAAGTACAAAAATATCTGGGGGAAAAAAATCACCCCCTTCTTTATTTTGCAATGTATCCCCTTTGAGTGTGTCAGAGTGTAGTATTTGTTTGAGGTGTGTTTTTTTTTTCACATCATCTCCCTATATTTGTAATTACTTCCCCTGAAGCCCAAACATTTCTACAGAGTAATAGCCCTGTCCCACGGTGCGAGTTCATTCCAAGAGCTCTCCTGAGTTTAAAAAAAAATCAAACTCATGGTAAGCACGGAGAATGAACGTAGCGGGTACGTCGGAGCTCAGGGACGTCTCTTAGCGCTAACGGCAGGTACTCGGGAAAACTCGCTAACAACAGGTAAGCACGGGAAGACTCGTGAAGATTTTTCAACGTGATGAAAAATGTCCACGAGAGCCCCGAGTACCGACGAGTGGCCATTACCGTAAATCTCCGAGTTCGAATCAGGGCAAACTCGGGAGAGCTCTTGGAATGAACTCGTACCGTGGGACAGGGGTTTCAAGGAACTGCCTGGGATGTGCTGGTATTAGCAGAAGATTCCTCAGAGTGTATTAATTTATGAGGGATATCCGTGACTGTGTGTTTCCTGGGAGCTGGTATAGACTCAGTGGGCTGAATGGCCTTCTTCTGTGTTTTAAGGAAATAGGGAAGTGTGTAGGTTGTGCCTGATGCTCTGGAGGGCACCACTTTTAACAACTGGAGAATGGACTGGACTTTGAAAATGGCGCCAAACATGGCGCCTCTTGCATGTGGGCCCAGTGGACTATTTGTGCACAACTGCTCTTCGGGGGTAGTACGATGATACTCTCTACTGGACTCTTCGTAAGAAAATAATTTCACTGTGTGTTTGTGCTTTGCACATGTAACAATAAAGCATTATTGAACCATTGAAGCGTGTCATTAACTGCAATAGCTGCGGATCAATTATTGTAGGGAATTGGCCCAGAGTGAGAACTGCTCAAACTTTTCCTAAATTAACAATATATGTTTAGGAGACTTCCCGCTGCAGTTAAGTAAATGTGGGAAATTGTGGGAAATGTGGGAAGGGCGGCACGGTGGCGCAACGGTAGAGTTGCTGCCTTACAGCGAATGCAGCGCCGGAGACCCAGGTTCGATCCCGACTACGGGCGCTGTCTGTACGGAGTTTGTACGTTCTCCCCGTGACCTGCGTGAGTTTTCTCCGAGATCTGCGGTTTCCTCCCACACTCCAAAGACGTACAGGCATGTAGGTTAATTGGCTTGGTAAATGTAAAAATTGTCCCAAGTGTGTGTAGGATAGTATTAATACGCGGGGATCGCTGGTCGGTGCGGGCTCGACTCAACCAAACTAAAAATTCCCAGAGCGTATATTGGTATTGGGAGGAACTAACCAAGCTGTATGGTGAAGACACACGGTGCTGGAGTAACGCAAGGGGTCAGGCAGCATCTCTAGAGAACATGGATAGGTGACATTTCTTCAGACTGATTGAATCTCCTCAAGGTATGTCTACTTTGAAGAAGTTCTTCTGCCCCACTGGCTGTAAAGTGACATTTGTACCAAATACTCAGTCTTTATCGGGGTCATAATTTGCAGACTACTTCCGTAATATTTGAAGGTATTCATTGTTGCTCACAAGGGTTTCCCATGGACCGGGGCATCATTTTCAAGAAATTAACGGTAATGGTATCAGTATTAACAGGGATTTGTTGGACTCAACCCGGTCCATCACGGGCACAACACTCCCCACCATCGAAAGCATCTACATGATGTACCGCCTGCCTCAAGAAGCCGGTATCTATCATCAAGGATCTTCACCATCCAGGCCATGCGCTCTTCTCACCTACCATCAGGCAGGAGTTGCAGAAGCCTAATGTTCCACACCACCAGGTTCAGGAACTGCTACTTTCTTACAACTATCAGATTCTTAAATCGACCTGCACAACCCTACTCGTACCTCCTTAACAGAACACTGTGGACCACCTCTTGCACCTCCATGAACTTGCTTTTGTTTCTTTTTTTTGTTTTTTTTTAATTATTAGAAGCCGTGTACAAAAGTATAAACCGCAGCATACGACAAAATACATTTATTGTACAGCTTCCATTTTAATTTTAACAAAGATGAAATCGAAAAAGAGAGAAAGAGTAAGAAAGAAAGAGGGTGAAAAAGAAAGTGAACGTGTAATAGAACCTCTAAACTACCAAACGAGTGTAATCAAACAGTGAGTAAGTAAAAACTTTAAAAAAAAATTAAAAGACAAAAAGGAAAAAAAGGAAAAACAAACAAAAATGTTGATATACCTGCTTCATTTCTCACCACACCCGTGTTTTGCACTCATGTCTTGTTCTTTTGCACAGTCTTTCTCGAACTGTTTTGCAGAATTTTGTATCATTGATGTATAGTTTATCTGTAATTTATAATGTTGTGCATTTGTCTGAGTCCGTGTGCGTGTGATGCTGCTGCAAGCAAGATTTTCACTGTACCCGTGCCTCACCGCACATGTGCAAATGACAATAAACTCCACTTGACTTCGCTGAGTTATATATCAGTAGTTGGGGCGGGTGAGAGAATATAAACATGGGGTTCAACAGCTATGTGTCAGTAATATTATGTTCTGATGAAAGCTCATCAACCTGAATTGCTCATTTATCCTGGCTCTCCCTCCACAGATGTAGGCTGACCTGCTGAGTGTTTCCAATATTGTCTGCCTTTATTTCAGGGTTTCAGCATCTGCAGTTTATTTTGTTGCTTTTACCCTGCAGGAGGTTTGTAGACTGTTGATTTTCGGAGCAGAAGTCCAGCTGGCACTGCAGCGCGTTCTCAGGAAAAGTGCCACGTCATCAAATGAAGAATATTTCAGGGTTTTGCTAGCTCGGTGTCAGTATTCACTGGAGATTTACTGAAGCGGGCCATTGGCTACAGGAATTCCTGACAGATATTTTGGCTTTGGATAAGCATATCTTCCAGTGCTTTGGGATTTCCATAGAATATGACAACATTAACAGGAAGATGTCCAGCTTTTCCGGGTGTTTACTATCAAAACATGTCCCAGCATTTGCAGGGGCTTCTTAAAACTTAAAACCTAAAAGTGCATCAGTGTTGTCATGATTTTCTTGGAGCTTTTCCATTGTTTACATGTACTTGTCATTAAGTACGTTGGTATGAGTAGCAAAAAAGGAGCAGCTGGAGGAACTCAGCGGGTTGGGCAATATATGTGGAGAGCAATCAGCATGCAACGTCTCGGTTTTTTTTCTCAATGGTTCAATGATACTTCATTTGCCACTTATACTGAGGTGCAGGAACATTCATTTTTCCATACAGTTCAGTACAAGTATCACTATACATAAGCACTTAGATACAACTTAAATAAGCATCTCAGATACAGTGTTGGTGCATAATAGTAGTATATAACGAGTGTAAGTACACAGAAATGAGAGAATTCTCTGTGTTTAGTGTTTCACGAAAATCAAGATCATGACCAGGTCTCCGGGGCAAAACAAAGACTGAAGTCTGACGAAGGGTCCCGACCCAAAACGTCACCCATCTTGATTTCCAGAGATGCTGCCTGACCCACTGAGTTACTCCGGCACTTTGTGTCTACCTTTGGTATAAACTAGCATCAGCAGTTCTTTGTTTTTATGATCGTTTCACCCACTTCCCTGCACACCTTTGCCGAGGGTTTGGTTCCCTTAAGAACACCAAATAGTGAACAATACTGTGGGAACGGGCCCATCAGAACAATGCGCATGCCGAACACGGTGTCAACTTAAACTAATCTCCTCTGCCTGCACGTGATCAATAACCCACCCCCCCCCCCCCCCATTCCCTGCATATCTGTGGGCCTATCCAAAAGCCTCTTAAAGCCACTATCTGTCCACACCATCACCCTGGGCAGCACTCACCACTCACTATCTGTGAAAATCCTACCCTACACATCCATCTCCTTTAAACTTTGACCTCAATGCTATGTCCTTTAGTCTTTGACATTTCCAAAGGCTAGTGGTTTACCTACAGGCAACGCACACTCCACATTCCACACATCTACCCACAGCCTTCCTTCACTCTCATCCACCCATCAAGTTGGGCCTCTCCCTGTCTGTGTGCCTCACTACTGCGCCACTGCACGGGAGGCCAACAAAGAGAACAGGGGCAGCCTTGGCTGGCGAGATGCTGGAGGAAATTGGCATCCCTGGTGCCACGAGTGCGTGTTAGCAAAGCGTAATCAATCGTGCTCATCTAAATTGCAAGAGCAAGTGAAGTGCCATGGACACGGTGAGCTGCAGCAATGTGGTGACGAAGTGAGGGGAAGACAATGGGGACCCGGCGAGGGGGAACCGCCGTGAAGATCAGAGGGGGACCCGGTCAGGGGGAGGGGGAGGGGGAGGGAGATGGGGGGGGAAGGGCACCCTAGTTTTAGAATCCTCTGCCCAGGGGATAAGCCTGCGTTTGTTTGTTTGTTTGTTTGTTCGTTCAGGCTAAGGCACGGTGCACGCGGCAGCCAGCCAACAGTCTCTTGTCCTTTTCTTTTCTTTTCACTTTTAATTTAATTTTAATTTCAAGTTTTCCGTGTACCTTGTTGTTTGTTATGACTGTTGGCAGGCCAATTTCCCGCCGGAAATGAACAAAGTTCCATTGTATGGTGTCGTGCCGGTGCTGATTCCGAGGTCTACGTGCGCCAGAGCTGTCACGTGCGCTGCACGCCTTCGGGAGTCCCTGGGGCGGTGAGCTCTCAGAGTGGCGGTTTTGTTCTCAGGGTGCACCGGCAAGAGTGCAGCTACTCAGAAACTCACGTTCATCAGTAGCACTCGCACATGAATCAAGAGTCTTTATTGTCAAGTGTCCCAAACAGAACAAGGACATTCTTACTTGTAGCAGCGCAACAGAATATGTAAACATAATATTCTGTAAACTATATTATAAACACGTTAATATATAAATACACACACAACATATACATACATACACACATACACATATATGTACAGTATATCTATGTGTAAATACACTTACACAAACACATATGTATGTATGTATGTATGGCAAGTGCGGCAGCAGGCAACAGGCAGTACTGATTGGTGAAGTTTTGTAACTTTGTCCCCACCAAAACGTGGCAACACTTGTGTACTGCCCAGGTGAGGTCTGCTATATGATTTTATCGGGCGGGTTGTATGCAAACCATAGAATTTCACTATACCTTGACACATGTGACAATAAAGTATCACTTGAATAAAGTATCATTGAAAAGACAAGAGCCTGTGTCTAACTGGGGCCAGGACAATCACAGTGGTGAGAATGGCCTTGGCCGTACTAGATTCTCGCACCTGCAGACCAGGCCCCGCTGACTGAGCATTAGCTGTGAGTGTGGAGACACCTCAGGGAGCCAAGTACTTGCACTGCTGCTGAGAGTGTGATGTTGTTTGCAGGTCAGTGCTGTAAAACATGTCAGTGTTGTGCGCGCGAGCACATATATGCTTGCATTCTCCAGGGACTGTGTTAGTATTTCCAGGGGACACCTGAGAGTGTGTTAGTGTTTACTGAATCCTGCGGGAATGTGTTGGTGATAACTGGGAACTTAAGGGAGCGTGTTAGTCTTTACTGGAAGTCCCTGGCAGTGTTTTGTTGGCACTGGAGATGCTCTAGGAATTTAGATTAGTTTAGAGATAGAGCGTGGAAGCAGGCCCTTTGGCCCACTGTGTCCACACTCACCAGTTTACAATATGACAGAACTTTATTTATCCCAGGAGGGAAATTGATCTGCCAACAGTCATCAAAACACAAAATACACTAAACATGAAATTAAAGCGACGAATGGAAAGGATTGGGGAAGGAGAGGGGGTGGGGGGGAGGGAACACTCGTTCCATCCTACACACAAGGGGCAATTTACAAAAGCCAATTAAGCTACAAACCTGCACATCTTTGGAATGTGGGAGGAAACCAGAGCACCCGGAGAATGGGAGATGGTAAAACTCCAGACAGACAGCACCCAGACGTCGGAATCGAACCCAAGTCTCTAGCCCTGTAAGGCAGCAACTCTGCTGTTGACCCACTGTGCTGTCCAAAGGTTGAGTTTATTATTGTCACATGTGCTGAGGTACAGAGAAAAGTCAAAGAAAAGACTAAATATATAGACTGAATACAAACAAAACCTCCGCAGTGCACAGATGAAGGACAAAGGGTGCAACCTTTAGTACAAGGTACAACACTGAAGTCTGATAAAGTCCAATTATCAATGATCACTAAGGAAGCAGATGGGAGGGCAGGACCACACTTTTGCTGGTCCTTTCAGTTGTCCGATAACAGATGTGAAGAAACTGTAAGAAAGAACTGCAGTTGCTGGTTTAAATCGATGGTAGATACAAAATGCTGGAGTAACTGAAGAAACTGTCCCTAATTCTGGAGGTATGCATTTTCAAACTTCTGTACTTCTTGCCTAATGGACGAGGGGAGAGAGGGAGTGACTGGGGTGACATTGGTCCTTGATTATGCTGGTGAGCTTGCCAAGGCAGCAAGAAGTGTCAATGGAGTCGATGGAAGGGAGGTTAGTTTGTGTGATGGTCTGGGTTATGTCCAGAACTCTCTGCAATTTCATGCGGTCTTGGATGGAGCTGTTTCCAAACCAGGCTGTGACGCATCCCGATAAAATACTTTCTACGGCGCATCTGTAGATGTTGGTGAGGGTTGTTGGGAACATGCTGAACTTCCTAAGTCTTCTAAGGAAATAGAGGCATTTGGTGCGCTTTATTGGCCATAGATTTGATGTGGCTTATTCCAGGACAAGCACCATCATGTGTCCGGGACACCATCATGTGTCTGGGATCTTTTGGGAGTGCGGTAGTGTTTACTGGGATGATCTGGGAGTGACAGCGATTACTGGGTTGCACAGTTGTGTGTATATTTGCAAATGATTTCCTCTGTGTTTCTCAGTATCCACAAAAGATCACTTGAAAGTTTGTCTTGATTTGGAGTGACTTCTCCTTGTGTGCAAGAATATTTGGAGAGAAATCTCTGGAAGAATGTTATTATTTTACTGCAAACACCAGCAAGTGTAATGGTTACGGATTGTCTGGCTAGCTTCAGGATGTGCAGTGAACTCCTCATAGCATGGCAGTATGCTCATCTGAGAACGACCCCAGGAATGATTGGGTTAACGCATGATGAGCGTTTGATGGCCTGTACTCGCTGGAATTTAGAAGGATGAGAGGGTACTTCGTTGAAACTTACCGAATAGTGAACGGCCTGGATAGAGTGGATGTGGAGAGGATGTTTCCACTGGTGGAAGAGTCGAGGACCAGAGGGCACAGCCTTAGAAAAAAGAGGACGTACCTTTAGATAGGAGAAGAAGAGGAATTTATTTCGTCCGATGGTGGTGAGTCTGTGGAATTCATTGACACGGACAGCCGTCAATGGATATTTTATTTCGGAGTCACGTGAGTGACTACGTGAAGACCCCGTCCAGCACGCATGCGCGACATTAGCGTTCATGCAGTGCACCCGCGATGAACGGAAGTTCAAGGCGCTCCCGCTACAAATTAAAAAGTCGGGCCGACAGGTAAGTTTTACCGTGGCCGTGTGTATTTTCCCTGTGGTCTGCTTGTGTTCCAGGAAGAATGAGCAAGACCAGAGGGAAGAAATCTGCAGCTTGCCCCGTTCGTCTCCCGTTGAGGAATGTTCTTTGGAGGGGGGGCAAGAGGCGGCAGGATTGACTACCGAGCCGAGCCCAGCACCGCTCGTGCTGCCTGAGCAGCGGGCTGGAGGTACCTGCAGCCAGAACCGGGCGGTAGTGTCCGACGATTCGGATGAAGATGCCTCACCGCTCGAGAGCGACACAGGCAGCCGCCTAAGCCGCATGGAACGGCTTATGGAGCAATTGCTCCAGCGAGATCTGCTGAGAGAGCAGCAGCAGACTCGCCAAGGGAGTTCAGGCACTCCCGCAGTGCCCTTTACGGCACTGGCCATTGCTTCACCTTCTTTCGAAGGCAGCATTGGCGACCAGGTCTGGGCTGGTCAAGAAGAGGGGTCACTGGCTGAAGATGTCCGGAGTAAGCAGGGTGTACAGGATCAGGAAGAGCTGCTGGGTGTGGTCAACCGCTACGTGGCCACTCCACGAGCGGGTCGGCCTTTAGAGCCGAAACTTGCAGCCAGCATTGACCACCCGTCCTCACAACCCCTACAAGAACGGGTGGTCAATGAGGCTCTTGAACTAATATGCTCGGTCCATTGATGGTGTGGCCATCTCCACAAATCAGCAAGATATATTAGCTCTGCTGTGCACCACTCAATATGAGATACACTATTTACGGAAGGAAATCATCAAGCCTGCTCTCAACCCAAAGTTTGCGGGACTTTGCAAAACACCGGGTTCAGAACCTCCAATTCTGCTCTTTGGAAAGGACTTTCCGAAAAAGGTGAAAGACCTAGAGGAAGAATCCAAGACCTTTGGTCCCGTGAGGGCAGGTTGGGACTGAGCAGACCTAACAAACCCAGGCGGCAGTACCCCACGGCGTCCACCAGTCGTCGACTACCATATGGGACTGGTGAAAGCTCGCGGTCCGCAACCATTCCCCGTAAGCCTTTTTAGGCCAGGGCCCAGAGTGGACCCCATGGAAAATGCGCCACCCCCATCAACATCAACATCAACATCAACAGCAGCCCTCTACTACCCAGCAGACACCTCATCGTCCAGCGAAGAGGCAGAAGAAGCACCAATAACCATGGAGGTAGGTGGGTCTGGTTCCTCTCAACATATGAGCAGTAGGGGCTCTATACTAACAGGGGGGAGATTGCACTTGTTTTTGGATGCATGGGAATCCATCACTAATGACAAGTATATACTCAGCAGCATTCATGGCTACAAAATTGACTTTGTTCATGAAAACTGACTTTGTCCAGTTCAGCATATATACCCCAAAGGGTATTTACCCTCTCAGTCAAAGAGAAACAAGAGGGTCAAGCTGAACTGATGAGGCTACTAGCAAAAGGTGTCATTGAAAGAACAAAACATGAACCTTTGGAATTTGTGTCTAATATTTTCACTAAAACTAAAAAAGATGGTGGATGTCGCATCATCATTGACTTAACTACTTTAAACGAGTCTGTTAAGTATATACATTTCAAGATAGAAACTTTTGAAACAGCCAGACTATTGGTTTTTAGAGGGTACTTTCTAGCAAGCATTGATTTAAAAGATTCCTACTATTCAGTACCCATACATAAGGAGCATCGTAAATACTTAAAGTTTATCTGGATGAAACAGCTATGGCAATTTAAAGCCTTACCAAATGGACTAACCTCCGCTCCAAGGTTGTTCACTAAAATTTTGAAACCTGCTTTGGCATTATTGAGGAAACAAAAGCATATAGTCATGGCATACTTAGACGACATTTTAATAGTAGGGAAAACCTTGGAGAGAGCTATTTTGGCAGTTGCAGCCACCAAACGTTTGTTTGAAACTTTGGGATTTGTCATACATCCAGATAAATCCAATTTGATGCCGTCCACTACCATGGACTATCTTGGATTTACGATTGACACTGTTCGCATGATTGTAACTCTGCCGAAGGATGCCAGTGCTCTGGGCTGGGGAGCAACTAACATGCAATCCAGCACAGGGGGCAGATGGACTAACTCTGAATCATCTTGCCTACAGACACGGGGTATCAACTACTTAGAAATGTTGGGTGCGTTTTATGGTTTAAAAGCATATTCATCTAATACGCATCATGCACATGTCCGGTTGCAATTAGATAATACCACGGTGGTGGCTTATATCAACCACATGGGTGGTGTAAAGTCGATATCGTGTGACAATTTGGTCAACCTAATCTGGCAATGGTGTGTGTCGAAAGACATATTTGGTTATCAGCAACTTACCTACCAGGTAAGCAAAATACAGTGTTAAAGAAGGAACTGCAGATGCTGGAGAATCGAGGGTACACAAAAAGCTGGAGAAACTCAGCGGGTGCAGCAGCATCTAAGGAGAGAAGGAGATAGGCGACGTTTCGGGTCGAGACCCTTCTTCCTTGAAATGGGAGGAATCAAAAGAGAAGTTATTGAGGGTGAGGACCAACTCTGCTAGGCGGAGGAGGGTGTCAGTGGACGGGTATGGGTTGCTCCTCTGGTCGAGGAAGAACCGGAGGGCTTTGAGACCGTCCTGGTGGGGGATGGAGGTGTAGAGTGACTGGACGTCCATGGTAAAGATGAGAGGATGGGGGCCTGGAGAATGGAATGCACGGAGCCAACGGAGAGTGTCTGAGGTGTCTTGAACATATGTGGGGAGGGATTTAACAAAGGGGGATAGGATGGCGTCAAGGTATGTGGAAATGTGTTCGGTGGGGCACGAACAGGCAGAGACAATGGGTCTGCCAGGGCAGTCGGGTTTGTGGATTTTGGGGAGAAGGTAAAATCGGGCCGTGCGGGGCTGGGAAACGATGAGGTCGGAGGCTCGGGGGGGTAGGGAGCCGGAGCTGATGAGGTCGGTTATGGTGCTCGAGATGGTGGCCTGGTGTTCGTCAGTGGGGTCATGGTCCAGGGGTTTTGTGTAAGCAAAATACAGTGGTGGACGCCAGGTCACGCAAATTTTACGATAACATCGAATGGATGTTAAATCCCAAAGTTTTTGCTGAAATTACAAAGCAAAATGGCATACCAGATATCGATCTATTTGCATCCGGGCTGAATCACCAGGTACCAACGTATGTCGCTTGGGAACCAGACCCTGAGGCAGCAGCAGTTGATGCATTCACGCTGCATTGGGGGAAAATGTTCTTTTATGCTTTTCCTCCCTTCTGCCTCATCAGTCGGGTATTACGCAAGATTCAATTGGATTCCGCTTCAGGAATCTTGATAATACCTGACTGGCCTACACAGCCATGGTTCCCAGTGGCCCTCGACATGGCTGTCGAAACACCGTTGGAATTCCCCAGCAGTCCAGAATTATTAATCCACCCAGTGTCAGGCATTAGTCACCCGTGCCATGACAGAGTCCATCTCCTGGCTTGCAGATTCTAAAAAGACCTCTACTGGGCCTGGGACTGTCTGAGGACGCCATCAACATGATGACCGCATCCCACCGGGAGTCCACCAGGAGACAATACCTGACCAACATAAGGAAATTGGAACGGTATTGCTCCAAAACAGGAACTACCTACACTACAGCTACAGCCACCAGTGTTGTGGAGTTTCTGGTTGGATTACATCGGGATGGACTCAGCTACAGCGCTATAAATACAGCCAGGAGTGCGTTGTCAGCTTATTTGGTTCCAGCAGCAGGACAACTGGCTTTGGGGTCCCATCCACTAGTGGTCAAAATCATGAGGGGCATTTTTAACACTAATTCCCCCAGACCAAGGTACACACAGATCTGGGATGTCAGCATTGTGCTGACGTACCTTAGGGGATGGCCACCACCCAGGGCACTCACGCTGGAACAACTTACTCTGAAATCCGTCATGCTCATGGCACTAGTGTCAGCTCAAAGGGTACAGTCCCTCCACCTTCTGAGGCTGGACAGCATGACAGAGTCATTGGACTGTTTCACATTTCATATTCAGGGACTGGTCAAACAAACTAGACCAGGTACCACGCCTCCAGTCATGGAGTTCCGGGCATATTCATCTGACCCACGGCTGTGTGCCAAGACCCATCTCGCCAATTACATAGACACAACATACAACTTAAGAGGGAGAGAAAAAGCCTTATGGATAAGCCACAAGAAGCCTCATGGTCAGGTGACGAGCCAAACCATTTCAAGGTGGCTCAAGCAGGTGCTTAAGTCAGTGGGAGTTAATACTAATGTTTACAAATCTCACTCCACCAGGGCTGCATCTACGTCGGCGGCTAGGCGAATGAACGTGCCTATGGACCATATTCTGGCAAGAGCAGGATGGTCCTCGGAAAGAACTTTCCAAAGACTTTATAATAAGCCGCTGGCGGAACCTGCTACATTTGCAGACAGAATTTTAGAGTCTGCAGATAATGTTTAATTTAAGCCCGGGGGAGCTCTCTGTTTTTTTGTTGTCATTAATAAACCTTTTTGTTCACAACAGGTTATTGTTGATTGTGATAACATACTTCCTCCCTCTAAGGTCTTCAGACAGTGAGTGAAGCATGAGCTGGTACACGGTTCGGAATCACAGAGCTTTGAAGTCTTCACGTAGTCACTCACGTGACTCCGAAATAAAATAGTAAGATTAAATGAGAACTTACCAGTTCAAAGTTTGATCTGTATTTTATGAGGCGTTACGATGAGGGATTACGTGCCCTCCGCTCCCACCCTCTATTATACAGATCAACTGGTAATTTAGTTCTTATTTTTTCTTTACTATATTTCAATCGTTGTGTTTTTTCTGTGAATCCACACCGCTGCTTTGAAGAATGTCGCGCATGCGTGCTGGACGGGGTCTTCACGTAATCCCTCATCGTAACTCCTCATAAAATACAGATCAAACTTCGAACTGGTAAGTTCTCATTTAATCTTACTATTTTAATGCGGAGATTGACAGATTCTTCAAGAGTCAAGAGAGTTTTATTGTCATGTGCCCCAGGTAGGACTATGAAATTCATGCTTGCTGCAGCACAACAGAATATATAAACGTAAAACAGAGAAGGAGATAAAAGTTCAGCGTGACTATGTATCATAGACCATATATATATACACAATAAATAAACAGATAAAATGCATTAGTAATAATAGACTGTTATTGTTCAGAGCTTGTTTAATGTTGTGTTTAATAGCCAGATGTCTGTGGGGGAGCAGCTGTTCCTGAACCCGGTTGTTCCAGATTTCAAGCTCCTGTACTATCCCGATGGCAATGGAGAGATGAGTGTGTGGCAGCCTGCGATGGTGAGGAGGTCAGAGCCGATGATGGACTGGGCAGTGGTCACAACCTTCTGCATTTTATTCCGCTCCTGGGCGCTCAAGTTGCCGAACCAAGCCACGATGCTGCCAGTCAGCATGCTCTCTGCTGTGCACCTGTAGAAGTTTGAGAGAGTCCTCCTTGACACACCGACTCTCCGTAATCTTCTCAGGAAGTAGAGGCGCTGATGTGCTTTCTTTATAATTGCATCAGTGTGCTGGGACCAGGAAAGATCTTCAGGAATATGCATGCCCAGGAATTTGAAGCTCTTGACCCTTTCCACCATCGACCTGTTGATATTAACGGGATTGTGGGTCCCTATCCTACCCCTTCCAAAGCCCACAATCAGTTCCTTGGTTTTACTGGTGTTGAGGGCCAGGTTATTGTGCTGGCACCATTTGGTCAATCGGTCGATCTCACTTCTATACTCTGACTCATCACCATCAGTGATACGTCCCACAACAGTGGTGTCGTCGACGAACTTGATGTCGGAGTTCGCACTATGACCGGCTACGCAGTCATGAGTATAGAGTGAGTACAGCAGGGGGCTGAGCACGCAGCCTTCAGCTGCTCCCGTGCAGATTGTTATCGAGGCTGACACATTTCCACCAATAGGGACAAACTGTGGTCTGTGAATGAGGATGTCGAGGATCCAATTGCAGAGGGATGCGCAGAGACCCAGATCTGAGAGCTTTGTAACCAGCTTGGAGGGGATGATGGTAGTAAACGCTGAGCTGTAGTCTATGAACAACAGCCTGACATATGAGATTTTGTTGTCCAAGTGGTCCAGAGCGGAGTGGAGAGCCAGCGAGATCGCGTCCACCGTTGACCTGTTTTGGCGCTAAGCGAACTGCAGAGGGTCAAGGTTCATGTCGAGGTCGGAGTTGATTTGCGCCATAATCAACCTCTCAAAGCACTTCATCACCACAGGCGTTGGTGCCACTGGTCGATAGTCATTGAGGCACGTCACCTTGCTCTTTTTAGGCACCGGCATTATTGATGCCCTTTTAAAGCAGGTGGGAACCTCAGACCTCAGAAGTGAGAGGTTGAAAATGTCCGTTAAAAACTCCAGCCAGTTGGTCTACACAGGTTTTGAGAACACGACCGGGTGTACCATCAGGTCCAGGCGCTTTCTGAGGGTTCACCTCTCTGAAGGATCTTCTGACGTCGGCCTCTGTGACTGAGACTGAAATACCATCACGGTGAATGGGGGCTCGGGAAGGCACATCAGTGTCCTTCCTATCAAAGCTTGCGTAAAACGCATTGAGCTCGTCAGGGAGTGATGCTTTGCTGACATTTGAGCTGCCTCCTGATTTCGTTTTGCAGAAGATGATGGCATTCAAGCCCCGCCACAGTTGCCGAACATCCGTCTCATCCTCCAGCTTGGAGCAGAAGTCCCTTTTGGCCTTTTTGATGGCCTTACCAAGGTCATATCTGGACTTCTTGTGGACCTCTGCATCTCCTGACCTGAATGCCCGGGATCTGGTCTTCAGAAGAATACGGATTCTTGAGTGATTGTATGGTTGTCAGGGGTAACCTGCAGAAGGCAGGTGAATGGGATTGAGAGAGAAAGATAGATGAGCCATGATTGATTGGTGGAGTAGACTTGATGGGCCAAATGGCCTAATTCTGCTCCTAAATATTATGAACATTAGCTGGTGATACAGCAGCATTGTATCAATATTTATTGGAATCTGTAGCGAGTTTGTGTTTATTGAGTAAGCTGCCTACCGCCTTGTAGTCAGAACTCTGACCTCTTTTACTGTGTATGCACTATTCTGTCACAGATGTGGGATATTTAATGACTGCCCAGTTTATGTGTCACAGTGACCATGAGATTTATTAGGGACCGATTACTGAGAGCAAGCCTCTCCTAGGAGTGTGAGATCTGTTTATAGCAACCAAACGCATTCATTCATTTAATGCCTCTAACAAAATAGAGCATCCCAAGATACTTCACAAGAATGTTAACACATCAAATTCAAAACTGGTGCAGTTGGAAATGTAGGTTTTAAAATGCAATGGCCAGGTAGAGGTGGCAATGCCTGTAGGTTTGGAGAGAAAAATTAGGCAGAGCAATAGCAGATGTAATTGAATCCTGATACAATAGACAATAGGTGCAGGAGTAGGCCATTCGGCCCCTTGAGCCAGCACCACCATTCAATGTGATCATGGCTGATCATCCCCAATCAGTACCCCGTTCCTGACTTCTTCCCATATCCCCTGACTCCGCTATCTTTAAGAGCCCTATCTAGCTCTCTCTTGAAAGTATCCAGACAACCGGCCTCCACTGCCCTCTGAGGCAGAGAATTCCACAGACTTACCACTCTCTGTGAGAAAACGTGTTTCCTCGTCTCCGTTCTAAATGGCTTACCCCTTATTCTTAAACTGTGGACCCTGGTTCTGGATCCCCCCAACATCGGGAACATGTTTCCTGCTTCTAGCGTGTCCAAAACCTTAACAATCTTATCTGTTTCAATGAGATCCCCTCTCATCCTTCTAAACTCCAGAGTGTACAAACCCAGCCACTCCATTCTCTCAGCATATGACAGTCCCGCCATCCCGGGAATTAACCTTGTAAACCTACGCTGCACTCCCTCAATAGCAAGAATGTCCTTCCTCAAATTAGGGGACCAAAACTGCACAAAGTACTCCAGGTGTGGTCTCACTAGGGAACGTGTGAGGAAACGCTCTTAGGGCTGTCTAACAAGAGTAGATAACGACCATATCTAGAGCCTTAGGGAGTATTGAACAAAAATGCAGAGATCTCGACCAAGAACAATGATTGCTAAAGGTAGTGGAGATGCACATGGCATTTTTGTCTTCATAAGCCAGTGTGCAGAATAGTACGGAAACCAGAACTGTACACAGTTCTCCAGCTATGGTATAACTTTACGGCATTAGTTAGGGCGTAGCTGCAGTACTGTGTACAATTCTGATTTTGTTTATAAACACAAAATGCTGAAGTAACGCAGCAGGCCAGGCAGCATCTCTGGATAGGAATGGGTGACATTTTGGGTCGAGACCCTTCTTCAGCCAGGCTCAGGCTCAGTCTGAAGAACGGTCTGGACCCAAAACATCACCCATTCCTTCTATCGAGAGGTGCTGCTTGTCCTGCTAAGTTACTCCTGCAATTTCTATCTATCTTCGGTGTAAACCAACATCTGCAGTTCCTTCCTACACATACTGATTCAGTATACGTCGGTGGGGCCGCTGTGAGACAGCTGTCCTGCCGTCTTAGTCATTTCGTGTTAGAGATTTCTACTTTTTTTTGTTTTTTTTTGTATGTCTAAATGTGTGTTTTAATGTCTCTCAGTGTGTTTTGCATGGGGGGTGGTGTAGGGGGGGTAAGGGGGAAACCGCTCTCGATCGCCTCCTCCACAGACTAAATCCATGTCGCCTCCTTCATGGCCTAGCACCAAGGATTGGTGCGGCCTTTCCCGGAGTCGGGCCCGGAGCTTCAGCAACAGGCGCAGCGTGAACTTTTACCGATCGCTGGCCCGTGGACTGTTCAGTCTGAAGCTGCGGAGCCTCTAGCCGCGGGTGCGGCGTCCGGAGCCTGGGATCCCTCGTTGGGGACCCCCGGAGAAGAAGAGCTCCGACCCACTGGCCTGCGGCCTACAACATCTTGAGGCCGCCGTCTGCGGAGCTTCTAGCCGTGGGCGCGGCGGGGACTTACTTACCTTCCGGAGCTGGATCCCTCTCCTGGGAATCCCTGGAGAAGAGCTCCGACCGCCAGCCTGCGGCCTACGTCATCCTGAAACTGCGGTCTCCGATAGGGAAGCACCGATTCGGGACTTACCTTCCAGATGAGAGGGCCTGTCATCTGGCCGCCCTTGCGGCGACTGCGGAGGTTTATGGCCCCGACCACGGGGGAAATGGAGGAGGACTGATGGTACTTTGTGCTTTTCACCACACTGAAGAATGCTCGGTGGATGTTTGTGTTCCATTTTTATTGTGTATTGTGTGTTCTTTTTTATTGTACCGCTGCTGGCAAGTTAATTTCACTGCACTCTATTGTGTATGTGATGAATAAATCTGATTGATTGAGTTTAGTTTAGTTTAGTTTAGTTTAGAGATACAGCGTGGAAATAGGCTCTCTGGCCCACTGAGACCATGCTGACCAGCAACCACCCCATACACTAGTTCTGTCCTACACGTTAGGGGCAATTTACAGAAGCCAAGTAACTTACAAACTAGCACGTCAATGGAGTGTGAGAGGAAACCAGAGCACCCGGAGAATACCCACGGGGTCACAGGGGGGAACATCCAAACTCCATACAAACAGCAGCCGTAGTCAGGATCAAACCCGGGTCTCTGGTGCTGTAAGGCAGCAACTCTACCGCTGCGCCACTGAGCCACCACTGACCTCCCTACTGATGAGATGGTGCAGAAATTCACCAGCACATTGCCTGTGCTGGAATGTTTCAGTCAGAGAGAGATGGGGTGGCTGAGTTTTTTTCTCCATGGAGCAGAGTAGGTGGAGGGGGAACATGAAGGAAAGTTATGAAAGCAACACATAGGATAGATAGGAAGAACATTTGCACCATGCCAAAGATATTGGTGTAAGGTGAGGAATAAAAGGTGTATATGGGATCTGAGGAGGAATCTATTCACCCAGAGGATGGTTTGAATCCAGAATGCCCTGCCAAAGAAGGTGATGCATCCACTTTCTGACCTTAAGACATCCAGAAATAACTTTGCAACTAATTATGTATTTTCAAAGCTGTTCAGTACTGTAATTCAGGAAATTATGTGCTGAGCAGCATTCCACAGATTATGGTTGGACAATTGGGCATCGATGAGGTTGAATGTTTAAGAAGTGACTGCAGATGCTGGGAAATCGAAGGTAGACAAAAATGCTGGAGAAACTCAGCATCTATGGAGCAAAGGAAATAGGTAACGTTTCGGGCAGAGACCCTTCTTCAGGTGGAAGGGGGGGTTTATTGTGGATTCTGCTATCATTGGGCCAACATATTGCACCCTTTCATCAGATCCAACATCCATTCGATTCCTCTCTCATGCAGACACTCCCAAGAGCAGTGGAATTATTCCCGGGATCCTGGCCAATTCACGTATGTCTCAATCAGAGTACATCAGATTATTTAGCTATTATCATCACTGAATGGGGAACAAACCAGTTGCCATACTTCTGACATTGCAGCAGTTCAGAGAGCACTGAGCTTCCTCTACAGAACTGGGTGGTGCTCTGATATAATGAAAGATGCGGTACAAATACAAGTCTCTCAAGGGCAGCACAGTGGTGTAGCTGTAGAGTTGCTGGCTTACAGTGCTTACTGCACCAGAGACCGGGTTCAATCCCGACTACGGAGTTTGTATGTTCTGCCCATGACCGCATGGGTTCTCTTCAAGACCTTCGGTTTCCTCCCACACTCCAAAGACGTACTGGTTTGTAAGTTAATTGGCTCGGTATAAATGTAAATTGTCTCTCGTGTGAGTAAGACAGTGTTAATGTGTGGGGATTGTGGTCAGTGCGGACTCAGTGGGCTGAAGGGTCTGTCTCCGCGCTGTATCTCTAAACCAAGCAAAACTTTGTTTATATTGAGCAAACTACTCAGGATTTACTCACCTCATGGTGACAGTTGCCACGGCACCAAGATACACCAGTGTTTCTATCTCTCGGTATGAAGAGAACCATTTGACATATTGCCGTACTTGGGATCGCTTGCAGCATTGATGAATGAGCGGGTCGCTGGGCGGTCAGAAGGACTGTGGTTTTGTGTCCCACATCAATACCTGCAGTTGTTCAGGATGAAGCTTTGATATCAGGAGCCATGAATCTAATCCTCATGACAAGCTTCTCCCCGTAATACACTCATAGAGTCATTGAGTCATACAGTGTGAAAACAGGCCCTTCGGCCCAACTTGCCCGCCCTCATTCACAATGAGTAGAGTGAGTTAGGGCAGCCAGGAGCGTGTTGGAATAACATTATTCAATTTCACTTCTTTGAACTAATCAGGTCAGTGGCAAGAAATGAGGTCAGCAGAGTGGCGCAGCGGTAGAGTTGCTGCCCTACAGCGCCAGAGACCCAGGTTCAATCCTGACTACGGGTGCCCTCTGTACGGAGTCTGTGCGTTCTCTCTGTGACTGCTTGGGTTTCCTCCGGGTGCTCCAATTTCCTCCCACACTCCAAAGACATACAGGTTTGTAGGTCAATTGGCTTCGGTAAAAATTGTAAATTGTTCTTGGTGTGTAGGATGGTGCTAGTGTACGGGGTGATTGCTGTTCAGCGCGAACACAGTGGGCCGAAGGCCTGCATCGTTGATCTCAAATGGTGAGACAGATGGGCGGAGGGAGAATGAAGTACATAGAACATAGAACAGCACGGGAAGAGGCCCTTCAGCTCACAGAACGCCAAGTTAAACTAATCTCCTCTACCCACATGTCATCCATATCCCTCCATTCCTTGCATATCCAAGTAGTCAGACATGGCTACAAGATGGACAGAAGGACCAGATCTGAAATGGAAATGGAGGTTGTGAGCTATCTGATTGCAAAAAATATTATAAAAAATAAAAAAATAAATAAAGTAAAACGTTTAATGTATGGAAAAATAATTAAGAGGCTTTTTGCAGCTGTTACCTTCCACTGAAATCAATAGGTGGCTTCCCCGTTGTGCTTCCTCACAACTGGAATGAATGTCTGAAGCAACCCGACCTAAAACGTCACCTATCCATGTTGCCCAGAGATGCTGCCTGGCCCGATGAGAGACTCCAGCAATGTTTTGTCTTCTGGAGTGAATGTCTAGTGTGTCCACTTAGCCCAAGATCTCTCTCCTCTGCTGAATTCCATGCGGAGTCCAGCATCAGTGCTCAGACTAAAGCCTGGCCGATCCCAAGTCATGGTTCCAAAGTTGAGGTCAATCACAGGGGGTGAGAAAGTTCCACACACGTTATCTCCTAAATTCTGACCCTTTCTCCCCACTGGCGGAGATTTCTGCTCATACGGTGCTGAGAGCCACATGATCAGTCGGATGACTTGGAGATGGCAGAAGCAGTGAGTAGGTTGCCACCCGTTTTGAAACAAGCAGGCTGGTCTTCAATCATCATCAGAGGCATGTTGTCTCTCTCTGCAATAATGTGTCTGCAGAGATCTCCTGGACGACTCAGTGTCAAGCATTCGCTGGCTTGCTTTAAGCTAATCATGTCAAACAGCATGTCTGATTAATAAACCTGCTCCACTCCCTTCATTACTCCAAGACGTCAGTACAAATGCAGGTTTACATTCCAGGCAGATTGAGGGGTTCAGCTGGCTACTTGGACCATTCTCCGGGAGCCCTGCCAGGGGTGCCATCTTTCACATGTTATGCGAGCGTTTTGGTGAAGGGATAGGAGCTGTCCCAGTGCATGACCCAACGGTTAATTCTCTACTAAAAGAAAACAATCACCCTTTAGAGGTGATAGATGCAAAGCGCTGGAGTAACTCAGTGGGTCTGGCAGCACCTCTGGAGAAAAAGGATGGGTGAAGATGGTCTGAAGAAGGATCCCGACCCGAAACATCACCTGTCCTTTTTCTCCAGCGGTGCTCCCTGACCCGCTGAGTTACTCCAGCACTTTGTGTCTATTTTTGGTATAAACCAGCATCTACACTCCTGCTGTTTAGAGGAGTTTATGCTGCACAGACTCGCACTGCATTTTCCACATTTTAATACCAACCATTCAAAAAGCTTGCTGCAGCACAGAGGTCATTGGATTCCCCGTTGACGATATGCTGGACTTACGTAGAAGCACACTGTGCCAATGTACAGTTGAATAGCCGGCAAAAATTAGGAAAATGGGCCAGAGGCTCATTTATAAGCAGTGCAGTTAACCTGCTCAGCATGGACAGGTTGGGCCGAAGGGCCGTTTCCATTCCATATCCAAAGGGCCTGTTTCCATTTATGACTCTATGCTCTGATGTCCTATGCAAAAACATAGAAAATAGGAATAGGATGCCACTCGGCCCTCTGAGCCTGCCCAGCCATTCAACGTGATCATGACTGATCATCCAAATTCTGCCCCTGTTCCAGTTTTCTGGAAATGTCCCGTAACCTTTCTGCCATTAACACTAACTCTGTCTGGATTAGAGAGTGCACAGTAAACCCTCGTTACATCGTTACGATAAGGGAAGGAAATGGTATCTGTTAAATCTGATTGTCTGCTATAACAGAGTGAGGGATTATCATTGTATATGTAGTAGATAGAAGGAACCAGACTTGGTACATGTGATTTAGAATTAAATGTTATTTGGGACAGCTCCTATGAACCATTTAGACATTATACAACATTGTGCCATTGTTTTAAAGTCTCCAGCAACCTCACCTCTCTATTCATTCCTTTAGTGACCCATTCATTACCTGATCGCCTGGATCCCTATGGCCACAAATCTCAGTTTCCTGAATTTTTATTCCGTACCCAGCTCCTAAGTGGCCAGTCTCCTTGATTCAAATAGCCTTTGGGTTTTAGCAGTTCAATATATTTCAATGAGCAATCTCCTCACATGGCCTTTGATAAATCAACCTATATGTTTAATTTTTTACAAGCAATTCATATGCATTTACAAGCCCTGAACAGTAATACATTTATGGAGTGTCAAGTGTAAAAATTATATACACTACAAATGCAAATTTTACCATAGATTTACAAACCCTTCCACACATTAAATAGCTTTAAAGTGTCCTTTTTGACTAAGTAGTTCAATTAACAAATCTTGATTTTGGTTTTTAATACATTTATAATCAGCTCAATTGATTATTAACTCTGTAATCTCTGCGAATGTTAGTTCAGTTGTCAGCCCCAGAGTCATAGAATCAAACAGCCGGGTAACAGGCCCTTCAGCCCATTGCATCCATGTTGGCCAGCAAGAACACTTCTACAATTATCCTGACGGTGCTTGTGTTTGTGTGCGACCCCTTTGACATGCAACAATGTCAGCAGATTGCCAGTCCATTGCAATCCTCAGTAGGAGTTGGACACACCAAGTATTTCACTATCACCTGCCATACACAATTTAGCAAAGTCCACATTTATGACTATTTCCCCCAGTTTAATAAAGGTGTCCACCGAAGATAGACACTAAATGCTGGAGTAACTCAGCAGGTCAGGCAGCATCTCTGGAGAGAAGGAATAGGTGACGTTTCAGGACGAGACTCTTCTTAATAAACGTATCACTCCCTTTAAAATAATATATATATATATAATTTTTTTTTAAATATATATTTTTATTAGAGTATGTAGACAGTGATTTAGCAAACATAATATGAGCAGACCTTCAAGAATTGGGTGCACCGTGTAGTGTGACATTTTAGACATTGTTGTACCATTGTTGTACCAGGATGATCTTGTTTACAAGTCAAACTCTGTTTCCTCAAGCAGAAAGATTCGAGGGGCTCTGCATCAAGCTGATGATGAAGTTACTTGGGTCAGTATCAGGACAAGGACCCTGAACAAAATGAGAAAATAGGGTTCACTCGGGGGAACTGTAATGATGGCGGTGGATTCTCAGTGAGCTTGAGAAAAGAGAGTGGATTCAGACATATGGAATGGGTGGAGATTTTCCATTGTGGTCCAGGAAACAACACACCAGAGAAGAGAAGCGGCTGATGTTCAAAGGACAAAGGACATTTATTGTCGCATACACCAGTTGGTGTAGTGAAATTTGACTTGCCATGCAGCACACAGATAAAGATAAGACACAACATTAAAGAATGAACAATAAACATAAAAACATCCCCCCACAATGGTTCCCACTGTGGGGGAAGGCACAAAGTCCAGTCCCATCCCCATGTCCACCCATAGTCTGGCCTATTGAGGCCTCCGCAGTCGGCAGTACGGCGGCCCGATGTTTTAGGCCGTTCTCGCCGGGTG
This sequence comes from Okamejei kenojei, assembly GCA_035221665.1. Classification (NCBI taxonomy): domain Eukaryota; kingdom Metazoa; phylum Chordata; class Chondrichthyes; order Rajiformes; family Rajidae; genus Okamejei; species Okamejei kenojei. The sequence continues at coordinate 28,836,913 of CM069140.1, read as the reverse complement.
ATGGCGCTCCGGCGTTGGGAGAATCCTCACGGCGGCTTGGGACACCTGGAACGGCCGCTTCCTTACCGGAGTCCGTGGTTTCCGAAGCCGACAAGGCCGCGCCGGATGGAGCTCCACCTCTGGCGATCTCGCCGAGAGATCCCAGGCTCCCGATGTTAAAGTTCAGCGCCGCCGCCCGCAGCTGGCCGCCCCACAGCCCCGCAGCTCCGCGAAGTTCACCTGCGGTCTCAGCATTCCGGAGCTCCAGCGCAGCGACCCAGCAAGGCATCGCCCGCAACGCTCCGCGATGGTGCGCCGCCGCTGAAGCCGAGGTTCTGGGCGGCCCCCCTCAGGAAACGCCGCTCCAGGCCCGCTGGTGGGCCGCGAGGGCGGGTCGAAGTTGCAGCCCGGAGAAAAGCTGCCTCTCCAACCAGTTAGGGACCAGGAAAAGCAGTTTCCCCCTTCTACCCCCCCCCCCCCCCCCCCCCCCCCCCCACCACCCACATCCCCCACATACAAAATAATAAACTCCAAAACAAAACACTAAAACTCACTAAAAATAAAAGAAAGAAGTTAAAAGACAGACAGCTGCAGGCTGGGCAACCATGCCAACTGGACGGCGCCCCCAGTACATCATAAGTCACTGTGGGGGGGAAGGCTGCAAGTGGCTATTGGGAGGCTGGAGAAATAGACCATTCGGAATTTGTTATTTCCCATCAACAGTATACTCCGCCATTCAATCCTTGGGTACGCTGATCTATCTTTTTAAGCCCGTCACAATCCCATTCTACTGCCTTCTCTTTTGGACCAGAGGAGATTTTGTTTGGACGTAACCCCTGACACCAATCAATTAATCTCCACCTTAAAAATATCCATAGACTTGGCCTCCACAGCTGTCAGATGCTAAGTTTAGTTTAGAGATGCAACATGAAAACAGGCCCTTCGGCCCACCGGATCCGTGCTGACCAGCGATCCCCACAAACTAACACTATCCAACAAACTGGGGACAATCTTTACAATTTCCCAGAAGGCATTTAACCTACAAACCTGTACATCTTTGGAGTGCGGGAAGAAACCGGAGTACCCGGAGAAAACCCACGTAGGTCACGGGGGAGAACAAACAAACTCCGTACAGATAGCACCAGGTCTCTGGCACTGTAAGGTAGCAACTCTACCGCTGCACCACCGTGCACCTGGGAGCGTGAATTACTGCCGCCTGTCAGGGCTACAAACTGCAGGAGAGTTTCATAAGGACACAGTGAAAATCTTGAGTGATGTATTAATTCACCATCAGAGATCTTTGAAAAGGACAAGCATGGCTTGTGCATGAATGAAATGTATATTTGCCAAACTGCTCAAAGGTACAAATTTCCAGACCTTTTTAGATTGGGACTTGCGGACTGGCGATGGAGAGAATTCAGATGATACTATTTTGTATCTCATGAATTTGATTCCGTTTTTTCAAGAAGTAACCAAGAAGGGTGATGAGGGAAGGGCCATAGGCATAGCTCAGATGGAGTTCAACAAAGCCTTTGATAAGGTTTAGCACGGTAGGTTGCTCCAGAATGTTGGATCGCGTGGGATCCAAGGCAAGCTGGCTAACTGGATACAGAATTGGCTTTATGGTAGGAAGCAGAGGATAGTGGTGGAAGGTTGCTTACCCATACCCAGAGCACATTCCACTCACTGATCATTCTATGAAGGAATATTATAAACTCGGGGAAGCATGGAGTAGTATAGCACAGAATTAAGCCCTTTGGCCCATCTAGTCCATACCGCCGATCAACCATTTAATTAGACTGATACTACACAGAGAGTGGTGAATCTGTGGAATTCTCTGCCACAGAAGGTAGTTGAGGCCAGTTCGTTGGCCATATTTAAGAGGGAGTTGGATGTGGCCCTTGTGGCTGAAGGGATCAGGGGGTATGGAGAGAAGGCAGGTACAGGATATCGAGTTGGATGATCAGCCATGATCATATTGAATGGCGGTGCAGGCTCGAAGGGCCGAATGGCCTGCTCCTGCACCTAATTTCTATGTTTCTATGTTTCTACACTATTTCCAGTTTATTCTCCCCACATTTCCATTAATTCACTGCAGAGTCTACCATTCATCTATGCCCTCAGAGCACTACAGTGGCCATTTAACCGATCAACCCATAAGCCTTTGGGGTGTGGGTGGAAACCGGAGCTCCCAGGGGAAACCCACGCAGTCTCAAGGAAAACATGCAAACCCCACACAACTAGCACCTGAGACGAGGATTGAGATGGCCGGGTGAGGAGAGGGAGGTTGATTCGTGAGCTGATCCAGTGGAAGGGGACAGAGGAAGACCCAGCAGGAGCTGCTCCACAAGACCGAGGGTGCGGGCGGACTGGACTTTGGATTTTGGAAAAGACACCAAAGCATGGCGGCACCTAAAAATAATTTCACTGTGTAGTCGCACAGATGACAAATAAAGCACCAAGGAACTATTGAATCATTGAATCCGAGTCACTGGTGCTGTGAGGTAGCAGCTCTACCAGCTGCATCACTGTGCTGCCCCTCACAATATCTCTGAACTAGCCTTGTCCACTTTTGCCCACGTCCTTTGCCCACTGGGCACGTCTTACTTAATATGAGTGCCCCCAATTAACCTTCAAAGAAAATTAAAAAAAAAAAAGAATTCTTGAAACCTGAAATAAAAACAAAAAATGCTGGAAATCCTCAGCAGGACAGGCAGCGTCGATGGAGAGAGAAGCGGAGCTAATGTTCCAGGTCAAAGACCCTTTGTTGGAGCTACTTCTAGCTCACGGCTGACCTTTCCTGTTCTACCTTGTGGATGGTTGCGCTAGCAACAATTACAGGCTGATTCCCATCTTTACCTGCAAAGAAGAGCTTGTGCATCACAGCTAGAATATTGAAATTAGGGGAAGAATTTAGCAACAAAAATAAATTATGCAAATAGTTTTTTCTTGTCTACAAAATAGTGGGCAACACGTTTGGGCAAAACAGCGGTAGAGTTGCTACCTTATAGCGCCAAGACCTGGATTCGATCCTGACCACTGGTGCTGTCTGTATGGAGTTTGAATCTTTTCCTTGTGACCACGTGGGTTTTCCCCAGGTGCTTCCCTTCCCTGCCACATTCCAAAGACCTGCAGGTTTGTAGGTTAATTGGCTCCAGTAAAGATTGTAAATTGTCCCCAGTGTGTAAGGTGGTGCCAGTGTGCAGGGATCGCTGGTCGGTACGGACTCAGCGGACCGAAGGGCCTGTTTCCACGCTGTATCTCTAAAACTAAAACTAAAAATTAATCAAAGGGTTAAACTGGTGCCTAAACCTTCCATCATCAGTGACCTTCCAGTGAAATGAATTGCTAACTGATTGGCTGAACCATGCAGAGCTTGATGTTTTTTTTATTGAATAAACATTAATAAGACCATTCTTCAATTTGGCAGCAGTGGAGTCAGGGTCAATGGGTTCTCGCAGTGCTGTGGAAGAACGCTGACTCAGCAATGTGCTCTCCCACCGTCACATTCTGATTCATGAACTTTCATTGACAAAAAAAAAACAGGGACTTCAGCTGTGTGAAGATTTACACTCAGAGTTACTGCTTTTATTCGCAAAGTTGGAGCTAAATCTTGTTATAAACCTAGGGAAAGTGCCATCTCCTACTGACCTCATGTTGCATTAAAAGCTCCATCTCCCTCCGCCCTGCCACACATCAATTACATGCCTCCATTTAAGAGTTCTCATCCTTGACCTGAATGTTTTTTAATTAATTCACGGGATGTGGCCTATGCAGGCTAAGCCAGCATTTAGAGGGGCACAGTGGCGCAGCAGTAACGTTGCTGCCTTATAGCGTCAGAGACCCAGGTTTGATTTTGACCACGAGTGCAGTCTGTACGGAATTTGCACGTTTTCTCTGACTTAGTGAGCTTTCTCCAGGTGCTCCAGTTTCCTCCCATGCTCCACAGACGTACAGGTTTGTAGGTTAGTTGGTTTCTGCAAATTGTAAATTGGCCCCACTGTGTAGGACGTGTGAATGGGTGATCGCAGGTCAGCGCAGACTCGGTGGGCCAAAGGGCCTGTTTTCACACTATCTCACAACTAAACTAAATCTAAATGACACCTCTAATTGACCTTGAGGTACTGATGAGCTGTCTTCTTGAACTGCAGCAAGCCTTGAGGCGTGGCTATACCCACAATGTTGTTAGGGAGGGAGTTCAGGACCCATAGATAGATGGATAGATACATAGACAATAGGTGCAAGAGTAGGCCATTCGGGCCTTCGAGCCAGCACCACCATTCAATGTGATCCACAATCAGTAGCCCGTTCCTGCCTTCACCCCAAACCCCTTGATTCCGCTAGCCCCAAGAGCTCTATCTAACTCTCTTTTGAATGCATCCAGTGAATTGGCCTCCGCTGCCTTCTGAGGCAGAGAATTCCACAAATTCACAACTCTCTGTGTGAGGAGGTTTTTCCTCATCTCAGTTCTAAATGGCCTACCCCTTATTCTTAAACTGTGGCCCCTGTTGGTGTAGACCTGACTCTGAGTCTCGATGGAAAGAAATGGAAAGGGAGATACAGGGTAACCAGACCCAGATTTTGGTGGGAGACAAATATCTGAGAGGGGCTTTGAGACATGCTATGGATCCAATAGTAGCATTTACGTTCGAATTATGGAATGTTGTAGTGGAAAAATACAAATTAAAAAGAGGGGTTCACGCATTGAAGTGGTTCGCATATGACTCAAAGTTTAAGCCAGGGGTGTACGTTTCAAGATTCAAAGAATGGGTACAAAAAGGCATAACGGCAATGTATACAGTTTCAGAAAATGGTGAGTTTACGAGCTACCAAGATTTAAAGTCAAAGTATGGTCTCGAAAACAAAGATATTTTTAGATATTTGCAATTAAGAGACTAGTTTACAAAAGAGATAAGGCCAGAACTAGATGAAACTTCAAATAATGAGATCAAGGTGATTGTGGATGCATACAAACAGAAGGGGTCTCGGGTCATCTCTGTTTTCCACCAAGCTCTGGTGGGAAGTGAGGGAGAATCAACACTCTACATAAAAACTAAATGGGATGCAGAATTTAAAATTCAAATAACAGAAGAAGAATGGTATCAAATGTATGAAACACAATGTACACCCACAAGCTCACTAGTATGGAGAGAATTTTGCTGGAAGAATCTAACTCGCTTTTTTATAACACCCAAAATAAAAAGCAGGCAACTTGCTGTACAGCAACACTGTTGGAGGCTGTGCGGGAGTATGGAGGCAGACCACTCACTTATTTTCAGGAACTGTGTAAAGATAAGGCCATACTGGGAAAATGTTAACACAGCTGTTAAAAATATCTTGGGTTATAAAATCCCAAATACCTGCCCTGTGATGTATCTGGGGCACATTAAAGATATTGTAAAGATAGAAGATACTTATTTGATTCAAGTTTTGTTTGCAACAAGGCAGTGGCTTAATGAAAAGAAAAAAAAAACAGGAAACAGTGGCTAGAAATTGTGCGCAACATCTTTACTATGGAGAAACTGACATATTTCTTGAGAGTCAAGGAGAATTCATTTGAGAAGATCTGGGAAAAATGGACCGTTTATTTGAGCCATAACACCAACTAGATAAATGCTGAGCTGGATATGGGAAGACTGTGTTATATAGAACTAGATGGTATGTTTGTGCCAATATTGAAATATCTCCAGATAACTAATCAATGTAATTTTTTATTTTTTTTAATTTGGTAAGTGAACCACACGGTCTTATTCCATTTAAAAAATGTATTTACCTCTTTTTTTCCGTATTTATTATTATTATTTTTTTGATTTTGGTTGCTGTTTTTCTTATTTTGTTTTATTTATGGTGATCGTGTTGCACTGTTTTGTATATATCAATAAAAACTTAAGTGAAAAAAGCAAACTGTGGCCCCTGGTTCTGGACTCCCTCAACATCGGGAACATGTTTCCTGCATCTAGCGTGTCCAATCCCTTAATAATTTTATGTTACTATAAGATCCTTCTAAATTCCAGTGAACACAAGCCCAGTCTTTCATCATACGACAGTGACAAATGACAGTATTCTTTCATCACATGACAGTCCCACCATCCCGGGAATTGACCTCGTGGACCTGAGCTGCACTCCCTCAATAGCAAGAATGTCCTTCCTCAAATTAGGAGACCAAAACTGCACACAATACTCCAGGTGTCCTCTCACCAGAGCCCTGTACAACTGCTGGACCTCTTTGCTCCTATACTCAACTCCTCTTGCTATGAAGGTTAACATGTCATTAGCTTTCTTCACTGCCTGCTGTACTTTCAGTGACTGATGTACTAGGACACCCAGGTCTCGTTGTATTTCCCCTTTTCCTAACCCGACACCATTCAGATAATAATCTGCCTTCCCGTTCCTGCCTCCAAAGTGGATAACCTCACATTTATCCACATTATACTGCATCTGCCATGCATCTGCCCACTCACCCAACCTGTCCAAGTCACTCTGCATCCTCATAGCATCCTCTTCACAGTTCACACTGCCACCCAGCTTTGTGACATCTGGAAATGTGCTTAATTCCTTCACCTAAATCATTAATGTATATTGTGAATAGCTGTGGTCCCAGCATTGAGCCTTGCTGTACCCCACTAGTCAGTGCCTGCCATTCTGAAAGGGACCCGTTAATCCATACTCTTTGTTTCCTGTCTGCCAACCAATCTTCTATCCATGTCAGTACCTTATTCCCAATACCATGTGCTTTAATTTTGCCCACTAATCTCCTGTGTGGAACTTTATCAAAGGCTTTCTAAATCTCCAGTGCATGACATCCACTGGCTCTCCCTTGTCCATTTTACTTGTTACATCCTCAAAAATGCAACAAGTGAAATAAAAACAGCGATGATGAAGGAACGACAATGCGTTTCCAAGTCAGGATGGTGCGTGACTTGGAGGGCAACTCCCAAGTCGTAGTGTTTCCCGTGCTTTTTGCTGCCCTTCCAGCTGGTAGAGGTAGGTGGTTTGAAAGGTGCGCATGGAGGTGCAATGCTGCGGAGTTGCTGCATTGCAACTTGTAAATGATACAAACTCCTGCTACTGTGGTTGAGAGCGTGAATAGCTGTGGATGGATTGCCTATCAAAGAGGGCTGCTATGTCTTGAGTGCCGTTGAGCTTCAGGTTTTGTTGAAGCCAAATGAATATATAGTATTTTGTTGTGGCCACTTTCTCCAGCATAGTGTGCCTCCACCTCTGGCCCACTCTAGCCCTGAATTCCCTGACCCCACCATTATCTATGTCCTATATCTATGTCCTATATCTTTGGCAGATCACAACCCAGCGGTATGAATATTAATGTGCCTAATTTCAAGTAACCCTTGCTCTCTCTTCATTCCTCCCCACGCACACATTATCCTGCCAGTTTCACTATTCGCATTCCTTCGTGATCACCTCGCCCACAGCAAACAATGGACCATTGTGGGCTCCACCGTTCCTTGGTCATTGTTGCTGGCTCTGATTTGTTTTGAACCTTTTCATACTTCTAGTCCCCCTCCCTCCCGACTCTCAATCTGGTCTCGACCCGGAATGTCACCTAATCCTTTTCTCCGGAGATGCTGCCTGGACCCACGGAGTTACTGCACCAATTTGTGTCAATCTTCCGTGCTTGTCTATGTCCACCCATCTTAGTCCTTCGCATCTCTCCCATCCCCTTTAAGACAGTCCTTGGAACTTACCTCTGAACTTGGTCTGACATCTCCCTGCCAACACGTATCGGCTGTGATCCCACGCTAACACTCCTGTGAGGCACTTCCGCCCCTTTTACTGTGTTGACTGACTGCTCTGGAAGTTGTTGTTGTAGCCAATGGGCCCCGCTGACAAGTGCTGCGTGACACCCAGATCTGACACCCAGAGACGACTCCTTATTGACTGCCAGATGCGATTAGTGTCAAAATCTTACCAAGGCTTCCGGGAACTGTTATGTTTGTCCACAGCCTGCTAGTTATTTCCTCTCCCTCTCTGCAAGTCACTTGGGTGTGGAGACGAACACTGCCATTGACACGGCAATCCTTGCTGCTTTAGAATTGCTTTGACAGCTCAACATACAGATGGCACAGAGGTAATCTGGACCTGCGCCTTCGGGGGACATTGGGTGAAGGTAGCACATCCAAAGTTTGAACCTTGCTGAGATCGAAGGTGCCATATCACAGTGTCAGCCTGCTGGAAGAAGACATTGACAAGATGCATTGTGTTACTGTGGGACATAGACAATAGAGAATAAACAATAGACAATAGGTGCAGGAGTAGGCCATTCGGCCCTTCGAGCCAGCACCGCCATTCAATGTGATAATGGCTGATCATCCACAATTAGTACCCCATTCTTGCCTTCTCCCCATATCCCTTCACTCCGCTATCCCTAAGAGCTCTATCTCTCTTGAAAGCATCCAGAGAACCAGCCTCCTCCGCCCTCCGAGGCAGAGAATTCCACACACTTACAACTCTCTGTGTGAAAAAGTGTTTCCTCATCTCCATTCTAAATGGCTTACCACTTATTCTTAAACTATGGCCCCTGGTTCTGAACTCCCCCAACATTGGGAACATGTTTCCTGCCTTTAGCGTGTCCAAACCCTTAATAATCTTATATGTTTCAATAAGATCCCTATCAACCTTCTAAATTCCAGAGTATACAAGCCCAGCCGCTCCAATCTATGACAGTCCCGCCATCCCGGGAATTAACCTCGTGAACCTACACTACACTCCCTCAATAACAAGAATGTCCTTCCTCAAGTTTGGAGACCAAAACACCACACAATACTCCAGGTGTGGTCTCACTAGGGCCCTGTTCAACTGAAGGAGGACCTCTTTGCTCCTATACTCAACTCCTCTTGTTATGAAGGTCAACATGCCATAAGCTTTCTTCACTGCCTGCTGTACCTGCATGCTTATTTTTAGCTAGCACAAAGTTCCACAAATATCGCACTCAGGTAAGATTCTCCGAACGGTCCGTACGGAGTTTGCACGTTCTCCCCGTGACCGCATGGGCTTTCACCGGGTGCTCCGCTTTCCTCCCACACTCCAAAGATGTGCGGCTTTGTAGGTTAATTTGCTTCGGCAAATTGTAAATTGTCCCTAGTGTGTAGGATCGTGGTAGTGTAATCACCGCTGGGAGATCGCTGGTCGGTATCGCGATGGGCCTCTTTCAGTGCTGTATTACTAATAGTCTAAAAAGAAGATTGATTGAAGATGGAATTGATGTAAAGGGCCCTGATGCTAAATCCAACAGCTTTAATGTGGCCAAGCACAAAGCAGCGGAGGAACCCAGTGGGTCAGGCAGCATCTGTGGGAAGCAATGGACAGACATTGTTTCAGGTCAGGACTCTTCTGCAGACTGATGGGGGGGGGGGGGGAGAAGAGAATTGGAAAAGAGAGGTTGGGGGCCAAATCCTGGCAAGTGATAGGTGGATAGGGGGGACAGCGAGAGAGGGTCTCTGTGAACTACTGTCAGAGAGGAGGAGAACTTCTTCAAAGGAGCCCATTGTATTTACGGTATTCATTGTAGGCACTGTACCTGGGATATCATTGCAATAATAATGCACTGGGTGTAGCCAGTATTTGAAGATGATAGCAGTGTTGTATGAGCATTGTACGAAAGACCCACTGAGCAGTAAAGGCCTGCGCTCCAGTGTCCCATCCCTGATGCGGGCGGGCGGGCAGGCATGCGGCAGTGGAGTTACGGCGGATGTGCATTGTGGCGTTAACCGTGAATGGCAGAGCATTCTAAACTTGAAGGCTTTTCAGACGCTGATGCTGTTACTAATTGTATTGTTGTTTATTATTATTGTGTGGGACTTTGGTTAGTTAGTCTCAAATGCACATTAATTTTGGTTCCTACTGGCAATTGTTGTATTGGGGACTTAGCACACAAAGTCCCCTGATGGACATGTGGTTCAATGGTTCTTTATTAACACATGGACAGAGAAATTCCTTTTCTGCATAGCCTTCAGACCATATACACAAGAGTCGCCAGGTTTCGCTGCCATTTTCAAAGTCCAAGCTGCAGCTGGCCGTAAAGGCCAGTTGGCCGTGTTGCAGGGTCGGGCCTGGCCAATCTAAGCTGTAGGTGTACCTCCACCGCTGCTCCACCGCTCGGCACCACTGCAGGCCACGTCCATTCCGCGCACTCAATCTCCTGGAGACCGCATGTTGAGTCTTGATTGCGAGCAATTAAAGAAAAGTAAAGAACCCAAGTGTAGCCCGATTACTACCAACAGCCCAGAGCCAATGGGGTATTCAACGGCAAAAACATAGGGTTAAATTAACAATAGTTAGTGGTGTACCGTCACATTGAACTGAGGTGTAACAGTGCTCACAAGATAACACAGCATTTAAGGAAAACAATGTTACATCAACGCACTACCCGATGGAACGGGATCTGCAGGGCAGGGGCAGAAGTCCAATAACACAAAAAGCACCTCTTCATGCATTTGCAGTTTTTCTGAGCATCAGAGGGATTACACAGAACAATCCTCAAAGATCACACAGATAAGAGCAGTACATAAAAATCAATGCTGACCAATGTTATATGTGAGAACTACTGAGAAGACACTGCCAAATGAAATTCAATTTCATTGTCAATCTTTAGCATTTGCCACTCATTGCTTTATTTTCTTGCTTCATCAGCTTTCCCCATTCAGGAACTGCGAGGATGTATCTGGGACTGTCACCCTTTCACTCTGTTCTTGCCCCCTCTCTCCTCACTTGTTTAATTACCTTCGATGTCATTCCATCACTTTATAGTTGTGCACCTTACTAAGTTAACCAATTGATTTACTCATTTGATTGCTCTTCACTCTCCCCTCTTGCTGGTTATTTTCTTCAGTCTAACCAAGTAATTCGTCCTGGCCAGTGATTTTGCTCTCCGTGTGAAGAATCTTTTGTCCTTGATCCATGACTTTGGGCCGTAGACTGGCCTGTTTGTCTTCGACCCCAGATGCAGAAGACTTTGATGTCTTTAGTACTGCCCCCTCCGAACTGCTGGCCAAAGATTCACTATTTGCCATTATCGGAGCTTTCGCTCTGAGCTGTTCAGAGATAAATTAAACTGCACAGCAATGAAGCAGGTGAGGAGGAAATGGACAGGATATCTAATTAGCAAGCAGGTATTCATTATTCATAGCCGGGGATCAGTTGTGTTTTCTGTACGGCTTTCAGAATGTTTATCAGACAGCTTCCTGACAATAATTGCATTTGTGATTTTCCTATTGATCGTGCATTTTGCAGTCTTTGGATGTTGCCAAGTGAACATAATCCAGGAAACCTTTGCTGTCTGGGGAGCCCTTTAGGTTCTCACTGCTCCTCAGATTCACCCCCTCCCTTTAGATTTGAGAGATACAGCGCAAAAACAGGCTATTCGGCCCTCCGAGTCTGTGCCAACCAGCGATCCCTGAGCACCGACACTATCCTACACACACTAGGGACAATGTACTTTTTTTTTTTAACTGAAGCCAATTAACCTACAAAGTATACGCCTTTGGAGTGTGGGAGGAAACCAGAGCTCCCATAGAAAACCCACGTGGTCACTGGGAGAACGTGCAAACTCCTTCTTCTTCTTTCGTGTGGCGTGCACGGCCTAAAGTTGTAGGACAACTTGTTCTATTTGATCTTCCGTTTGTGCACGTCCAGTTGACTGCATTAGTCGAAAGAGGGCGGACCACGTGAAGGTTGCAATCTCCCACCCCGTACAAACTCCGTACAGACAGCACACGTAGTCAGGATCAAACCCGGGTCTCTTGTGCTGTAAGGCAGCAGTCCTGCTGGGGTGGGGGGGCGGGGGGGGGGGGGGGGGGGGGGGAGAAGAAAAGAGTAATTGGTGGAAGCAGACACAATAGAGGCATTTAAGAGGCATTAGACAGGCAGAAGAACCTGCAGGGAATGGAGGTATATGGATCATGTACAGACATGATGGGGTTAGTTTAATTTGGCACCATGTTTGGCATAGACATTCTGGGCAGACAGGTTTTTTCCTGTACTGTACTGTTCCATATTCTATAATACACAAAGGAAAAGGAAGAAATCCACAATCAATCTTCCTTTTTTCAATAGTACATCTCTCACACAGGCCTTAATTATAGTTGACTGTAAACACTGAGGAAGAATATCACAAGACAACCTGCACCATCTGTCTTGTGTGGAAATCCCACAAACAGTTTCCTTGTGGAAGTAACGTGACTGAGAATCTCAGAACACAAGTCTTTAATAAAAATGATTAAGGACAACACATTTAAGAAGTCAAATTACTTTTAAAATGAGCTTGCACGAAACATTGTGCTGTCAACTAATTATCGAGTCATAGTAGCGGCATGAAAACAGACCCTTCAGCCCAACTTTCCCACACTAACTAACATGTCCCATCTATGTTAGACACAAAATGCTGCAGGAACTCAGCAGGACAGGCAGCATCTCTGGATAGAAGGAATGGGTGACGTTTCAGGTCGAGACCCTTCTTCAAAAATACTCCTGCATTTTGTGTCTATTTTCAGCGTAAACCAGCATCTGCAGTTCCTTCCTACATGAGTCTCATCTGCCTGTGTTTGGTCCATATCCCTCTAAACCTATCCTATCCATGTACCTGTCGAAATGTTTCTTAAACATTGTGCTAGTACCTGCCTCAACTACCTCCTCCTGCAGCTGGATCCATATACCCACTGTTCTGTGTTAAAAAAATAGTTGTCCCTCAAGTTTCTAATAAATCTTTCCCCTCTCAACTTTACCCATGTTCTCTGGTTCTCGATTCCCCTCTGTTCTGGATAAAAGACTTGCCCTTGCCCTATCTATTTTGCTCATGATGTTACACATCTCTATAAGGGTCACCCCTTACAATATCACATATGGCATGGACATTGTGGGCCAAAGAGCCCTGTTTCTGAGCTATACTGCTCTATTTGGCAACATACCATAGACATCTCATCTCTAATGAGGTGCCACCATTCCAACGAGACACTAAGACACAGAAGAAATATCCTAATCCAAAACATCTTCCATTACAAGAAGACACACATGAGAAGTATCCTAATCCGAAGGGTCTTCCTTAGCTGGCACCCCTTTGTCTCCATTTCACCTCCAGGCCTCATTACTATCTCTACCCTTCTGCCCTCAACCCTCTTCACCTCTATCCACCCATCACTCGCCAACTTTTGTCCCACCCCTTCCTCTCCTTACCAATTTTCTCCTGTCTACCTCAATCAGTCTGAAGAGGGGTCCCAACCCGAAATGTTGTCTGTCCATTTCCCTCAACAGGGACTGCCTGACCCGCCAAGTTCCTCCAGCGAGTTGTTTCTTTGCTCAAGGTTTCATCGTGAGCAGGCTCTTCTATGTTCAGACACACAGGAAAGTTCTCTCCAATGTCTGGGCAAATATTTAACCCCCAATCACCATCATCTTTTTATCTCAATATTTTATCACCTCATTGTTTTTTCGGGAACCGAACACTTATCATCCGCCTTGTTTCCTTCATCACAACAGTACGACAGAGACTGCGAGATACATTGCAGCAAGCATGGCTGTGAAAGCCATTTATAAACACAATCTTTGTTGCATGACACTTTCACCCCCCCCCCCCAGTTGCTAGCAATGGTTAACGTTCATGTGGAGAATGACAGGATCCAAATAATACAAGACACCCAAACAGGGAATTAAAAAAATTGCTGCAGATTTAAACAAGCATTTTGACGCCGGCTTTGGCGAAAGCGGAGGTAAAAGGCAGACGACAGCTTTAATTTCTGTCAGGGACTCATTTACAAAAATTCCTGTGCAAAGAAAAAATGATTGACTGCAGGTGGAATCAGATAGGATTTTAACAGGTTATTCTCCTCAGTACTAACCCCTCCTGTCACCGCAGCTGTCAGCTAGTCGACGCTGATAATGAAAGGAAAAATATTATATTCAGATTTATTAATTGTAAATTAAGCGTGTCTGCCAAGTTGAGGACAGCTCCCTGCGATCTGTCAATGTTGAGGCACATGTTGTGGGCTTCAGGAGCCATTTGTCTTGTTGTGTCTGACAGCAGTGGCTTCTCTCAGCTACAAGCGCAGACTGTCCTGGGAGTTTACAGCTGGAATACACGTCGATAGACAAGCCACACCACGGTTTAGCAATCCACAAGATCTCTGGCCGTGGTTGATGTGAAGGGGATGCAGATCAAAGTGAGGAGGTTGTGAACGGCGGGTCGTTTTCAGGCTAATCCTCTTAGTCATAGAGTCATACAGCGTGGAAACAGGCCCTTCAGCCCAACCTGCCCACACCAACAAACATGTCCCATCTACACTCGTCCCACCTGCCTGTGTTTGGCCCATATCCCCCTAATACACCTTTGTCCCATACACCCATCGCCTATGTGTGAAAAAGTTACCCCTCAGATTCCTATTAAATCTTTCCCCCTTCACCTGAACTCATGTTCTCTGGTTTTCGATTCCCCTACTCTGGGCAAAGGATTCTGTGCACTTACCCTATCTATTCCTCTCATGATCTTGTACACATCTACAAGATCACCCCTCGTCCTCCTGTGCTCCAAGGAATAGAGTCCTAGCCTGCTCAACCTCTTCCTACAGCACAGGCCCTGGATTCCTGGCAACATTCGCGTAAATCTTTTCTGCACCCTGTCCATCTTAACATCAATCTTCCTACAACAGGGTGACCAAAACTGAACACAATACTCTAAATATGGCCTCGCCAATGTGTTCTACAACTTCAACATGACCTCTCAACTTCTGCACTCAATACTCTGACTGATGACGGCCAATGTGCCAAAAGCCTCTTTGACCAGCCAGTCTACCTGTGATGCCACCTGCAAGGATCTGTACTGCTAGATCCTTCTGCTCCACAACACTCCCCAGAGCCCTACCATCTTCCTTGCTCACTTGAATCTACTTCCTCACACCCTGCTGCCAGTAAACATTCTCCCGATTCCTCGACCTCCAATGTATCTGCTCTGCTGGTGGGACTATCCACACAAGTATCTTGGAAATGTCTTCCAGAATCATGTCTTTCCTTGTAGCATAGTTGATACAGACCATGTCTGCATCTCACCTACTTTCCCCAGCTCTACCTTACAGCTCCAGCATTCAGTGTTAACAAAGTTAATCTCCTGTACAATGCAGAAATCAAATACCGATTGGCTGACTGTTTTGCAGAATACCTATTTTCAGTTTGCAGGGCAGTCCCAAAATTCCTGGTGTCCCTTACAATCCTCTTCGCACTGTGAACTATCAGAGTGGGGCCTCCTGCACTGTTACAATGAGGCCCAACACAAACGGTTGTGTTAATAAAGTCCTCTGTTAACTTCATTTGGTGGTCTTAAATCATTGAAAATAAAACCTAGAACCTAGTTTAGTTTGTAGATACAACATGGAGACAGGCCCTTCGGCCCACTGAGTCTACACCGACCAGCGATTCACATACACTAGCACCATCCTACACACTAGGGACAATTTACAATCTTTACCAAAACCGATTAACCTTCAAACCTGTACGCCTCGGGAGTGTGGGATGAAACCGGAGCACCCAGAGAAAACCCACGCAGTCACGGGGAGAGTGTATAAACTCCATACAGACAGCACCCATAGTGAGGATCAATCCCGAGACTCTGGCACTGGAAGGCAGCAACTCAACTGCTGCACCACTGTGCTGCCCGCTAGAACAGTACGCAGGGACAGGCCCTCTGTGCTGATCAAGATACCAATTTAAACTGCACATCTACCTGCACAAGGCCTCTACCCATCCATCCCGTCCCAGTTTAAAAGCTTCTTAAACATTGTCATCGAATCTGCTCCCCCCCCCCCCCCCCCCCCCCCGGAATGGGTGTCCGGGGTTACGGGGAGAAGGCAGGAGAACAGGGTTGAGAGGGAAAGATAGATCAGCCATGACTGAACGGCAGAGTGGACTTGATTGGGCTAATGGCCTAATTCTGCTCTTAGAACTTGTGAACTACTATTAGGTCGCCCCTCAGCCTCCAATGCTCCCAGAGAAAGTGGTGGCACAAGTAGACAGTGTGGTGGAGAAGGCGTATGGTTTGCTCACCTTCAATGGTCAGGACACTGAGTATAAGTCAAGAGATCATAATGCAGCTCTACAGGGCATTTGTTCGGCTGCATTGGGAATATTGTGTGCCCCTCTGGTCACCCCATTACAGAATGGATTTGGAGGCTTTGGAGAGGTTGCAGGATAGGTTTACCAGAACGCTACCTGTATTAGGGGTATTAGGTACGAGGAGAAGTTGGACATGGATTGTTTTAATTTAATTTAAAGATACAATATGGAAACAGGCCCATCAGCCTGCACTGACCAACAATCACCCACACACTAGTACTATCTTACACCCTAGGGACCATTTACAGAAGCCAATTAACCTACAGCCTAGATGTCTTTGGACTGTGGGAGGAAACTGGAGCACCCAGAGAAAACCCACACAGTCACAGGGAGAACGTGCAAACTCCATGCAGATGTAATCAGGATCGCAACTGGGTCTTTGACGCTGAGAAGCAGCAACTCCACCGCTGCACCACCCCGAGTTTTCTCCAGAACACTGGAATTTGCGGTGAGACTTGATAGAAGTATATATGAGAGATATTGACACGACAGACAGAAGTATTTTTTCCACAGAGTGGAAGTGTCAAAGACTAGAAAGCATAGTTTTACGTTGAGAAGGGCAAAGTTTAAAGGAGATGTATGGGGCAAGTTTTATTTTTACACAGAGGATGATGAGTGCCTGGAACGCACTGCTGGGGGTAGTAGTGGAGGCAGGTAGGCACATTTAGATAGGCACATGCAAATGCAGACAATGGAGGAATGCATGCAGATAAGATTAGTTCAGCACAACATCACGTTTGGCACGGACACTGTGGAGCAAAGGGCCTGTTCCTGCTGCTAATCCACGAGGCAGCACATTGAATTGGTCGGTGGGGGCGCTGCGTCGGCGTGTAAGGTTTTTTTCTACTTTATTTGTGTTTTTAGTGTGTTTAATGTATGTTTTTAATGTTCCTCTGTGTGTCTTGTGTGGGGGGGTAAGGGGGAAACCGCTTCGGTCGCCTCCTCCACGGAGAGGTGACTTTTTCCATGTCGCCTCCCCCGTGGCCTAACATCGAGGATCAGTGCGGCCTTTCCCGGAGACGCGCCCGGGGCTTCAGCAGCGGGCGCAGCGTGGCCTCTCGTCGTGGAGCGGGCGAGCCCTCGCCGGAGGGCCCGTGGCAGCCTGAAGCCGGGGTCTGCTGAGCTCCAGCCGGCGCGGCGTCCTGGGATCCCTCGTTGGGGACCCGGGAGGAGAAGAGCTCTGACCGCCGGCCCGCGGCCAACAACTACCGCGCGGACTTATCATCTGGAGCGGGGTCCCTCGCCGGAGAAGAGCTTCGACCGCCGGCCCTGGGGTCTGCAGTGCTTCCGGCTGCGGTGCGGCGGGAATTTTAAATCTTCAACCGCCGGCCTGCGGCCTACACCAACCTGAAGCCGCTGTCTCCGGTGGGGAGGCACCAATTCTGGACTTACCTGGACTTTTACCTTGTCTACTCATCTGGACGCCCGCAACGGGGGCTGCAGAGGGTTGAGGTCCTGACCACGGGGGGACATGGAGGAGAACTGGCCAAATTTTGTGCCTTCCACCACAGTGATGAATGCTGTGGTGGATGTTTGTGTTAAATTTTTATTGTGTTTTTGTGTGCTCTTTTTCATTGTACCGCTGCTGGCAAATTCATTTCACTTGCACATTATGTGCAAGTGACGAATAAAACTGATTGTGATTGTGAAGTGGAGAAACACTGCCAGTGAGGGAGGGGAGGAAGGAAAGGACTGTCCATCAGCAACCTTCTCCCACACTGATTGAAGGCCAGAGGTAAGAGTGTCGGACACAAACTGGTGTAGCTGACAGCCAGCCTGGGCACTTTGTGATGGGGTGAGCATTTTGAGAGGATTATGTTAATACGGCCCCAGCACTCAATGACTTGAAGCAAGTTCCATCTGAGACTGATTACATGACGATCATTAAACGTGAAGGGAGCACACTGTTGACAGGTCTGATCTCAGTGTCATATAATCGATGGCTCATTCAGATGGTTGTAGCCCCGTGTTGGAGCCCGGCACCTGACCATGCAGAATCTCACCAAGCCCGAGGTTAAACAGTTCTGCAAAGGAAAGATCCTGCCACCCACTGCCAGGAACCTCAGAATGCAAGCACATGTCAGACACCGAGGGGGCTCATCAAAAGCTGGAAAAGGTAAGGACATCGAGCTTTTAAACACTGTGTGAGCAGCCTGGCTATTTCTTTTAGAACCACATGTTCTTATCTGGTTAATATCGTGCCAAGATACTGGGGTTGTCTAAACAATTAGGTCTTTCCCAGCGAGAACCTCCAGACAAAGACAAACTACCAGAAAATACTTGGGGAGGCTGCACAGTGTTGGAGTTGCTGCCTTACAACACCAGAGACCCGGGTTTGCTCCTAACCTCAGATGCTCTCTGTCAGGAGTTTTTACATTCCCCTGTGAGCGTGTGAGTTTTCTCCGGATGCTCCAGTTTCCTCCCACATCCCAAAGAAATGCAATTGTGTAGGTTAATTGGCTTCTGTAAATTGTCCCTAACGAGTAGGCTAGAACTCGCGTACAAGTGATCACTGGTCAGTGTTTCCACACTGTTCTCTAAAATTAAAACTGAAACAAAGACAAGCTACCAAAAAATACTTCCTAATGTAAATGCACGACTGGGTAGTTCTTCAAAGTATGAATTTGTGAGAAGTCCTTTCACAATATTAATTAACTCTCTAGTGAAGACTTCACTTTATTAATGCTCTCCCTAGTGCCCCTTCCCATAGAACAGAATAGGAACAGGCCCTTCAGCCCACAATGTCCACATAGAATATGATGCCAAGTTAAACTAATCTACCCTTCCTGCGCATGATCAATATTCATCCATGTCCATGTGAGCAGGAGTGGGAGATGGGGGTGGGACATGGTGGGGAGGAGGTTTGGCAAATATTTCTAGGGAACCCTTCCAGATGCTGGCAGAATAATGCAGTTTAGTTTTAGAGATACAGCATTGCCACAGACCTTCAGCCGATGGAATCCACACCAGCCATCGATCACCGGTACCCCAGTTCAGTATTATCCCACTTTCCCACCCTACACACTAGGGGCAATTTACAGGAGCTATTTAACCTACATGCCTACATATCTTTGGAATTTGGGAGGAAACTGGAGCACCCAAAGGAAATGCACATGGTCACAGGGAGGACGTGCAAACACCACACAGACAGCACTCGAGGTCAGGACACTGTGAGATAGCTGCTTCACCCACAAAGACCTACCCTGGATGAACATACCAATGGAGAGACTGAAACAACACATCAATGATGAACCATACCCAATATTAGCACATCAGTCAGGAGTCCTTCCCCACATAGACACAACTGAATACTCATCATTAACACGAGTAACATTTTACTTCGGAGTCACGTGAGTGACTACGTGAAGACCCCGCCAGGACGCATGCGCGACATATCGTCGAACGCATTGCGGAAGCGACAGTCGGGAGGAGCGCCGCTCCTCCAGCGCGAGTTTTGAAAAATTACGGAAGGTAAGTCTTACCTTTTCTGGTGAGCGTGGCGACTCGGTGTGTTTCTTTTTCAGTACGGAGGAAGCACCATGGAGTCGCGCAGGGGAGAGCAGCAGCTGATACCGCTGCTGTGGAAGCAGCCAGCAGCGTGCCGTCTCTCCAGAGCTGCAGGTGCTGCCAGCAGCTCCCGGCTTCTCGCCGCTACAGACCGCAGGTGCGCCGCGGTCGGCGGCAAAACCACCCGGAAGTCGGACAGGTCCGTTGACTCGGCTGGGTCCGGACCTGAAGATACCCCGTTCACGGATAGGGACGGCGGGCGTCTTTCCCGCGGGAGTGGGTGGGGAGCAGTGCTCCAGCGTGACCTGCTTATGCAGGGGCAGAGTCACAGTGGGTCTCCTCGCAGACCCACAGCAGCATCCTTTCAAGGACTGCCAAATGTCCCACCCTCTTCGCAGGGGAGCATTAGGGGTCAGAGCTGGGCTGACCCTGAAGAAGGGGCAATGGCTGAACAGTCAGCTGTGAGGGGTGCCAGAAGAGAGAGCAGCAGAAGATTTGTGGGAACACATGCTGTATCAACTCAAGAAGGACTGCCTATACAAAGCTGCAAGCCAGTACAAAATACATGGCTACAAAACAGCTACAGGAGCAAGCCATTAACTTTATGGCTGGGAAGTACATTGCTCCAGAGAACTCCATTTCTCTTAAAGTACCAGCAGTCTATGACCCCATCTGGGGCAACAGGAGCCAGAGGAAACTGCTGGCTGCTAAAATCACAGCAGTACCAGGACAACTGATGGGGTTGATTTGCCTGAAGAGTTACTAGATGCTCTAGCAGACTGTGTAATACTCAGTGGGGATTAACAGTTACAGGAAGAGCATCATCACGAAGTGCGGAATTATGCAAGACAAGTAGCACACAGGCGCCAAAATTGCTGTTGGGGGACCTCCCGAAGCAGGTGAAAGACCTGCATGAAGGAAGCCAAGGCTATAGGCCTGATCAAGGTGCCAAGCACCTCTAAAACCCACTATCAACAGCGGCAGCACCCCTACACACACCCACCAGACATCGGTGCTATGGAAGACCATCTGGTGGTGAAAGCTCGAAGGCCGGCCCACCTGCACAGCAGTCTTTCAGACCATGGCCCAGCCCGGCCTTCATGGAAAATGCGCCAACCCCACAACGCAGCAACACTATACCAGAAGAAACAACTGCGGAGACAACCCACACAACACCGGTAACCATGGAGGTAGGTGGGTCTGGTTGTCTTAAAAAACATTGCATGTCCGATTCATCAAAAGTTGGGGGACGGTTGCACTTGTTTCATCATGTGTGCTGAACTTTTACCTCTGAACTTTTACATACTCGGAAGTATTCAGAATTACAAAATTGAATTTGTATACGAACTACCGTCCCAGTTCAGCATACGCCTAGCAGGAAGTTCATACTTCACAAAAAGAGAGAACGGCAGGCCATGCTGAACTGTTAAGACTAAACACAAAAGGGATTGAGAAAACAATCAGAGAATTTCAAGAGTTCGTATCAAATATATTTATAAAAACTAAAAAGATGGTGGTTGCCGTATCATTACAGATTTGACCGAACTAAATACTTCCGTTCAGTATGCCCATTTCAAAATAGACACGTTTTGTCACACACAGGGTCATCGTAAATACCTGAAATTTATCTGGATGGGACAGCTATGGCAGTATGCCTTATCCAATGGGTTGTCATCAGCACCCAGGCTATTACAAATTCATTAAAACCAGATTTAGCATACTTAAAGAAACATAACCATATCGTCATGGCTTACCTTGATGATATTCTCATTGTAGGTGAAAATTGGAGCTGGCTACATTGGTGGTATCAGCCACAACAGAGAGGTTTAACGTACATCCAGATAAGTCAAAATTGGAACCCTCCACTACCATGGATTATTTGGGGTTCACTATTGACTCTGTTCATATGTCTATCACCTTGCCACCAAACAAAGTGACAGACTTGATGGGAGTATGCAAAAGCCTCACTGGCATCAGGGAACCATCCATTCGGCAAGGAGCAAGAGTGATTGGGAATTGGTGGCTGCGTTCCCAGCAGCACAATTGGACCACTCCATTATTAAAACCTGGAAGAGGGAAATTTTAGCTCTCAAAAATCATGCAGGCCATTTCAATAGGCCTATGCAACTACCAGGGAAAGTAAATCAGAATTAAACTGGTGGATAGAAATGTTCAATATTATCCTAACCCCATCACCCCATTCTATATCCCTAGGGTACATTACAGACTGATGCCAGTGCTAAAGGTTGGGGAGCAACTAATACCACCGCAAGTTGTGGTGGGCAGATGAGTGCACAAAAATTATTCTGTTTAAAGCACTAGCAATTAATTATCTAGAAATGCTGGGAGCGTTTCATGGACTCAGGGCCTACTGCTCAGATGAGCACCAGTTGCATGTACGGTACAAATTGATACTACAGTGGGGGCCTATATATAATCATATGGGTGAAATAAAGTCGATATCATGTGATAAATTGCCTAATAATATCTGGCACTGGTGTCTGGGAGAGATATTTGGATCTCAACCACTTACCTTTCCAGGTAAGCTAAACACAGTGGCAGACACCAGGTCACGTAAATTCAACGACAACATTAAATGGATGTTGGATCGGAAAGTGTTTACAGATATTATAGACCGGTATGGGACACCAGATATCGACCTCTTTTCCATCCAGACTAATTCACCAACTACCAACATATGTTGCTTGGGAACCAGACCCAGGGGCAGCAGCGATGGACGATTTCTCGCTGCGTTGGGGGGGGGGATTTGTTTTGCTATGCATTTTCCCCTTCTGCCTCAACGGCCAAGGAGGTTGGCACACCCCGTGTGGGAAAGTATCTGTGCCATGACTGTATGAACTTGTTGATTTGCAGTTTCTGAACAGGCCATTTCTGGGATACGGACTCTCCGACAGGACGATCAATGCCATCTCAGCGTCGTGCAGGGAGTCCACGAGAAGACGGTACCTGACATATGTCAGGAAATGGGAAGTGTTCTGCACCAGGACGAACACTACATATGACTCAGCCACCAACACTGAAGTGCTGGAGTTCTGACCACCCTTCATTTCGATGAAGGATTGAGTTACAGTGCCATTATTGTGCAAGGAGTGCCCTATCTAATATCTGGGCAGAAGGAGTGATCACCTGGCTATAGGATCACACCCACTAGTACCTAAACGAATGAGGGGTATTTGTACTCTATTCCCCCCAGCCCAGATACACCTATATTGGGACATAGGTAGTACACCATGTTACGAGGATGGACACCAATGTCGGGGCTCACTCTGGACAAACTAATATCCTAGATGGGAATGATTATGGCACTTGGATCAGCACAACGGGTCCAGTCCTTACACAAGCTAGAATAGGACGTCATGTCTGTCACAAATGGCAGATAACCTGCTACATACAGGGGTACTTAAACAAGACTGACCCGGTTCCTTTGGCCAATATTAGAGTTCTGGCCTATCCTGCAGATAGTCGGCCCTGCATAGTGACACATATTTTCCAATATATAGTCACCAAGACACTTATGGGCACGGAGAGAGCTTTCTCATTAGCCATAAATGCCCTCACCTAAGGTCACAGTGCAAACCATATCCAGATGGTTCGGGTGGTATTACGTGCAGTGGTGAATACTAATGTTTCAAATCTCACTCCAACAGGGCTGCATCTACATCGGACACTAGGATGATGGGAGTTCCTATGGACCACATCCTTGCTACAGCGGGGTGGAGCAATGAACGCATTCAATGCTTTATAATAAACCCGTGGCCGATCCTGAGACGTTTGCAGGGAAAAATTAAGTTCTGTAAAAATAAATTACCCAATGTGGGGCATATTATTTTAGGTATGAATAATACCTTTATTGTTTTTTCAGCACAGTGTCGTGTGTGAAATACGTTCATCCTCCGTCCCAGAATGGCAGTGTGTGAGCATGGTCTCGTTCCAGGGCATGAAATCACAGAGCTTTGAAATCTTCACGTAGTCACTCACGTGACTCCGAAGTAAAATAGTAAGATTAAATGAGAACTTACCAGATTGAAGTTTGATCTTTATTTTATGAGGAGTTACGATGAGGGATTACGTGCCCTCCGCTCCCAAAACCCTCTATTATAAAGTTCAACTGGTATGGAAGTTCTCTCTTATCTTACTATATTAGTCTACTCTGGTATCTGTGATTTCACACCACTGCTTTGAAGAATGTCGCGCATGCGTCCTGGCGGGGTCTTCACGTAATCCCTCATTGTAACTCCTCATAAAATAAAGATCAAACTTCAAACTGGTAAGTTCTCATTTAATCTTACTATTATCTACAACTCGAGGGCCTGAGCAGGCTAGAACTTTATTCCTTGGAGCGCAGGACGATGAGGGGAGACCTTATAGAGGTATATAAAACCATGAGAGTAATATATAGGGTAAATGCACAGTCTTTTACCCAGAGCAGGGGAATCATGAACCAGGGCACACTGGTTTAAGGTGAGGTGAGAAAGATTTAATAGGAGCTTGAGAAGTAATTTTTTTTTACACATAAAGTGGTGAGTATATGGAAAGAGCTGCCGGAGGAGGTAGTTGAGCCAGGTACTATTACAACATATAAAAAACATGTGGCCAGATACATAGATAGGATAGGTTTAGAGGGATACGAGCCAAGTACAGGTAGGTGGGGCTAGTATAGATGGGGCACATTGGTTGGCATGGGCAGGGTGGGCCGAAGGGCCTGTTCCCACGCTCTATGACTATTTATATCACAGGGTACTCGAGCCAACATTGAAACCCTACCCAATAAAGCTAAACTAAAGAGATCCAACATGTAACAAGGAACCCTCGCCAATGGGGCAACATTAAGCATTAATAGAAAAACAAACTGAACATTGTCACACTACTGGGGAACCATTCCCAATACTTGCTCTTTAATATGGGCACCATCATTATCACCTTAATAGTAAGTCCTACCTTATATTGACACAGTAATGTGGAACTCTACCCAAAGCTAACACAATAATAGGAGCCCAGAACAATATCAACATCCTGACTGGAGCAATACCCGACATTGACAAACTTATGGGCAACCCAAAAAAAAGGATGGGTCTTGAAGTTTTTAACTTTAATGTGGAAACCTGCCCAACAATAACATACCATTGAGGCAACCTAGACACAACCTAGCCACAATTAATGGTTGAGTGTTCAGTTCAATACAATACACACAATAATAGAGCCCGACCCAAAATCAACAGATTAATGGTGAATCCTACACAATACATCACAATAATTGAGAACTGTACAAATATCACCTTATTACAATCCTGCAAAATATATTGTATTAATGGGAAGTACTGCACAATATATTACACATCATGATGCAGACACAATATAACAATTGGTGAACACTAAACATCATCTCACATTAATGGAGATCCTTGCACGATAAGTCACACCAATGGCGAGGCCAGCATACTACATCACGTTATTGGATAGCCCTACACAATATTTTACATTTACAAGTAGTCCTACATAGTATACCATATTATTGGGTCAGCCTACATACAATACATCAGAAGAATGGAGAGCCCTGCACAATTTGTATTATTTTATTCGTGAGCCCAGCATAACATTAGTGGAGAATAGCACATTATTGGGAAGCTTAACACAATAAGCCATATTATTTCAAAGCCATACACACAATATCATATATATATATATATGTATAAATAATAGTGATATGTTTTGTGGGTATTTTATATATAAATATATATATATATGTGTGTATTTTGTGTGTCTGTGTGTGTGCGTGTGTGCGTGTGTGCGTGTGTGTGTGTGTGTGTGTGACTACACAATATATCGCATTAATGTGGGGCCCTACACAAACTATCACATCACCAGGGGAGCTTTACACAATATAGTCCATTAATAGTGATCCATATGCAAGCTATTGCGTTACCAGCAACCCTACATAATACATCACATTATTGGGGGAGCACTGAACAATATATCACATTAATGGTAAGCTGCACACAAAATAGACGTGCTATCACATTAACAGGTGTCCCCACGTGATGCAACACATTATTGGGGAGAACATTCACACAATAATACTGAGCTGAACAAATGTATCAAATTAATGGAGTCTCCTGCACGATGCATGATGGACTTGGGAAAAAGTTTATCACATAATTGTCAAGCCTTATAAAATGTATCACAATTATGGCGAGCCTTGAACAATATATCACATGTTTTGGAAGTGCTACAGAATATTAGCACATTGATGTGGCACTCTACCTTATAACATAAATAAAGCACCCAGCCAAATTGTTGGACCTACTCACCATTACAACTTGAATGTGGAGCCTTTGCCAACGTTAGCATATCAATGAGAGCACTGGTATCATGTTATCATGGACCCATGCTCAACATGAACAAGTCAATCGGCAGCCCTACTAATAATAATAAGCCATGCTGAAAATTAACAGGGTTCCCATTAACTAGGCCTAATGAGCTGTTGTGTTAATGTGAGCCCTGCCCAACATTACCACAACAAATAGTGAGCCCAGCTTCATATTAACAGAGCAATGTAGAAACAAGGAACTGCTGATGCTGGTTCTCAAAAGAAGATACAAAGTGCTGGAGTAACTCAGCAGGCCAGTCAGTGCATGTGGAGAATATGGATCGGTAACGCTTCAGGTCGGGACCCTTCTTCAGAATGATTGTAGGCGGGGGAAAGAAAGCTGGAAGCGAGGAGGGGCAGGACAACGCCTGGCAGTTAATAGGTTAATACAGGTGAGGTGATACAAATGAAACATATTAACAGATGAATGGTGACCCCAGTCCAACATAACACTCCAATGGAAGACCAATCAAACCTTAATGCACCGTAATTAAAATCTAAATTAGTAGTGCAATGGGGATCGCGTCCAATGTTTGCACATTAGTTTGGAATTCTACCCAAGAGTAACAGACTAATTGGCAACTACCGAGTATAAACTCATTAATGTGTCCTAATGGATGCCCAATTCAACCTTAACACATTAACAGGAAGACCAGCTAAAGGTACTAGATAAGGAGGGATCTCACGCAGACTGAGCAAACTGATGTGGAGCCCTACGCAATCTGAACAAGCCGATGGATAACCTCAGCAAATGTTAAAGACTAATGGGGAGCTATGTCCAATTTGACAGATTCATGTGGAACCTGACCCACAATTGATAAACAATTGGGGAATACTGCCTCTCACTGACATATTAATGAAAAGCCCTCTCTGAAATTGACAGGTTAGTGGAAAGATCTGCCCATTATTAACATATCGTTGTGGAGCATTACTGGGGAATTCTATTCAATGTTATCACACTAAGTGGGCAACAGATTAATGGGGAACTCTGTGCCGTATTAATAACGGGGAATTCATACCAAGCATATTAACAAGTTATTGTGAAACACGACCCAAGTTATTCTACTCAAAATTAATATATGGTTTGGGAGCTCTACTGGATATTAGCACACCATGGAGTGCCTATGCAACCTGCGCACACCAATGACACGTTGTACCCAATATTAATACATTAATGGGAACCCAACTCAATGTTTACACATTAATGGGGAACTCAAGCCAAAATTGTGAGTTTAACTGAGAACCCTACTAATATTTACACACCTTCACAATGTCAAGATATTAATGTGGTGCACCATGCAACAACACACACCTCTGGGGCACTCCAGTGGACATTGGCATTAGTCCAAACATCCAAACAATAACAGGCCACTTGAGCGCCCTACCCAATGCTCCCAGGTTAATATGGAGCCCTTTTCAACATTAACATGGATAAGCCAACCTCAACACATGAATGCAAACCCCTTTCCAAAATTCACACACTAATGAGACTCCCGGCCCAACATTAGCAGAGCAATGGGAACACCAATACATTATGCAATGCCTCAACCAAAAACAGTTCATATAGCGTCTTCCTCAATATTAACATTTACTGGGATGTCCTTCCCATTATTAACACAATATGGTGGGGTTGATGGGCCACCGAGAACAAAGGGTGGACCCGGCAGGGGGGCGCCGAGAATGAGAGTGGGACAGAGGACTGTTCGGTGACCTTTAGTGACTTTGTCAGTGCCAGAATGGTGGCAACTCTTGTGTACTGCTGACATGAGGTTGTGGTCGCTGAATAATATAGGACTCTGACAACATGCACTCTTTTCCAGCCAATTTTATTTACTCGTGTACAAGGAGGCCAGTACACTCACAAATACCACACTGCTCTGAATTTGACTTAAAGAATGTCAACTATAATACAGACATTTAATCAATTGGAATCTTGTGCGCTACCTACTTTCTAATTCGCACTGTTCTGTCTGGGACGGTGTGGGATGATAGGAACAATTGGCACACCAGGGAGAACCCTCCCATCTTTGTTGAGTGTCCCTTCTGAAAGATGACACCGCGTGTGGCCCGGTCAGGGTGAAGGATGCACTCATCTCACAGTTTGCTGCTCGCTGCCATCTCAAAGATGTCATCCACACTTCATTCTCCAAGAGAGACTGTATCTTCTCTTCCTTCAGCCCGTAGAGGTGTGCAGGATAGACTTGCTCCTGCAAAGAGCAGGCCCCAGCATTCTCTTGCAGACATCCCACCTGTGAAGCAACAAATGTTGGATACACTCAACAGCCCAGGCAGCAACCATGGGGGAGGAATGGTGGCCTCACCACAACCTGTTTGGAATATATGGTTGACCTAGGACATTGACCCTGTCTCTCTCGCCACAGACTCTGGCTGATCTGCTGTTTGTTTTTGTAGAAAGAAAGAAATTGGTATACACAAAGTGGTTGGAGTAACTCAGCAGGTCAGGCAGCATCTCTGAAGAACATGGATAAGTTCCCGACCTGAACCTAGGGTCCCGACCTGAAACGTCACCTATCCATGTTTGCCAGAGATGCTGCCTGACCAGCTAAGTTACTCATGAACTTTGTGTCCGCTGGTTTGTTTTTGTTTCGGACTCCTAACAAATGCAGGTGTTAGGGTTAAAAAAAATGCTTCAACAGTTCTGATCTTTCTCACTTTATCTCTCCCAACAGATGATGCTTGTCCATTATTTCTACCTATCTCAAAAGTGTAGAGCTAGCTTCTAACGCCATCCACAGTTGTCTAGCTTGGAGCTGGTGGACCTCCAGGAGGTACAGCTCTGGTGGATTTAGGCAATGTAGGGGTGCAGTGTAATCAAGGCAAGGGTCTAAATCACCATTGTGAATATAAAGCTCCAGGTAGTCGGGTGTGTGTCCAACATGTGGATGAGTGTTGCTGACAACCCTGCCTATAATTCATAGAGTCATGGAGCCATACAGCACAGAAGCAGGCACTTCTGCCCAACTCGTCCGATGCTCACCAAGATGCCCCATCTAAGCTAGTCCCATTTGTCCGCATTTGGCCCACATCTCTTTAACCTTTGAATTCCCAGGAATAAAGTCCACACTTGCCCAACCTCTTCCTATATATACCTCAGGCCCTGGGGTCCTAGCAACATCTTCATAGACCTTCCCTGCACTCTATCCAGCTTTATGACATCCTTCCTATAGCAGGGTGATGACATTCCATACAAAAATGCATCACAAGCAGAATGCTGATGGAAGTATTTGGAGTTTGTTCCAGCCCTGGTCTCCAGAGGCTGTGTATGTGTGTCAGGAGGTCACCCCATCGTACCTTTCCTATCAGCTCCTACCTTCCCCTCACTCTGTTACAAAACGTGCCACCGCTTCGATTAAAGCTCACCCCAACAGCTGCAGGCAACGGACATGACAGGTAGCTCAGAGACACAAGCCCACCACCATCTGGCTCACGGACTGTATTCCGTTTAGTTTAGTTTAGAGACACAGCATGGAAACAGGCCCTTCAGCCCACCGACCATAGATCACCCACTCACACTAGTTCCATGTTTTCCCACTTTAGGGGCAATTTACAAAGGCTAATGTAGTGGGACGTATCACTGATGGGGATGAGTCGGAGTACAGAAGAGAGATCAAGCTACTGTCCATATGGTGCCAGCACAATAACCTGGCCCTCAACACCAGCAAAACCAAGGAACTGATTGTGAACTTTGGAAGGAGTAGGATGGGGACCCACAGTCCTGTTTATATCAACGGGTCGATGGTTGAAAGGGTCAAGAGCTTCAAATTCCTGGGCGTGCACATCTGTGAAGATCTTTCCTGGTCCGAGAACACAGATGCAATTATTAAGAAAGCTCATCAGCGCCTCTACTTCCTGAGAAGATTACGGAGAGTCGGTCTGTCAAGGAGGACTCTCTCTAACCTCTACAGGTGCACAGCAGAGAGCTTGCTGACTGGTTGCATCGTGGCTTGGTTCGGCAACTTGAGTGCCCTGGAGAGGAAAAGACTACAAAAAGTAGTAAACACTGCCCAGTCCATTATCGGCTCTGACCTTCCTTCCATCGAGGGGATCTACCACAGTCGCTGCCTCAAAAAGGCTGGCAGCATCATCAAGGACCCACACCACCCTGGCCACACACTCATCTCCCTGCTACCTTCGGGTAGAAGGTACAGGAGCCTGAGAACTGCAACGACCAGGTTCAGGAATAGCTACTTCCCCACCGCCATCAGGCTATTAAACCTGGCTCGGACAAAACTCTGAACATTAATACCCCTCCATCTGTTATTTGCACTTTATTAATTTATTAATTAATGTGTGTATTTAAGTATATAACTGTAGTCAATGCCTACTATGTTCTGTTGTGCTATGCAAAGAAAGAATTTCATTGTCCTGTCAGGGGCACATGACAATAAACTCTTTTGACTTTGACTTTTGACTAATGGAGCTACAGACACTGACAGATAGACACAAAATGCTGGAGTAACTCAGAGGGTCAGGCAGCATCTCTTAAGAAAAAGGATGGGTAACGTTTCGGGTTGGGACCCTTCTTCAGACTGAAAATAGAGGGGTGGGGGGGTGGGGGGGGGGGGGGGGAACTAGAGGCGAGAAAAAGCCAGAACAAAACAGGGCTGACCAGAAATGCCAGTCCAAAGAAGGGTCCCGACTCAAAACGTCACCCATCCCTTTTCTCCAGAGATGCTGCTTAACCCGCTGAGTTACTCCAACACTTTGTGTCTATCTTCTGTAACCACACATGGCCAGACTATGGTAAACTTGTCAAAACTGCAGTGGTTAGATTCCTTTAAATAACTGATGGTCCCAACCTATAAAAATAATGTGATTATGTCTGTGCAGAATCCATTAAAAAAACTGCAAAATAACAAGGTAAAAGAATGAATTGTAGTATCATGTGTTCCCCGAGCCTCTTCACATTTATATACATCCAGCAGTGTTTTGCGAAAGAGGCTTACTAAATTAATATGTGATTAATTAGTGTCTTTATCTCATTAAGGCCAAAGTAATTTGCAGATAAAATTGTTTGGAATCCCTCTTACATAATTACACATTATGTTGGCGTGCATGGCCCTCATTACTGACTATTTAGTGGAGCGAGCAGGCAGTGTTTGAAGGGGGCTGAAGTTCATTGAGCAGAGTATGATTGATGCTCCTCACACCGCCTGCTGTCCCATCATTCAGCCACCAATGATACACACTGAACTTCCCCACCCCTGAGGGTACTCGGGAATGCAACTATCGGTCTACGGCCATACTTGCCTGAAAACGCACAATCTTGTCTGATCTCGGAAGCTAAGCAGTCTCAGGCCGTCTCAGTTAGTAGTTGGATGGGAGACCGCCTGGGAACACCAGGTGCCGTGGACGTGTAAGGGAACAGTGGCCCCTTACAGCTTACGCTGCTGTCTTACAGCGCCAGAGACTTGGTTCGATCCTGACTGCGGGCGCTGGCTAGTCTGTATGCACATTCACCCTGTGACCTGCCTGGGTTTTCTCCGGGTGCTCCGGTTTCCCCCCACACTCCAAGATGCTGCCTGTCCCGCTGAGTTACTCCCGCTTTTTGCGATAATCTTTCTTAGAAGAAATTGATTAGCACGGTTGTCACTGTGTGCTGTGAAGCACCCAGCCACACAACTCCCAGAGTGCAGTGCGGGGCTGGAACTCCCAGAGGGCCGAGGCCTAAAGGGGGACCACTGAGTTGTTCCCCCACAGCCGAATGCAGACCGGCTGACCGCGGCCTGGAAGGGGGAGCTCACTCAGCCAGCCCAGCTCATCCCCTGAAGACCAGAGGATGGAGCCAGATGACGACGGATGGATGGACAGGGAGCGGGGCCGGTAGGAGATGAGAGGAGAGGTACCGGGGTCTGGCTACTGGAGGCGCCCCCTGGGGAACAAAGATGGACGGGTGAGGAGAGGGACGGTGTTGGCTGGAGGCCCTGCAGTCTGGATTTTGCCTGGGACTGGTACCACTCATAACAACTGGACACACGGGATAAGTGGACTATTTCCATACACGTGCTAATTGGTGATATGCATGGGCATGGCAATGCTCTACTGGACTGCAAGAAAATAATGTCACTATGCACTTTACACATGTGACAATAACATCGCCTTTGAACATGTGCAGTGCTTATGCAATGATCGGTCAGTGGAAGAATCTGGGGAACATTGATAGGAATATGTAGAGAATAAAAAAGTAGGATTAATGTTGGATTATTATCAAGAGATGGCTGATGATTCTGTGGGTGGGGTGGTTTAATTGACTGCTGTAAGTTGATCGAAGGGTGTGGGTGAGTGATAGAATATGGAGATGTGGTCGAAGGCTCTGTCTACTGTAATAAAAGGGAAGCCACAGTCCTGGGAGAAGCACGAGATTCCTGAAGTATCCTGTGTAGGAAGTCTCATCATTGGAACAAATGCAATGGAGACAGAGATACTGATACTGATATTGGATTATTACTTTTTTCTTTTCAGTTTAGAGATACAGCACGGAAACAGGCCCTTTGGCCCACCGAGTTCGTACCGACCAGCTATCCCCACACATTAACACTATCCTACACACACTAGGGACAATTTACATTTATACCAAGCCAATTAACCCACAAACCTGTACGTCTTTGGAGTGTGGGAGGAAACCGAAGATCTCGGAGAAAGCCCATCTGGTCACAGGGAGAACGTACAAACTCCGTACCGACAGCACCCGTAATCAGGATCGAACCCGGGCCTACTGGCGCTGGGAGGCAGCAACGCTACTGCTTTGCCACCGTGCCACCCTATTGTCTTGTGTGCTGAGACAAAGTGAAAACCTTTGCTTGCGTGCGACCCAATCCAATCAGATGATACTGTACCTGAATACAATCAAGCTGAGAGTGGATTGAAGTCCATGAAGGACATGGGTAGCCGGTGAGCTCCATTTGTAAATCGTGCAGACATGAGAGGTAAGGCATGCCTTCTTTATTCAAGGCTGCTTTTTACAAACTTTCTATAAAAAGGTTGCAGCCGAGAAAGCTATTAGTCACATGACACCATTCTTAAAGAAGTAACAAGCATAAATTTGGTAATTATTCATCAAAATCAACGTCATCTCGTCCACAGGGCTTCATCAGTAGCGAACACTGCACGGGCTGGGAGCTGGAATATCGAGACAATTAGAGAGCAGATGGGATAAGAAATTTAGTGTTAATAAAAGATCTGCTACTATAAATAATGCAATATTCTTGGTTATTGTTCCGGCTAAGTATTGAGTGCTCCACAGTCGACTGAACAGATGGGATTTAAGCAGGCTGTTCTTCAAAAGCAACTACATTTTATATGTTTGGGCAACAAAATGTGAGTGAGTGGGTCAAAATGTAAATGGTCCCCAGCTTTTTTTGGTCCCATTCTGAGTTTATTGACAGTGAATGAGGCGTGCATCTACTGTGTTTACACTTGAAGTGGATAATGGTGTTCAATCTTCTGCACTGTGGGCCAGGGAGGAGTGAAGGAGGAATGGAAGGAAGGGAAGGGACTCTTCCGGGGAGGGATGGAGGGAGGGGAGGATGCAGAGGGGGGTGTCTCACGTGAGGCGAGGGGGGGTGAGGGAGCGAGGGATCGTACCTGAGGGGAGAGTAGTGGGGGAAGGGAGGGGTTTCCCCCCCACTAAGGTGAGACTGGGAGAGTGAGGATGCTCACCTGAGGGGGGCTGAGGAGCTCAGCTGTTGCTCATCGACAGGTGTCAGGGGCTATGGGGAGAAGGCAGTAGAATGGGGTTAGGAGGCAGAGATAGATCAGCCATGATTGAATGGCGGAGTAGACGAGGGGCCAAAAGGTCTCATTCTATTCCTATCCCTTATAAGGGAGATGGGGGTGGGGGGAAGAGGGAGATGCTCCTGATTGCAGTGTGGCATAGATATGTGAGTGTTTGTGCCGGGGTGTGGTTGGGCCTTCCTTGGGGGCCTCTCCTCCCATGGCTGGTGCTTGTGTTTTGCAACCTGTCGATCTTCTTCATGGAACGTGGCTCGGTTGTGAACAGTGATTCTCCGCATCGCTCGGCCCTGTGCCGGGTCCTGCCAGTTGGTGGCGCTGTTGGGGCACTTTTTGACCTTCGGCAACTGCCGCTGCGCCACTGTGTCGCCTCAGCCATTGACCATTTTTACTTTTTTCTCCTGGTGAAATGTTCGCGGTCAGTTCCCTGAGAATGAGCATGACTTGCTTCCACTTCAGGTGGTGTACTGGTATTTGTTAGTCGATGGTTTTAGAATGGAGTGGAGATATTAGTTACAATTACAGGCGTCTAAATTAAACCATACCTGCTTTACATTACATACAGTCTCCTGTCCCAAGGAAGAGTACATTTGATATAGAAGGGGTGCAGCAAAGATTATCCAGACTGGTCTAGCACTCCTTCCACACTGTATCTGAGCCATTAACAAATCCCACTACCCATCCAGCTTCAGTTACACTCACCCAATACCCATTACAAACTTGTATTACACTCACCTTATGCCCAAAACCAGGATCCAATACATTAATACCATGACTATTCTCAGTCCCCATTACTGTCTCCCATTACCTAGAAATATAAAAAATAGGTGCAGGAGTAGGCCATTCGGCCCTTCAAGCCAGCCCCGTCATTCAATATGATCATGGCTGATCATCCAGAATCAGTACCTCATTCTGGCAATTTCCCCATATCCCTTGATTCCTTTAGCCATCTCTCTTGAATACATCCAGTGAATTGGCCACCACTGCTTTCTGTGGCAGGGAATGATTCACAATTCTCTGTGTGAAAAAGTTTTCCTCATCTCAGTCCTAAATGGCCTACCCCTTATTCTTAAACTGTATCATTCTATGACTATGACTCTAGGTGAGCCCCAGGCCC
Organism: Okamejei kenojei; assembly: GCA_035221665.1. NCBI lineage: Eukaryota > Metazoa > Chordata > Chondrichthyes > Rajiformes > Rajidae > Okamejei > Okamejei kenojei. The sequence continues at coordinate 28,802,060 of CM069140.1, read as the reverse complement.
CTGGTTCTGGGACTCTCCCAACATCGGGAACATTTTTCCTGCATTTACCCTGTCCAATCCTCTAAGAATTTTATATGTTTCTATTACAATTACAGTTTGCTAATTAAATGTATGCATTACAATTCCCATTAATTCACCCCATGCTCAGTTTCAACACACATTGCATTCATTATTTGCTGTTTATCAGAAACCAATACAATCATTTCAAATACATTACAAGCTTCCTCTACACTCACCCCATTTCTATTATGCTCCCATTACACTCACATTATACCCTTTTCCCAGATCAATACATCAACTCCATATTACCAGCTTCTATAAAACCTGTCCATATTATGAAATCTTATTTCCTTGAAGAAGGGTTCTGACCAGAAGTGTTTTCTTCGGAGATACTGTTTGAACCGCTAAGTTACTCCATCATATTGTGTTTAACAAATCCCTCTACACTCACCATTCTTCCTATTATCTATGTCTCCTCTGCCTATTCCTCGTGACTTGCTACTCCCTTTCCCAGCACTAGCTCCAGTTACACTCTTCCAGCTACCCATTAGTAGCGTCCTTTATTTTCACCACTCTTCCCATCAGCAACGTCTATTCCTCCTTCTTCCCAAGTAGAGCTCAAATGGTGTCCTTCACATCTGCCAGTACCAACTCCCATTTTTCCATTCCCCAATTTCCAAGGAGATACCAGCAAGGTGATACCAGCCATCTTCCTGAATTGGTTAACCTCAATGAAACAATGAAAGGAGCCTCCACTACAGAACCACTGAGGAAAAACAGGGAACCAAAATTCACCATGGTTCAATGGTGGCTCAATGATGCTTTATTCGTCACATGTGCAACTGCACAGTGAAGTTATGTTTGCATATTTACGCATGTTTGTGCCATTTCCATAAATCTAAAGGGCGGTTCACCCACGCGCTTGGAGCAGTTCCATATCCAGGTAAGGGCGGCACGCTGGCGCAGCAGTGGAGTTGCTGCCTCGCAACGCCAGGGACCTGGGTTCGATCCTGCCCGCTGGTGCTGTCTGCGTGGAGTTTGCACGTTCTCCCCGTAACCGTATACGTTTCCTCCCACATCCCAAAGACGTGCGGGTTTGTGTGTGCAAAATCATGAGAGGAATAGATCGGGTAGATGGTCAGAGTCTCATGCCGAGTGTCGGGGAATCGAGGACCAGAGGACATAGATTCAAGGTGAGGGGGAAAAGATTTAATAGGGATCCGAGGGGTAACTTTTTCACACAAATGGTGGTGGGTGTATGGAACAAGCATCCAGAGGAGGTAGTTGAGGCTGGGATTATCCTACCGTTTAAGAAACAGTTAGACAGGTACATGGATAGGACAGATTTAGAGGGATATGGACCAAGCGCAGGCAAGTGGGGCTAGTGTAGCTGGGACATTGTTGGGACAGTGTGGGCAGGTTGGGCAGAAGGGCCTGTTTCCACATTATATCATTCTATGACTCTAGGTGAGCCCCAGGCACCTGCAGGGCCTTCCTCCGACTACTTCTGCCGGATCGGCCTGAAAATGAGGTCCATTCCTCGTCCAGCCATCTTAGTGCCCCGGGGCACCTCCTGCAGCTGGTCTTGAAGGCGCTGGAGGCATTAGCCCGGTTCACCCACCTACTGACCCCTGCTCTTCACGTCAGACATCTCCAGCGGCTCCCTCCCAGTACCATGGTCCGATGAGCCTTCAGGTCCTCCGGGCAGATTCCTAGTTCCTCCTTGATCAGCTGAGCCTTCAGGCGGGTTCCGCAGTCCGCAGAGGGTTCAGGTCTCCCGGGAGGGCACCACAGAACCTCGGGAAGACCTCTGCACCATCGGGAAAGCCGTGCATGAGTGCGTGGAGCATGGGTGGGTTAATTCACAGCAAATTCACTCCAAGCTGGTGTTTACTCGTAGCTGCTGGTATTTGTTGATTTCTACATTGAAACTCATCGCAATTCCACACAGACTCCAAGACTTCCCATGCACAGCTGTCAAATCCACTCAGCTTCCTGCAAGGTTTGCTTTCAAGTGAGATTAATCATCAACTTATGAAGATATTAAAAATTAATGCGGGCTTATACTTTATTTAAGTCTGTAACCTTCTCAGAATGAGTTTAGAGTTTGGCTGTCAGTTGCACACAGGATTCCGAATCGGTGAGGCTAGGATTAGGCTTCAGTGAGCTTCACAATAGGGAAAGACAACGAACGGGTTTTGTTGGTGTTTCTTCATCTTCCTAATTGCAATGGTGGCAGCGCACACAAGCCAATCACCTGGACAAAAGTGGGATTCATTCCTGTTCACATCTTAGGAATATCTGTACCAGGAAACAGGCAGCCTCCCTCTGATGGAGTATTTAAGATCTGTTCAGCAATTTTCATGCTGAATTTTAACTCCTTTGTTGCATGTGTCCAATAAAACCATTGTCGCCAAACTCTTGGCTACCCATCCACCTTATAAACTGGGAAACACCTGGGAAACACTTGCAGGTCTATCAAAGTCAAAGTCAAAAGAGTTTATTGTCATGTGTCCCTGACAGGACAATGACATTCTTTCTTTGCATAGCACAACAGAACATAGTAGGCATTGACTACAGTTATATACTTAAATACACACATTAATTAATAAATTAATAAAGTGCAAATAACAGATGGAGGGGTATTAATGTTCAGAGTTTTGTCCGAGCCAGGTTTAATAGCCTGATGGCTGTGGGGAAGTAGCTATTCCTGAACCGGGTCGTTGCAGTTCTCAGGCTCCTGTACCTTCTACCCAAAGGTAGCAGGGAGATGAGCGTGTGGCCAGGGTGGTGTGGGTCCTTGATGATGCTGCCAGCCTTTTTGAGGCAGCGACTGTGGTAGATCCCCTCGATGGAAGGAAGGTCAGAGCCGATGATGGACTGGGCAGTGTTTACTACTTTTTGTAGTCTTTTCCTCTCCAGGGCACTCAAGTTGCCGAACCAAGCCATGATGCAACCAGTCAGCAAGCTCTCTACTGTGCACCTGTAGAAGTTAGAGAGAGTCCTCCTTGACAGACCGACTCTCCGTAATCTTCTCAGGAAGTAGAGGCGCAGATGAGCTTTCTTAATAATTGCATCTGTGTTCTCGGACCAGGAAAGATCTTCACAGATGTGCACGCCCAGGAATTTGAAGCTCTTGACCCTTTCAACCATCGACCCGTTGATATAAACAGGACTGTGGGTCCCCATCCTACTCCTTCCAAAGTCCACAATCAGTTCCTTGGTTTTGCTGGTGTTGAGGGCCAGGTTGTTGTGCTGGCACCATATGGACAGTCGCTCGATCTCTCTCATACTCCGATTCCCCATCAGTGATATGTCCCACTACAGTGGTGTCGTCAGCGAACTTGATGATGGAGTTCGCACTGTGACCGGCTACGCAGTCATGAGTATACAGTGAGTACAGCAGGGGCTGAGCACGCAGCCTTGAGGTGCTCCCGTGCTGATTGTTATCGAGTCTGACACATTTCCACCAATACGAACAGACTGTGGTCTGTGAATGAGGAAGTCGAGGATCCAATTGCAGAGGGATGCGCAGAGACCCAGTTCTGCGAGTTTGGTAACCAGCTTGGAGGGGATGATTGTGTTAAATGCCGAGCGGTAGTCAATGAATAACAGCCTGACATATGAGTTTTTGTTGCCCAAGTGGTCCAGAGCGGAGTGGAGGGCCAGCGAGATCGCATTCACCGTTGATCTGTTGTGGCGGTAAGTGAACTGCAGAGGGTCCAGGTTTTTGTCGAGGTAGGAGTTGATTTGCGCCATGATCAACCTCTCGAAGCACTTCATCACCACAGGCATTAGAGGCGCAGGTCGATAGTCGTTGAGGCACGTCACCTTGCTCTTCTTGGGCACTGGTATTATTGATGCCCTTTTGAGGCAGGTGGGAACCTCAGACCTCAGAAGTGACAGGTTGAAAATGTCCGTAAAAACTCCAGCCAGTTGGTCCGCACAGGTTTTTAAAACACGACCAGGTATGCCATCAGGTCCAGACGCTTTTCGAGGGTTCACCCCTCTGAAGGATTTCCTGACGTCGGCCTCTGTGACTGAGACTGAAATACCATCACAGCGAATGGGGGCTCGGGAAGGCACATCGGTGTTCTCCCTATCAAAGCGTGCGTAAAACGCATTGAGCTCGTCAGGGAGTGATGCATCACCGACATCCGAGCTGCCTCCTGGTTTCGCCTTGTAGGAGGTGATTGCATTCAGTCCCTGCCACAGCTGCCGAACATCTGTCTCATCCTCCAGTTTGGAGCAGAACTCCCTTTTGGCCTTTTTGATGGCCTTAGCAAGGTCGTATCTGGACTTTGTGTAGACCACTGTATCATCAGACATGAATGCCCGGTGTCTGGCCTCATCAGACCTCATCGCTCTCACCTCACCATGCATGTTTCCTCTCCACTAACAGGAAGGCAGAAAAACCCCTGGTACAACTCAAGACCTAAAAACATTCCTGCTGATTAGGGAAAAAAAAATCTACTGCATTCATCTCTGTTGGTCGGATTGAGAGGTTACTTGGCCACCGTCAATTGGCCCAAGTGTGGATGAACAGCAGAGTTTTTTGGAGAATAAAATGAGATTAGTGCAGGATTGGTGAAAATGGTGCTTACTGGTGGTCATGGTGGGCCTGTTGGAGTCTTGTATGATTCCATGCCTCTAATGGTCCTCACTTGCCCTGGGGATTAAAACCACTCTGCCTGAGAACGTGGTGCTGCACCCACCTCTGGTATGAGATGCAACTCATACTTGAAGGGATCCAATTAACAGCATCTGTTCCAAGACCCGGTGAACGGTTCCTCAGGTTGACTTTGGCTTGCAAGGACCACCTCCTCACACCAAATCTAATGGCAATTTCACATTGTGCAGTGTCAGGACCCAAGGCTGAGCCAAACCTTGCTTATGGCGGCACAGTGATGTCGATGTTGTATAGGGCCAGAGATCTAGATTCGATCCTGGCTACGGGTGCTGACTGTATGGAGTTTGTACGTTCGCCCTGTGACCTGCTCCGGTTTCCTCCCACACTCCAAAGATGTGTAAGCGAATTGGCTTGGTAAAATTATAAATTGTCCGTAGTGTTTAGTTTAGTTTAGTTTAGTTTGGAGATACAGCACGGAAACAGGCCCTTCAGCCCACCGAGTCCGCACTGACAAGTGATCCCCGCACATTAACACTATCCTACACACACCAGGGACAATTTACACATACACCAAGCCAATTAACCTACAAACATGCACGTCTTTGGAGTGTGGGAGGAAAACTAAGATCTCAGAGAAAATCCACGCCATGACAGGGAGAACGTACAAACTCCGTACAGACAGCACCCGTGGTCGGGATTGAACCCGGGTCTCCGGCGCTGCAAGCGCAGTAAGGCAGCAACTCTACCGCTGCGCCACCGTGGCTGCCCATGTGTGTAGTATAGCGCTAGTGTGCGGGGATCACTGGTCGTTGTGGGGAAACTTGTGTCTGCACATTCGGACCACACAAGGCTCCATCATGTTAACAGTACCAGGAGTGCCCCAATAAATGATAAGCTATCTGACCATCAGCTACCTCCTGCCCTGCATGGGAAAGGGTCCGTACCTCGGTACACGTGGCAATAAATAACCTACACTAAACTAAACTAGCTAGCATTGGAATATCAAGCATGGCACCAGTTTCATCCAGTCCAATTTCACTGCTGGCACAACTTACACCAGCTGAAGGCGATCTTGGATTGCAGAGCAATGAGAGTATTGAGGAATTGTACTGTGCCACCCAGGTTTGGGAGAATTACATTTTCTTTCAAAGGAGTGGTATAATGGATCGTGTGAAGGAGAATGCACTAAATGTTATTCCCTTGTCACGTTTCCATCTACACACTGTAAATGGCTCGATTGTAATCATGTATTGTCTTTCTGCTGACTGGATAGCACGCAACAAAAGCTGCTTCATGACAATAAACCAAATTGAACTGAACGGAGCTGGGAATGGTGTCCGTTATCACCAATTGTCCACTATAGCAGAGTAGGACATTACCACTGTATAAGTAGCAGAAACAAGGAACTGCAGATGCTGGGTTAATACAAAAATGGACTCAAAGTGCTGGAGTATGTCAGGCAAGCAGCATCTCTGGAGAACATGGAGAGGAGACACTTGTTCAGTCTGGAGCTGGGCCTGGAATCCATGTGCGTTACCAGCCCTGGGCTGCTGGCAGCCGGGAGGGAGAGGTGAGGATGGGCAGGGCACTGGTCGTGGCCTGCGGGCGGCCAGAGCGCAGGCAAGTGGCAATGGTGTCGCAGTCCTGCCTGGAAGTGGCCGTGGATGCGGACTGGGGGTGAAGGGCGGTGGGTCTGTCCACTATAACCAAAATCTGTTCTAATGAGGTCCCTGATAACAAGGGTAGGCTCTATTTGACTCATGGTGACCTTCCATTAATTGAGATGGATGCACTTTCCTTGCAGTGGTGTCAGCATTAGGCCAATTGCCTCATTTATCCAGAGGGATTAGTCTTGACAATGTTCACTAATTGACTGGTCAGTCCTTTAGGTTAGTCATTGACTCGTGCAAGGTTTGTAACCCAGGAGGATTACCAATTGATGAGTTAATCCAGGGAGGTTTGTCTTCAAGGGGTGACTAATTGACCAGTTAAACTAGAGAGACTGCCTGTCAGGAGACTGATGAACTACCAATGCAACGATTGAGAACGGAGTTTCTATGTCGGACCAGGGACTGCTTGGTCAGTGCACGTCTGGCACTGCAGGAAGGACGTCGTTCATCCCACTGAAGAAATGCTTGAAGCTGAACATCATAGAAAGGTCATAGAAAAACATAGAAAAATTGGTGCAGGAGTAGACCATTCGGCCCTTCGAGCCAGCACCGCCATTGAATATGATCATGGCTGATCATCTAAAATCAGTATCCCGTTCCTGCTTTTTCCCCCATATCCCTTTAGCCCTAAGAGCTAAATCTAACTCTCTCCTGAAATTATCCAGTGAATTGGCCTCCACTGCCTTCGGTGGCAGAGAAGCCCACAGATTCACAACTCTCTGGGTCATTTGGCTATCTATCCCCTGTGGGGCTAGTTGAAATGCAAGCCTTTAACTTTGTTTGTTTCTGCTCAAACTGCGCCTTCATGCACTGCAGGAAAACTCTCAAAGAGCATTAGGTTTCTTAGAAAAACAGGGCGCATGCTGGCGCAGTGGTGGAGCTGTGCATAACAGAGTCACAGACCCGGGTTTGATCCTGACTGCAGGTGTTATCTGTACGGAGTTTGTATGTTCTCACTGTGACCTGCGTGGGTTTTCTCCAGACACTTCGGTTCACTCCCACGCTCCAAAGACGAAATTGGCTTCTGCAAAATTGTAAATTGTCCCTAATGTGTGTAGGGTGGTGTTAGTGTGCCAGGACGCTGGTCGGAGCAGACTCGGTGGGCTGAAGGGCCTGTTTCCACGCTGTATCTCTAACACGAAAAAATAAAACTAAAGCATGGCCAAGAGTAAACAGAGATTGTGAGACAGAGTTTTAGGACGGACATTAAAGGGAAATTAAAGCAAGGCAGCTGCAGCCTCAGCTGTCACTAGTGGGGTAATTTAAGACAGAGATGCTCAAGAGGACGGTATTAAAAATGCATGCGTATTACTTTAGTTTAGTTTAGTTTAGAGATACAGTGCGGCAACAGCCCACCGAGTCCTCACCGACCAGCGCTCACCTCGTACACTAACATTATCCTACACACTGGGGCCAATTAACCCACAAACCTGCACACTCTTTGGGATGTGGGAGAACACCCGAGCACCTGGAGAAAACCCACGCAGGTCACAGGGAGAACGTACGAACCCCGTACAGATAGCACCTGCAGTCAGGATGGAACACGGGTCTCTGTGGCAGTAAGGCAGCAACTCTACAGCTGCGCCACCGTGCCACCCCAATTTTAGAATGAATATCCAAAGCACTGCTCGCCACGTTTTGTTGGGCGTATTGAAGTAGAGAGCATCGTTCCTCTTGGTATTTCAGGTGAGGACAATCAGTCAACATTCAGAGAGACTAGAAGAGGTTACAGGAACCTTGAAGGAATATACACCCAAATATCTGCCACAGACTCCCAGCGGACAAGTGTCAGTGCCAGCAGCAACTATTTATAAAGTTCACCGCCTTGCCAGTAATTTGAGTCAACAGCATAATCACACATTTCTTAATTACAACCTCTCTAATTATAAACCACCAGGAAGTCACAGAGTGCTTAGAAAGGGCTGTCTCGTTCGCCTGGAATCTGTGTCTTGGAAGTAGTTAAATGTTTATCCCCTACGGTTAGATCTTCAGTTATTTTTATCAGGCAGCCAACTGTGGTGATAATTCACGACTCGTGCGAGGATTTGCATGAGATGGACATGTGTGTTCAGTGTGGATTCCCCACAGCCTTTATTTCCAAACCCCATTCCCCCACACAACACGGCTCGAAGCTCCGTGAGGGCATGTGCAATGAACCCAAGAACTGAACAGAATCTCTTGTCACTTTATGGTATCTTATATTCCCATATAATTATCCCTGCACTTGCAAAAGCCTTCTCGGAACCTCTGATTTGAATGGCAGAGCCTCTTTATGTGAATAACTTTGTCCTTGCCAAATGCCCAGTGTGAACTGAGAGCCTGAGAACAACAGATGCTGGATAAATCCCAACATAGCCAATTAGTAACTCTGAGACTAAAGGACCTCAGGATAGCAGCATTGCAGATGATGGAATTTAAGCATTATGTTCTCCCGATGATATAACTCTGCTCCATCAACTCGGCCTTGGATCACAGTGTGAGTGTGAGCCATACTGTGGACTAGCAGCCCCCAGAACAGGGAGCTGGAATCACGGGGAGCTTGGCCAAGCTATCCTTCGGCAAGTGGAAGATTCAAATCCGCCAAACAGACTGGCCCAAACGTTTTTGTGTAGGGAGGAACTGCAGATGCTGGTTTACACTGATGGTAGACACAAGATGTTGGAGTAACTCAGTGGGTCAGGCAGCATCTCTGGAGAAAATGAATAGGTGACGTTTCAGGTCGAGACCCTTCTTCAGACTAAAGACTGAGTTACCCGCTGAGTTACTGCAGCATTTTGTGTGTATCTTTGGGCCCCAAATTTTGTCTGAAGTGAAAAGGAGGAACTCAGCAGACCAGGCCACATCTTTGGAGGGAAATGGAGCGCAGGAGGATGAGGGGTCATCTTTAAACCTTGGGTCACAGTTTAAAAATAAGGGTCCACCCATGGTGTGATGGTGTGAATTCTCAAGATCAATGAAATTTTGTGACCATACCAACACTTCTAAAAAGTTGAAAACTACATTGATATACAGCAGCCAATAGAGGGACCAGACCGTTATGTGGCTATTGATATCTTGTCCACACAAAAAAAACATTGCTCAAGGTAGTTTGTTTTTGGAACTCTCTTCCTCAAAGGATGGTGGAATGTTTTTAAGGAAGAAGCATTTTCATACAAGGAGGTAGGCGGTTGAGATTATCACCAGTATAACCCATGATCTGACTAAACAGTGGGCCAGGCCTGACCAACTCCTGCATTTACCTCATGCTAGCTTTGTACACAAAGTGCTGCATTACCTCAGTGGGTCAGGCACATCTCCGGAGAGCATGGATAGGTGACATTTCAGGTTAGACAATAGACAATAGGTGCAGGAGAAGGCCATTCGGCCCTTCAAGCCAGCACCACCATTCAATGTGATCATGGCTGATCATCCCCAATCAGTACCCCGTTCCTGCCTTCTCCCCATATCCCCCGATATCTTGATGCCGAGGATTGGGGGTGTGGCAATACCCTAGTGAATGGCCTATTCTGAACTTCAGGGCATCAGTACTTTGAAGTGGATGGACAGCGTATTGGTCATTTGTCTCGAGTATATTCAAAGACTTGCCTCCATAGCTTTCCAGAGCTGTAAACACTGCCTCTGCATGTCCCAGGTGTCGAGAACATCCTCCTTGCATCGACTCTATTCAGTCCTTTTCAAGTTTCACAGGCACCAGTTCTGCTAACTCTTCTAAATCCCATGGAAACCAGACTGATCCACTCTCATTTTTTGGTCCTGCAATGTCAGCAATCAGTCTGGTGAACCTTCGCTGAACTCCCTCCAGGCCATGAACATCCCTCCTCAGATGCGGAGGCCATGTAGAATCCTGACAATCCCTCACCAAGGCCCTGAATGACTGAGCCAGACTTTCCAACTCCGGGACTCAAACCCTCTTGCAATGAACGCCATGGACCATTTGCATTCCCCACTGCTTGCTGCTCCCACACACATGCTTTCTTATTTCCATCCCTCTCTCCGAACCCTTGGTTCCCTCATGTATCTGTAAGGTTATTTGCATCTATGTTTGTGAAACCAGAACCAAAGCATGCATTCACTTGGTCTGCCATTTCTTTATTTCCACTTATATGTTCCTCTGTCACTCGATCCCCGGTACCTATGTCTGTCCTCACTGACATTTGGCTTCTGACATATTTATGGAAACATTATGTATTCTGTGCTCCATGCAAGATATTATCTTACTCCATCTTGCCCCTTTTAGTCACGTTGCCTTTTAAACTGAGATGAGGAGGAATTTCTATAGTCGGAGGGTGTTGAATCTGTGGATTTCATTGCCACAGATGGCTGTGGAGGCCAAGTCAATGGATATTTTTATGTCGGGGAATGACAGATTCTTGATTAGTACGGGTGTCAGGGATTAAGGGGAGAAGGCGGGAGAATGGGATTGAGAGGGAAAGATAGATCGGCCATGTTTGAATGACAAAGCAGATTTGAGGGGCCAAATGGCCTAATTCTGCTCCTAGAACATATGGGCTTATGATCCGACCTGCTGCTTTTTCCTGGCAAGTCTGGATTGAATACCATCACCAATTTATTTCAAGGGACACAATTTGTACTGACCCCACACGTGCCCCAGTCACAATTGAATAATTGCTGCTATTCATACATGTGCTCTTTAAATACATTACATTGCCTGTCGCCCAATACCACATTCAAACTAGTTGCCCAATTACCCTCTTCCTTCCCTCCAAGTTCCCTTTTTTTCAGTCTCTGGATCCTGGCTTTTGATTCAACGACTTCACTCTTGATTCAACACATGAAACGAACCCTCCAAGATTTACCGTAATGTTATTAGTTTAGTTTTAGTTTTAGAGACACAGCGTGGCCTTTCGGTCTACCGAGTCGACGCCAACCAGCGATCACCCATAAACTACTTCTATCCTATTCACTAGATATGAGTTACAGAAGCCAATTAAACTACACACCTGCATGTCTTTGAAATGTGTGGAGGAAACTGGAGCACCCGAAGAAATTCCACGCAGTCATGGGGAAAAAATGTGACTGCGTACAGACAGCACCCGTAGTCAGGATTGAATCCAGGTCTCATAGAAACATAGAAAATAGGTGCAGGAGGAGGCCCTTCGGCCCTTTGAGCCAGCACCGTCATTCATTGTGATCATGGCTGATCGTCCCCAATCAATAACCCGTGCCTGCCTTCATAGAAACAAGGTGCGGTAAGGCAGCAACTCAACCGCTACACCACTGTGCCGCCCCCTATTAATCCGGTCTGGCCAATTTACTGTTTGTGTAGATTATTTGCACCGCATGGGTTTTCTCCGGGTGCACCAGTTTTCTCCACACATTTCCCACCACCAGGTGGCGCCAGCAAATGGCTGCCTCTCCAACTGTCTGTCTGTCCCTTTTAATGGTATGTGTTAGATGTATGTTTTTAGTGTTCTTTAGCTTGTTTTATGTTGGAATTTGTTTATAATCTCTTACCTCGACAGAGATGCGATTTTTTTCCGTGTCATATCTCCATCCCCACTGCGGCCTAACACCAAGGAGTTCCGGCCTTTGCCGGAGACTGACCTTTGAGAGCTCCACCGCGGGGAGCTACGGAACTTTAACATCGCGGAGCCCGCGATCCCTTTGCCAGGGATCGACCTCGGTGCTCCAACTGTGGGTGCCTGCGGACTTAACATCACAAAGCTCGCGGGCTCTGGTCAGAGACCAACTTCGGGAACTCCAAGCCACGGGAGTTTTGACCGCCCCGACGCAGGAGTTTCGTTCCCCCCGACGCGGGAGATTCGACCGCCCAGCCCCAATGGTTCAACTGCCTCGACCGCGGGAGAATAAAGAGGAAGAAGGTTGGACTTTTTTGCCTTCCATCACAGTGAGGAATGTGGGGAATACACTGTGGTGGATGCTCATGTTAACTGTTATGTAGTTGAGTGTCTTGTTGCTTTTTCTTTCGTATGGCTGTATGGTAATTCGCATATCACTGTAGCTTAATTAGTACATGTGACAATAAAAGACCTTTGAAACCTTTGTTGCATTCATCTCACATTCCCTGTTTAATTCCATAGCCTACATCACCATTACTTTTTGGGAGCCAGTTTAAAAAATTCCAGAAACAAGATAATTTCCTTGCAAAGTCACCATCAACTAACAGGGGAGAAGAAAAAAATCCATATTCTTTAATTTCTATCAAGTTGGATGATGCTATAGTAATTAATGCCTCCAGGTAATTAATTAGATGCTGTGCTTAATGGCGACATTGTATTCATACAGCTTCCCTCATTACAGAAGAATAAGTGACATGCATTTGATTAAAGTGAGTCTTATATCAATCACAACAGATTGGACTGACTGCTACAAAAACGCTTCAGAGATGAGTCACTCTGAAATGGCAGCTCTTAAACAAACCCTTCGACAGACGGAAACAAAAGCACTCTTAAAGGTGTCATGTAGCGAGTATGCCAAATGTGTGAAAGACCAAAGCAATTTACTTAAAGACCGGCTGAAACTCTATAAATCATTACATCATGTTCAGTCATTCAAAGATGTTATTTTTACTTAAAAGAGGAATTTTGAAGTAATTCTCAATATTTGGAATGTTTGCCACAGCTTGAGTTTTGAGTAACGCTTAAAAACTGAGCAACCAAGAGCCCTGTGGCTCTGTTTTTCACAGTGGTTGTCGGTGCCCTGAACTGCTCTTTCAGGCCGTGGATGCCACATTTTAAGTGTTTCCAACACCACGCAAAATACTTCCAAAACTTCCAAAATTCCTTTCCAATGAAAATTGGTAGACTTGCCACCTGACTGATGTTAGTGATGTGTAAATGTAAAATTTCACAGAATGGGATTTCAAGCGCTTTAAAATCCCATCAAGGGAATTAGAGTTGAACAACGTCATGCATTCCCTCATTACTCACATCTAGTTGAGCTCCAGAAACACAAATTCCATACTAACCTCGAGTGCTGTCTGTGTGGAGTTTACACGTTCTCCCTGTAACCGCATGCGTGTTCCGGTTTCCTCCCACATCCCAAAGACCTGCGGGTGTTAGTTTGTAGACACAAGGAACTGCTGATGCTGGTTTACACAAAAAGACACAAAGTGCTGGAGTAATCAGCAGGGTCAGCCAGAATCTCTAGAGAACATGGATAGGTAATGTTTCTGTTTGGGAGGCTTCTTTAGACACACCCGCTGATTACTCCAGCACTTTGTTTGTCCGCCAGGTGACTTGGCTGCTGTAAATTAATGGCAACAAGGGGATTTTATGGGCCTGTGAGAGAAAATAAATTGCGGGGGTACTAGGAATCAAAGGGGCGGATGGAGCTGATGGGATTGCTCCAGAAATCCAGCATGGACTCAATGGGCTGAATAACCTCCTTCTGTGACACAAGACGAGAAGATAAACGGACATACCTTTAGAAAGATGAGGAGGAATATCTTTAGTCAGAGATGGTGAATCCGTGGAATTCATTGCCACAGACGGCTGTGGAGGCCAAGTCAATAGATATTTTTAAGGTGGAGATCGACAAATTCGTGACTAGTACGGGTGTCAGGGGTTATGGGGAGAAGGCAGGAGAATGGGGTTGAGAGGGAAAGATAGATCAGCCATGATTGACTGGCGGAGGACACTTGATGGGCCGAATGGCCTAATTCCGCTTCTATAACTTATGAAATTATGAACTTACGAGGATAAGTTTATTTAGAAATGGTGAGCATGCATTCACATGCCACGAGTGAAGCTGTGACTACTGCCCCACCTATTCTAACTGTGTCATCATAATCTCCAAATGTGTCACACGGATCGCTCCTTCCCGCCATATCAGTTGCTCAGGTAGCATTTCTACACCTGTGGTGTGAGGTAAGGGCCTATTTCTAAGCTGTCTGACATAATGATTCTCTCTTTGACGCTAAGAATCAAAGAAACACATCATTTAAATTTCAAAACCCCGGTGGGCTCTTTAGCCTAAAAACCCATTTGGGACCAGTGGTCCTAGAAGGGCAGGCCAGGCATTGAAGGGGACTGCTGGCGATGACTTCACAAAGCAGTCACCCAACTTAAGTGAGTCTCGTACCCTCCTCGACAATCCGCCACGGTTGCCATGACAAACCTCGTCTGTGACGCTTGCGTCCTGTACAGAGGAACCAACATCCATCTCTAGTTTCAAAAGGTGCACAGACATGGTGCTGCTGAACCGAAAAAGATTAGCAAAGATGGTGCTGGAGCAAGGCAACTCTTTGCATGCTGGTCCCAGAGGGGATTACCTTCCTCATAGTCAACAACGGGCCATTGTGGGCTCCACCTCTCCTTGATCATCGTTGCTTCTTGCATGTCTTTCATTCATTTGTTCACCCAGTACATCCGGATTATCCTGCGCACTAGGGACAATTTACAATTTTACCGAAGCTAATTAGCCTACAAATGTGGGCGGAAACCGGAGCACTCGGAGAAAACCCACGTGGTACAGACAGCACCCATATTCAGGATCGACCCCGGGACTCTGGCGATGTAAGGCAGCAACTCTACCCCTGCTCCACTGTGCTGCCCCCACCTATTGTGCTTGAGTTTGGCTAGATTGTGCTTATGTATAGTATTATCTGATTTGACTGGATAGCATTCAAAAGAAAGCTCCCACTCAGCCGGAAGCATTCGTTGGACCCAGGCCCTGGAATACTGCCTGGGAGCACAACCTGTAGCAACGTTACAAAATTATGAGATTTAAAAAATCAAGTCTGCAATTTATCCCATCAGTTAAAGCATAAAAATAAGTTTAACTTGACACCTAATTCACTTTCATATCTTCAGTATTAAAAAAGTTATGGCCATTTTCATACTCGGAAATTAGCATCTTGTTCCCCATTGCTTTTCCATTGACTTAACACAAAAGCTGTGATCAAGGACAGTCAAAAGCCCAAAACTTTCTTAAAAATTAAGAGAACTGAATGGAATTTTCAGTTATTATAGATTGCAGCATTCTGAAACAAATATGAAACAATCTTACTTGGATGACCTGAAATTAAAGCATATAATTAGTTAGTTACCTAATTGTAGCTAATTACAAAATTCAATTACTAGATCTAAACATCTATCCATTTCTTAAGAAAAGGTTAACATTTTTAAAAAGCCTAAGTGTCCAAATAACATTCACACATGAATTCACAATATAACATGATTTTTTAATCTCATTGTCATCAATTTATAGGCCAAATGGAAGGAATTTAGTGTTTAATTCCCGTAAATTAATGGCCATTTTAATCATCTTGTGAGTGGGATTTTGTGGAACACGATCGTTTGGAACGTTGCGGTTGCGGTGAATTTAAACCCCATAACGGCAGGAAAAATACTGCCGGTTCGTATGGGTCCTAAGTCACCTTTTCGCAACGTGAAATTTTGATTAAAGGCATCCTGAGAAGCAAGTTTATATGAAAAAATAAACGGTGCACCTTGCCTTGTCCCCGACGCGAGATCCGTCCCGTTGTCAGCGTTGATGGCGTTAGAAGATGATTTTAATTTCACTCCTGCTATTAAATTATCCAACGCTAATTTTTAATAAACTTAATAAAACGGCAGTCGAAGCGATTTTTCTTCAGCAACTAAACAGCCTGCTCAAAATCGATTTGAATAGTCTGAAGAAAATGGCCAGTGACAGCACTGCAGCGCCGCTGAAGGTAAGTTTTGTAACATACCTACAACCTGAGCCACCTTCCCTCAACACCTCTTATCCCTCTCTGAGATGCAGAATCGGAAGTGGGATAACATACAACTAGTGCAAAGAAAGAAACGGCAAAGGTACACAAAATGCTGGAGAAACTCAGCGGGTGCAGCAGCACCTACGGAGCGAAGGAGATAGGTAACTTTTCGGGCCGAAACCCTTCTTCAGACTGATGGGGGGTTGGGGGGAGGCAGGGGGAAGAACGACAAATGCTGGTATATACCGAAGGTAGACACAAAGTGCTGGAGTGACTCATCAGGTCAGGCAGCATCTCTGGAGAAAAACAAAACTTAATATATGGGGTAGGTTTGGATGGATACAATTGCTGGCAAGGATATGGTGGGCTGAAGGGCCTATTTCTAAGCTGTCTGACTCAATAGTTCTCTCTTTGACGCTGAGAATCAAAGAAACAGATCATTTGCTTTGTGCCAATTAACAACATGGACCTTACGTTATGTCATGGGTGTTCCATTGTTAAATTACTCCACTCATTAAATCTTGCTATAAAATCATTCAACATTAACAATCAACTGTCACTTAAACCCCAACCATTAATAAATGTTAGAGATGAGTTCGGCAATGATCCAAATAATTGTCATTCTAACATTGACTATGAGCAGTTGAGGGGAAATTAACAAAGAATTGGTTCGCACGCCACCCGTCAACTTGATGCTGAAGTTTAAAGCTTTGGACCAGGTATGTGCACCCATCATCCAACAAAGAGACAAAAAAACACTCACTGTGCATCCACTTTAGAGTCAGACAGGCAGAGTTACTCAGCAGGACAGGCAGCATCTCTGGAGAGAAGGAATGGGTGACGTTTCGGAGCGAGACCCTTCTGTAGGGGCTCGACCCGAAACATCACCCATTCCTTCTCTCCAGAGATGCTGCCTGCCCCGCTGAGTTACTCCAGCTTTTGGTGTCTATCTTTGGTTTAAACCAACATTGGTAGTTCCTTCCTATACAAGCAGTGTCTCATTCATTCATTCATTCATCATTGTTGAAAACATTTGCTACGCAGTGGTGCTGGTTTCCGACGGGAACGGTGACGGAGGCACCACACATCTCTGTCCTCCAGTTCCTGTGGATTTCTGCCGCTGGAAGTATCGGATTTTGGTGTGTGTGCTTTATCATCATTCCTTACAATGCTAAGTACAACGGTGATCGCAACTTCTACTGACGTGTGGATGGCCGTTGGCTCGCTAGAAGCTCATCCGCCCTTTGACAGGTCATGTTTTTGGTCCCGCTGGGGGTCCGCACCTGGCAAACCAGGTGGGGGAGACGGTTTAGTCACCGACTATCCGACCATGGAGCAGGTAGCACGAGATTACATGGTTCCCCTGGCGGGGGGGAACTCCTGGATGTGTGGGCTTTTAACTGCTGGAGTTGAAAGCCCACAGCTAACCAGTGGATAAAAGATGTGTAGGAAGGAACTGCAGACACTGGACATGGACACAAAATGTTGAAGTAACGCAGCAGGTCAGCAGCTTCTGAAGAAGGGTCTCAACCCGAAACGTCACCTATTCCTTTTCTCCAGAGATGCCGCGTGACCCGCTGAGTTACTCCAGCATTTTGTGTCTAACTTTAGTGGATAAAAGAGATGGACTATCCACTGTTGCCAACCTGGGCTATTCTGAGCGATAATCCATTCTGCATCTAAACATTATGGCGTTAGTTGGCTGCAGAGTAAGCTAGAGTCATAGAATCATTGAGCAGAGAAAGAGGACCTTCGGCCCAACTCGTCCATGACAACCTTGATGCCCCATCCAAGCTGGCCCCATTTGCCAATGTTTGGATCATCTCCCTCTAAACCTTTGTATTGTATTTTAAAGAGAGTGGCACAGCTCATAGAGCTGCGGCCTCACAGCGACAGGTCCCCAGGTGCAGTCCCGATCTTGGGTGCTGTCCTTGTGGAGTTTGTACGTACTCCCTGTGAGGGCGTGGGTTTCCTCCGGGTGCTCCGGTTTCCTCCAGCATTCCAAAGACGTGTGAATTTGTAGGTTAATTGGCCGCTGTAAATTGCCCCAACTGTGTCGGGAGTGGATGAGAACGTGGGATAACATAGAACTAGTGTGAACGGGTGATGGATGGTCAGTGAGGCGTGGCTGGGATGAGGTGCCTGTTTCCAATGTATATCTCTCAAAAAATATACCTACCTCAAATGAACCTACCTCAAATGCTTCCGTACACGCACTACCCACCCTGTAAAAAAGTTGTCCCCCTGGTTCCCATTAAATCTTCTCGTTCTCACTTTAAATCGATGCCTTTTAGTTCTGGATTCCCCTACCCTGCGGAAAAGATTCTCTGCAATCAACCTGTCCATTCCCCTCAAGATTTCACGCATCTTTATCCACCAAGGTTTTATTTAATGTGCAGGAAGGAACTGCAGACGCTGGTTTACACCGACGATAGACACAATGCTGGAGTAACTCAGCGGGTCAGGCAGCACCTCTGGAGAAGAGAATGGGTGACGTTTTGGGTCGAGACTCTTCTCCAGACTGAGAGTAAGTCCCCAGGTCTCAACCCGAAATGTCACCTATTCTTTTTCTCCAGATGTGCTGCCTGACGCGCTGTTACTCCAGCATTTGGTGTCTATCTGAGGTTTTATTTAATATGTCATAGGTCGGAGATGGAAACAATGGTGGTAGCATGATATTGAGAGCTGAGACCGACGTCATCATTGCCCAGTGCTTGCCTCCCTCCCTCTCCTGCATCAAGTACAATCACACCGTGATTCCATTTCCCTTGAACGTATTTCTGCTTTTCTTTCTCCATGTGGTAGTGAGTTTTACATTCTCACCACAAATCCTTCTGAATCGCTGATTGATGGCCTTCTCGTGTTTATAGCCCTGAGGTTTACACTCTCGATATTGTCTCGCCATCAACCCCACCATAAACTTAAAGAGTTCAGCCACGTCACCGCTCAGCTACTTAAGAGCCAGGTTCACTCTTCACTGACAGCTCGTCCTCTTAAACTCACTGATTTAAGGAAGAATGTTAATACAGTGGCTGCAGTTCAGGGAAAGTTTACTCGGCTAATACCCAGAAAAGCGATTGTCTTATAATGAAAGGTTGGCCAGACTAGGCTTGTTTCTGCTGGAGTCTAGAAGAATGAGAGGGAACGATGGGGACTGAAGATGCCGAGGCTGGATGTAGAGAGCAATGGTTTTCCTTATGTGAGAATCTAAAACTAAGAGGGATTTTCTTTTCTCTCTCTGGGTTTTGACTTTATAAATCTCTTCATCCTAGGGCAATAAAAAATGATTTTGGAGGGCAGAGGGACATAGGTTTCTCTTACGTATGGGGTGAAAGGTTTTCTGGGGAAGCAAATGCATTGCAGCCATGTCCAGACTGACAGTCGACCTGTTATGTTAAACAGCAGAGCAAGATCAAGGGGCCGAGTGTTTATAAAGCTTTTCTCCATGGACTGTTGCTTACATGTCTATTAAACTTGAACAGACCATCATACTCTACATCGCTTCTAACCGAGACTCTACACAGAGGCCCAGTGTGGGTAAAGACCCATATTCATATTTACAGACTTTCATGTAAATTTTGTCCATAAGCACACAAAAATCACTCGATATGGTAAATGTGCCTCCACAGTGTTGTAATGAACAGCATCAAAAGCATGTAAGACTGAGAAGAAATAACAGGTTCTAAAAGTAGAGGGAAATCTTGCACTAAATGATGTACCCTTTATCCTTTCTCTGTGCACTGTGGAAGGCATGTGTGGAGGAAAGAACTGCAGATGCTGGTTTACACCAAAGATAGACACAAAATGCTGGTGTAATTCAAGTGGTCAGCCAGCATCTCCGGAAAAAAAGAATAGGTGACATTTTGATTCTGTGCACTTGCAAAAGGCCTCTTCTACTGTACTCCATTCTCCATTTGCAAATGTGTTAATGAGATGGTAATATTTATTTAAATATTCAGAATATATTATGTGATTATGCTTGTTTTCGCTCTTCTGGGACAAGATCTTTATCCAGTTAACGACTTGTTTTGTTTATTATCTTTGATCATTACACAGAGTATTGTAGATACACAAAGGAGGTACCATGCTTTCCCCAACCAGGTCCGATGAGAGAACGTAATATAATCTGGACTGACACATCACCGTCAGTGGTGCCGTGTTGGGGCATTCCAGAAAGGCTACAATGCTGTAATACTATATTCTGCACTCTGGTATGTTTTCTCTTGGCAATACCAGTTGGACTGGTGTATGGTTTGATTGTATTGTGTATGGTATGATGCTGAAGAAGGGTCTCGACCTGAAACGTCACCTATTCCTAATCTCTAGGGACGCTGCCAGACCAGCTGTTACTCCACCATTTTGTGTCTATCTCTGGTATGATTTGACTCAATAGCTCACAAACAAAGTCTTCGCTGTACCTCAGTACATGGGACAATGACAAACTAATAACCCAATGTAATAGTCAGTATTCGCTGCTTATTGTTATTCCTCATGAGACTTGCTTGTTGTATTGGTGAATATATATAATTTATGTTGCTGTTTGCCAGCCCTTTCAACACTCTCCAGCTTGATCAGACCTCACAGAATACGTGTGCAATGAAGTTGGCTGTCAGGCCTCTCAGACTGGTCTCACCATTGAACATGATTGTGTCTGATCTACGCTGGTCTCAACTCTCCAGATTTCTCCAGACCTCTCCAATCCTCCATCGTTCAAATATTGATACACGTCCAACTTTAAATACCTTTGAGTGATCCAGCTTCCACCACAGTCCGGGGCAGAGAATTCCAAGATCCACCACCCTGGTTAGAAATATTAAGACACCTTAGTTTTAAATGAATGTCCCCTTCTCTTGTTACTATGTCTCCTTGTTCAAGACACTGCTGTTAGTTGAAGCATCCCAACTCCTAGTCTGTCAAGCCCCCTTCAGAAATTATCTCAGAATAAGGTCATCGCTTGTTGAATAAGGTGATCATCATTGAATAAGGCCATCATTCAATAAGGTCATCCCTCATTCTCCATGGAAGTTAGAGAATATTGCTCTTCTTAAATCCTCCGACCTAATAAAAGTAGCCTCATCTTATCTCATCTTTTCAGGAAAGGAAAGCTGAGGATCGGTGAACCTGGTGAGATGGCCATGGAGCGTATCAACCACTTCATGTTCCTGGGCACGCACGTGCTGAGAACTAGATTAACTCTGTATCTTCCCCTTTGCTCTTCCTATTATACGTGAGTTTGATGATTGTATTTATGTATGGTGTCATCTGATCAGAATGGATAGTGTGCAAAACAAATCTCCTCACTCTACCTCAATAAACAATAAACCTAAGCCTAAACCTGATGATCTGTCCTGGGACAGCACACTGATGTAATTGCAAAGAAAGACTGTCAACACCTCGACTTCCACACAAGTTTGAGGAGCTCTGACATGTCTCTGACATGTCTCCGAATACTCTCTCACACTTCAAGTCAAGAGCCAAGTGTATTTTTGTCATGTGTCCAAACAGAACAATGAAGTTCTTACTTGCAGCAGCACAGCAGAATATGTAGACACAGTACTCTGCAAACAATATAATAAACAAAAAAGTTTGGTATACATATGTGTGTGTGTGTGTGTGTGTGTGTGTGTGTGTGTGTGTGTGTGTGTGTGTGTGTGTGTGTGTGTGTGTGTGTGTGTGTGTGTGTGTGTGTGTGTGTGTGTGTGTATACGTGTGTGTGTGTGTGTGTGTGTGTGTGTGTGTGTGTGTGTGTGTGTGACGTGTGTGTGTGTGTGTGTGTGTGTGTGCGTGTGTGTGTGTGTGTGTGTGTGTGTGTGTGTGTGTGTGTGTGTGTGTGTGTGTGTGTGTGTGTGTGTGTGTGTGTGTGTGTGTGTGTGGGTGTGTGTTTGTACGTGTGTGTGTGTGGGTGTGTATGTTTTTGTACATGTGTGTGTGTGTATTTGTATGTGGGTGTGTGTGTGCATACACACATATATATGTATAAATACATACAGACATACACATAAAAACAAACAAATCATCATGATAATCATTATAATCATAATAGTGCTTTATTAGCCAAGTATGTTTTGGAACATACGAGGAATTTGATTTGCCATACAGTCATACCAATAAAGAGCAACAAGACACCCAAATAATTTTTGAACATTAACATCCATTTTGAACATGAACATAACATGAACAACTCCCCCACATTCCTCACTGTGATGGAAGGCAAAAAAAAATTCAATCTTCTTCCCTTCTTTGTTCTCCCCCTGCCGGGGCACTCGAGCCTTCCGTTGACGGGGCGATCTTGGCTCCCGTAACCGCCAGTCGAGCCCTCCACGTTGGGGCGATCAAGCTCCCGCATCGGGGTGATCTCAGCTCCCCGCGCCGGGCAATCGGACCCCGGGTCAGGGCAGGTCGAACCTCCTGCTACTTTGGAGCTTCCAGAGATCAGTCTCTACCCAAGACTGCGAGCTCCTTGATGGTGAAATCTGCAGGCTGTGGTGGTTGAGTCGATCCCAGGCGAGGGATCGCAGGCTCCAGTGGTAAGTCCACGGGCCCACGGTGGGGCTCAAAGTCAGTCTCGAGCAAGGCCTCCAGCACCATGATGTTAGGCTGCAAAGCGACCGGAGATATGATCCTGAAAACAATCGCATCTCCGGCAAGGTAAGAAATTGAAAGAAGTTTCCCTCAACCCCCACCCCCACCCCCCACATAAAACAAACCAGAGAACATTAACACATACTTTTAAAACACCCTAAAAATAACAAAAAAGATAGTGCAAAACTAGAAACCCAATGTCCCCAGGTCTGTGTAGTTCAGAGCACATTTGGAGGTTGTAGTGTTTAATAGCCTGATGGCTGTCGGGAAGAAGCTGTTTCTGAACTTGGATGTTACAGATTTCAGGCTCCTATATCTTCTTCCCGATGGCAGGAGTGAAACGAGTGTGTGGCAGGGTGGAGTGGGTCTCTGATGATGCTGCCTACCTTTTTGAGGCAGCGACTCCTGTAAATCCCTTTGATTGTGGATTCCATAGTGGAGAGTATTTTGATTAGTTGCATCACGGTCTGCTTTGACTTTTATTTTTACGAGGATGTTTCTGTAACCGGCTTCCATCTCCGCACTAGTATCCTATGGGATCTTTGGTGCGGTGACGGAAGCCGGTTACAGAAATGGGGCCGAAAATTACCCATGAATCTGCCCATGACCGTACTACGTCTTTTTCGTCGAGGGATCTATCTTGCTCGCTCTAGGATCTTTGTTTCAGACTGATGTGAGGGTGGGGGGGGGGGGCGGGAAGAAGAAAGGAAGAGGAGGAGCCAGAGGGCTAGAGGGAGAGCTGAGAAGTGGAGAAGACAGTAAGGACTACCTGAATTTAGAGAAGTCAATGTTAATACCGCTGGGGTACAAACTGCCCAAGCAAAATATGAGGTGTTGCTCCTCCAATTTACGGTGGTCCTCACTCTGGCCATGGAGGCAGCCGAGGACAGAAAGGTTGGATTTGGAATGGGAGGGGGAGGTGAAGTGCTGAGCCACTGGGAGATCAGCTTGGTTATTGCGAACTGAGCTGAGATGTTCGGCAAAGCAATCGCCAAGCCTACGCTTGGTCTCTGCAGGAAGCTTTGCCTCAAGGAAGCGGTTAATATCATCAAAGATCCACACCTCCCTGGATGCACTCTCATCTCACTGCTACCATTGCGAAGAAGAAACAGAAGCCCAGGAAGCGTTACCTCTAGATTCAAGAACAGCTTCTTCCCGTCAACCATCATCAGGCTCTTTAAACACGCAACCACAACCCTACCTCACCCCCAAACTACAGTGGATGGTGTTTAAAGGTTGAAGTAGATTCAAGATTCAAGAGAGTTTATTGTCATGTGTCCCAGATAGGACAATGACATCCTTGCTTTGCTTCAGCACAACAGAATATACAAGGCATGAATACAGAACAGATCAGTGTGTCCATATACCATTATATAAATATATACACACATGAATAAATAAAACCGATAAAGTGCAAATAAACAGATAAATAAACAGATAATGGGCTATTAATGTTCAGAGTTTTGTTTGAGTTGAGTTCAATAGCCTTCTCAGGAAGTAGAGGCGCTGATGTGCTTTCTTTATAATAGCATCAGTGTTCTCGGACCAGGTGATGGACCCTTTCCACCATCGACCCATTGATATAAATGGGACTGTGGGTCCCCATCCTACCTCTTCCAAAGTCCACAATCAGTTCCTTGGTTTTGCTGATGTTGAGGATCAGGTTGTTATGCTGGCACCATATGGACAGTTGGTTGATCTCTCTTCTATGCTATAATAGTTTGCACCATCATGGTCTGGTTACCTAGTACAACTGATAATTGCTTGTTTTATTGTTTATTACTATATATATGTATTTGCTGTGTTGTTAGCATTAGATTAGTTCTCTTTAGTTTAGAGATACTGCGTGGAAACAGGCCCTTTGGCCCACCGACTTCACACTGACCAACGATCACCCGTATGCCAGTTCTATCCTACACACTAGGGACTATTTACAGAAACCAATTAATTTACAAACCTACACGTCTTTGGAATGTGGGAGGAAACGGTAACACCCAGAGAAAATGCACGCGGTCACAGGGAAAATGTACAAACTCTGTACAGACAGCACCCGTAGTCAGGATCAAACCCGGATCTCTGGCAGCAACTCTACCCTGTGCCACTATGCCACCCCCAGGTTAATGTACCTGTAAAAGCTGCAACAAGTAAGACTTTCATTGTTCCGTTTCCAGTGCCTATGACAATTAAACACTCTTGACACTTGATCTCTGCATAATTAAAGCCTCCTGTCCCCATCAGATGTATCCCCATCCATCCTTTTAATGTGATCTCGAGCCACCTGACTACAACACATCCACAACAGTTAATTATGTTCCACTTGTACTCACGACCCAATTATATATTTACAGAAGGATTTGTTTTTCCTTGCTGTGTGCGTAAAGTTTCTGCACTGAATTTAGTTCAGGATTAGTTCTGGAATCAGAAAAAAAAATATTTCAACCCAATCTTTCATTTAACCCACTGCCATCTGATGAACTTTCCAAATTTGGTAACGTCTGCGCATTGCACCTTTTTGCATTGTGTTCCTGTATATGGCAGGAAAATGAATAGAGATGTATTATTCCCAGTGAGATATCCTGTTCCCCTCTCTCTCTGCCCTGACCACAAACACTTCACCCCACCCTTACAACTTCACTTGAAAGATCCTGATCCCTCATTAGTTCCAGCACCATTCCTAAATTGCCCCTGAATCCCCACAGTCTGAGATGGATTTGTAGGCTTCTCTATTTTAAACCCTTCTGAATATTAGAGCATTGATCATGCAACAGTAGCTCTCTCAAGAAGGGTCTCGACATAAAAGGTCTTCAATCCCTCTTCTCCTGTAAATGGAGAAGGACACAGTGTGAGAAATAACTCAGTGGGTCAGGCAAAATCTCCAGAGAACATGGAGAGTTGAAGATTGGGAAACCTCTTCAGACTTCTGCATTTTTTTGTTTCAACATTTTGACATCTGTAATTCCTTGTTTCTGTATTTTCATCTCCAGAGATGCTGTCTGACCTGCTGAGTTACTCCAGAATTTTGTGACCTTTTCTATAAACCAGCATCCGTAGTTCTTTACTTCAACATTGTCCGGTAAATAGGTAGCTCGATGGTCAGCACGGACTCTGTGGGCGGTAGGGCCTGTTTCCACACCCTGTGACATTTGTCCTGGACTACAGACAGGCCTGGGTGAGCGTGTGAGAGGCACAGAGGGTTTGGGGATCCCAGGATGATTGGGGATGATTGGGTTAACATATGATGAGCTTCTGACGGCACTGGGCCTGTAGTCGCTGGAGTTTAGAAGGATGTGAGAGGACCACATTGAAACTTATCAAATAGTGAAAGGCCTGGATAGAGCGGATGTGGAGAAGATGTTTCCACTAGTGGGAGATTTTAAGACCAGAGGGCACAGCCTCGGAATAAAAGGACCTCCCTTTTGGAAGGAGATGAAGAGGAATTTCTCTAGTCAGAGGGTGGTGAATCTGTGGAATTCATTTGCCACAGACGCCAAGTCAATGGATATTTTTAAAGCGGAAATTTACAAATTCTTGAATAGTAAGCGTATCAGGGCTTGTGGGGAGAAGGCAGGAGAATGGGGTTGAGAGGGAAAGATAGATCAGCCATGATTGAATTACGGAGTAGACTTGATGGGCTGAATGGCCTAATTCTGCTCCTACGACTTATGAACCTCTGACTGTGCCGCCTGTAACCACAGTCTCTGACAATTCCCCCTCAGCTTTTCCTCGCATCAACGTATCTGTCAAGTTGCCGAGTCACACGAGCGGGGAGCGGGGCTGATGGCGGCAGGCGCCGACAGGCACCTAGTTAAAGTTAACCAAGCTTGAAATTATGTTTTAAAAGGAATCGGGTCTGAGCTGAAAGGCGAGGGTGGGATACGGTTCTGTCCGTCTGAGAGAAGGATTGTGTGAGCTCACCTCATCCAGCATGCAGACGGGGACGGGAGAGCGAGGGGAGGTCGCATTAAACTCCAACCACCCCTCTGCATCAGGCAGATCCGGGTCTGTAACTGCTTCCCAGTGTCCCGGCTGCATAGAGGTGCTCCACTGTGAGTGGGATGGGGGGGCACGGAGGGGGGGGAGAGAGCTCGCCCCCTGGGCCGGTGGAAGGAGAGCATCGGGCAGAGGGGAGAGGATGAGGGGGTGGTGGGTGCGCCCATGGGCTCCCCCGTGTCACTATGCGGGGGAGGAGGAGAAATTTGTGAAGCCAACTCCCGGAAAGGACAAGAGAGCGGCAATAAATTCGGGCTAACACAGAGGGGATGGGCCAAAGAGCCTCCTTCCCTGCCATCTCGCTCCACCTGTGGCTGGTTTTGGCGTCTGCTCGGTGGGCTGTTTGGGAGAGGACCTTGGCTGCAGGCCAGGGACCACCTCGGTTGAGCGACACACAAAGTGGTGGAAGAACCCAGCAGGCCAGGCAGCATCTGTGGAAGGAATGGACAGATAACAAGTGGCATAGTGGTAGAGTTGGACCCAGGTTGGATCTTGACTACGGATGCTGTCTGTACAGTGTTTGCACGTTCTCCCTGTAACCGCGTGGGTTTTCTCTGGGTGCTCCGGCTTCCTTCCACATTCCAAAGATGTGCAGGTTTTGTAGATTAATTAGCTTCTGGAAAATGTCCCTCCTGAGCAGGATAGAACTAGTGTATGGGTGATCGTTGGTCGGTGTGCACCCGGTGGGCCAAAGGGCCTGTTTCCGTGCTGTATCTCTTAACTAAACTAAACTAAATGAAGTTTCAGGTCAGGACCCTTTTTCAGACTCTTGGTAATTGGGGGGAGAAAGCTGAAGGAGAGAGGTGGAAGTGGGGAAAAGTCTGGCAAGTGATAGGTGGGCACAAGGAACTGCAGGTCATAAGATAAGGAATTGGAGTAGAATGAGGCCATTCGGTCCATTAAGTCTACTCCGTCATTCAATAATGGCTGATCTATCTCTCCTTCCTAACCCCATTCTCCTGCCTTCTCCCCATAACCTCTGACACCAGTACTATTCAAAAATCTATCTATCTCTGCCTTACAAGTATACACTGACTTGTCTTCTACAGCCTTCTGTGGCAAATAATCTCACAGATTCACCCAGTGAAATCATTTCACAGATTCACCACCCTCTGACGAAAGAAATGTTTTCTCATCTCCTTTCTAAATGAACGTCCTTTAATTCTGACCTCTAGTCCTAGACCCTCCCACTGGTGGAAACATCCTCTCCACATCCACTCTATCCATGCCTTTCACTATTCTGTAAGTTTCAATGAGGTCTTCCCTCATTCTTCTAAACTCCAGCGAGTGCAGGCCCAGTGCCATCAGACACTCATCATAGCTCAGTCCTGGTTCTTGTAAACCTCAGTTCTTGTAAACCTCCTCTGGACCCACTCCAGAGTCGGCACATCCTTCCTCAGATATGGTGCTGGTATCTATCTTGGGAACTCCTTTGTTTTCCACATTTAAGATGCTCTATAACCACAAGCTTTGCCTTACGATCACTTTACCTGGCCTCATGCCACATTCGGATTAACTCTGTGCCAGTGAGGGGCTTTGGACATTTTTACTTATCAAAGATGTTACATAAATGTTGCTGCTATGATTGCTAGAGATCTTAGGGTTAGCTCGGTGAATCTATGCCCAGAATATTTTATTCAAACGTCGGATGTGAAGGCCAGTCTTAATGCCAGCACTGAGGCATGGTGGAGGCACAGTGGCGCAGCGGTAGAGTTACAGCGGCAGAGGCCCGGGTTCAATCCTGAGCACGGCTGAGGTCTGTACAGAGTTTGTACTTTCTACGGGTAGGTTAATTGGCTTTGCTAAGAATTGTCAATTGCCCCTAATGTGTAGTATAATGCTAGTGTACAGGGATTGCTGGTCGGTGTGGACTAGGTGGGCCAAAGAGCCTGTTTACCAGCGCTATCTATAAACATGAGCTGAACTGAAACGGCAGCTGAGAGCCAAACGCAAGGGTCAGGAGTCACATCTTAATTAAATTAAACCTTACTTGATCTACCCCAGATGTGCAAGACTTTAATTAACCAGATGGATTTTGATGACATCCAATAATTTCATTTTATTGTTAATGAGATGAGACTTTTTGCAAACACTAGTTTTATTTCATTACTTGAATTAAAATCTTTCAGTTGCCAAAGCAATATTTGAGCTCATGTCCCTGGATCAATCGTCTCAGCTTGCTGGCAGTCCAGTAACTTAACCACTATGCTATCACATCCCAACCTACATCTCCAGCTCTCTCTCTCTCTCTCTCTCTCTCTCTCGCTCTTTTTTTTTTTTTTAGCACAAATAACTATTTATTCAAGTAAAATACAAGTAAAACACAGAAAAACTCGACTATCAATAAAGTAACAATACAAAATACCCGGTCTCACGCCCATCTGAGTATTCGAATCTCATGTCTGGCTGTCACCAAGCTCTCTCTCTCTCTCTCTCTCTCTCTCTTTCTCTCTCTCTTTTTTCCCTTCCAAAAAACTTTATTCAGCACAATCGCATGATACATCACATCAAAACAAAATCAGAAGTTACAATGTATCAAATAGTCATTATAGTACAATAATGCATTCATTATTTACAATACTCTCAACCCCATGCGGTGACCAGTGCCCACAGAAGGCCTCCAGAGTCCCCGTATGTTCCCTCTCCAGGGACATTTAGTTAACCTTGTCTCTCTCTCTCTCTCTCTCTCTCTCTCTCTCTTTCCAATGTGTCTTCAGGGGACTCAGGGCAAACCAAAATAAACTGTGCCAAAGATCAAAGATAACAAGTGCCAAAGGTGGTGCAGCGGTAGAGCAGCTGCCTTAGTGCGCCAGAGACCAGGGTTCGACCCTGACCACGGGTGCTGTTTGTACATTCTCCCTGTGTCCAAGTAGGTTTTCCCCGGTTTCTTCCGGTTTCTTCCCACACTCCAAAGACATGCAGATTTGTAAGTTAATTGGCTTCAGGAAAAGATTGCAAATTGTCCCTAGTGTGTAGGATAGTGCTAGTGTACAGGGTGATCGCTGGTCAGCGTGGACTCTGTGTGCTGAAGTGCCTGTTTCCACGCTGTATCTCTAAACCAAGGCCGGGCTGCCTAATTGGCATTTCAATTTTATTTTTATTGTTGCCTTTGAAAACATATTAGGCAGAAAATATGTAGATTAAATCCAATGTTGATACATTGCAATCATTGACATGTCTCCCTTCAGACAATAGCAGCAGCCCTGCAAACCTATTGCATTGCTTGTTCCTCCGGGAGTTGGCTTGTGGCTGACTTCACCCTTGGTCAAACGCGAATCCATCCTGGTTGAATGGCAGAGAGTGAATGGCACAGCGCATAGAGCTCCTGCTTCATGACTCCAGCGACCCAAGTTCACTCCTCACCTCCGGTGCTGTCTGTGTGGAGTCCCTCTGTGGGGTTGAACCAGCAGGCTCCTATTTAAATGTTTGGCTGCAATAGTCCCGAAAACACTCTTCTATTTCCCCCGGGTATGGTTTAGATCCAGACTCTCAGTACTAAGAGGAGATGGGGAGGCGGCCATTTTAACCCGTAATGGTCACCTCTGCCCCTTCCGCGTGAGGCATACTGTGCTCCGGGCGCTCCAGTTTACTCCCCCAATCCAAAGACCTACAGGTTTGTACGTTAATTAGCTTCTGTAAATTGTCCCCAGTGTGTAGGGAGTGATGTAAAAGTGGAATAACATGGAACTACTGTGCGGGTGATGGTCAGCATGGAATCGGTGGGCCAAAGGTCCTGTTTCCACGCTGTATCTTGATAACCACTCCTCTTCTACCCTCACCCTGAACACTGGCGTACCCCAGGGCTGCGTGCTAAGCCCCCTCCACTACTCTCTCTTCACCTACGACTGCATACCTGTACATGGTACCAACACCATCATCAAGTATGCAGATGACACAACGGTGATTGGCCTCATCAGCAACAATGATGAGTCGGCCTACAGGGAGGAGGTTCAGCTCCTAACAGCATGGTGTGCCGACAATAACCTGGCCCTCAACTCCAAGAAGACCAAGGAGCTCGTTGTGGACTTCAGGAGATCGAGAGGCTGCACGCACAACCCCATCCATATCAACGGGACGGAGGTGGAAAGTGTCTCCAGCTTCAGGTTCCTGGGGGTCAACATCTCCGATGACCTCTCCTGGACGCACAACATCCTCGCTGATCAAGAAAGCTCACCAGCGTCTCTTCTTCCTGAGGAGACTTAAGAAGGTCCACCTGTCTCCCCAGATTCTGGTGAACTTCTACCGCTGCACCATCGAGAGCATCCTTACCAACTGCATCACAGTATGGTATGGTAACTGCTCTGTCGCCGACCGGAAAGCTCTGCAGAAGGTGGTGAAGATCGCCCAACGCATCACAGGCTCCTCACTCCCCTCCATTGAGTCTGTCCATAGTAAACGATGCCTGCGCAGGGCGCACAGCATCGCCAGGGACAGCTCACACCCCAACCATAGACTGTTTACCCTCCTCCCATCCGGGAGACGCTATAGGTCCCTCCGCTGCCGGACCAGCAGGCTCAAGACAGGTCTTCCCTGCGGCTGTCACACTTCTCTACGCTGCACCTCAATGACTGCCTGTCTCCACCCCTCCCCCCCCCCCCCCCGGACTATCCAATCACCAGCAAATTGCACGGATACCACTGTGTATGTATAGATGTATATGCTCATACTACTGCGCAATTACTTGTTTATTCGTAAGTTCGCCCTTCGGAGATGCTAACTGCATTTCGTTGTCTCTGTATTGTACACTGCACAATGACAATTAAAGATTGAATTGAATTGAATTAACTCTGTACTGGAGCTGTGAGGGAGCTGCTCTGCCACCTATCTCTCTATGTTTCCCTCATCTTCCACTATAACGTTACCAACTCTTCACTTGTTGTGTCCTCACTGACAGCCACCTAAGGGCCGGGTTGGAGTCTGAAGAAGGGTCTCGACTCGAAACGTCACCAGTTCCTTTTCTCCAGAGATGCTGTCTGACCCGCTGAATTACTCCAGCACTCTGTGTCTATGTTCAATGTTCATACCATTGGGTTGTAAGCCACACAAGTGAATATTAGATGCCGTGTCTCCATTTCCCAGTATACTGTGTAGTTGTCAATGGATCTCAGAGCTTGCAATATATCACAGTGCACTGGTTATTGGATCACAACCATTTAAATTATTACTCTATGCACAGTGGGGGCATCATTATCATTGCTACAGCAGATGAGAAGACATTTACTGGGGACAAGTGTAACGGGTTGCCTCCGTGCCGTCATTAATATACATGACAGACTAGTGTGTGTGTGTGTGTGGGTGCACTGAGTTTGTAACCAACCATTTCTGAGGCAAGTGAGTTAAAATTTCATTACTGCAGATCGGATTTGAATTAAATTGTTAAAACACTGCCGTCCGTGAAATAATACACATCCTGTTAATTGTCCATAAAAGCCTGAACTGCTGCCTGATGTTTATTCAGTGGTTAGCCTGGGGAAACCTCCTGGTATCCTTTAATTCTGTTTCGAAAGGGTCGCAGGAAGGCTTCCAGCTGGCCCATCGCTGGAGAGGAGGATAAGATGTTGCCGGGACTCCCAGCAGGGATGGTGGGGACGGAGAGATCAGTGATCCAGAGAATTTCCAGAGCTGCAGCCAGCATCATTCCCTGGTCAGCACTGCCCTCTGCTGGTCAGTGGAAGGCGGGGAGTGTGGTGGGGGGGGGGGGGGGGGGGGATGCCCAGTGGATCAAATCAGGAAATGGTTTTCATCGCATTCCTGCTGAGGACTCTTGATGGGTGTCCTTGCCACTGGCATTTTACACTGGCAGTTTAATTTAGTTTAGTTTAGATATAGTGTGGTCCACACCGACCAGCAATCATCCAGAGATTAGTTTTATCGCACACATTAGGGACAGTTTACAGAATCCAATTAACCTGCACATCTTTGGAGAGGAAACCGGAGCTGCCGGAGAAACCCCACACAATGACAGGGAGAACAGACAAACTTGATACAGACAGCAGCCAAAGTCATGTGTCTGTGAGGCAGCAACTCTACCGCTGCACCACTACTATAGCACCTTGTGTCTTGTTTAACAGAAAATGCAGGGGGGATGTGGTCATCTCGTGGAGATACACAAAACTGGTTTTATTTGGCCTCGTGATGTCACCCAGGCTCCGCATGTGTACAATCGCCGATGCTGTCCATTCACACAGCTGGTAAGATTCTCACACTTCCTTACAACATGGACGTTGCTCATTGTGTCCGTGCCAGCTCACGGAGCAATCCATCCCCCCACTATATTGTCCCAGCCCATATTCTCAACAGCTCTATCCTGGATACCACCACTCACCTGTATCAGGGACAATTAGCAGCGACCAATTTCCCACCAACACGCATGTTTTATGGGTGTGGGAGGAAACTGGAGCATCCCGGGGAACACCCATGCAGACACGAAGGGAACGCACAAACGCCACACTACTTTCAAAGTGACCGCTGTAATTTAAGGAAACAACATCTCACAAGCAGCAAGCAAATTGTAAAAGGAGAAAAAAGCAAACAGCTGGAAGAACTCAGCGTCCAGAGCAGCATCTGTGGAGGCAAACGAATAGTCAATGTGGCAGATTGAGACCCTGCATCAGGGCTGATCTTGACATGAAATATTGACCATCCCTCTACCTCCACAGATGCCGCTTGACCTACTGAGTGAATACAACGGTTGGTTTCATGTTCCAGGTTCCAGCATCTGGAGTCACACATCGAAAATTTAAAAGGACTTGCTTTTGTCTAATCTCATACAACAAGATGCTTTAAGGAAAGCAAATGAAAAGGAAATATTCATCAAGTCAGGCAGCATCTGTGCATGGTGAAGCCAGGGCATTGTTTCCGATTGATGACCTTTCATCAATTCCAAAATGTTCCTTGTTGCCAACTACCAAATAGGGCAACAATTCATGAGAAAACAGTTCACTGTTAATTATGAATGAATATGAATAAGTTTATTGGCCAAGTATTCACATACAAGGAATTTGCCTTGGTACTCCGCCGGCAAGTGGCAGCATGACATAGAGTGACAGTTAGGAATGACACATAAAACAGTAAACATTAATAATGAGCTAACTAAATTATTCTGAACAAGGGTCCTGAAGAAACCTCACCTACCCGTGTTCTCCAGAGATGCTGAAAAAAGATACAAAGTGCTGGAGTAACTCAATGGATCAGGCAATATCTCTGGAGAAAAAGGATGGGTGACAATTCAGGTCGGGACCCTTCTTCAAACTGAGCTTCTCCTGAGATGCTGCCTGACCTACTGAGTTACTCCAGCACTTTGTGTCCTTTTGTGTAAACCAGCATCTGCGGTTCCTTGTTTCTAACCAAATAAGTGTGTTGGCCAAGGGAGTTGCATAGTCCTGCAGCAACGGAACAGGCCCTTCAACCCATCTAGTCCATGCTGACCATCAACCAGCCACCTACACTAATCCCTCTGTATTCTTCCCACCTTCCCACCAATTTCTTCCCTCCCCCATCAGATTCAACTTCTCCAGATTCTACCACTGACTCGGGGCAACTTACAGTGGCAAATATACAACCTGCACTTGTTTGGGGGGTGGGAGAGAGCAGCAACTGTGCCACACAATGCTCTCCTCAAGTAATACAGGGGAAGGTTGGCAGGAACAAGTTGTGTCAATGTCCGGGGGTCCCATCCTGGAGGAGATCTGTAGAAGATCTGTAGCTGTAGTCCAGTTTAGTTTAGTTTACTTAGAGATACAGCGCAGAAACAGGCCCTTCAGCCCCCGAGTCCACGCCGACCAGTGATCACCCCGTACACTAACACTATCCTACACACTAGGGACAATTTACAATTTTTATCAAAGCCAAACTAACATACAAACCTGTACCCGGGTCTCTGGCGCTGTAAGGGAGCAACTCTACCACTGCGCCACTGTGCCACCCCTGTAGCCTGAAGAAGGTGCCCATCATCTGTCCCTATCCCTCCACAGATGCTACCTGACCCGCTGAGTTCCTCCAGCAGTTTGTTCTTTGCTCATAAATCAGACACCGTTTTAGAACGACTAACTCGTGAGCCATTTAAATGCATCCATCTCCGCAATTAAAAGCAGTTTAATTAAAAGCAACTTATTTTCTCTGCAGGGTGATTGCACAGGCTGTTGGTGAACGAAAGGGTGATGTTTCTGAGTGTCATAAAGCTTTAATTGGCCGTTGTTACATCCCACGCAGCGGTTCCTCTCCAGTTTGAGCTGAAGGACTGCGTGCTTTCGAAGTATCTCATGTTCCATTATTCTTACAATGAACAGGATTATGTGAATCCAATTAAGCTTTTATCCAGTTCAATAATAAGGTGTAATCCCCATGCATGGCAAATGAAAGAATTAATGAGAGTATGAATGAGATGCTGGTAATTAGGTACATTTTAATGATCCCGAGCTAAATGATGTGTTAGGCCTTACTAATCATGGTATGCAGTGCGATGTGAAGCTGCTCCATCGATGTACAGGAACGCTATGAGTGGGCCTGAAGAGAGGTACAGAGGGCCTTAGCTCAGATCTACGTCATTGGAGTCATCCTTTCGCCCTCACCCAATGCACCCACCATGGTAACCGACAACCCATCAGCTCCATCCACCCTTGTTGCCTCCTGAGCAGACAGCTGAAGGAATATGGTACGATGCATGTTACTGTGACAGCTGGGACACCTCTTCGACACAAGCACTGGAGGTCCCATGCTCTGAAGGTCTCAATCCCTGAATATCTCAGTCTATGAATGTTTCAAACGGCCAGTTTGTGAATATCCAGCTTCTGAAGTCTTCCAATTCCTTGTTTGTTTATTTTTGTTAGAAGTAAGTACAATAGAGTGGTACTTAAGTACCTAATACATACATACGTACATATTTCCATTCTTGTACAACTTCATACTTTTGATTTAATAATAAAAGAACAGTGAGAGAAAAAAGAAATAAAGAGTGTCGGAATAGATAGTCAAGCGAGTAGAAACTAGAAAGCAAAAGAAATAAAGGACAGAGATGAAAGATTGAAAGATTGAAAGAAAAGGAGAAAGTAAAGAAAAGAGAGGTTAGGAGAGATCTACCTATTTCGTATTTTTGCCCATCCGTCACCCGGTTCTAAACCATTTAATTTCTAAGGTTATGTTATGTTGCACCATATGCTTGTAAAAAGTTGATAAAAGGAGACCAAATCTTTAAGAATAGGTCTACTTTGCCTAGTAGGAGGAATCTCATTTCTTCAAGGTGTAGCATTTCAGACATGCTTGAATTCCACATTTTGAATGTTGGCATAGGTATGTTTTTCCAAAATTTGAGTATGTTTTTTTGCTGTTATTAGACCGTAATTAAGAAAAGCTTCTTGGAATATAGTTAGTTTACTTCCCTCTTCCATTGATCCAAAGATAATCAGTTCTGTATTGGGGTTCAATTTTGTGTTAAATAGTTTTGTAAAAATTCCAAAAATTTCATTCCAAAATGTATACAGTTTTGTACAAGAGACAAAGGAATGTGCTATAGTGGCATTTTGAGTTAGACATTTGTCGCAGATGGGGGAAACATTTGAAAATATTTTATTCAGTCTAGTTTTCAAATAATATAATCTATGTAAAATTTTAAATTGAATTAGGTTATGTCTTACATTCATTGAACATTTGTTTACATATAATAAATTTTTATCCCATCTATCGTTTGGAATTTTTATCAATAACTCTTGTTCCCAGTCCCTTCTAATTGCCTCTGTTGTTGGTGTTTCTATATTTAGAATTATATTATATAAGTAAGATATTAAATTGCTTGATTCTGCCTTTCTATTCATTCCTTCCTCCAATAAATCTGGGGTTAAAGTTTGATATCCTAGTATATACTTTTTCAAATAATCTTGATTTGAAGGTATTTGAAATATTGATTACTTTTCAAATTATATTTTAGTTGTAATTGTTGGAATGATATAAATGTTCCCATTTCATACATATCTCCCATTGTTTTAATTCCTATTCTTTCCCAATGGATAAACGTTTTATCAATAATGGATGGTTTGAATGAGGGATTATTAGCTATTGGAGAAACAAGCGATAATTTTCTTAATTTTAAAGTTCGTTTTATTTGTTTCCAAATTCGTATTATCGGGGAAAGAAGGATCGCTCCTATATTATAAGGGGAACAATCCTCTTTCTCCATTCTTATCCAATCTACCTGTTGGGCAGAACTGTCCAACCAGTAGATTATATTTTTAATATTCACTGCCCAATAATAATACAATAAGTTAGGGAGTGCCAGTCCCCTGATTCTTTAGATTTACACAAGTGTTTTTTTTAATTCTGTGTGATTTATAATCCCATATGAAATTTAT
Source organism: Okamejei kenojei (assembly GCA_035221665.1). Taxonomy (NCBI): domain Eukaryota; kingdom Metazoa; phylum Chordata; class Chondrichthyes; order Rajiformes; family Rajidae; genus Okamejei; species Okamejei kenojei. The sequence continues at coordinate 28,765,166 of CM069140.1, read as the reverse complement.
AATATGAGAATCAAATTTTTTAAAGAATTTTTTAGGTAAGTATATTGGTATTGATTGAAATAGGTACAATATTTGTGGTAAGAAGATCATTTTTATCGCGTTTATTCTGCCTATTAAAGACATCGGCAGTGTTTTCCAAAATTTAATCAACCCATTTAATTTACTTGTAATAATATTTTTATTAGAAGTAGTCCATCATTACAACGGTATAACATCTTTTCAAATACACAACCAACTTATTTCAATAAATATACGAATGTTACGAATAATTCTTATAAACTTCTATTTTTTTAGAAAGTAGAAAAAGAAAAGAATAGATTTTAATCAATAAGAATAGTGATTAAATAATAATTTTGATTATATTGAAAGAGAAAGAGAAGAGAGAGAAAACAAATATGTATATATTCTTGTTATATATATTTAATTAAAACAAAGTATTATATATATATTAAAAAAAGAGATTATAGCATACATCTTAATAGTGAATAACACAATTACAAATAGCGATATCAATAGAGACATGTATACAAATCAAAAAGAAAAACAGAGAGTTATTTTCATCTAATCCTGCCGGGTACCCATTGAGTTGTGATGCCAAGAACAGCTACCCCTTCAAATATTCCGTATATGGAGACCATATCTGTTCAAAGAGTTCGTATTTGTCCATTAGGACAAATCTGATTCTTTCCAAATGCAACGTCTCCAACATTTCCACTGTCCACATTTTAATTGTGGGGGATAATGTTCCCTTCCAAAATTTCAATATTAATGTTTTCCCTATCAAACAGTAGTCCAAGAAATTTCTTTGGTTTACTGTTAATATTAAATTTGAATCCGGAACTCCTAATATTATTAATTTTGGATCTGGGTCCAGTTTAATTTTAAGAACTTCAGAGATAACTCTAAAGATTTCTGACCAATAATAATTAAGTTTTATACATGTTACAAAACTATGCGTTAAATTAGCTTCCAATTTTTATACTCTTGCGTATTTGACTTAATATAGTTTCTAATTTGTAAATACCTAAATATGTTATTTGACTGCAATCCATAGATATCCTGTAACTCTTGAAATGAAATAAATTTTCCTCTCTTGTAAAGATGTTCTATCCTTTTAATTCCTAAATCATTCCAGTGTTTAAACCCCTTGTCCAATACAGAGGGCCTAAACAAGGGATTATTCATAATTGGCAAACAAAGTGACAAATTATCCATATGTAGGGTCTTAACTATTTGTTTCCAAATACGTCTATTGCTATGAATTATAGGGTTGTCATCATACATTTTTTTTTGTACTTCCCTTGGTGCAAAAAGAATCGAACCTACATCAAAAGGCAAACAGTCTTCCTTTTCCATCTTTAGCCAGCTTGGTTCATGATCTAAATTTACCAACCAAAAATTCATATTCTTAATCTGAACTGCCCAGAAATAATATAAGAAATTTGGTAGTGATAGTCCACCATTTATTTTAGATTTACATAGATGTTTTTTACTTATTCAATGGTTTTTATAGTCCCAAATAAAACTATTAACCAAAGTATCTATTTTTTTTAAAAACATTTTAGGGAGATATAAGGGGATGGCTTGAAATAAATATAACAATTGTGGTAAAAAAATCATTTTTATAGCATTTATTCTACCGATCATTGATATAGGTAGTGTTTTCCAATATAAAATATTTTTTTTTAGTTTATTTAATAATTGATAGTAATTATATTTAAATAGACAGTTATAGGACTTAGATACATTAATTCCTAGATATTTGAGTTTGTCCGTGACTATTTTAAGTGGGAATTGTTCTAATATATTTAAATTCACTTCGGAGTCACGTGAGTGACTACGTGAAGAAGCCCCGCCTGGCGCTGGAACGGCATTTACGTCGACGCTGACGGCAGAAGCAAGAGTTGCAGAGCGCAGCTCCTCGCAGCGGCCGGAACGGACCCGCAGGTAAGTGTAAGGAAAAGAGGGGACATTCTAAAAAAGACGTTACGCTGGTAAAACCAGCAAAAGAGAAAGTAAAATTTAAAATCAGAGTCACGCTGGCGTACTGATTTAGCCAGATAATGGAAAAGAAAAATGGAGAAGTCTCAAAGGAAAATTTCACGGATAAAAAGATCCCGGGGTGAAGCTAAAGAGTCGGGACAAGAGTTTAGTGCGGATCCGGTTCCGATACCGGTGGCCGCTGATTCACCCGTTAGTGAGACTATAATTTCTCCAGAAATGCAAACCACGGAGGAAAATGTTCCTAGAAAAAGTAAAAAGAAATCCGTGAGGCCCGTGGTTTCTGATAATGACTCTGATAATGAAAGTCCTCCGGATAATAAAGCTATATGGCTAAAAATGGAACATATGGAGAAAGTGCTCCAAAATATAATGAGACAAGGGTCACAGTACCCAGAAGTTTCCCAAAATGACCCTGAGGGGTTTGAATATACAGAATATGGCTATGTGCCAAATTGGGAATTTGAAACTCCAGACCCAGGATTAAGGGCGGAGGAAGTCTCATTGGATATAATTCCAAGTGTATCAGGGCTGCAAAAGACAGACCCTGCAAGTGGTGATGTGGATTATGAGTACACACCACGAATAAAAAAGAGGAGGCCAGATGTGCCTGAGATGGCAAAAGATTTTGCTATACCTGAAGGAAGTGGTGAGGCTATGGCAGAAAACCTAGCTGCCAGTATTAATTATATGGTATCTCACCAACTTCAAGATTCTATGATGATTGAAACAGCAGAATTATATAAAACACCGGAAAATTGCACCTCATTGAAGGTACCTACGGTTAATCCGTCTATATGGACGCCTATAACTCCAGGCATGAGAGGACAAGAAATAAGATTTCAAAGAATCCTCAAATTGATTTCAGCTGCCATTACTGCTTTTGGAAGGCAAATGGAGGGGTTGGAGATGTGTAAAATCCAAAAAGATACTTTGGGCTTATTATGCAATTCCTTCTATGAAATTAATTGTATGAGGAAAATTGCGATTCGGCCCATATTTCATCCAAGGTTTGCAGATCTGTGTCGATCAAGTGGTGTTCAAGCTCCTGGTTATCTATTTGGAGAAAACCTGCCTAAGCAAATAAGAGAAATGGATGAAGAGGCTAAATCTATTAGCCACATGAGACCTTTCGTCTTTGGACAAAAAAGGTATTTTTCGTCAAGAAGGGGATTTGATTTTGGAAACAGAGGCAGGAGTTTGATAAGAAAATATTATCATCCGACACAGCCTAATGTTCACCCGTATACGGGGAGAAGAGACCACCACATTCATATGGAGAGGTACAAAAAATTTATTCTATGCTTAAAGAAACTGTGGACAAATCTCCAGTTGGAGGGACATTACAAATGTTTTATGATCAATGGCTTGCCATCACATCTGATCGGTTTATTTTACAAACAGTTTCAGGAGCTACAGTAACATTCAAAGAAGGTGTTAATTCTCCGGTACAAAATAAACCTGCTTATGGTTTCATGTTTTCTGCAATTGAAGAGGTAGAAATTAATGTGGAAATCGACAAATTGTTTAAAAAAGATGTTATTGAAAAAACTGTTGAACATGAGCATCAATTTGTGTCAAATATATTTCCAAGAAATAAAAAAGATGGTGGTTGCAGAATTATTCTGGACCTTACAAACCTTAATAAATTTGTCGAATATAAACATTTTAAAATGGAAACATTTAACACTGCAAGACATTTGATATCAGCAGGTTGTTATATGGCTACAATTGATTTAAAGGATGCGTACTATTCAGTACCAATACATCAGTTCTTTCGAAGGTATTTAAAATTTAATTGGCTGGGACAGCCGTGGCAATTCAAAGCTTTACCAAATGGGTTAAGTTCAGCTCCCAGGCTCTTTACAAAGCTGTTGAAAGCAGCTTTAGCACAATTAAGAGCACAAAAACACATCATTGTGGCTTATCTGGATGAAATTTTAATCATCAATAGTAATCAGGAATCAGCTGAAAAATCAGTTTCAGCAACTAAAACTTTATTTGAGAAGTTAGGTTTCTTGATTCATCCAATTAAGTCCCAGCTGCAGCCAGCACAGTCAATTAACTATTTGGGGTTTGTGATTAATTCAGTTACTATGTTAGTAACTTTGCCAACAGATAAGATTGATGATATTTTAGTGACCTGTAGGGGTCTCATTCACAAACCTTATCCCTCCATCCGAGAAGTAGCAAAGGTTATTGGTAAATTAGTGGCAGCATTTCCTGCAGTAGAATTTGGTCCATTACATTACCAAAACCTTCAAAGGGACAAAATAAGAGCTCTAAAAAAGAGAGCTGGCCATTTTAGAAACATAGAAACATAGAAACATAGAAATTAGGTGCAGGAGTAGGCCATTCAGCCTCTTCATCCATTTCTCTTATTTGCTTAGGCAGGTTTTCTCCAAATAGATAACCAGGAGCTTGAACACCACTTGATCGACACAGATCTGCAAACTTTGGATGAAATATGGGCCGAATCGCAATTTTCCTCATACAATTAATTTCATAGAAGGAATTGCATAATAAGCCCAAAGTATCTTTTTGGATTTTACACATCTCCAACCCCTCCATTTGCCTTCCAAAAGCAGTAATGGCAGCTGAAATCAATTTGAGGATTCTTTGATGATTTTTCACTACACTGGGGGAATATGCTCTTTTATGCTTTTCCGCCATTTGCTCTGGTTCAGCAATGTCTGAAGAAAATAGAACAAGATTCTGCCACAGGATTATTGGTGATTCCAAATTGGCCGACACAACCATGGTTCCCATTGATGTTAAACATGATTAAAGAACCATATATGTCAATTCCTAGCAGCAGTGATTTATTGATAAAACCAGTAACCAAAGAAATTCATCCATTACATGCTTATATGAATTTGTTAATCTGCAGGTTTTGACCAGACCACTACAGGAGCTTGGATTGTCGGATAGAACTATGGATATTATAGTCGCATCATGGCGAGATAGCACTCAGAGACAATATATGACACATATAAAGAAATGGGAAATTTTTTGTAGACAATCATATCATACTGTGAACATTGCAAACATATTGGAGTTCCTTGCTGAGTTGCATTTTGAACAACACTTAAGTTATAGTGCCATTAATAGTGCAGGTAGTGCCTTATCATCTTATTTAGGACAAATCTCTGACCAGAAATCAATTGGATCACATCCATTAATATCCAGATTTATGAAAGGAATCTTTAACAAAAATCCACCCAAACCAAGATATACAGAAATTTGGGATGTTAGCATTGTACTTACTTTACTTAGGCAATGGACTCCAATCGAAGTTTTGTCATTGGAAAAGTTAACATTTAAATTAGTAATGTTAATGGCATTGGTTTCAGCTCAAAGGGTGCAAACATTACAAATGTTACGTTTAGACTGTATGCATGTGACTGCAGATAACATTGTGTTCTATGTTTACGATCTGATCAAACAAAGCAGACCAGGGAGAACTGGAGTAAAGGTAATGTTTCAAGCTTATCCCATTGATCCAACGTTGTGTGTAGTTAAACATTTGAATCATTATATAAAAGTTACCAAAACTCTTCGAGGTGATGAAAAAACATTAATGATTACGCATAAGAAACCACACACAAAAGCTTCAGTGCAAACAATCTCAAGGTGGTTAAAACAGGTGTTACTTTTAGCAGGAGTAGACACTGATGTGTTCAAATCTCACTCCACCACGGCAGCAGCTACATCCGCGGCGAAGTTACAGGACGTACCACTCGAGCATATTTTAGAAACCGCAGGGTGGTGTAAAGAAGAAACTTTTTCAAAGTTCTACAATAAATCTGTTCACACAATGACAGGCTTTGAACACGCGGTGTTGGGTTCACTATAATCACCTGCTTTGTTTCACTATCGATTGATATTATCAATTATGTTATCACTTATATCTTTTATCACTTTGTAATGGTTCCCTCAGATGTAAAAAGAGGGTTATTATATGTTCTTTTATCATTAAAAGATTTATGGAAAGAACTAAAACTAGTCTGTTTTTTCTCATGTATGTGTTGACCTAGCCGGACTGTCGTATGGAAGAATTTTACGACATGAAAAACACAGAAGCTTCAAAATCTTCACGTAGTCACTCACGTGACTCCGAAGTAAAATAGTAAGATTAAACGAGAACTTACCAGTTCGAAGTTTGATCTTTATTTTATGAGGAGTAACGATGAGGGATTACGTGCCCTCCACTCCACACCCTCATAAAATAAATGATCATCTGGTAGTTCTAAATCTATGATGAGCCTTACTATCTTACTCCAGCTATTGTGTTCTGTGTTTTTCATGCCACTGCTTTGAAGTATGCCGTTCCAGCGCCAGGCGGGGCTTCTTCATGTAATCCCTCATCGTTACTCCTCATAAAATAAAGATCAAACTTCGAACTGGTAAGTTCTCGTTTAATCTTACTATTTTATTCCAGTTATAGGCATAATTTCACTTTTATTCCAATTAATTCTATACCCAGAAAATGTACTAAACTTAGTTATAACATTAAATAGATTGGGAATACTAATCTCCGGTTTTGTAATATAAATTAAGATGTCATCTGCGTATAAAGATATTTTATTCGTTGTAGTTTTGGTATTATATCCATATATTTCTGGTTCTGATCTAATCATTTCGGCTAATGGTTCTATTACCAGAGCAAATAGTAATGGTGATAACGGGCATCCTTGTCTACAACCCCTAAAGAGATTAAATTTTGCTGATAGCATTTGATTTGTTAATATTCTTGCAGTTGGATTCGAGTATATGATTTTTTACCCATTTGGAAAATCTATCCCCCAGTTGGAATTTCTGCATTATTTTAAATAAATATGGCCATTCAACCTGGTAAAATGCTTTTTCAGCATCTAAGGATATGACAGCTAGTTCAATATCATTCACTCTTTTTGAGTACATGACATTGAATGGACGTCTCAGATTATAGGATGAATAGCGGTTTGGAATAAAACCTGTTTGGTCATGATGTATTAATTTATAAATCACTAAACTTAGCCTCCGAGATAAAATTTTAGTTAGTATTTTTTGATCAGTATTTAAAAGAGCTATTGCTCAGTATGATCCAGGGTCTTCCAAATCTTTATCAGCTTTAGGGATAAGTGTAATTGTAGATTCATTTAATGATTCTGGTAACTTTCCTTGTTCATAAGCATATTTATATATTGTATGTAAGCGTGGAGAGATCAGATCATGAAACTTCTTATAAAATTCAACACTTAAGCCATCAGGGCCTGCGGCCTTTCCGTTATTTAATGATCCAATTGATTCTTCAATATCTTTTACTGATATATCAGCATTTAACAAGTCTCTACCTTCCTGATCTAAACTGTTAATATGATATTCTTGTAGGAATGTTTCCATTCCATCTGATTGTCCTGCTAGTTTAGATGAGTAAAGATTTTGATAATATTGTAAAAATGTATCATTGATATCTTTTGGTAAAGTCAATATTTCTCCTTGTTCAGATCTAATTTTATGTATCATTTTCTCCTCGTCTAATTTTCTAAGCTGGCGTGCCAGTAATTTTTGTGGTTTATCCCCAAATTCAAAGTGTACTTGTTTAGTCTGTTGAAAAAGTTTAATAATCTGATTTAAGTATATTTTATTTAGCTTATATTTTAATGATGCAATTTTATTACTTAGCCCCTTAGAATGGGGATATTGCATTTTCAATATCTAATTGTTTTATTTCATTTTCCAACTTTTGTTGAGTGTTTCGATTTTCCTTATTAAAGTATGCGTGTGCTGATATTATCGCACCACGCATAAATGCTTTAAATGTATCCCAGAGTAGTGATGGTGAAATTCCAGGTTTGTCATTAGTTTCAAAAAATAATTTAATCTGTTTTACCAAGTAATCATAACAAGCCCTATCCTTTAATATTTGGGGTTGAGTCTCCAGTTAGAGGTTTTAGTAGTTATGTCTTTTAATTTTATCTTAAATGTTAAAGGAGCGTGATCTGAGATAATAATATTATGATATTTTGAATCATATGTAAATGGGATTAGTTTTGAATCTATTAAAAAATAGTCTATCCTTGAGTAGGTTCCAAATACAGGGGAAAAGAATGAATATTCTCGACCAGATGGGTTATCTGTTCTCCAGATATCCTTAACGTTTGCTGTGTTAATAAAAGAATTTATAAATGTACTTGACTTAGAAGTGGTTTTCCTTTTCATTGATGATCTATCTAAATAATTATCTAAGGTACAATTAAAATCACCACCAATTATTAGATTATGTTGAGTGGATATAGGGATATTAATAGAATATTGACTGGCCTTGAGGGGGATACGACATATATTGCCTGAAGTAGATTCATATTGCCCGAGTCGAAGACGAGGGCAATATGGATCTAGTGAGGGCAATATATGTCGTATCTCCCGAAAGAGGACAGTCAATATTATTATTATTACCCATTATCAGACATCTAGAGGAAAATCTGAACATCTCATATGATATGAATGTATCTATACATTTTGCAATATGCATTGCAACATTGTAAATAAGGGTACTAAAACCATTGCAACATTGTAAATAAGGGTACTAAAACAATGTAACATTTATGTTTCATTTATGTAATTTATGTAATTCATTTATGTGACAATGTGAAGGTCGAACTTTTAAATCGCGAACCTCTTCTCGCAACAGGCTGCCATTTTGTTTGTTTTGAGAATAAATTTTAAATTTCGCACGCAGCGTCACGTTGCCGTCACGCAGCGTCACGTTGCCAAGTTCCCGGATGTGAGACCAGGGGAATATAAGACTATATTCCCCGCTGTTTAAACAGGTAAAGTCCATAGGCGTTTGCTAGAAAGGGGAATATAAGAAAATATTCCCCTGTTACCCCTGCTGGCAGTAAAAAGGTAGGGAATACAATTTCGTAAAAGCATACCTCAGATGGGTGATATGGGTAATAATGTTAAATATTTTCTTGAAGAATAATGGATTATCAAAATTAGGACCATATATATTCCATATAAGGATTACTTTTTTAGAATATAATTCACCTGTAATTATTATATATCTACCCTCAACATCTTCTATTATTGAGCTTTGTTTAAAAGGTATACCTTTACGAATAATTATTGCTACCCCTCTAGACTTATGTGTAAATGAAGAGTGATATACTTTGGAAATCCATTTTGCTGTTAATCTATACTGCGCGTCTTTTTTAAGGTGTGTCTTGGAGAAAAATAATATCAGATTTCAATCTATTTAATTGAGCTAAAACCTTACCTCTTTTAATTGGTTCATTAATTCCCTTAACATTCCAATTACAGAAGGTGATTCCATCACCCCCAATCCTAGTGTTTATGCCATACATTTTATTATTAAAGTGGTTTATAATGGAGTAGATGTCTCAGCTCATCCAACCCAATCCTATACCCAAATATCAGATCGATGAAATTTAATTTCTGTGACATTGTCTTATACACATGTCTCCTTGAACTAACTATATAATACAATCATACTTAAATCCATATAGTATATAATATGAAATAAAATACATAATATAAAAATAATAATAAAAAATGTAAGTAAAGTAAGTGATGTTAATAAAGTGTAAGGGGGAAAAAAAAGTGACTACAACTATAGTTAGTGCAGTTAGTTTTGGTGTAAGCCACACTAGCGTGGCTACTAATCTACGGACTTCCGTGAAAAAAAAAAGATGTTAATAATTCCAGCTCCGTTTTTGCCTTAAGGGCTATATATGTCGGGGTGGGGTATTAAATTTATGTACTTAGTAATTAATAATACTACTAATATCAAATATAATTAGTGTCGTAGCACTATATTAGGAGAGCTAACATACATTTTTGAGGGGTAGTTAATACAAAACTATATTTATTAATAATCCATCCATCCCTCCTTGACCCCAAGATAGAGTCCATGTCCATTGTTCCTCCTCCTTCCCTGCGAATCCTCCTTCAATGTGAATCCTCCTCCTTTTCTGTGGGTGGACAGTATCATCAGATAAGTGATCAATAATCAGTATCATCAAGTAAGTGATCAATAATATTCAGTGTCCTTCATCTTCATCTGCTTCTTCCTCTACTTCTTCCTCTTCCAGTTTCTTCTGAATATCTCGAGCGAATTCAAGAGCTTCTGTATGTTTGGTGAAGCGGTGCTCCTTGTTATCATAAGTTACCCTTAATGTTGCCGGGTACATCAGGCCATATCTCAGCTTCTTTATGTTCCTCAGGATACCTCCTGTTTCTGTAAATAAAGATCTTCTCTTGGCCACTTCCGCAGGGTAATCTCTAAAAATACTGATGTTGTCTCCCTCATATTTGAGATTTTTCTTACATATTATCATATCTTCAAAAACATGATCGTAAGCCACCTTCACAATCATCTGTCTTGGGGGAGCATCCCTCCTAGGGGTACGTCTCAATGCCCTGTGTGCTCGGCCCAGCAGAGGTTCTTGGTCCAAGTTCAGAATATCTTTTAGAAGTTTTGCAGCAAATTTTCGAGGGTCTTGATTTCCCTCTCGGCCTTCACTCAACCCAACAATACGCAGATTCTGACGCCTTTGACGTCCCTCCAAGTCAATGCATTTCTCAGTTATTTTGTGTAATAATTCTGATAAACGCTTGTTCTCGGCAAGGAGCTTCTCGGCTGATTCAGTCAGTTCTTTTATTGCGTCATTATGTTGGTTAAGTGAAGTTATAATAGGTTATAACTTGGTATCCAGCAGCACCTCCATCTCACCAGTTTTATGGTTTACATCATCCAACTGTTGTTGCAAATCAGTACCCGCTTTATCTTTCCATTCGTCCATCATAGTCTTTACAGTGGCTATAACTTCCGTTTTGGACTCGTCTTTCAAATTCTCATGATACACCAAAATATCAGCTCTTAAAGTCTTTATTTCCTCTTTATATTCTTTTTTCATATCCTTAAGCATTTGTTTCAGCTCACCCATAATGATTTTTTTGAGGTCGTCCATCTTTAAAATATCTTCCTGGGAGGCACTCAAACTCGAGCCCGAGGCTCCAGTGAGGCCTACTTCCCTTTTCACAGGCTTTTTCCCTTGGTGGGGGGGGGGGAGCGATCGCACCGACATTTTCTTAGTAAAGTCGCGCGCCTGATGACGTCACGCAACCTTTTTAACGCTACCGGAGTCGTTCACAACCGTTCTCCTCTGGTGAGTAGCTTCAGATAACCCCTTTTACCCCCGTTTTTAATACAATTTTAGCGGAGCTGAATGGCGCGAGTTCCACTCACTCCATAACGCCACTGGAAGTTAACCCATTTCATTTAGTTAATAAAGGCATATAGTTTGCGTTGAGTAATGATTTATAGTTCCTAGTAATTTGGATTCCCAAATACTTAATTTTTTCTGTTGTAATTCTAAAAGGGAATTTCAACAGATGTGTCGACTCTTGAGGTTTTATCGTCATAATTTTGCTTTTGTTCCAATTTATTCTATATCCTGAAAAAGAACCAAATTCCTCTATTAAATTTAGTATATTTGGTATGCTAATTTGCGAATTTGTAATATATAATAATATGTCGTCTGCTTAAAATGAAATTTTATTATTTGAGTGTTTGGTATTATATCCATGAATATTCGGATGACTTCTTATACTTTCAGCTAAAGGCTCTATCACTAGTGCAAATAGCAGGGGCGATAACGTGCACCCCTGCCTATTGCCCCTTGCTAATTGGAATTTCAGGGATAATATATTATTAGTCAGTATTCTAGCCGTAGGCTTATCATATAATAATTTTACCCATGAGATAAAATTATCTTCCATGTTAAATTTTTCCAATACTTTGAATAAATATTGCCATACTACTTGATCGAAAGCTTTTTCTGCATCCAATGAAGTAACTGTTAGTTCTTCTTCAGTATTATGTGAGTACATTATATCAGACAGTCGTCTCAAATTGTTAAATGAGTATCTCTTTGGTATAAACCCTGTTTGGTCCGGATTTATTAGTTTACTAACATATTTACTCAATCTTCTCGCTCGGTCTTTTTTGGTCTGTATTTAGGAGTGCAATAGCTCTATATGAGCCTGGGTCTTCTAGATCTTTATCCTTTTTTGGTATAAGTGTAATAGTTGACTCAGTTAGTGTTTCTGGTAGTTTATTTTCTTAAAAAGCGTGTATATATAAATCTTGCAACCGTGGAGAAAATATCTCGTAGAATCTTTTATAGAATTCATTACTAAAGCCATCTGGTCCTGGCGTTTTGCCATTCTTCAACGACCTTATTGTTTCTTCTATTTCCTGTAGTGTAATCTGAGCTCCTAATCCCTCTTGTTCCACCATATTTAATTTTGGAAGATTACAATTGTATAAGAAATTTTTAATTTGAGTATTATTTGCCGAGGTTTTCGATGTATATAAGTTTTGATAAAATTGAGCAAATCTTTTATTAATATCTTTAGGTAGTGTTAGTAATTCCCCTTTATCTGATTTAATTTGAGTAATTGTATTTTCTGTTTCCCGTTTTTTCAGTTGGCATGCTAGGAGTTTATGAGGTTTATCACCAAATTCGAAATTTACTTGTTTTGTAATTTGAAATAATCTTATTATTCTGGCCGATAAAATTTTATTTAATTTATATTTTAGTATTATCTTATTATGTTTATCTATAGTTGGTTCTTTGGCATTTTCTAAATCTAATTGTCTAATTTCTTGTTCTAACTGCAGTTGTTCAGTATTATTCTTTTTATTTTGGAAAGATTGATATGAGATTATAGTTCCTCTAATAAATGCCTTAAAAGTTTCCCATAATAAGGAGGGTGAGATATCTGGTGTATCATTTGTCTCAAAGAAGAACATCAGCTGCTCTTTTAAATATGTACAACCTTGTGAGTTGTTTAAGATTTGGGGGTTAAACCTCCAAAACAAATTTTTATCAGGCATTCCTTCTAATTTTAAAGAAAAAGTTAACGGGGAATGATCAGAAATAATACTATTATGATATTTAGAATTCTATGTATATGGAATTAGTTTTATGTCCACTAAGAAATAATCAATACGTGAATATGTTTTATGTACTGTTGAATAAAATGAATATTCCCACCTACTGGGTTAGCGATCCTCCATACTTCTGTTATATTAGTATTTTTCATGTATGTATTTAGGAGTTCACTAGTTTTAGATTTTATGTTAGTCCTTTTTTGTTTTGCTGATTTATCCAAATATGGATCTAAAACACAATTCAAATCTTCCCCTATTATCACATTTTGATGGTTAAGTTCTGAAATTATATCCAAAATTTTACGAAAGAATTGAGGGTTGTCAAAATTAGGAGCATAAATATTCATCAAAGTAAGTGGAGTAGAATAAATTTCTCCCGTGACTATGACATATCTCCCCTCTTTATCTGCTATGGTATTCTTTAATTTAAATGGTATACCTTTACGAATGATAATAGCCGTGCCTCTAGATTTAGAAGTAAATGAAGAGTAGTATGTTTGCCCAATCCAATTTGCCTTCAATCTTATCTGTGTTTGATATTTCAGATGTGTCTCTTGTAAGAAAATGATGTCACTGTCTAAGGCTTTTAATTGGGCAAAGATCTTACCCCTTTTAATTGGTTCATTAGCACCCCTTATATTCCAACTAAAAATGTGATTCCTCCAGTTTTCTTTTGTTTATCGTCTTGCATTATGAATCATGTTAATACCTTTACTTCATATGGTGCAACCAAGAACCTTATAACTCCAGATGAAGGATGGTCATCCCCAGCTGTTACGTTTTGTTGGCATCTCCCCTTCAGAATAAACCTTGAAAAAGACCAGAACGTGTAGAGTCGTGAAAAGATAATTAACAAACAAAAAGTGATATATAATATCCAAAAATAAAGATATTATAATTAAAAACAAACCACCAACAGGTGGTAGAAAAATTCTTATTGACTTCCGTAGATGTTTTTATATGTTTCGCTCTGCCCCCTTGACCAATTATTATTCATTGGAAGAGAGAGCGATACAAAGTTCAAAAATATATATATAAAATAAAACACACTCCAATAACTAGATTAGAAATGTATCTTCAAAGAGGAAAAACAAAATAAAGAATAGTTTCCAACATTAAGTATATACTTAGATATAACAGTAATTATGTTAATTATATATCCATATCTATCAATATGCCTAGATTTATTACAATTAAGTCTCAAACTTTTGTATCAGCCAACAGCAGGTCCCAAGGGGTTAACCAGATTCAGACCCTTGGATAACTTCCCCCCCCCTTTACGCACAATCTAGACTAAGTCTACTATATCTATAAAATTTGTTAATATGTTATTAATACTTATCAATCATATTTAACTCATTATTCTTATTAGCAAATAATTAACATCATGAAATATACATCAGCTATAATTAAGCTATGCCTTAATATTACACAATTTTATTAATTATATTTTATGTTAGTATGTAATTATATATTTCTTAAATCATAAATTTCTATATACAAGTCCTTTGATAATATTTTATATTACACTATATTCGCCATTTTAACAAGAGCAATCTTTTTGTTAAATCTGTATGTTAAAAAAAAGAGACACAATCCTTCCTTTGATGTTTCTCCTCAGTGTTATTGTAGGAGACCAACTCCTAACGATCAGTAGACCTCCTTTGTGATACTTTGTGCATATTTAAATGCCTCTTCTGGATCCGTGAATGCATGTTCAACATAGTTATAAATAATTCTCAATTTTGCAGGGTATACTATCCCATATCTTACTCCCTTGACCTCCTTCAGTAGCTTGTCCCTCTTTTCCATGATTTCTGCTGGAAAATCACGGAAGAATTGTAGTTTGTCCTCTCCAAACATCAAATTCACTCCATATGGAATCTTTTTCATAATTCCTTCCAGGGTTGAAATGTCATAGAATTTCAGAATAATCTGTCTTGGGGGGGCAGTTGGGCTTGCTTGAGCCTTACGTCGGACCCGGTGAGCCATATCTATTCTCGGGGCTTCAGGCAGCTTAAGTACTTGTTTGAGTAAGTTGGCAGCAAACTCCTGAAAGTTTTGTCCACTCTCCTTTCCCTCTTTTACTCCAATTATCCTCAAATTTTGCCTCCTTGATCTTGCTTCCAAGTCCGTACATTTATGCTTCATTTTAACAAGCTCCCTCCCAGTGCTTTCTTGGTCCTTTTTTAGTCTCTTTATCTCCTTAGTCATCTCAGTTATTGTATTGTCCATTCCTTCCATAGCCGCCTCAGTAGATTTTAGCATTGCATCCAGCTTTTTATTACAATCCTTATCAACCCGCTTAATTATTTTGTTTAAATCCTCCTCAACCTCGACCACACGTTTGGTTAAGTCATCAATTTTCCCAGCAGCTTATCATTACCTTGTTTAATTTTTTTCAGAGAGGCTTTTGTCCAGCGCGACATTCCCCTCTCGTATCACTTTAGAAATAACTTCAGTGACTGAAGCTAATACTGACTTTTCCAGATGTTCCATTTGTTCCCTGTGTTCCTCCATTAAAGTCAATTCTGTAGAAGGATTTTGGGAATCAACTTCTTCTTCTGAACTTCCAGCTGATGTTTGAGGGGATTAAGGAGTCTTTTCAGTTTTTTTCAAGTAGGCTCTTGTAGCAGGTCTTGAAGCGGCTTTTGCAGGCTTCTGGCAAGGTTTCTGTTTTTTTTTCATTTAAAACTGCAATTATTCTCTGTTATCAGTAGGATTTCTGATAACACACAATTAAATAGCAGCTCCGGTAGTTATTTTCAGAACTCCCCGTCTTCCAACTCATATTTTAGCACATTAAAACATTCTTCGGGAGCAGAGCGAAACAGCGACGTCTCTCACCCCACCATTGACGCCACCGGAAGTCTACGAAGTCTTCCAATTCCTAAAGAGAGAATGAGAGAATGCTGAGAGAATGGAGCAGCTTGGCTTGTACTCTCTGGAGCTTAGAAGGATGAGAGGGAATCTCATTGAAACATATGAGGTTGTTAAGGGCTTGGACACACTAGAGGCAGGTAACATGTTCCTGATGTTGGGGGAGTCCAGAACCAGGGGCCACAGTTTAAGAATAAGGAGTAAGCCATTGAGAACGGAGATGAGGAAACACTTTTTCTCACAGAGAGTTGTGAGTCTGTGGAATTCTCTGCCTCAGAGGGCGGTAGAGGCATTTTCTCTGGATGCTTTCAAAAGAGAGCTAGATAGGGCTCTTAAAAATAGCAGAGTCAGGGGATTTGGGGAGAAGGCAGGAATGGGGTACTGATTGGGGATGATCATCCATGATCACATTGAATGGCGGTGCTGGCTCGAAGGGCCAAATGGCCTACTCCTGCATCTATTGTATATTGTCTATTGTCTAAAGGTCCCAGACCCTAAAGGTCCCAATTCCTGATGATCCCAGTTCCTAAAGGATATGGTCCCTAAAGGTCCCAGTCTCCAAAGGTCCTGGTGTCTGAAGGTCCTAGTCTCCGAAGGACCTAGTCCCTGAAGATCCTGGTATCTGAAGGCCCCAGGCACTGAAGGTCCCAGTGTCTGAAGGTCCCAGTCCTTTAGATCCAGTCCCTTAAGATCCCAGTGCCTGAAGGTCCCAGCATTTGAAGGCTTCCCATCTGCACTCCGTCTTTAGAGGCCGATAATTACTCCCTTGTCGTTCAGGTGTCACATTTACCACCACAAGACCCTCTACTCTCACTCTCAGCTCTTTCTCCATAATTCTGCAACTGCCTCGCTCCCTGTTTATTGGATAGAGGAATATGTACTCCAGAATTTAAGGGACGATTGATCCACTTACAACAATGCTGAGCCCAATTACGAATTTCCGAAAACTCATCATTTGTAACAGGCTCCACGAGTAATCTGCACACGTTGAGGCTGCTGTGTTAATGTTTTGTGCACAACTCTATATGCGCTATCAGTTGGGATTTTATGTGATAGACCAACACACAGTGGTGCATAATTGTGAAGTGGAAGGAAAATGATACATGGTTTCCAAGTTTTATTACAAATAAAAAACTGAAAACTGTGGCGTGCAAAAGTATTCAGCCCCCCTGAGTCAATACTTTGTAGAACCACCTTTCGCTGCAATTACAGCTGCAAGTCCTTTGGAGCATGTCTCTACCAGCTTTGCACATCTAGAGACTGAAATTTTTGCCCATTCTTCTTTGCAAAATAGCTCAAGCTCAGTCAGATTGGATGGAGAGCGTCTGTGAACAGCAATTTTCAAGTCTTGCCAGAGATTCTCAATTGGATTTAGGTCTGGACTTTGACTGGGCCATTCTAACACATGAATATGCTTTGATCTAAACCATTCCATTGTAGCTCTGGCTGTATGTTTAGGGTTGTTGTCCTGCTGGAAGGTGAACCTCCGCCCCAGTCTCAAGTCTTTTGCAGACTCTAACTGGTTTTCTTCCAAGATTGCCCTGTATTTGGCTCCATCCATCTTCCCATCAACTCTGACCAACTTCCCTGTCCCTGCTGAAGAAAAGCATCCCCACAGCATGATGCTGCCACCACCATGTTACACAGTGGGGATGGTGTGTTCAGGGTGATGTGCAGTGTTAGTTTTCCACCACACATAGCGTTTTGCATTTATGCCAAAAACTTCAATTTTGGTCTCATCAGACCAGAGCACCTTCCTCCACATGTTTGCTGTGTCCCCCACATGGCTTGTGGCAAACTGAAAACGGGACTTCTTATGACTTTGTTTCAACAATGGTTTTCTTCTTGCCACTCTTCCATAAAGGCCCGATTTGTGGAGTGCACGACT
Source organism: Okamejei kenojei (assembly GCA_035221665.1). Taxonomy (NCBI): domain Eukaryota; kingdom Metazoa; phylum Chordata; class Chondrichthyes; order Rajiformes; family Rajidae; genus Okamejei; species Okamejei kenojei. Next base: position 28,747,431 of record CM069140.1, on the reverse strand, counting down.
AATAGTTGTCCTGTGGACAGAATCTCCCACCTGAGCTGTGGATTTCTGCAGCTCCTCCAGAGTTACCATGGGCCTCTTGACTGCTTCTCTGATCAATGCTCTCCTTGCCCGGCCTGTCAGTTTAGGTGGACGGTCATGTCTTGGTAAGTTTGCAGTTGTGCCATACTCTTTCCATTTTCGGATGATGGATTGAACAGTGCTCCGTGAGATGTTCAAAGCTTGGGATATTTTTTATAACCTAACCCTGCTTTAAACTTCTCCACAACATTATCCCTGACCTGTCTGGTGTGTTCCTTGGGCTTCATGATGGCCAAGGAACATTGTTTGTTCACTAATGTTCTCTAACAAACCTCTGAGGGCTTCACAGAACAGCTGTATTTATACTGAGATTAGATTACACACAATCATGGACTCTATTTACTAATTAGGTGACTTCTGAAGGCAATTGGTTGCACTGGATTTTATTTAGGGGTATCAGAGTAAAAGGGGTTGAATACTTTTGCACGCCACACTTTTCAGTTTTTTATTTGTAAAAATATTTGAAAACCATGTATCATTTTCCTTCCACTTCACAATTATGCGCCACTTTGTGTTGGTCTATCACATAAAATCCTAATAAAATACATTTACGTTTGTGGTTGTAACATGACAAAATGTGGAAAAGTTCAAGGGGTATGAATACATTTGCAAGCCACTGTACATGTATACAGCCCCCATTTCACAAGAAAGTGTCTCACAGAGGAAGGAGCATTATGATATAAAGTGTGACTCAAGGTCACTTAAGCAGAATGTTGGTAGTGAACCAACTTTGGTAGTTTAGTTTAGTTTAGAAATGGAGCACGGAAGCAGGCCCTTCGGCCCACCGAGCCCTTAATGACCAGCAGTCCCTCTACACTAGCACTATCCTACACACTAGGAACAATTTACAATTCTTACCGAAGCCAATTAACCTACAAACCTGCACGTCTTTGGAATGTGGGAGGAAACCAGAGCTCCCGGAGAAAACCCACACGGTCACAGAGGGAACGTACAAACTACACACAGACAGCACCCGTAGTCAGGATCGACAGTTGTGTAGCGGTAGAGTTGTTGACCGCATAGGTTTTCTCCGGGTGGACACACACTCACACTTACACGCACACAAACACACGCTCACCGCAAGACATGCAACTTTGTAGATTCATTGACTTTAGTAAAATTGTAAATGATTCCTAGTGCGTAGGATAGTGTTAGTGTACAGAGTGATCGCGGGTCGGCGCAGACTCGGTTGGCTGAAGGACCTGTTTCCACGCTGTAGCTCTAAGCTCTGAAGCATCCGGCCCGCGTATTACTGGACCACCCACACTTGCAGGTCAGTCCCGTCAGTGGGATAAAATGTACTTGGGGATTGTCAAGGCTGACCTGACATATTAGAACAAGTTGCAATATCCAGCAGACTCTTCATCCACAGCCATGTCCCTAATGGAGCAGTGAAACCACAGAAGTCCACTCTCCTCCCACCACAACCCTCTCTAATGAAAACCAGCTTGAGGAACAGCTTCTTCCCAATAACCATCAGGCTACTGAACACTATGAAGTCCAAACTAAACTACGAACTATGAACTGCCTTGACTGCACTAGGGACTTTGGGCTTTGTTTTCCTTTTGCAATATATATTTTTTAATTTATTGAACTTTTTTTAAATTTGTTGATCACATTATGCTGCTGCTGCTGCAAGAATTTCACTCTTCCATTACAGGACACTTGTCAATAAAACGCTCTCAGCCCCAGTGGTGGATGGAGCGGAACACAGCCGACCGCAGTAACCTGAAGCCATCACAGGGTGGTGCTGCAACCCAGGTAATGCAACAGTAACCTCCTGCAAACTGGAACCAATTGCACAATTGCTTGGATTTCATGTTCAGAATTAGACCATTCGGCCCATCAAGTCTACCACGCCATTCAATCATGGCTGATCCATCTTTCCCTCTCAACCCCATTCTCCTGCCTTCTCCCCATAACTCCTGACACCCGTACTAATCAAGAATCTGTCAATCTCCACCTTGAAAATATCCAATGACTTGGCCCCCACAGCCGTCGGTGGCAATGAATTCCACAGATTCACCACCCTCCGCCTAAAGAAATTCCTCCTCACCTCCTTACTAAAGGCACGTCTTTTTATATTCTGAGGCTGAGCCCTCTGGTCCTGGACTCTCCCACTAGTGGAAACATCCTCTCCACATCCACTCTATCCAGGTATTCAATATTCGGTAAGTTTCAATGAGGTTCCCCCTCACCCTTCTAAGCACCAGCGAGTAGATTAATTAACCTATTTATTTAGAGTATTTATTAACCCACTCATTCCTGGGATCATTCTCTTAAACCACTGGTCAATCTCTAACTGCAGCACATCTTTCCTCAGATATGGGGCGCACAACTGCTCACAATACTCCAAATCCAGTGCCTTATAAAGCCTCAGCATTACATTCCTGTTTTTTATATCCTCGCCCTCTCGAAGTAAAGTTCTTCAATATTTGCACTGCCTTTGACAATTCCAACAAAGCTGCTAAAGGAAATGTAAAATTTAAATACACTGCAGATGCTGTGTATCATCATGAGTTCATCAGAACAGGGATCCTTGCTGTTAACTATGACTCTCTCTCCACAGATGCTGCTTGACCTGTTGAGTGTTTTGAGCATTTTATGTTTGAAATGTGTGGTGAGAGAAATATAATGAATAGCAAGAATCCCAGTCCTGATGCAGGAGCTGCGACCAGAGTTTGTAGGACCACCATCTGTAGATGGCACGGTGATGTAGTGGTAAAAGCTGGTGCTTTGCAGCGCCAGAGATCCAGGTTCGATCCTGACATCATTGCTGCGTTCCAGCACCATTTCAGATTAAACAAAAGCACAAGATACATTGAAAATCTTGCTAGCTGCAGCATCACAAGCACATAGGCTCAGGCAACGTGCAACGGGTGCTGTAAGTTTGTACGTCTCCCCGGGTGCTCCGGTTTCCTCCCACACTCCAGACATACAGGTTTGTAGGTTAATTTGCCTCGAGTTAATTGGCTTTGGTAAAATAAATTGTAAATTGTCCCTGGTGTCTAGGATCGTGCTAGTGTATGGGGTGATCAAAACTAAACTAAACTAAACTAAACTAAACTAAACAGAACGACTGGACAGTCAGCTTTACTGAGATGGGGTGGGGATAAGAAGGAGCTAGGTCACCATGGAGAGCTCCCACTTTCTCTGACATCAGTGATGAAGGGCTCATTCTTTGTGCCTCCACCGGCAGGCCGGCACTCCCTCAGTGCAGCGCCACCCAGGCCTCGAGATCAAACTGATATCCTTTTCCATCCGGGAACTTGCTGTGTGCATCTTGCGTGCCGTGTTTCCTACCTTAAAGCAGTGACCCCACTGGTAAAGCACGCCCGGAAAAAGCCAGGGGCTGGGACTTGCACTTTCTAACTCAAGGTTTTGGTTTCGTTTAGAGATGCAGTGTGGAAACAGGCTCTTTGGCCCACCAAGTCCGCGCCGACCAGCGATCACCCTGTGCACCACCACTATCCTGCACATTAGGGACAATTTTACAATTTTACCAAAGCCAATTAACCTGCACGTCTTTTGATGTGGGAGGGAACCGGAGCACCCAGAGAAAACCCACGTGGCACAGGGAAAACATACAAACTCCATACAGTCCATGCTAGTGATCAGGATCGAACCCAGGTCGTTGGAGCTGTGAGGCAGCAATTCCACCGCTGTGCCATCCATGCCACCTTTTATACAGTCCTTGCTGTATATAAATTGCTTGTCTTCGCTTTAAAGCAAGAACCACAGTGTGAAAGCAGTTCATTAGCTGCTGCCGCTGGTGAACTGAGATTGTGAAATATGCGGAGGAAATCCCCCATCTTAAACACCCGGACCAACCAGCCATGAAAACAGAAGATGCCGGAAGCACTCAGTTGATTTTCTGCTCTGTTAGCCCAGATCATTCTTCCCGTAGAATTCCACAGAGGCGGAGTGGGCTGAGAACGGGCCTTCTTGAGATCTTGGTAATGACCTTGATGGGAGACGGGTGCTGATGGGCCACAGGGTTGAGCCCAGAGGGGAACTGATACCCTGCTTAGTGCTCACTGGGAGTGCACAGGGATATTAGCTCTCATGGCATTCACACTAATGGGGGTTATGATGGCAGTCTGCTGATGTACAGCATGTAAACGGGCCCTTTAGCCCATGGAGCTCACGCCAACCGTCAATCACTGAAGTTCTATGTCGTCCCACCTTCGCACCAGGGACAATCTACAGAGGACAATTAAGTAAGTAAGTAAGTAAGTAAGTTTATTGACCAAGTATTCACATACAAGGAATTTGCCTTGGTGCTCCTTCCACAAGTAACAACATGACATTACAGTGACAGTTATGAATGACTCAGAAAACACTAAACATTAATAATAATAAGACATTAATGATAAAACACCATTGATCAAGCATGTGAACCAACTGAGAGTTAACCTACAAACATGTACTTCCTGAGAGGAAACCGGAGCAGCTGGTGGAAACCCACACAGTCACAGTCACAGTCACAGTCCGAGGCAAGGATTGAACCCTGGCGCTGTGAGGCAGCAGCTCTACCAGCTGCGTCAATGTGCTCCCCAGTGCGGGGACAGGGGGATTTTAAATGAATGGTCAGCAGACATCTTGTTTTCTTCTGGAGTCACAGGAGAGGTGGAGAGGGTGTGTGGATGAAAGCAGGAGGATTTTCTTTTTCTCTGCTCCTTTGCACTCTCACCTCTCTTTCACACACACTGCAAGTGTGCCCCTGCCCTGGTCTAAACACTCAGCACTTAAACACAAGAACAATTGAGGCTGGATGGTCTGCGAGAGTGATTCACCTCCTGACACCCCAGAGCCTTCACTCGATGTACAAGGTCCAGACTCAGGAAACTCTGTACTGGGTGGCAACAAATAGCTTTAGGTTCATTATTGTCAGGTGCACAGAGGTCCAGTGAAAAGCATTGTTTTGCATGTTATCCAATCATATCAGATAATAATATACAACACTACAATCAAGTTAAACTCAAGTATAATGGGTAGAGCAAAGTGCAAGATACCGAGAACAGAATATCGTTGTCAGCATCATAGCGCATCAGTTCCATACACAAGGTCCAATGTCCGCAATGAGGTAGAGGAGAATCGGTCAGCACCCTAGCTGTGGAAGGTCCAACTCTCAAGCAGCTCAACACATTCTCGGTGAAGATTGCTTTTCCATCACTTTCTTGAGGGCAATTAGGGATGGACAATAAATGCAGGCCTTGCCAGGGATGCCTTGACCCTGAAATGTAAATAAATGGTGCACTTGTGCTGGAGGACAGCTCTAGTCTCAGAGCAGCACCCGGGCTGCACAGTGGCGGAGCGGCAGAGTTGCTGCCTCACGGTGCAGGTATCCTTGTTCGATCCTGACCACGGGTGCTGTCTGTACGGAGTTTTACATTCTCCCCTTGACCGCAAGGGTTTCCCCAGTTCCTCTGGTTTCCTCCCACACTCCAAAGACGTACAAGTTTGTACATTAACTAGCTTTTGTAAATTGTCGCCAGTGTGTCAGACCATGTACAGGTGATCGTTAGTCAGCACGGACTCAGTGGGCCGTGGGACCTGTTTTCAGGCTGTATCTCTAAACTGCTGTTGTCATTGCAAGGAGCTCTAACCATTTGCAATGGTGCAGTGTGAGGGGCTGGTGCTTGTGAATCGAGTGTGGGGAGATACTCAGCCCACGGCCATCATTGGCATTGAAAGCAGGCTGCTCTGTAGGAGTGGCGGTGGATGGAGGGAGGATGTTGGGTCAGGGTAGGAGTGGGGAACCCAATGTCAAACCGCAGCTTGGTTTAAAGTGGCCTGCAGTGTGTTGCATCAAAGTGCACATGAGCTGAGCAGGCAAGCAAAGCAGAGCAACAAGGGAGGATTGACCGAGCTGCCATCTCTGCTTGACGATCAGTGTTCCCTCGTGAACTCTCACACTGCGAGCTCAACAGAGACATTCCTTCAGGGCTGATGGGGCCCTAACAGACCGTAACTCACTCCAAACGCATGACGAGTCAGCATAGATAGATAGTACGGCCTTTCATAAACGTCCTCAGCCCTGTGTTTGAAGCCGTATTACTTTCCCACTATTTGTGTGATGCTCGGGCTTTAGAATTCCAGTCATTCGAAATCAGCAGAAGGGTTACTAATCTACCAGGATTGTCCACAGGTTTCCCAGAACTAATGCCTTGCCTTGCCTTGCAATCATTGCCTTGAGCAGCTGTCCTGGAGAGAAATAACAGCAGCGTTGAACCACTGTCTTCACTTCTTGACAACATATTGCCTTGTGTCGATGAGAATACTGGGGCAGAGGCAAAGACTGATTGTCCATGAGGGGAGGTTGAAGGTGGGGCTTCTTGCAGTGGGATTTCTAGGAGCAGGTCCCATCAGGGGTGACGCAGTGGCACAGAAGTCGTGTTGCTGCCTCACAGCGCCGGAGATCCGGGTGTGATCCTGACTACGGGTGCTGTCTGTAAGGTTCTCCCCGTGACTGCGTGGGTTTTCCCCAGGTGCTCCGGTTTCCTCCCACACTCAAAAGACGTACGGGTTTGTAGGCTTATTGGCTTCTACACATTGTAAATTGTCCCTGATGTGTAGGATAGTGTTTGTGTACAGGTGATTGCTGATGAACAGATCAAAACCAGGAGCAAAATCTCAAGAGCTCAGAAAGGCCATCATTATTAATCAGTAATGAGATCAACTCCAAACAGGAAGGTATTTTTCTACGGAAGAGACACAAATTGCTTGAGTAACTCAGTGGGTCAGAAGAAAAGGAATAGGTGACATTTCGGGTCGAGACCCTTCATCAGACAGTATTTTTCTAAGTTGTGGTGCCAACATGTTGTAAATCGATAGAAACATGTTTAGAGGTTTAGGTTTAGAGGTACAGTCTGGACACAAGCCCTTCGACCCAATCAGTCTCTGGTATTGTGAGACAGCAGCTCTGCCAGCCTCGCCACCATGCCACACATAGATTGAAATATCTCAGGGTTATAAAGTATATGAATGTCAACGCCCATTATGAAAATCTTATGCAAGAACGTATGGCTTATTCCATGGCTTCATCTTCTTCTTTTGTGTGGCGTGCACAGCCTAAAGTTGTTGGACAACTTGCTCTGTTTGATCTTCCGTTTGTGCACGTCGAGTTGATTGCATTAGTCGAAACAGGGCGGACCACGTGAAGGTTGCAATCTTCCACCCCGTTCCAAGGCTTGACGAGCTCACACCCACTTCCTGCCAAGACCCAAACACGTTAAACAACCTGGGGAGTCTAATATAGGCCAGGCCAGGTACGAATAGAAGATTGAAATAAAAAGAGAAATGCGTGGAAAAACGCAGAAGGTCAGACCACATCACGGTCATGGAGTTCTGGAGCCACGGAACAGGCCGTTTGTCTGGTCACCTCTGGCCACGATCCACCCCAAAATACTGGCATTTCCTGGCACGTTTTGTGCATGTGACCAACACCCCAGAAATTATTGATGGGCAGAAAGGCCAGGGTGTACAATCTTTGTAACTAACTCTCATTGAAACATGGGACAAGTCAGGTTGGAAGTGAGAAACGTGCGTGATTTAAAGGGATGCCGTTCTCATATTTTATAATCCACTCTCGTCATTTCACTCCCTTAAAACTCTTGCTGTCGGCAGCGCTGAGCCCAGCTTGAAGCATCGGGGCACTGACGTAGACAGCTCGTGCGTGGGGCCTGCTGTACACTGCGGCTCCATGCCTGATCAGGTCTCTCCACAGCAAAGGCAACTACACTGTCCAATCCCTCCCCCTCCCCCACACCACCTTGATCCCATCTGCCTTCCCTCTCCACCTTCCAGATCTGTACCAACCCAGCATCGTACAGGGAGAACTATCAATAAAGGTTTTCTTAAAAAAAAGAGGATGCTTCAATTTCATGATTCTTTATTGGTGACCCCTGATTAGACGTCGAGGCAAAATGTCACACTCGCTTCGAGCAGCAGAGATGGGTGAACTCAAGTTTCCAGATGCCTGCGTTTTCCAACATCCTGCGAGTGTTTAGGGTTGGAACGGAGATGAGGAAACACTTTTTCACACAGGGAGTTGTGAGTCTGTGGAATTCTCTGTCTCAGAGGGCGGTGGTGGCCAGTTCTCTGGATACTTTCAAGAGAGAGGTGGATAGGGCTCTTAAAGATAGCGGAGTCAGGGGATATGGGGAGAAGGCAGGAACGGGGTACTGATTGGGGATGATCAGCCATGATCACATTGAATGGCAATGCTGGCTCGAAGGGCCGAATGGCCTACTCCTGCACCTATTGTCTATTGTAGGAAGGTTTAATTCATGACCAACCCACCTGCCCCTGCCCTGAGACTGCATAGTGACTGTGTAGAGGGGGCTTTACTCTGTATCTAGCCCATCAGTGCCTGTATGGGGAAAGCTTATGAGGGAGCTTTATGTTGTATCAAACTCATGCTCACCCTGCCTTTTGTTTTCCTTAACAAGGAGCTTTTATTCAGTTAAACACAAATACAGAGTAATAAAAAATCAAGACTGCCACTGGCAGTTTACGACAACAATCAAACAGTTATCAGATTAAAATGTTGTCAACTGTATGTACAATGCACTCTAGCCCCCGCGGCAACCAGCGTTCACGGAAAGCCTCCACAGTCCCCGTGGACACCGCGTGTCCCTGGAGAGGGACACACACGCGGGCACGGACAAAGACCCGGAAAAGGGGCAGGCAGTCGGCTCAGGCAGGACCCGCGACTGCCCGCTGCCCCTGCCCTGGGAGTGTGCATGGGATAGTACAGAGGGAGCTTGACTTTGTATCTAACCCCTGCTGTCCCTGCCCTGGGAGTGTGCATGAAGCAATGCAGAGGGAGCTTTAATCTGCATCTAATCCATAATGTCCCCGCTCTGGGAACGTGTGATGGGAAAGTGTCGATGACTCTGTATCTAACCTGTGCGTTCCCTGTTTAGATTTTTAATTTAGTTTAGTTTAGAGATACAGCGCGGAAACAGGCCGTTTGGCACCATCGAACCCACAACAACCAGCCGCCCCCGGTTGCACACTAGCACTATCCTGCGCACTAGGGACAATTTTACAGAAGCCAATTAATTTACAAACCTGTACGTCTTTGGAGTGTGGGAGGAAGCCGGAGCACACGGGGAAGATCCACTCGGTCACAGGGAGAACATGCAAACACCGTACAGACAGCACCCAGTCGGGATTGAACCCAGTTTTCCGGCACCGTAAGGCAGCAACTCTACCACTGTGCAACTCTTCCTTGGGAGTGTGAGACAGTTTAGTTTAGTATAGTTGAGTTTATTATTGTCACGTATACCGAGTGAAAAGCGTTCTTGCTACTCACTATCCAGTTAACAAAATGACTAAAGATGATTATAATTATTCCGTCCACTGTGTGCAGATACAGGATGGATGAATGATACATCATTTAGTACAAGATAAAGTCCGATAAAGTCCGATTAAAGATAGTTCAAAGGACACTACTAAGGTAGCTGGGAGGTCAGGACCACACTCTAGCTGAGAAGAGGAAGGTTCAGTAAAGCCCATGTCCCACTAAGGAGACCTAAACAGCAGCCTCTGGTGACCTTGCTCGCCACCCAAGGTTTCCATGAGGTCACCGGAGGTTTTGGTCACTCTACCTAATGGTCGAAAGTGGTTTCCGCGTGGTCGAGGCTTCCTCTAGGTTGCTGCTATTTTTTCATCATGATTAAAACCGGCCTCAACTAAAAATAGGTTGCCGTTTTAAAAATGGATAATTTTTTAGTTGCAGGTCTTGTCGAAGTCGGTTTTCTTTATAGTCGAGGAAGGTTTTCAACATATGCGTGGGAGGTGGTAGGAGGTTGCAGGTCACCTTTCAAACTTCTGTACTTCTTGCCTGATGGGAGAGGGGAAAAGAGGGAGTGACAGGGGTGAGACTTGTCCTTGATTCTGCTGGTGACCTTGCTGAGGCAGCGTGAAGTATAGATGGTGCTCATGGCTGGGATGTTGGTTTGTGTGATGGTCTGGGCTGCGTGCAAACCTCTGCAATTTCTTGCTGTCTTGGATGGAGCTGTTCCCAAACCATGCAGTGATGCACCCTGATAAAATGCTTTCTACAGGGTATCTGCAGAAGTTGGTGAGGGCTGTTGGGGACATGCTGAACTTCCTAAGAAATGTATGCACGGACAAGAGGGTGTTAGATTTGAATGTGTAGTTCAGATTGCGGAAAGGACATGAGCAAGTAAATAACATGTTGTTCAGTGCTGAGTCAAGCAACTAATGCCAGCACATGGCCAGGCTGGGTCTCAGCAGAAATGTGTTGTTGAGGATGCCTGTGAATCCAGCACTTGCCACTTGCTGAACGGCTCACTTTGTAATCACACTGCTTATTACGAGGTGAAAAGGGTAACAGAGCATGGGGGTCACGGAGAAAAATTAATCGCCATAGCAACCCGAGACTTTGCAGACATCCAATCCTTCTCACTCGTGTCTTTCGTGAGGAACTGTAGAAAAGTTTAATAAGTGCATGAACAACAACTCTGTATTATAACAGCCTTCACCATGCCTCGGGCTGTGTGAAGGAGCTTTACAGACTGGCGTGTAAAACTGCACTCAAGAGAACAGAACACCAAGCAGTTCTCACCGAACAAAGCTCCCATGAATGCTACTCCCAACACTTCCAGGGACATGCATTGGGAAAGTAAGTGATGAATTCCTAACTGCTGATGCACTCTTTAATTTACAAAGTTCATGTTTCACGTTACACTTGTTGAAAGCAGCAGCAAAAATGTGATTACGAACGGGTTGAGTTGGATCAAGTGATCAAGTCCTCGTTCCTTTCCCACCATCCCCCCCACTTCTCCATATAGCCCCTGTCTCACTTAGGAGACCTAAACAGCAGCCTCTGGTGACCTTGCCCGCCACCCAAGGTTTCCATGAGGTCACCGGAGGTTTTGGTCACTCTCCCTAATGGTCGAAAGTAGTTTCTGCGTGGTCAAGGCTTCATCTAGGCTGCTGCTATTTTTTCATCATGATTAAAACCGGCCTCGACTAAAAATAGGTTGCCGTTTTAAAAATCGATCATTTTTTAGTCGCAGGTCTAGTCGAAACCGGTTTTCTTCATAGCTGAGGAAGGTTTTCGTGGGAGGTGGTAGGAGGTTGCAGGTCACCTCGACCTTGATTCTTTTTTTGGGTGGCGGGCAAGGTCACCAGAGGTCGCTGTTTAGGTCTCCTAAGTGGGACAGGGGCTTTATTTATCAGCTTCCATCTGAATTCCCTCACACCCCTTAGCTACTCCATAGACCTCAATCACTCGACATAAGAAAAGTATCTGACTTTCAGTCACAAAGCTTTTAGTTAACCGTAACTAAAAGTTGTGGTGGTGTTGAGAGATGCGCTGGCCCATCAGGTTACAGATTGTGTAGGTGGGCATTTATGGTCCAGGGCTGGGGTTTAGGCTGTTCCAGGTCCGCTGCATGAAGGAGGGTGCTCTCGGTGTGAAAAGCGTACTCTTGTCTCCACAGCCACTCTGCTGTGCTCACCGTTACCAACACAGACAGAAAGCAAGCAATTGCAGTTGCCGGAAACTTGATATGAAAATAAGAGGGAGTGCTGGAAATAGTCAACCAGTCAGGCAGCATTGGTGGAGTGATCACAGCAGATCCACGAGCTCTCACCAGATTGACAAGTGAGGAAACGAGCCTTTTTTTTAAAAGAGCAAGAGAATCAAGATGACACAAAGGGTGGGGAAAGGAACTGCAGATGCTGGTTTATACCAAAGATAGACACAAAGTGCTGGAATAACTCTGCTGGTCAGGCAGCATCTCTGGAGAAAAAGGATGTGTGACTTTTCAGGTCGAGAAGTAATCTTCAGACTCTGGAGAGCCAGCGAGCGGTAGGACTCACAGAGGGGGAGCAGTGAGAGAGGAGCTTACAGAACTCCAATCGGAGAGAGGATGAGAACCTCTTCAAAGTAGGAATACCTTGAGGAGGCGCTGGTTTGACCCATAGATGGACACAAAGTGCTGGAGGAACTCAGCGGGTCTGGCACGAGGGGGCTGGTGTGATTCGAGAGAGGGTGGCGATCATGGATGGTCTGCTGCAGGTGTAAGCAGAGAGAGAAGCAATCCATGGTAAGTTACAGAGGAGAGGAAATAATAACATGTTGGAACAGTGAGGACACACAAGAATACAATAAAATAGGAGCAGCATAAGGCCACTCGGCCCCTCTAGCCGATCATGTCATTCAATACAATCATGGCTGACCTACCTCAGGTCTCAACTGCCCAACAAGGTATTGGAAAGCTGAAACAGAAAAGAGTGCCGAATATGTCCCGCAAGCCAGACAGCATTTGTGGAGAGGGAATCAGGGTTAACATAATAAGTCAAAGACCTTTAATCAGAAGTGGCTGTAACTAATGTGATGCAGCATCGAAAAACTACTTACTGGCTACATTGGCCACGGTGGCGCAGCGGTAGAGTTGCTGCCTCGCAGCGCCAGAGAACCGGGTTCGATCCTGACTACGGGCGCTGTCTGTATGTAGCTATTACGCTCTCTCCGTGACCTGTGTGGGTTTTCTCCAGGAGTCCCAGTTTCCTCCCATGCTCCAGGTTAATTGGCTTCGGTAAAATCGTAAATTGTCCCACGTGTGCAGGATAGTGTTCATGTACGGGGGGGATCGCTGGTCGGCACAGATTTGGTGGACCAAAGGGCCTGTTTCCGCATTGTATCTCTAAACTAAGAACCAAACAACATGATACAACAGGTGAAAGAGACTAATTAAAATATATCTGATGACACAAAAATGAGGTGGGAGCAGAGTGCAAAGTGGTTGCAAAGGAGATGGGAGCAAGGATGGTATTTGCTTTGATGAGGAGGAACAGAAGAAAAGAATGCCATCTTTAGTGGAAACCTACCATTAGAACAAATGTAGGAGATGTTTGTACCTCTCAATGGGTCAGCAGTATCGGTGGGTGGAATAACAGTGTCACCATGTCAGGGCAAGCACTCTTCATCAGAAGTGGCAAAATGAATATAAAACAAGCGTGTTTTAAGTTGCAGAGTGGGCGATGGGTGGAAATAACTGAGGGAAAGGTTTGTGACAGGATGCAGATCGAAGAACTCGAGGTAACAATTATTTTAGAAGCAGCAGTTTGAAGCTGATGAGTAAAGTAACTAAGCGAAGCTGGAAATTGTCGTGGAGTGCTGGCCTTTATAAATCAGAGCATTAAATATAGGAGTAGGGAAGTAATGTTAAAATTGTACAAGGCATTGGTAAGACCAATTCTGGAGTATGGTGTACAATTTTGGTCGCCTAGTTATAGGAAGGATGTCAACAAAATAGAGAGAGTACAGAGGAGATTTACTAGAATGTTGCCAGGGTTCCAGCAACTATGTTACAGAGAAAGGTTGAACAAGTTAGGTCTTTATTCTTTGGAGCGCAGAAGGTTAAGGGGGGACTTGATTGGGGTCTTTAAAATGATGAAAGGGATAGACAGAGTTGACGTGGATACGTTTTTCCCATTGAGGGTAGGGAAGATTCAAACAAGAGGGCATGACATGAGAATTAAGGGACAGAGGTTTCGGGGTAACGTGAGGGGGAACTTCTTTACTCAGAGGGTGGTGGCTGTGTGGAATCAGCTTCCAGCAGAAGTGGTGGAGGCAGGATCGATTTTAACATTTAAGAGTAAAAGTGGATAGGTATATGGACGTGAAGGGAATGGAGGGGTATGGTCTGAGTGCAGGTAGATGGGACTAGGGGAAAACAAATGGTCGGCACGGACTGGAAGGGCCGAGAGGGCCTGTTTCCGTGCTGTAATTGTTATATGGTTATTATATGGAGGGTCAGGTCCTGCTCCTTCAGCCTACGTTAATAGTTAAATATTGGAACTCAAAAGAATTTGTGTGTCCACTTGCATGTATATACAGAGGTAAAGAGCATGTTGGCCATTTACTGGGAGTGATTAGGAGAGCACCCCCTCCCCTCCACCCACTCACCATTAACAACACCGCAGTCAATTCTGTGGAGTCTTTTAAGTTCCTTGGAACCATCATCTCCAAGGACCTTAAATGAGGAGGCCACTATCGACTCCACAGTCAAAAAGGCCCAACAGACGATGTACTTCCTGTGGTAGCTGAGGAAACACAATCTGCCACAGGCAATGATGGTCCAATTCTATACGGCCATCGTAGAGTCTGTCCTCACCTTCTCCCTCATGGTCTGGTTCGGTTCAGCCACCAAGCACGACACCCGGAGGCTGCAGCGAATCGTCCGATCAGCTGAGAAGGTTGTTGGCTGAAACCATTCCCCCCCCCCCCCCCCCCCCCCCCCCCCCCCCCCCCCCCCCCCCCCCCCCCCCCCCCCAATGACAAACTGTACACTGCAAGGGCCAGGAAGCGAGTGGGTAAGATTATCTCTGACCCCTCTCATCCTGGCCACAAACTCTTTGAATCACTTCCCTCTGGAAGGCGACTCCGGACTGTCAAAGCTGCCACAGTCATACATAAAAACAGCTTTTTTCCACGAGCAGTAGCTCTACTCAATAAACAAAAGTCTGTAGCCTTCTTTTGCTCTGGTATTTTATTTCATTCACATGTTTAAACTATAATGTTTTATTATTAATGTTTTAATGTGTAATGTTTTATTCTTAATTGTATACTGTATGTCGTGTATTTACTTGTGAGTTTAGCACCAAGGCAAATTCCTTGTATGTGCACATACTTGGCCAATAAACCTATTCATTCTACGGTCGCCTTTCATTGAATGTCTTCAACAGCAGAATGGTTGAACACAAATTCAAAACCGAGCTAGGTCGGGTGTGGGCGTAGGGAAGGGTAGTGGGAGATATCTCCGTTTTTGGGTTTTTTTTTTCTCACATCTTTGTTAGTTCAGGAGTTCTTCTTCCCTTTCTTTACACTTTTTTCCGATTCACCTATCAGTTTATAAAATGTTAAAACTGAAGCTGTACGAAAATTGTATGATTGTTATGTCGATTACTTTCTCCTTGTACAATTGCTTCTAATAAAATTAATATAATTTTTTTTTAAACGTATTCATTCGGATAGATCTGCGGGAATGAGGAAGTTTTGTTACAATGGGACATAGGTTCAGTGAGAACATGACTGAACTGTTGTGGATATCAGGAAGTCTGTTTTTAACTTAGAGAGAGTGTAGCAAAGTTTAATTTGTGAATCCTGGGATGAATGAATTTTCGCAGAAAGAGAAATTAAGATGACTGGGCCTGACTTCTTGGGATTTGAAAGAATGAAAGGAAGCCTCATTGAAACACTTCTGATTCCACATGGGATTGTCAGGACAGATGCTGAGGGATTGATCTCATGCCCAGGTGTTTAAACCAGAGAGCAATTTAGACAGTTTAGTTTATTGTCACGTATACCAAGGTTCAGTCATGCTAACCAGTCAGCGGAAAGACAATACATGATTACAATCTTGCCATCTACAGTGTACAGATACATGATAAAGGGAATAACGTGCGAGAGGAATAACGTGAATAATGTTTAGTGCAAGAAAGAAGGTTTAGTGCAAGTTTTTGGGATATTTTGGCATTACCTTGGGATAATGGGGTATCCGTTTAGGACAGGGGTCAGCAGGAATTTTGTTTCTCAGATGACTGTGCAGCATCAGGCATCTCTTACCTCGACAGGGGTGGGATTTTTTTTCCGTATCGTACCTCCGTCCGCACTGCGGCCTAACATCGAGGAGTTGGCGGCCTTTGCTGGAGACCGATTTCGAGAGCTCCACCGCAGGGAGCCTACGGGACTTTAACATCGCGGAACCCGCGATCCCTTTGCCAGGGGTCGACCCCTGAGCTCCAACCGTGGGTGCTTGCGGACTTAACATCATGGATCACAGATCGACATCAGGATCTCCAAGCCGCAGGAGTTTCGAACGCCCCGGCGCGGGGTTTCGATCGCCCCGATAGTTGGACCTCGACCGCTGCGGGCGCTTCGATCTGCCCGGGCTGCAGGAGAATAAAGAGGAAGGAGATTTAACTTTTTTGCCTTCCATTACAGTGAGGAATGTGGGGAATCAACTGTGGTGGATATTTATGGTAAGTTTTAGGTAGTTGTGCGTCTTGTTCCTTTTTTTTTCGTATGGCTGTACGGTAATTCGCATATCACTGTACATTAATTAGTACGTGACAATAAAAGACCGTTAAAACCTTTGAAGAGTCACCACACTTCTAACACTGACAATACAATAGACAATAGGTGCAGGAATGGGCCATTTGGCCCTTCGAGCCAGCACCGCCATTCAATGTGATCATGGCTGATCATCCCCAATCAGTACCCCGTTCCTGCCTTCTCCCCATATCCCCTGACTCCACTATTTTTAAGAGCCCTATCTAGCTCTCTCTTGAAAGCATCCAGAGAACCTGCCTCCACCGCCCTCTGAGGCAGAGAATTCCACAGACTCACCACTCTCTGTGAGAAAAAGTGTTTCCTTGTCTCTGTTCTAAATGGCTTACTCCTTATTCTTAAACTGTGGCCCCTGGTTCTGGACTCCCCCAACATCGGGAACATGTTTCCTGCCTCTAGTGTCTCCAAGCCCTTAACAATTTTATATGTTTCAATGAGATATCCTCTCATCCTTCTAAACTCCAGAGTGTACAAGCCAGCTGCTCCATTCTCCCAGCATATGACAGTCCCGCCAACCCGGGAATTAACCTTACAAGGTTGACAAAAGATCGTAGTACCGTCTTATCTTCTCTCAGCTACCCCTCATAAACCGTGGACTGGACCTATTGGATTCAGACAGAATGGTCAACCCAGAAGATTAGCAGTGACCTTAAGTGACTGCATAGGAGGCTGCTGCTTCTGTTTCTCCTGACATGCCGCTAAACCAAAGCGATGGAATTCCAAAATCAAACCAGAAGATGCTTCTTCTTCTTCTTGCGTATGGCGTGCACAGCCTAAAGTTGTAGGACAACTTGCCCAGAAGATACTCGTACATGCCCTTCCATCTGAAACATGAACTCTGCTCCTTTCTTCACAGGAGCTGAGCATTCCCTGTGTAACTGTGTGATTCTGCTGCATTCAGTTACACTGGGCATCTCACAATCCCCCCCCCGGCGTTCCTGCTCTCCAACCCTGCTCCTCATCCGCACCCTCTCATTCCCTTTGACTGTCAGACTCTGCTCATTGGCACATTCCCCTTTGCCAGAAACTCTAAGCCCGCTTGGCGGCAGAGTCTTCCACCACTCCCTGAAGTTCCTATCCCCTGCCTTTTCCACAAAGAACGTCTGCCTTCCCAGACGAGCCCTCGGTCATCACTTCCAGCCTCCACCTCCCCCCGTTTGCTCTCGCCACTGTGATTAATGGAGAAGCCTGGGACATTTCACTGATGTTATAGTCCTTGACTAATGGTAAATGTTCACGCTGTGTTCTCCATTTCACTGCCTGATTGGTTCAAGTTACGAACTTGAAGCTTATGGGAATCTAATGATCCCTAGCTGCAGCACAAGAATGTGTGCCCTTATCTATCCAAAGACTGTCGCTGTTCCTTGCCCAGTGGCTTTTAATTTAGAAGAAGGGATGATCAGAGTTTCTTGGCATAAATCAATCAATGGGTACAGTGCTCGTGAGGACTGAATGTGCTGGAGAGTCTTTGACAGGGAGTGTCACATTATAAGGCTGTAGCTAAGAATGAATTGGACCGTCAACAGGTTTGGCTTTTCTCCTGGTGATAGCTAACAAGCCTGTTCTCGATCAAGTTGTTGAATACATTCTGGCTGAAGGAAGCCAAATTTTATTGAACATGACTGAAGAAAAGCACAATGGAACAGCCTAGACCTTTGCATGGGCAACTTAGGTTGGCAGGGGCAACGGGTATGGTTGCTGATTTCTCTAATTTCAAGTAATCCCTGCATTCCCTGTCTCTCCACCCCTCCCCCACCATTGTTCATCCTGCCAGTTCCACTGTTCGCATCCATATATCCCTTCGTTATCGCCTCTTCCACAGCCAACAATGGGCCATTGTGGGCTCCACCTTCCCTTGGTCATCGGTGCCGGCTCTGATTTGTTCTGAACCTTTTCATACAGGGGAGCACACAGTGGCGCAATGGTTGAGGCCCGGGTTCAATCCTGACAACGGGTGCTGTCTGTATTGTACATTCTCCCTGTGACCACGTGGGTTTTCTAAGGGTGCTCTGGTTTCCTCCCACATCCCAAAGAAGTGCAGGTTTGTAGGTTAATTGGCTTCTGTAAATTGTCCCTAATGTGTAGGATAGAACTGGCGTGTGGGTGATTGCTGGTCAGTGTGGGCGTTAGGGCCTGTTTCCACACTCAATTTCTATATCTAACTAAACTAAACAAGGCAAAATAGTAATTCACTCTAACATCGACACAGGGTAGCAGCTGTGTGAGACAGAGACAGAGACAGAGACAGAGACAGAGACAGAGACAGAGACAGAGACAGAGACAGAGACAGAGACAGAGACAGAGACAGAGACAGAGAGCACCATCCAAACCTACAGCTATAAGGAGGTGCAGCAATAGCATGAGGATCTCCCCACAAGGAAATTGCCCACCAAGCCAAACACCATCCTAACTTAGAAATGTCACTGTTCCTTTGGAGTTGAGAGATTCAGCACAGGAACAGGCTCTTTGGCCCACCGAGTCTGCATCGACCAGTGATCCCCATATTGTAGCGTTATGCTACACATTAGGGGCAATATACAATTTGTTACCAAAGCCAATTAACCTACAAACCAGTACGTCTTTGGAACGTGGGAGGAGACTGGAGCACCCGGAGAAAATCCATGTGGTCACGGGGAGGACGTACAAGCCCCGTACAGACAGCATCTGTGGTCAGGACTAAACCCGGGTCCCTGACGCTGTAAGGCAGTAACTCCCCCACTGTGCCCCCCTGCACTGTACCTGCACCGTCATTGAGTCAAAATCCTGGTACTCCCTCGATAACAGCAGCGGGGGTATATCCACAGCTCAAGGACTGCAGTGGTTCAAGAGGGCAGCTCACCACCACCTTCTCAAGGGCAAGTTAAGGAGGGGCAAATAAATGTTGGCTCATCATTCGAAGCACACATCCCTTGACAAAAAATAAAATACAGCTGGCCAATAACCTGGTGTAAAATCTTAGCTGGTAATGCCAGGGTAGGAATCTGCTCTCCTCACCTTGTCTGATCTGTACCCAACATCCGTCCACCAAAGATAGACACAAAGTGCTGGAATAACTCAGCGGGTCAGGCTGCATCTCTGGGGAAGAGGAATAGATGACGTTTCAGGTCGAGACCCTTCTTCAGACTGAGCATCATATGCTGCCTGACCTGTTGCGTTACTCCAGCAGTTTCTGTCTTTCTTTGGTGTAAACCAGCATCTCCAGTTCCTTCCTACACATCCGATCCACCACTGTGGTTGACTCACAATTTGGCGGATGCACCACAGAAACAAGCAACTTTGGCCCACCGAGCCGACCAGCGACCATCCCATACACAAGCGCTATCCCACGCACTACGGACAATTTACTATTTTATCGCAGCCAATTAACTGACAAATCTGTACGTGTTAGGAATGTGGAGGAAACCGGAGCACCTGGAGAAAACCCGCGCAGGTCACGGGAAGAACATACAATTTTGCTACAGGCAGCACCTGTAGTCAGGATCGAACCCATGTCTCGGGTGCAGTAAGACAGCTACTCTACCCCTACACCACTGTGCCTGCCGCCCCTAGCTGAAGTGACCGAGTGAGCAACTATGCTCAGGAATAAACTGGGGATGGGCAATTAATGTCGGAAACTTCCACATCCATATCTCAGGAACAAATAACCCATTAAATAAATGCGTGCTGCAGTCCCGATGATACAAGCCACTAGTTCTGTCGAGAAGGAGGGTGGAGGGTATTTTTACATTTGAATGGAGCAGCTGGTATCTCTCAATCTGATCAGTTACATTTCAGCCCGAAGGGAACTGAGGCAGTTCACAGCATGGAGCTGGAAATCAGCCTCTGGGTCAAGGCTGCTGCTCGCTGCTGTCAGTGCCACCATACTGCTCGTGCCTCTGCTTCCGAGGGTCGGCTAGTGACACCAGCTCCTGATGAGTGCTTGCAGTAGACCTATCAAACGACCACTTAAGCAGATAAAGTGGAAATGAGATAGAGAGGATACGAGTAACAGCTATATGCCGTGGATCTGCCCATCATTAACGCAGAGCGAACATGAAGGTGGGACATAGGAAGGCCATTCGACCCCTCATGTCTTCTCCTACGTTCAATAATATCCTGGACAGTCTTCCACCTCAGAACCACTTCCTACATACCAATATTCCTTTTAATATCAAAAATTCTCCTCGAAATCCTTTGGTTTCAGAGTATAGTCACCTTGCAGGGTTTATCATGCTGCGATGAGCAGCCCAGTGGCCCAGCGGGAGAGTTGCTGCCTCACAACACCAGGGAACCCGGTTCCATCCTGACTATGGGTGCAGTGTGTGTGAATTTGCACGTTCTCCCCGTCACTGTGCGGGTTTTCCCTGGGTGCTCCGGTTTCCTCACATCCCAAAGACGTGCAGGTTTGTAGGCAATTTGCAAATTACCCCTAGCGTGGAGGGTGCAAAAGTGCGATAGCATTGAGCTAGAGAATGTGTGGTGGAAGGTTGATTTTGTCTCTGTGAGCCGAAGGGGCCCGATTCCACGCTGTATCTCCAAACTAAATCTCCAAGTCTGAATGTTAGACACAAAATGCTGGAGCAACTCAGCGGGACAGGTAGCATCTCCGGAGAGAGAGAATGGGTGACGTCTCGGGTCAAGACCCTTCTTCAGTCTTGTAGATGGAGCTAGAGTCACGTTTGTCCGCATAGTTGTGAGTGTATAGGGAGTACAGTATGGACTGAAAGTGCATCCTTGCGGGGCACCGGAGCTGAGAATCATAATGGAGGTAAGACATGCAACCAATCTCCTGGTACCAGCTACTTTAGTTTAGTTTTGTTTACTTTAGTTCAGCTTATTGTCACATGTCCCGAAATACAGTGGGAAGCTTTTTGTTGCAAGTTAAGCAGTCAGCAGAAAGACTTCATGATTACAATCAAGCCACCCACAGCGTACAGATCAATGACAAAGGGAATAACGTGAGTGCAAGATAAAGTCCAGTAAAATCCAATTAAAATTAGTCCAAGGGTCTTCAATGAGATAGATAGTAGCTGAGGACTGCTCTCTGGTAGGACGGTTCAAGTTGCCTGATAACAGCTGGGAAGAAACTGTCCCTGAATCTGGACGTGTGCATTTTCACACTTCTGTACCTCTTGCGTGATGGGAGAGGGGAGAAGAGGGAGTGACTGGGGTCCTTGATTATGCTGGTGGCCTTGCCGAGGCAGCGTGAAGTGTAGATGGAGTCATCCCTAGAAGATCTTGATCCTGTTGATGTTGTGCTCAGAGCTTGGGGCGATTCTGCTCCCCACTGAGTCACTGAGAGAGAAAACTGTACACATTCCTCATTCAACAAGCCAACAGAAACTCCACAGAGGAATGTTACGGAGAGATCTCTCCAAGGTTAACCGTGAGAACTGTCCCTCTGTTCTGGGAGAGAAGGGTGAAGAACATTGCACAATTGTGGTTGCTATGACCATGTGCAGCTGGACAAGCTGACAAGATCAGCAGCCTGTAACGTTCTGACCCACAGAACTTGCACTGGTCCTTCTTCCACTTCCCAAGCAGTGCTGTGGGTGATCCCTCAGTGCTGACCACACACACAGCAAACAGCTCCTTTCCTGCAGGCTCCCTTTCTTCACGTCTTGGAGAGGCTGGGGAGTGTTGGGATTCATCCATGGACCGAGCACTTGCCCGATATGTGGGGATGAGAAGGGCCCTCGAGTGGGTGTTGAAATTTCACCTGCTTGACCTGGCCTGGAATGAGATGTCAAAGATCATTCTCATGGTGGGTGCCACCAGTCTAATTGCCAAGGCCCACCAATCAAATCTCCTACTCATATGGCCCAGAGTTGAACGGCCACTGGACAGCGGGCAGCCTAATTGCAAATAGTTACAGCAGCACAGCTCGCAATCTTCTTCTCAATTGTTGATGTCGGGTCTACATATAACTACGCTGTCCCTATCCAAGGAATATGTGATCTTTACTCTGCATCCACCCCATGCTATCCTTGCCGTGTGAGTGTTGCCCTGGGAGAATGCTTTATGGGCCTGTCCCACGTAGGCGATTCTGCTGGCGACAGTCAAGTTGCCGATAGTCGCCTGAAAAACCGGCAACTGGAACGGCGACTGTCAGACACACACACATCGCAAAGGCGGGGGCCAGGGCAAGCGGGGGGAACGCTGTCTGAAATTTACACGGTGCAAAGCCAAGGTGATACAGACACACACCGCGATGAACAGGAAGGTTGGCGCTGTAATTAAGACGGCTAAAGCACAGTGTACGGTAAGTCCTTCAAAAGAGGGGGGGGGGAGAGAATGGGGGAGAAGGAGGGAGATGGAGTGGAGACAACTGTTAAGAAGCCAGACAACATTTTAGAAGTCAGAGATACACGGCTGTGAAGTTCGGCGGACATTTAACATTAACCGGCCAGCTATCCTTGGTTCTGAAAACTACTGCTTAACGTTTTTTTCCCACAATAAGCCAATGAAATTCACTGGTCAGCATCGCCTACTGCCTAGGAGAACCTAAGAGAACCTTCGACCTCCTGGCGACCCATTAGGACCTCCTGGCGACCCACCTACGGCTCGAGAATTCTCGCTACTCTCCATGGTGGCTTCATTCTAATCGCCGCTAATTTTTCAACATGTTGAGGCCGTGACTAGTTCCCAGAATGTGGGAACGCCTCACGGCCATGAAGGCAACTCCCCAGCAACCACCCGCGAACATGTGGCGACTGCAAAGTCTCCTTCAGTCGCCTGAAATGTCGCCTACCTGGGACAGGCCCATTACTCTGTACCTACATCTAACCCGTGCTATATCTAACCCCTGACCTGGGAGTGTGTAATTGGACTTTGAGATAGATTAAATCAATTTATCACTACTCCTGCTCTTTGTGTATTTAATGGAGGGCCCTCTCCATTCACCCATTCTGGTGTGAAAATGCTGCACTCATATCCGCACACACCTCTCACACCCTCACCAGCCTTCTACTGGATTTGTATGGAGTACCTTCATCCCCTTGTCATTGTGCAGTGTCCCAACATATTTGTACATTAATCTCTGCCCTGATCTCGTTCAGGAGGAGCTGGATTCACCTGACTCCTGGTTATGCTAACTGGTATCTATAAACTTCTCACTCTAAGCTAGAGCCAAATATTCTCTGGGAATTCGATCGTCTCCTTCAGCCACCATGTCCATACTGGCATCTGTGCCACCTACACTAATCCATTTGCTCACTTTGCTCCAAATTCTTCAAATACCTGGCGTAGTAATTTTTTTTAAATGCCTCTTAAACACATCTGATTCAACAACCTCCTCTGGCAGCAAATTGCCAGTCTTAATGACTCTCTGTGGAAAAGAGACCTCTTTTACCCTTCAGATTCCTTTTAAATTCCCTTCCTCTCACCTTAAGCCAATGCCCTCCTGTTCTTGATACCCCTACTGTAGAATAAAAGAGTCCGATGATCAGCCACCTCATCCAGTTTATTAAAATAATTAGCCAAAGCACAGGAGATCCGAGAAGAATTATTTTTGTTGCGGCAATATACTTCCCATTAATTATTCAGCTGTCTCTGACAAGATGGGCTGAATAGCCTCCATCTATAATTTTAAACAGAGAACTCACAAGATGAAGGAAGAATCGTTCTTGGCAAGCTATCAGTCTCCTGCTGTACAGTCGAAACACAAGTGGGTCGCGGAACTTGTCAGTCAGCCTTGTTTGTGAAGGGGCTGATTAACGACGGTTCTTCTCTCTCTGGGCGTTGACTGATGGCATGTTGCCTCGCTCTTTGTTGTCAAGTGGCCGGCTCCCTCTCCTGATCAAAGACCAGGAAGGGAAACACAGATGGAGGAAGCCTGTCACACGGTGCCTGTCCTTTGATCACCAGCAGCCAGTGGACCACCAGCTGGCAACTGGAATGAAAATAAATGGGGAATCCCCACCTCATCACAAGGTCGTTACATTGCCGCACGCGTTATATATTCCATATCAGCCAATTTCAGCTTCTTTTAGTTTAGTTTAGAGATAGAGTTTGGAAACAGGTCCTTCGGCCCACCGAGTCTGCAAACCTTGTACAGTAGCACTATCCCACACACTAGGGACAATTTACTATTTTTTACCCAAGCCAATTAACCTACAAATCTGTACGTCTTTGGAGCGTGAGAGGAAACTGGAGCACCCGGAGAAAACCCCCGACGCGGTCACGGGGAGAACAGACAGTACCCGTGGTCAGGATCAAGCCCATGTCTCTGGTGCTGCAAGGCAACAACTCCACCAGCTGCACCACTCTGCCGCCCCTGACTGCAATTGGAATTTATGGGCATTTGCTCAGAGTTGCAGATATTCCCTGTGTGAAGTGCTGGCTCGAAATGGAGCCACACATAAAATTCAAAGAGGCATCCCGGGTTGTCTTTGTCCAGCACTCCTGTGGTTGAAGCCACCACAGATTCCATGCTGACATTGGCGCTCCCTACCGCCAGTGCTCTGCTGCATTGCCCTGGGGAAACATTAATCTGGGGGTTCTTTCCCTCAGCAGGTACGAGCCAAAGATCCCGTTGTAGCTAAACCTGGTGGTGACTTTGGGTAGTCAAACCCTCGGATAGGCTGCACCGGTCACATGGGCGCGGGGGGCGATATTCGCTGCTTTTTACCGAGTTGTATCAGTCCAGCGCCACGCTTGTGGAAGTAACATCATTTTCTGGCTGTCTTTTAATGACCTGAGTTCATTCGTTGTTTTACCGTTGCAAAATAAAACAATTTAAATTCACTCACCGTCTCGACTTGGCAAAACCGTGCAGTTAACTGAAGGCTAGCAATCATCTTTCCAGATCCCCGCTCCTCACCCAACTATGCTCTGCACAGCGGTCCCAACGTTTGCTGCTGACGGAATCCTGATCTGTGCAATATGACTAGTTTTCATACGCCCAACACAGGCAATGCAGCTGTGGACGCCTCTCACCAAAACCTCAATCTCAGGAGCTGCAAAAGAAACTGGAGGAATGGGGAACAAAGTAAAAACTCAGATGGGAGAGTGAAGCTTACCGTTAAAGGCTGTGTGCCAGGTGCTTGGTCAAACAAGAAAGGAAGGGGCAGCACAGTGGCACAGCTGGTAGAGTTGCTGCCTCTCAGCGATAGAGACCCGGGTTTGATCCTGACCTCGGGTGCTGTCTGTGTGGAGTTTGCATGTTTTCCATGTGAGCAGATGGGTTTCCTCTGGTTTCATCCCATGTCCCAAAGACGTGTGGGTTTGCAGGTTAATTGGCCACTGTCAATTGCCCCTGGTGTGTATGCAGTGATTGCAAAAGTGGGATAACATAGAACTAGTATGAACGGGTGATTGATGGACTAACAAACCATAGACCCGAGTTCAAGTCTGAAGTAGGGTCCCGACCGGAAACATCACCCACCCTTTTTCTCCAGAGATACTGTCGGACCCGCTGAGTTACTCCAGCACTTTGTGTCTATCTGCAGTTCCTTGTTTCCACACATTAAAGGTATCTCCCTGGTTGCAGAGATTTGCCGAGATTGGGAAAGTCAAAACTCTTTCTAAATTCTGCAAATTCGGGGGGGGGGGGGGGGGGGGGGGGGGGGGGGGGGGGGGGGGGGGGGGGGGGGGGGGGGGGGGGGGGGGGGGGGGGGGGGGGGGGGGGGGGGGGGGATCATTGCATTATCTCTCTGTCACAGCAAATCTGACAACAGCAGGCTCTGGGCTCTGGCTGAAGCGTTACACACTGGGCTGCATCTTCGGGTATCGTTAAACTGACACAAATGTCAGATAACTTCCCTCCCGCACAGCTGATAACACCCCCATGAAAGGGTTGGCTGAGATAAACGATTTATCTCCTGCTCTTAATCTCAAGCGCAAGTGATGACTTGGTTACTGTCCACAGAATTATGATTCCTTCTGGATAAATCTTCCACACACGGACCTGCTAAACCCCTTGATCACACTCCAACCTGTAACTTGCTCCCTGGTATCTGTTATTTTCTTGAGCCCCTGAATTAAATCCCGTTCTGCAACTCGTTCTGGTATAATAAACTCAACTGAACCTCTGATTGAATTTTGGTAGAATAGCACAACTCAAAAAGGATCTTTACTGTAATCATATATCTAATATATATAATAATATATATACCCCTGAATCTCAAATAATTCCAGTCTGCAACTCACCCAGCTATTGTTATTCTATATTAATAAACGTCTCAAACCCTTCAATTTAGATTCTAACTTGTAATTCGAACCCCGGTATCGTCTTAATCCTCTGTATATAACCTCGAATCCCTGTGAGCAATTCCAGTCTGCAACTTGCTCCCCATCCCGGGTACTGTATATATAAACCATACAAACCCCCTGATTAGATCGCAGCATTTAACTCAATGCCAGGGACCTGATATTCAGTCTGTGAACCAACTCGTCAAGAGGCCTCATCTATAGATATGTATAAAATAATGAGTTTCTACACATGATATTTTAGGAGCCAGGAGACTAGCAGGCACACTTCAGATAGCAGTTCAGAAGCTGACATAGTGCTTGTAAATCTTTTTTTTACTAGTCAATAATTTATTGCAATTATTGGTCATAAAAATGTGGAACTTGGTTTGTTCTGGCATAAACAGGGCACAGAGATTGGTGTTCTGCTCGGTAGACCAATGAGCCTGTTGTGAGAAAGAACTGCAGATACTACTGATAAGTCGAAGGTAGACACAAAACCTGGAATCAACTCAGCACAACGTGAGCAGCATCTGTGGAGAGAAGAATGGGTACGTTTTCAGTCGAGACCCTTCCTTCAGACCCATGAGCCTAATATGTGCCCAGTTGCTGTATACACATAATGACTCAAATGTGCTGGAGCAACCTAGCAGGTCAGGCAGCAATCTCTGGGTACTTGATAGTGAACGTTTGGGTCGGACCCTTCAGTCTGATTCCCATGTTTTCCAGAGATGCGCCTGACCTGCAGAGTTATTCCAGCCATTGTGATCTTGTAAATTTTCTCTGCATGCTTTCCAGCTCAATAGCATCTTTCCTACAGCAAGATGACCAAAATACAATGCTCTAAGTGCGGCTACACCAATGCCTTCTCTAACTGTAACATCACGTCCCAACTTCTGCCAAAATGTGACCATTGTGCCAAAATCCTTCTACACCATCCTATATACCTGCGGAGCCACTTTCGGGGAACTGTGTACTTCTACTTTGAGCTCTTTGCTCTCCAACACTCCTCAAGGCACATTTCCGTTAAGGTCCTGCCCTGATTTAATTTCCCAAAATGCAAAACCTCACACTTATCTGAATTAAACTTCATTTGCCATTCTTCATGCCAGTTGCCCAGCCGATCAAGATCCCACTGTGACTCAACGACCATCTTCACTTTCTATGATAACACGTATTTTAGTCACCAGTGCGAGGGTCAGGTGGAGGGAAATGCCACGACCAATTCTAACCAAAAGGGGTCTTGCCGGGGCAGGTAGCCCAGACGCCAGTTGCAGATCACAAAGCCCCCAAGGTCAAGGTTAAGCGTTTATATGGTATGAGCTACTCAGTTATTAATGGCGTTATACTTTCTTAGTAGGCTTAGGAATGTTCGTCATGTGCCCCCAAAAACTCTCATTACTTCTACAGATGGCCGCAGAAAGCATTTTATCGGATGCCATCATAGCAATGGTTTGGAAATGGTTCTATCCAAAATCACAGAAATTGCAGAGAATTGTGGACGCAGCCGTACAAGCATGTAAAACAAACCTGGCCCTTCCATTGACGCATTAACTCCACATACACTTCACACCACGTCTCGGCCAAGGTCCCCACATAAACCCACAGGACCAGTTCCCTCACCCCCGGTCACTCCACTCCCACCTCCCTCCCTCTTCCCCTCTTCCATCAGGCAAAGGTACAGAAAAAAGGTTGTGAAATGCACACCTCCAGACTTCAGGACAGTTATCTTCCCAGCTGTTTGATCAGTCAAACTGAACCATCGCTATCAACAACTAGAGACAGACTCCTAGCTATTACCTACATCATTGAGACCCTCGGGCTATCTTTAATCGGACTTTACTGGGTTTATCTTACACTAAACGTAATTCCCTTTATCGTACACTGTGGATGTCTCGATTGTAATTATGCATAGTCTTTCCACTGACTGCTTAGCACATAACAAAAGCTTTTCACTGTACCTCAGTACACATGGAAATAAAGTAAAATAATGTCAACTAAACTAAGAGCGGAAGTCAATGAATAATCAACAAAACACATTAGAATCATATACAGTATATCTGTAACTGCAGTAAACCCTGCAGCAGAATATCTCTGCCTATTGCTGGAACGGGACACACATTGGACTGCCACATTAAACTATCCCCATCGCATGTATTCTGGCTGCAAGGAATAGGAGGCTGGTCAGGGTGAGTGGCAGAGGCAGCTGAAACATGTATGCTGGAACGTCTCTTACCCAGCCTTCGTCCCGGTCCGCGCGGTAGAGAGAAAGTCCTGACGCGGCTGAACATGCTGGCCCTTGCACTTTCCGGTGTGCTGGAGTGGCACAACAAAATAGAAACTCCAGCACTGCTTCCTCCGACGGCTCCACATCCACCCTCCCTGGGTAGCCCGGATAATGTATGATATCAGAGCGGCAGAACAAATTCCTCGGCTTCTCGTCGGCAGGAGCAGGAGCCCTTCAGCCGCTGTAATACTGTTACCGTCGCAACCCATTGCCCTGTAGGCAGCCACCAAGGCTCAAGCATGTTATATTATCCATGTGTCCACAAATGGAACAATGAAATACTTAAGCACCTCTTCCCACTTTCCCGAATTACTCACAAAATCTCCCGCGTTTTCTTTCCTCCTTGATTATCGTAACTCGGGTAATGACTGTAGCGACTCTAGGAGGCCTAGATTGTTTTGTAGCAGCTCCGTATGCCAGCCGTAGGAACTCGGGGAATCAGGTAAGTCGGGAGGTTTTAACATGTTGAAAAATGTCCATGAGAAAAAAAATAGCCCCGAGTACCTACGAGTGGCTATTACCGTAATTCTCCGAGTTCGAATCAAGGGGAAAACTGGGGAGAGTTTGTGAGTAACTCTTGAAAGTGGGACAGGGCCTTAACCTGCAGCAGCACAACAGATATGTAAACATGTTACTCTGCAAGCACCATAATAATTACAAAATATTTATATATATATTGTTCTCATATGAAGTTTGATTTGAGTGGATAGCATGCTAACAACATTTTTCACTGTCTTCTCATGCAAACATGACAATAATAACAGCAAACACCAAAATCAATATCAATGTTGCCCCAAACTCAACGTTGTTTTACCACATCGCCCAAGTTCCCTGATTTTACTAATTAATCCAATCCATGGTTGAGTGAACAATGGCTCGGTGTTTCTCACCTCTTTCCAAGGATTTGCAGCCTCTGGGAGAAGAGATTTCTCCTTATCTCAATCTTAAATGAATGTCTCCTGTGGCGTTAAGCATGAGGTTGTTTACAATCAAGGCAAAAGATGCCAGAAACCTGATGTGCACTGCGATCCAGCGAACTCCAGGTCATGGGATAAAATATATTGCTAATTACCAACGTGACTCCTAAATGCCCAAAGTAGTAATGTAATTCCGCAATGTCGTTGTTGTGTTACTAGTGGCTCTAGAAAGTTTACCAGCATACTCAATAATTAAAGATAGCCAATGAATATTAATCTAGTCAGTGTTTCACAATGAACCTTGAAAATGTATTCCAAAAGTCAAAAGGTTAATATGGCATTCCTGACAGTTTGATGCGAGTGATGGGAGAGAGGGGGAGGGGGAGGCGGGGGAGAAGGAGGGGAGGGGAGAGAAATTTCCCTCATGCAGCTGGCTTTCCCGATGCTTATCAGAGAGAGCTAGATAGGGCCTCCTTAAGAGATTGCGGAGTCAGGGGAATATATCGGAAGAAGGCAAGAATGGTGTACTGATATGGGATGATCAGGCATGATCCACATTGAAATGGCGGTGCTGTGGCTCAAAGGGCCAAATGGCCTACGCCTAGCATCTATTATTATTGCCCTATTGAAAGGAGAGCAACAGTGAAGGAGATTGCTTGCATCCTTCAAGAATAATTTATATGCACTGCTGTAGAAGTGGAGTTTTAAGAAATAAAATATGTTCTTTAATGGAAATTAATGGGAAAGGTGCTCCATCTGCTCATTAAAGACAAAATCCTAACCAAGCACAAGTGAAGAAAAACCGCTGGGGGAACTCAGCAGGTCAAGCAGCATCTGTGGAGGCAAAACGAATGGATGGTATTTCAGAGCGGCTCCCTGTGTCCAGAGTGAGATTGGAAAGGGAGCTGGGGGGGGGTGTGAGACAAGAGCTGACACAGGACTATGGAGAACCCAGATAAGATGATGATGGGGAAGGGGGGTGATAGGAATGGAGCAAGGTGGCAAGGCATAGGAGGATTTCAAGGGAGAGGAACCAGTGAATTGGTGCATGATGACGGGCAGGTGGACGGTGGACAAATCCAGGTAAGAGGAATAAGAAAGAGGTGAATTAAAGAATAGAGAACCTGAGTGAAGGTTTAGTTGGAAAGGAAACACAGGGGGTGTGGATTACCTGAAAAATGAACATTCAATGGTCTTACTATTGGGCTGTAACATACACATGTGGAACATTTATTTAACTGAAAACCTTTCTGTTCCTCGTGATTTACACAAGCTGAGATAAAAAAATAACTGCAACTAAAGTCATCCTGCATGCAGAATCTCCAGGGTCAAAACAGTAGTGAGTTATTGATTAATTTACCCATCTCCTGAGGCTGCAGAGGGACCAATATGGTTTCTGAGGGGCCATATCCTCTCTAGTTACCCTCTTTCCCTTCGTGATCTTACAAAATATTTTTGGAAATTCTTTAATATTATCTGCCAGAGCTATCTCCTGTCCCTTACTGCTCCTCACTTACCAAAACTCTTCCAGATATACAGTTGATCACACTTGGCTATACCTGTCCCATGCTCAATTCATTTCAAGACCGGAGCCTCAATTTCTCTTGCCATCCAAGCTTCCCTTAACTCCTACTGAGTTGCCCTCATCTAACAGGAACATGCATGCCCTGAAAACCACTTTGCGATGTTCCTTTGCCCTACGTAATTCTATTCAGTAGAAGTGAACGGGAAAATAATCCGTATTGTTTGAGTGATTAAGAAAGGTTTTTTTTCTAATAGAGTGCAGTGGGATTAATGTGAAAGGCTTTGGTTTTGATGGAATTGTATACGATAGGATTGAAAAAGGTTTGGTAACAGCCGCATTCAATGGAATGGGTTGGCTTCAGTGGAATTCTTTGGGATGTGTCGTGAAGGGATTAATCCTTACATCGAACTTCAATCTGAAAGGATGTCCTAGTAGAATTCCAATGGGTACCACTGAGTTTGAGAAGGGATTGATTTTGATGAAATCCCATCGGGAAGAGATTGAGTTGAAGATAATTTTAGACAGTGGAATTGATTAGGAAGCGGTTTGAATCTGTGGTAATGGAATTGACTTGGAAGAAATTGGTTCAGGTGGAATCTCAAGCATTAGGATTAAATGGGAAGATAGTGATTTTGATAGAATTGTAAAATGGTTTTTGATTTGGAACTAGATAGGCTCTAACTAATTTGGAGCAGTGGGATTGTGGAGTGTGTGATAGTTGTTGATTATGTTGGCGAGCGTTCGCAAGGAGGGTGGCACAGTGGTCGAGGAGCTCTGACAGCGCCAGAGACCCGGGTTTCCATCCAGTGGAAAGTGGATACAGCATGAAGTGTGGAGGAAACCGAGCACCCGGAGAAATCCATGCAGCACAGGAGAACATTAAAAACTCTGTACAGACAGCACCCATAATCATAAAATCAAACCTGGGTCTCGGAGCTGTAAAGGGGCTGTCCCCACTGCAGCGACCTAATCTCAAAATTTGGAAGAGTTTTTGCCTCGACTCCACTCTCGCAGAATGGGTCGACACGTTGGTCGTAGGAGTCTACTAGATCACTGGAACGCTCCCTCATGCTCGAGGGAAGTTCCCCGCATACTCGCAGCCTCAGCTAGTCACGGAGATTTTTCAGCATGTTTGAAAACTTTTCCCGAGTACAAATTGGTCAGCATGGTTCTTTTTAACTCATAATGCAGTGGAGTGGGGTGCATTTCGTTACAGGCATCGAGGGCGCTGTAGGCAATCACCTTCGCTGACCGTTAGCATTTTAATCCGACTCATTGGAGTTTTTCAGAACGCCAAGGAAACCGACCGGTAGTAAACTGCCCGCTTAAACTTATCAAACCCTTAAAAGTGTATCCATCCTTTCTCCCCCCCCCCACCCCCCCCTCCTCTCCTCCTCTAAGGACTACCGTACAACTGTGCAGAGCGTCTTTTTCTCCTTCCTCTCATTCGCGGTCCTGATTTCAGACAGAGCTCCCCCACTTCCCCTGTCCCCGCCTTGCGATGTGTGTGTTGTGAGTGTGTGTGTGTGTGTGTGTGCGCGCGCGCACAGCGGTTATGATAGAGGGGGAATCTGCAGGTGGTGGTGTTCCCTGCAGCTCATGGCTATTGTCCCATCTTGGGTCTGGGAGGTAAGTTCTGGGTGGTAACTTCAGTAGCATTTGTCACATCACAGTCATTGTGCAGCACTGATGGACAGTGGGTGTTTAAGCTGGTGGACTGGTAGCCATGCTTTGCCCCAGATGGTATCGCAGTTTCTGGCAGTTTCTGTAGCGGCTCAGTGGAGCAGCGGTAGAGTTGCTGCCTTACAGCGCCAGAGACCCGGGTTCCATCCTGAATATGGGTGCTGTCTGTGCAGAGTTTGTACGATCTCCCTGTGACCGCGTGGGTTTTCTCCGGGTGCTCTGTTTTTTTCCCCCACATTCCAAAGATATACAGGTTTGTAGGTTAATTAGCTTCTGGAAATTGCAAATTGTCCCTAGTGTGTAGGATCGTGCCAGTATAACGGGGATCGCTGGTCATTGCGGACTCGGGTGGAATGAAGGGCCTATTTCCGTGCTGTATCTTTAAAGTCTAGTTGGTGAGTCGCACTCAGTCAAGTAGGTGAAGAGTTTTCCACCACACCCCTGACTTACCCCTTGTAGATGACGAGAGGCCTTGGGGCATCAGGAGGCCAGGCTCCCAGTGGAGGGTACCGAGCCCCAACAGTTTTCTACATCTTTCTTGTTGTGATGTTGTGTCTACATCCAGCAAGCCTCCTACGGGATTGGAGCTAATCTACAGAGCTCATCAGATACTGCTCAACATGCAGCAACAACATTCCAGGACTAAGGTCACCCAAAGCTCAGCAGTTGAGCTGCGGAGTGCGTGCAGCGGTTGTGTTTGCACGTAGTCAGGGGCTGCGCTGCGCTGCAGGTCCTCGCCGGCTCTTTCACCAAAGCAAACGAGACGAGTCCTGCCCTCAGCATCCACAGTCCTCCAGCAGCCTCTGCCCCCTGACAGTGAGACCCCGTAAAACACTTCCCATGTCTCAGGGACCACCTTCCAGTGATGGCGAACATCGGCGATGAAATTCAACATGCCAGCACCGTGGCACAATGGCGCAGCAGTGAGCTACTCCCTTACAGTGCTGTCTGTGTGGAGCTTGCACGTCCAGTTTAGAATAGAATAGAATAGAATAGAATCCTTTATTGTCATTGTACAATATACAACGAAATTTCGTTTGGCAGCATCTCCTTCTGTAGCAGCACCAAGCATAAATCGTAAAAAGAGATAAAAATAAATAAATAAATAAAAGTACAGTAAAAACATAAAGTGCAAGTACAGTTAGTAAATGAATGAAAAAGAATTGTGTTTTTAAAGTGCAGAAGTTATTGTCCGTTGGCTGGATAAGGTGGTAGTGTGTGTGTGTGTATGTATGTTGTGTGTTTGTGTGTGTGTGTGGGGGGGGGGGGGGGGGGGGGGGGGGGGGGGGGGGGGGGGGGGGGTGATCATAGTTTACTGTAGCAGACTCTTCACAGCCCATGGGTGAAGAAACTGTTCTTCAGTCTGTTGGTACGTGCTCTCATGACTCTGAGTCTGCCAGAGGGGAGGATGGAGAATAAGAGTGCCCTGGGTGGGTGGGGTCATCCTGGATCTTTTTGGCCCGATGGAGGAGACGGCTTGAGTAGATCTCCTCCAAGCGTGGAAGTGGGGAGCCGATGATCCACTGAGGCAGTCTTGATATGACCCCTGCAGTTGTTTCTTTCTCAGATGCGGTGCAGCTGCATACCACACGTGCATCCGTAGTCAGGACACTCTCTATTGTGCAATGGTAAAAGTTTTCCAGCAGAGGTGGAGGGAGTCTGTTTTCTCTTCAGCGTTCTCAGGAAGAACAGAACGCTGCTGGGGCCTTTTTAATAATGTGGGTGGTGTTCACAGTCCAGCCCAGGTCCTCTGAGATTCAGTCCGAGAAATTTTGAAGTTTTTGACCCGCTCCACCTCTTCCCCGTTGATGTTCAGGCCTGAATGAATGTAGTCCTTGTCCTCCGGAAGTCAATGATGACTTCTTTTGTCTTCTTGGTGTTAAGGTTGAGGTGGTTGTCGCTGCACCAGGCCGTCAGTGCTCGGACCTCCTCCCTGTATGGTGCCTCATCCTCTTTGTTAATCATCCAACAATGGTTGTATCATCTGCAAATTTGATGAGGGTGTTGGAGCCATGGGTGGCAACGCAGTCGTGGGTGTACATGTGTACAAGACAGGACTCAGAACACAACCCTGGGGAACACCGTGTTGAGGACAATGGTGGAGACGTGGTGGTGCCCATTCTGACATACTGGGGTCTGTTAGTCAGGAAGTCTTTTATCCACAGACAGAGGGAGGTTCCAAGTTGCAGTGTCTGTAGTTTGTTGATCAGCCCGGCTGGGGCTGATGGAGTTGAATGCTGAACTAAAGTCAACAAATACATCCTTATGTGTGTTGGGACTTTCAATATGGGTGAGAGCGGAGTGGAGGGCAATGGAGATGGCGTCGTCTGTGATCTTTTGGACTTGTAGGCGAACTGATGTTGGTCAAAGCCAGGTGGGATATGGGCCTTGACATGTTGTAACACCAGCCTCATCCATGCATTTCATGATCACCGTGTCAGGGCCACAGGCCGGTAATCATTCAGATCCCATGATGGCAGAAGGTTTTGGGCACCGGATTATGGTGGCAGTTTTTCAGGCAGGTGGGGACTGTGGCTTGCTGCAGCGAACGTTAAAAGATGTTAGTGAATACTGCAGCAAGCTGATGGGCACATGATTTCAGCACCTTCCCTGGTACTACCGTCCGGATCCTGGTGCTTTGCTGTGTTGATGCCTTTGCAAGGACTCGCAGTACCTGGTGTTGTAGGATGGTGGGGGGCTGTCATGGTCTGATGGTATCACGTGTGTCCTCTGCCTGTCTGCTGTCCTCTTCAAAGCGGGAGAAAAAGGTGTTAAGTTGATCTGGGAGAGAGGTGTCGGTGGGGGAGGGGGTGTTATGGTATCGTTGTTGAATCTGTGATTTCTGGATGCCTTTCCACATGGAGCGGGGGTTGTTTTCCCTGAAGTTGGCCTCTATCTGCCCTCTTATTTTTGCTTTAGCACCTTGATGCCTCTGTTCAGTCCACTCTGGCTTTTCTGTAGCCACCCTGTCTCCTGACCTCAGTACTGAGTCCCTGGCCTGGAGTAGTGCTCTAATGTTGGTGTTGAACCAGGCTTTTTGTTGGGGAATATTTTTACCTGGTTCCTTATTGTTACATTGTCCATGCAGAAGCTGATGTATGCCAGTACAGAGGAGGTGTGGAGCTCAAGTCTGGTTCCTCAAACAGTTCCCATATGGTGTCCTCAAAACAGTCCTGCAAGGATAGTGTGGGCCTCCTCAGTCCAGCATTGCATGTCTTGTACTGTGGCTTGGACCTGCAGATGAGGGGCTTGTAAGCTGGTGTCAGGCACAGGGAAAGATGGTCCTGATTGTCCCGAGGTGGGGGGAGGGGTGGCCATTGTAGGCTCCAGGTATGTTGGTGTAGACCTGGTCTAGTGTTCTGTTCCCCTTCCTTGTTTTAATATCCACATTCTTGTAGAATCTGGGAGCAACAATCTTTAAGTTGGTGTGGTTGAAGTCCCCAGCCACAATGAAGAATCCATCTGGGTGTTTGTTTTGCTGCCTGCTGATGCTGTCATGTAGCCTGCTCATAGCCACATTAGCATTAGCTCGTGGGTGGATGTACACAGCAGCTACAAACACCTGAGTGATTTTTCCCTGGGCAGGTAAAAAGGTCTGCATTTTACCAGTAAAAACTCCAGGTCTGGACAGCAGTGTCTCTCAATTAACGTCAGTGTCTGTGCACCAACTGTTATTAATATAGACGCACACACCCCCTCCCCTCGTCTTGCCTGAGTCCGGTGTGCGGTCCCGCCCGGAAGATAGTACGGCCTGCTAGCTCCACGGCTAGTCCGAATGTTTTCATGCAGCCAGGTCTCTGTTATTACCAGAATGCAGCTTTCTATCCGTTTGTTAACATCCCGTAGTTTAATCTCGTCCATCTTGTTGACAAGGGAGCGGACTTGGCGAGAAAAACGCTTGGCACTGCTGGTTTATGCGGATTTGCGGTTAGCCTAGCTCTGATGC
The DNA here is from genome assembly GCA_035221665.1 of Okamejei kenojei. Classification (NCBI taxonomy): domain Eukaryota; kingdom Metazoa; phylum Chordata; class Chondrichthyes; order Rajiformes; family Rajidae; genus Okamejei; species Okamejei kenojei. Next base: position 28,710,711 of record CM069140.1, on the reverse strand, counting down.
CGGCTCGTTTTCCACGCTTCAGGCGTCTTTCGCAGCGCCGCCGTCGCCTCCTCTTTGTCCGTTCTCGCCGGCGTATCATCTTCGGGAACGAGTCAAACCCTCCTGGGTCCAGCCAGTCCAGTGCTGTTTAAGGGCTGATAAGTTCGGTTCGGTTGTAAGTCTTTTTTTTCAGCGTGTAGCTGCTAACTAAGGAGGAGCGCCGGGCCGCTGCGTCTACGCGCGCCGCCATCTTGTTCCCCCTATGGTTAACCTTAAACCTATGGTTTGCAGGTTAATCAGTCTTCGGTAACATTGTAAGATTCTAAATTCTAAAGACAGACGCCTTATTCTCTTCTCCTGAGATTACTAGATGGACAGAGGAAAGATTCAGTTGTGTTCAAAGCCTCCTTGAAATAATCCACATCCCCACTAACTGTTGGGACTGCCTGGGGCCACGGCCATACATAGTGGGGAAGAAGCACTTGAGAACAGGGAGTCTGCCCACCAGGGACCCTGAGGAACCTTGCACAAGTGGCGGAAGGAGTGCACCACCCTGCCAAATACCCACCCTCACACCCCACCGGGCACTTCCTGCAAACCCACCTGCAACTCACCCCTTTCTCCAATGGAGAAGTCAGCAGTGTGACAAAGCAGTCCTGTCCATTCCATCTACAGATTCCACCTGACCCGTTGAGTTCCTCCAGCAATTTGTATTTTACTCAAGATTCCAGCATCGGCAGCTTCTTGCGTCTGACAAGGCAGTCCGTTCGATTGACTCCTCACTCATTTCTCTAAACATTCGCTCACTCCATCACTGGCGATGGTAGTGTGTACCGCCCAAACAATTCAGCGCAGTTACTCGCCCAGACAACTCCCAAACACATGACCTCTATCACTAACAAAGACAAGGAGAGCAGGCACATTAGAACACCACTGTCTCTAAGTTCCCCTTCAAATCTCAAGCCATTCCAACTTGGCAATATATCACAGGTCCTTCACAGTGGTGCAACAGTAGAGCTGGTGCCTTGCAGTGCCAGAGACCCGGGTTCGATCCTTACCATGGATGCTGTCTTAAGGGCCTGTCCCACCAGCATGCGATTGCATGCGTCTAGCGCGACCAAACGGAAGTGGAGTTCGCGTTAAGTTTGCGGTAAGTACGCGCTAAGTACCCGCAAAGTTTGCGCATGACGTAATTTACCAATCAGCTGGGCAGGAGGCGGGCCGACTGAATTTGGATGTCGCACATCGTTGGGCGGTGACGTCATCACCCAACGGCACGTCGGGCGGTGACGTCATCACACATCGCCATGTCAGGCGGTGACGTCATCGCGCAACGACACGCGCTAGGCATACCCCGTCAAGACGCTGCGTTCGCCCTCAATGCGCCTGCGGGCCGAGAGGCCGTTGGCACGCGGAATTTTCGGACAGTGTGGGATTTTCGGAGCCCCATGCGATGTCAGGACCAGTCCGCACAACGCCATACGTCTCCGCGGTTCGAAGTGGGACCAGCCCCGCGCGGCCCCTACACCTCAAACGACCACATTTGGTCGCACTAGACGCATGCAATCGCATGCTGGTGGGACAGGCCCTTAAATGAAGTTTGCATTTTCTCCTTGTGGTCATGTGTGTTTTCTCCAGTAGCTCTGGTTTCCTCCCACATCCCAAAGATATGCAGCCTGTACGTTAATTGGCTTCTGTAAATTGCCCCTTGTGTTCGATGGTTGGCGCGGATTCGATGGGCCAAAGGGCCTGTTTCCATGCTGCACCAATGAATCCAGACTTAGAGGAAGCTATGACATGTGCCCAGATTCAACAGCACCCGATTGCTGTTAACCTGCGATGTTCTTCAGGACAACCCTCACTGCCTTGTTCTTGCACCAATCTTCACCTTAAAGCAACACACCATTCCCGAGAGAGGAGCTCTTCTCCATCGAACTTGCCATCCACTGAACCCACCCCATTCAATTTACAAAGAACAGTTTGCGAAATAGCCGATGATGTGAACAGCCAGCACATCAGTAGCACGACCTGTCACCATAACCATTAGCACGACCTGTAACTGAAATTAACGATGATCTGTCACTAATTGGTAGCGTAATCCATCACTCTAGTTTGCAGCACATCCTGTTACCAATATCAGTAATACAAACTGTTACTGGAACCCATTGCCAAAACCTGCAATGGGTTCTGAAGTACGATCTGTCAAAATCATCAGTACTGCTATCCAACACTTGAACATTTACTGATCTGTCACTGTTATAGTGTGAACCATCACTGCAGTCAGTGGTGTGAGGTGTCACTGTAATCATGAGTGATCTGTCACTGTAATCAGTAGAGTGATCACTGATTGAATGAATTATTTTTATAGTGATGTGTGACAAGTCTTTGTTTTGTACACCCAAGGTGTGCAAAGATTCGCCACATGAAGGGCGTCGATGAAGTTACAAAGTATCCCGCACCAGGTCCTCTTTTGTTCCCCCCCCCCTTTGTTCCAGGTGGCATGTCCATCCACCGGCACCCACATGGTCGGTCCTCGACCACCAGCACCATCCTCGACATCGACCACCGTCCCCTTTAACGACCGCCGACCTCCGACCTCAACCCCGCCGACATCAATGATTGTGACCTCGACCACCTACCTCGACGAGTACCGCCGACCGCGATCGCAACGAATGCTGACCTCGACAATACTATGCAATAATACTTTACTAGCCAAGTATGTTTTGCAACATACGAGGAATTTCATTTGCCAAGTCAGTCATACAAATAAAACAGAACACACAAAATACAGTTTAACATAAACATCCACCACAGTGACTCCTCCACATTCCTCACTGTGATGGAAGGCTAAAAAAACCCATCTCTCCCTTCTTTGTCCTCCCGAGGTCGGGGTCTCGAGCCTTCCGTTGACGGGACAATCTTACTCCTGTAGCTGGCGCCGGGTTGGGGCTGGTCAAACCTGTCGTTGGAGCTCCCGACATCTGCGGTCTTTACCCGAGACTGCAAGCCCTTGATGTTAAAGTCCGCAGGGCGCGGCTGGAGCTAACCCAGGCAAGGGATCGGCTCCGATAGTAAGTCCACGTCCCCGTGGTGGGGCACAGTCAGTCCCGAGCGAAGCATCCAGCACCACGATGTTAGACCACAGAGTGACCGGAGACACGACCAAGGTAAGAGAATGAAACTACATAAAACAAACTAAAGAACATTTGCACAAACCTTTAAAACACACTAAAAATTTAAAAAAGATGAAAAGCAGACAGACTGTTGACTAGGCTCCCAATCGTGCGTCGACTTCCACGACCACCAACCTCGATGACTGCCAACCACGACAACCGTGACCCCGACAACCGCCGACCTCAATGATCGCGACCTTGACGATAGCTGCCCTCGATGTCCGCGACTCCGACCACCATCTACCTCAACGACCGCCAACCACAACAGTTGACCTCGACGGTGACCACCGACCACAATGTCAACGAACACCGACCTCGACGACTGTTGACCTCCACGACTGCTGACCTTGATGACTGCGGACCGCGTTCTCAATGACCGTGAACCTGACGACTGCCGATCTCTGACCTCAACGACTGCCTACGTAGACACCGCCGACCTCAATGACCGCCAACCTCAATGACTGTGACCCCGACGACCTCACCAACCGGCACCCTCGACCGCCAACCTCGCTGACCGTGACATGAATGACTGTCGACCTCCATGACCTCGACCACCAAACTCAATGACCCCCAACCTCGACCGTTGACCTCAACGACAAGCCAATAACTAGCTCCTTCATCTTGCTGACATTTAGTGGAGGATGTTGTCTTGAGGAACCGACGCCCTCAACGACAGCCATCCTCTACCGCCAGCGCCCTGATCAAACGCCGCACCGTCTACCGCCAGGCCCGCTCCTGACACCTCTCCAGCACCGTCCCAGAATCCATCTGCTGTTTGGTCTGTCACAGTAATCAGTAGAATGATCTATCACTTTAATCAGTAGTGATCTGTCACTAAAATCAATAATCTGTCACTGAAATCAGTAGTGATCTGTCGCTGAAATCAGTAATCTGTCACTGTAATCAGCAGTGATTTGTCACTGCAGTTGGGGTGGGAGATTGCAACCTTCACGTGGTCCGCCCTGTTTCGACGAATGCAATCAACCTGGTGTGCACAATCAAATAAGATCAAATAGAACAAGTTGTCCTAGAACTTTAGGCTGTACACGCCATATGCAAGAAGAAGAATAGTGATCAGTCACTGTAATCAATAGTGATCTGTCACTGTAATCAGCAGTGATCTTTCACTGAAATCAGTAATCTGTCACTGAAATCAGCAGTGATCAGTCACTGCAATCAGTAGTGCTCTGTCACTGTAATCAGTCCTTCTACTCAGCCTGTGTCATTTATCCTCCTGCTAATCATGTGACAACTTACTGCCAACATATTCTTATCATTCAGGTGGGTCTTTCATCTCAAGTTACTTTGCATTACAACAATCACCATATTTCAGAAGTGTGCTCTCTTTCTATGCTTGCTTTCAACAAAGGGTAATCGTCTCCAGGCACTCAGACAGCCTTGATCCTCTGCAGTTCACCTCCCAATCCACGGCAGACACCATGTTCCTGGCCCTACAGTCAAAGCCGGGACACCTGGATAACAAGGACATCGACATTAGACCACTATTTATTGACTATAGCTCCACCATCAACACCATAATCCCAGCCAAATTCACCTCCAAACTCCTGATTATCACTATTATCTCTGTGATAATTGTCAACACAAGTGCCCCTTAGGGATGTGTTCTCAGCCCCTTACTATGCTGCCAACACAACACGACCATGTTGCCCACTTCTGCTCTGACTCCAGTTACATGTTTGTAGGTGGCACCACAGAAGTGGACGGGATCTTGAACAACGCCAAAATGGAGTTTAGAGAGGAGATAGATAGCTTAGTAGCAAAGTGCCTAAACAACAACCTCCACTAAATGTCAGCAAGATGAAGGAGCTAGTTATTGACTTCAGGAAACGAAGTGGTGGCTCCAGTCAGCATCAACGGTGCTAAAGTGGAGATCGTCGTGAGCTTCAAGTTCCTTGGCATAAATATAACCGCCAATCCGTCCTAGGCTAACCACATTAAAACGAGGGCCAAGAAAGCACAACGACACTTCTATTTCTTCAGAAGACAACAAAAATTCAGCAGGTCCCTGATGACTCTTACGATTTATATTAATGCACCGTAGAAAGCATCCTATCAGGATGCATTGCAGCTCTGCCCAAGACCGCAAGGAATTGCAGAGAATTGTGGATGTAGCCCAGTCCATCACACAAACTAGCCTCCTCTCAACTCCATCTACATTCCACGCTGCCTCAGGAAAGTAGCAAGCATAATCAAGCAGCATTTTCACCCCAGTCCTGCCCTCTTCACCCCTTTCCATCGTGCAAAAGACACAAAAGCTTGAAAGCACGTACCCCAGATTCAGAAACAACTTCTTCCTCGCTGTTATCGGACTACTCAACAGTCCTCTCACAAGATAGGTTGCAATCCCAATCTCCTAACCTACCTCTGAAGAAGGGTCTCGACCCGAAACGTCGCCTATTTCCTTTGCCCCATAGATGCTGCCTCACCCGCTGAGATTCTCCAGCATTTGTGTCTACCTTCGATTTTCCAGCATCTGAACTTCCTTCTTAATCATTGCAGACCTTGCACTTTTTTACCTTCACTTTTTCTGCCACTGTAATGTTGTAACGTTGTAACACTGTATTCTGCATTCTGGTATTTCTCTCTTTGCTCTACCTGTTGTACTTGTGTGTGTGGCTTGAATGTACTGATGTAGAGTATGATTTGACGGGACACTGTATCCCGGTACACATGATAATAATAAACCGCCAATACTACGAAGTAGTACATTGGCTCACGTCAGGCTAAGGTTTTGAAATAAATAAATGCAAGCTCCTTCCTTTGTCTGTAACTCAGGGTTCAGGGACTTACGATACCAAATCCGGTTCCTGGAGCTACCGACTCCAGCTGTCTGATATTCAATATTCAGGAGGGATAGAGAGAAAGGAAAAGGAGGTGGGGTAGCGTTGCTGGTTAGAGAGGAGATTAAAGCAATGGAAAGGAAGGACATTAGCTTGGAGGATGTGGAATCGGTATGGGTAGAGCTACAAAACACTAAGGGGCAGAAACGCTGGTGGGTGTTGTGTACAGGCCACCTAACAGTAGCAGAGAAGTTGGGGATGGTATCAAACAGGAAATTAGAAATGCGTGCGACAAAGGCAAAACAGTTATAATGGGTGACTTCAATCTACATATAGATTGGGTTAATCAAATTGGCAGGGGTGCTGAGGAAGAGGATTTTTTGGAATGTATGCGGGATAGTTATCTAAATCAACATGTACAGGAACCAACGAGAGAGCAGGCTATTTTAGACTGGGTTTTGAGTAATGAGGAAGGGGTAATTAGCCGTCTTGTTGTACGTGCCCCCTTGGGCAAGAGTGACCATAATATGGTTGAGTTCTTCATTAGGATGGAGAGTGACATTGTTAATTCAGAAACAATGGTTCTGAACTTAAAGAAAGGTAACTTTGAGGGTATGAGACGTGAATTGGCCAAGATTGACTGGCAATTAATTCTAAAAGGGTTGACGGTGGATATACAATGGAAGACGTTTAAAGACTGCATGGATGAACTACAAAAATTGTTCATCCCAGTTTGGCAAAAGAATAAATCGGGGAAGGTAGTGCATCCGTGGATAACAAGGGAAATCAGGGATAGTATCAAAGCAAAGGATGATGCGTACAAAGTAGCCAGAAAAAGCAGCATACCAGAGGACTGGGAGAAATTCAGAGACCAGCAGAGGAGGACAAAGGGCTTAATTAGGAAAGGAAAAATAGATTATGAAAGAAAACTGGCAGGGAACATAACAACTGACTGCAAAAGTTTTTATAGATATGTGAAGAGAAAGAGATTAGTTAAAACAAATGTAGGTCCCTTGCAGTCAGAAACAGGTGAGTTGATCATGGGGAACAAGGATATGGCGGACCAATTGAATAACTACTTTGGTTCCGTCTTCACTAAGGAAGACATAAATAATCTGCCTGAAATAGCAGGGGACTGTGGGTCAAAGGAGGAATTGAGTGAAATCCAGGTCAGTCGGGAAGTGGTGTTGGGTAAATTGAATAGATTAAAGGCCGATAAATCCCCAGGGCCAGATAGGCTGCATCCCAGAGTACTTAAGGAAGTAGCTCAGGAAATAGTGGATGCATTAGTGATAATCTTTCAAAACTCTTTAGATTCTGGAGTAGTTCCTGAGGATTGGCGGGTAGCAAATGTAACCCCTCTTTTTAAGAAGGGAGGGAGAGAGAAAACGGGGAATTACAGACCAGTTAGTCTAACATCGGTAGTGGGGAAACTGCTAGAGTCAGTTATTAAAGATGGGATAGCAGCACATTTGGAAAGTGGTGAAATCATTGGACAAAGTCAGCATGGATTTACAAAAGGTAAATCATGTCTGACGAATCTTGTGGAATTTTTCGAGGATGTAAACTAGTAGCGTGGATAAGGGAGAACCAGTGGATGTGGTATATCTGGACTTCCAGAAGGCTTTCGACAAGGTCCCACATAAGAGATTAGTATACAAACTTAAAGCATACGGTAATTAGGGGTTCAGTATTGATGTGGATAGAGAACTGGCTGGCAAACAGGAAGCAAAGAGTAGGAGTAAACGGGTCCTTTTCACAATGGCAGGCAGTAAACTAGTGGGGTACCGCAGGGCTCAGTGCTGGACCCCAGCTATTTACAATATATATTAATGATCTGGATGAGGGAATTGAAGGCAATATCTCCAAGTTTGCGGATGACACTAAGCTGGGGGGCAGTGTTCGCTGTGAGGAGGATGCTAGGAGACTGCAAGGTGACTTGGATAGGCTGGGTGAGTGGGCAAATGTTTGGCAGATGCAGTATAATGTGGATAAATGTGAGGTTATCCACTTTGGTGGCAAAAACCAGAAAGCAGACTATTATTTAAATGGTGGCCGATTAGGAAAAGGGGAGATGCAGCGAGACCTGGGTGTCATGGTACACCAGTCATTGAAAGTAGGCATGCAGGTGCAGCAGGCAGTGAAAAAAAGCGAATGGTATGTTAGCTTTCATAGCAAAAGGATTTGAGTACAGGAGCAGGGAGGTTCTACTTCAGTTGTACAGGGTCTTGGTGAGACCACACCTGGAGTATTGCGTGCAGTTTTGGTCTCCAAATCTGAGGAAGGACATTATTGTCATAGAGGGAGTGCAGAGAAGGTTCACCAGACTGATTCCTGGGATGTCAGGACTGTCTTATGAAGAAAGACTGGATAGACTCGGTTTATACTCTCTGGAATTTAGGAGATTGAGAGGGGATCTTATAGAAACTTACAAAAATTCTTAAGGGGTTGGACAGGCTAGATGCAGGAAGATTGTTCCCGATGTTGGGGAAGTCCAGGACAAGGGGTCACAGCTTAAGGATAAGGGGGAAATCCTTTAAGACCGAGATGAGAAAGACTTTCTTCACACAGAGAGTGGTGAGTCTCTGGAACTCTCTGCCACAGAGGGTAGTTGAGGCCAGTTCATTGGCTATATTTAAGAGTGAGTTGGATGTGGCCCTTGTGGCTAAGGGGATCAGAGGGTATGGAGAGAAGGCAGGTACGGGATACTGAGTTGGATGATCAGCCATGATCATATTGAATGGCGGTGCAGGCTCGAAGGGCTGAATGGCCTACTCCTGCACCTAATTTCTATGTTTCTATGTTTCTATGATATCACAAAAATAGAGGCAGAAAACAAGAATAGGCTCTTTGACTCACCGAACCAATGCTAACAACATTTATTCTTCACCTACATGAATCCCTACATTATTCAATTTTATTCTTCCCACGGCCCATCAACTCCCCCCCCCCCCCCACCATATGTACCTACAGACTGGGACCAATTTACCATGGCTATTTAATCTATCAACCACCACATGCAGAAGCTGGAGCACCCAGAGGAAACCCATATGGTCACAGGAAGAATGTTGAAATGCCACACAGACAACGGAAGTCAGGAACAAATCCAGTTCACTGTAGTAGATGTCAGGCAGTATCTTTCTGGAAATTTGAGGAAATCTCACAACTACAATTCAAAGAGCCTGCATTTATATAGCACTGGAAACATGCCCCGATGTATTCTACAGCTAATGAACTACTTCTGTCGACAAATATGCTCTTTAATGTCTACAGGTACACAATAGAGAGCATATTGACTGGTTGCATCATGGCCTGGTTTGACAACTCGAACGCCCAGGAATAAAGGAAATTATGAAAAATGGTGGGTACTGCGCAGTCCATCATGGATACTGACCTCCCCACCATCGTAGGGATCTATACGCAAAAAGCATCAGCAAAGATCCACAACACCCTGGCCAGGCTCTCATTTCAGTCCTCCCAATGGAGAGAAGGTGGAGGAGTCTGAAAAATGTCACCACCAGACTTAAGAACAGCTACTTCCTTCCCAAAACCCATCAGGCTTTTGAATACTATAAAACACAAACTAAATTATGAACTATATACTAACTCTGGTTGCACTAAGAACTTTGGACTTTTTGTAGTAATATTGGGGGTTATTAATTTGCTACTTTTTTTGTTTATTTTATGTTATCTACATGAGTAATGTGTTTACAGGCCTGTTATGCTGCTGCAACGAAGAATTTCATTGATCCGTTGTTGGACATGTGACAATTAAACACTCTTGACTCTTGAAATGTGGTGAGTGTTGTAAGGCAAATTGAGATTAAAGGGATTGCAATAGGGGGAACTTTGCAAAGGTTCACTAAATTGAGTATGCAGAGTGATAAGACTTCAGGAATTTTCTACAAAAATGAGAGAACAAGATGATGATGGGCAGGATGTTTACATCTAGTCTAGGTTCAAAGGGCACAGCCTCAATGTAAAAGGACGTACCTTTAGAATGGAGATGAGTAGGAATTTCTTTAGCCACAGGGTGGTGAACCTGCGGAATCATTGCCACAGATGGATGTGGAGGTCAAGTCATTGGGTATTTTAAAATGTAGATGAATAAATTCTTGACTAATAAGGGTGTGAAAGGTTTACGGGGAGAAGGCGAGAATGAGGATGCGATGGGATAACAGATCAGCCATAATAGAATGGTGGAGCAGTCTCGATATGTCATGGTCTTATGATCTAATTTAAATATATAAAATTGTTGCAGAGCTTGACAGGGTAGATGTGAAGTTGATGTTTCCTTGGCAGGGAGCCCAGGAGTCACAGCCTCAGAATCGATGAATGGCCATTCAGGTTGGATCAAAACAAGAAATGTCTTCAACAATAGTAAAAACAGAAAATACTGGAAACATTCAGCAAGTCAGACAGCATCTGTGGAGAGAGAACCAGGATCAATGTTCATAATTGGAGACTTTTGTGAAACATTTTCACCCTGAGGGTGGTGAATTTTGTCAAGAGGGCTGTGGAGGCTCCTATGCAAGTGAATTAACACAATTGCATTTTTAGATATTAAATAAATCAATCGATTACACGGTTGTTGCAGGAAAGCCATAACCTTAATAACAGAGCAGATGGGCTGAATAGCCTATGTGCATACATGCATGTGCGTGTTTGATGCCTCCTGAGTATCATGGTAGAGGATAATGGAAAGCGCACTGAAGGTAACTGGCCCACAAGTACATGTCAATTAACAGGTGCCATGTGAATGCCATTATAGGCCTTTGTGCGGTGGAGATGTAGGCAGGGAATTGTGAGTTGAGAGCATAGAATGGTTGACAGTGAGCTTCCTTGCCAACCAGCACTGGAATGTGGGGACATGAGGCGACTCCAGGCAAACAAGGGAGTTACTGGCTCTCAACCACAAGCAGTGAGGGTGGCAACTGTATCGCAGCATTGTGAGCAGGGGTGGCACGTATGCCAATGTCTGTTGCGGGGATATGGTGGGTGGGTCAGGCATCACTCTGCATGGTGTGAGGGGGGTTAATACAACCATCTAAGCAAACACCAGCAGGGCCTGGCCCAATGCAAGACGACTCACACAGAACCACCTCTCTGCCCATGGCACAAGGGACATGGCATTCACGGCAAAGGGGGGCAACTGGGGAGAGGGCTCGCTTGCAATGGCCACGCTCCAGGATGCCGTGAGGCTGGCAGCATTTTCTGGGCCAGCAGAATTCAGAGGGGCCGAATGGCTTACTTCTACACCTTGGCCTCCTCCCCTCCCCTCCCCAAATCTACGTTGAACGCCAAAAACAAAATCCCCTGCCTCCATACCCCAGCAACGAGGGTAAATCTTTGAAGACACTGTTCACTTCCAAATATCCCGGCAGGCCGATCCATTACAGGTCGGAGTCCTCCCGTAATCCCGGAGAGAGGGAGGAGGAAGGGGGAGGGAGGAGGAGAAGAAGCAGGGAGCTGGCCAACCTCTCCATTTCTCTCTCCGTGCACACACACTCTTTCTCTCCCGGCGCCCCCTCCCCCCTCTCAGGGCCCCTTCTGATTGAAGAGGCTGAGCGCGGAGTGAGCCAGCGGCTGCGAGAGAGACGCCAGCCATCCAGCCAGCCAGCATACATACATACATACATACATACCAGCTGCACTCAGTCAGTCAGTCAGTCGGGCCCTACCGCCGAGGGCCGCCGGCCAATGCTCCTTCCCAGCCCCGTGCGGGCGGCGGGGATACACTCGTACGCCATGGACGCGGCCACCTACCTCCACCTCAGTGAGTCTGCCTTGTTTATCTTTTATTTAAAACAAAAAATAGCGTTGTTTGGGGGGGGAAGGGTTGGCGTGGACCCCTTCTCCCGCTTCTGTCGGGCTTGCAGTGGTATGTGGAGAATGCATGCAGCCCCGGCTCTGTGTGAGAGAGTGACTGTGTGTGAGAATGTGTGTGTCTATGGTTGACTGTATGTGACTGTGTGTAGGTGACTGTGTGTATAACTATGTGTAGGTGACTGTGTGTGTCTATGGTTGACTGTGTGTATAACTATGTGTAGGTGACTGTGAGAGAGGCAGCCTGTGGGTATAACTATGTGACTGTGTGGGTGAGACTGTGACCAGTCTGTGTATACAGTCGCTCCCCCCCCCCCCCCCCCCCGGGGACAGTCACAGGCGGGGCATTGGTGCCAGGTCACACATTCAGCTGACACCTGAACTCCCCGACCGCCCTCCGAGCTGTTCTACAGACCCCCCACCCCACCCCAGCATTTTCACTAGACGCCCCACGCTGCTCAGCACAGCCCCCACCCCGGGGTTGATACCGCCCTGCTCTGTCGGGGAGAGGAGAAAGTGGAGGGGTAGCAGGGGTAAGGGCAGGTGATGAATGCTCCTCGCGGGGCTGCGAAGGGGTTAAACAGTCCCACGCTCGCCCCTGACTGGAGGAAGAGAGACAGCGGGGAGCCGGGGCACACAGGCAGACCCGGGGCAGGGAGGGTGAATTGAGGCCGCCTGGCAGTGTCTCTGGTCGGTGATCTAGTCCCAGCACTCCATCCCCTGCCCAGGCGAACATGGGAGCCTCTCTCTCCCTCCCCCTCGCTCCCTCCCTCTATTTATTTATAGGAACCTCTACCAGCCAAACTGGGTGACAGAAATAACTTCGTTAGCTCTGCAGCAATGCTGGGGAAGGAGGAGGGAGTAGCTGTGCAGTTGGGATGGAGATTGTAATTTAGGACAGAGTGGAGAGAGAGAGAAGGGGACAGGAGAGGGCAAGAGATGGAGTGAACAAGAGAGTGGAAGGGAAGGAGGAGTCGAGAGGGAGGAGGGGAACTAGACAGCCCTGGAGTTGACCTTGTTTCACCTGAGGCTGTGAGCAGACAGCGAGGGGGGGGTGGGGGGAATGATGATGATGATATCCCTGGCCTGGGCTTCTCATCAGTAGGAGCAGGAGGCCAGTCAGCCTCACAGTCTGCTCTAGTTACCTCTACTGTGTAACCTCCACTCCCGGCCCTACAGAAGGCCCGCAGACTTGGTTTTAAGGTGTCCATCGGCCCCTGCCAGAGGGTTCAGTTCGACACCACCCTTCCTTGTCACCAGTGTCAATGATACGGGCAGACTCTGCAGCCTGCAGAGGAGACAGTCAGTCTCTCACCGCCCACCCTCAACATGCACTGACATTATTAATAAACACCTCAATCAAATCGTCCAGTGATCTAAACTCAAGGTGACTCAGTGGTGGCACAGCTGGAGCTATGAGGTAGCTACTGCCTCATAGCTCCAGCAACCCAGGTTCAATCCTCACCTCGGGTGATATCTGTGTGGAGTTTACACATGACCTCGTGGGTTTCCTCCGGGTGCTCTGGTTTCATTCCACGTCCCAAAGGCGTGCAGCTTGGCGGGTAAATTGGCGGCTGTAATTTCCCCCTGGCACCTGAACCCCCTGCTGGCCTTCCCCGCTCCCTCCCTCACCACCCCCCCCATCTGGTCTACAGACCCCCGGCATCATTCAGGGCCTGTCCCACGGGCGACCTAATCCGCGGGTTCTGGCGAGTTTGCCCTCTACTCGTACTCGCAGCATGGTCGACACGAGGTCTTAGGAGGTCTTCGTAACTCTCCTTCATGATCGAGAGTGGTCTCCGCGTACTCGAGGCCTCAGCTAGGTCGCGGCATTTTCTTCAATATGTTAAAAAAAATGCCCGTGAGTAAAAAAAGTCGCCATTGGAAAAAATCAATACATTTTTTTTCGTAGTAGGTTGGCATGTTAGTCGTAGGTAATCGAAGGTAGTCTCCATCATAGTCGAAGGAGGTCGGCTTCACTCTCCACTATTCGGTGTCCAATTTTCCTGAAGTTAGTCGTATCTAGTCGAAGCTGGTCTTCTACATAGTCGAAGGAGGTCTTCAACATGTCATTTTTTCGAACTCTTCTAAATTCGGCAATTAGGTCGCCCAAGTGGGACAGCCCCTTTACTAGACGTCCCACGCTGCTCTGAGCTGCCCCACCACAGGGCCCTGCCCTGTCGGGGAGAGGAGAAAGTGGCGTGTGGATGGGGCTGCTTAGGTGGATGGTAGATTATGGGAGAGAGTTGATGGGAATGTGGGGCAAATGAGAAATGAGATTAATGTGGGATGTGTGTAAATGGGTGGTCGATGTTCGGTGGAGGCTCGGGGGATGAAGAGCCTTTTTCCGTGCTGCATCTCTGTGATTCGAGAAGCCAGGTCTGTGAGGCTCTCCCTCCCCTCGCCCTCGACAACGCGGGCAGTGGTCTATGATTCGGCAGTATCTAAAGATCAAACGTGGCTTGATGCTGTTCACACAACCACGCACGCCCCTTGTTCTCCTCGGATGCTCCCCATCTGAACCACCTCCCCACCCCACCCGTCTGCCACCCACTGTTAGCCATTTACTTGATGGCCCCAGACAGCAATGCTGAGCCAAGGCTCGGTGGTGTACTGAGGACCACAGGGAGAAGCCTTGCTCTATTTGTCACAGTGCAGAACTGTTGAACGAGCTCACTTTGAGCTGGGATGTTAATCAGGGCTCTTGTCCTTTTTCTCATGCTGCAATTAATGTGCCTATCATCTGCCTGCTCAGTGTGGACAGGTCACTTTTTGTTTTACTCATTCAAGGGATCTGGGCAGAGCCAGCAATTAATTCACATCTATCATTCCCCTGGAGAAACTGGTGATGAGCTGCTTTCTGTGTGGCTCCACCACGATGTTACGAGGAAGAGAGTTCTATGATTGAGACACGGTGGTGGTGAAGGAACAACGCTATATTTCCCAGTCAGGGTGGTGCGTGGCTTGGAGGGCAAATTCCAGGTGGTATTTCCGCCCTTGTCCTTCTGGCTGGTGGAGATCATGGCTTTGGAAGGGGCTGGCTGGATAGCCTTTTTGAGTTGCTGTGGAGCATCCTGTAGATGGTACAAACTTCTGCCACTGTGCATTGGTGATGGTTGTAGGTAGAAACATAAAAAACATTTTAAAAAATAGGTGCAGGAGTAGGCCATTCGGCCCTTCTCGTCAGCACCGCCATTCAATATGATCATGGCTGATCATCTAAAATCAGTACCTCCCCCCCCCCCCCGTTCTTGCTTATTCCCCATATCCCTTGATTCCTTTCGCTCTAAGAGTGAAATCTTACTCCCTCTTAAAAACATCCAGTGAATTGGCCTCCACTGCCCTCTGTGTATTTATCAAGCAGTCAGCTAAGTGCTGTTTGCTCTCGAGCTTCTTGAGTGTTGTTGAAGCTGCTCCCATCCAGGCAAGGGGAGAGTATTCCATCATACTCCGGTCTTGAACCTTGTGAATGGTGGGCAGATCCGAGAAGTCAGGTGGTGAGTTATCCGCCACAGGATTCCTGCTCTTGTAGCCACACTGTGTATTTGGCCATTCCAAGTCCACTTTTGGTCAATAGTACATCGCCAAATCTCCACGCTGATCACACTTCCAAGAGCACTTTCAGGGCTTTCAAGGTCACTGGTGAGCTATGAGCATGCTCTTTCCACTTGGAACAGGAATAATAAAAGTGCAATTTAGAACTTTTTTTCACAACAACTGGGTATCTCAAAGTAATTTTTTTTACAACAGGCAAAACTTTTCTGGTCTGTAATCGCTTCTATAATAATCGAAATCTGCAATGTTAAAATTATTTTGTTCTAGACAAGGACATATTGTAGAAACAAAGTGCTGCAGTCGCTGGATTATACCAAATATAGACACAAAGTGCTGGAGTAACTCGGTGGGTCAGGCAACATCTCTGGAGAAAAAGGATGGGTGACGTTTTGGGTCGAGACCCTTCTTCAGCCTGAAGGAGGGTCCCGACTCGAAACAACATGTATTGCCCATCCCCATTAGCCCTGGAGAAGAGGAAAATTAGAACTCAAGTGCTGAAAATATCAAATAAAAACAGCAAGTGATGGAAATGCACAACCGATCAGGCAGCAGCTAAGTAGAGAGAACCATTGTGGATGTGTCAGATTGATGGCACTCCACCGGAATTGGGCTCTTCTATCTGAAACAATCACTGTTTCTATTTCCACATGAGCTACCTGGTGCACTAAAGTGTGTCCAGCATTTTCTGTATTTGGACCTTGAGAAGGTGGCGGTGAACTGCCTGGTTGAAAGTGCTCCCTCGGTGCTAATGGGGAGAGACTCCAGGGTTCACACCCCATAACCAATAGATTTCTGATGAAAGGTCTTGACCCGAAGTGTCACCTATTCTTCTGCAGTTGTATAGGGCTCTGGTGAGACCACATCTGGAGTATTGTGTACAGTTTTGGCCTCCTAATATGAGGAAGGACATCCTTGTGATTGAGGCAGTGCAGCGTAGGTTCACGAGAACCTAGGGATGGCGGGACTGTCATATGAGGAAAGATTGAAAAGACTAGGCTTGTATTCACTGGAGTTTAGAAGAATGAGGGGGGGGGGGGGATCTTATAGAAACTTATAAAAGGACTGGACAAGCTAGATGCAGGAAAAATGTTTCCAGTGTTGGGCAAGTCCAGAACCAGGGGCCACAGTCTTAGAATAAAGGGGAAGCCATTTAAGAATGAGGTGAGAAGAAACTTTTTCACCCAGAGAGTTGTGAATTTGTGGAATTCCCTGCCACAGAGGGCAGTGGAGGCCAAGTCACTGGATAGATTTAAGAGAGAGTTAGATAGAGCTCTAGGGGCTAGTGGAATCAAGGAATATGGGGAGAAGGCAGGCACGGGTTATTGATTGGGGACGATCAGCCATGATCACAATGAATGGCGGTGCTGGCTCGAAGGACCGAATGGCCTCCTCCTGCACCTATTTTCTATGTTTCCATATTCCTTTCCTCCAGAGATGCTGCCTGACGCGCTGAGTTACTCCAGCCGACAGGTTTCCAAGTCAGGATGAAGTGTGCATCTTGAAAAAGGTTCACAAGCTGAGGAAGGATTATCCATGTTAAGGTGTCTTGGCACAGAATCCGAGCACAACTATCCCTCTCTGGGCCACCAAACCTCCTAGGTCTTGCCTCTGACCATGGACTTCTGACCACCGATTTCTCCAGCCACCATCCCCTGGGGTAGGCTTTCATTGGGGGAGGAAGTGCCACACACGACAATAACCATGCTATTAATTTCTACGCCCATGTGAATATGGAGCAGATGTATGCCACTCAGCCCCTCGAGCATGATCTCCCTATTCAATAAGATCCTGGCTGATTTGATTGTGACCTGTAATGTCAACTCCACATTCCTGACTCCCCCCCCCCCCCCAGTAACTTTCACCCTCCTTGCCTACCAAAACTATACAGAGGAATCTTGTAATCTAAGTCCATAATTCCCTGAAAGTGACAACACGCGTAGATAGCGTGGTAAAGAAGGCTTATGCTATGTGTAGGAAGGAACTGCAGGTGCTGGTTTAAACTGAAGATAGACACAAAATGCTGGAGTAACTCAGTGGGACAGGCAGCATCTCTGGAGAGAAGGAAAGGGTGACGTTTTGTGTCGAGACCCTCACACAGACTTCCATCAGTCAGAGGAAGGATCTCGACCCGAAATGTCGCCCATTCCTTTTCTCCAGAGATGCTGCCTTTCCCAGGGAGTTACTCCAGCATTTAGTGTCTATCTTAGGCTTACGGTATGCTTGCTTTCATAGGTCACCCCATTGAGTTTAAGAGTCAGGAAACCAGGATACTGCTTTATTGGACTATGGTTTGGCCTCATTAGTGTGTGCAGTTCTGGTCACCCCATTACAGGCAGGATGTGGCTTGGGAAGGGTACAGAGGAGGTTTACCAGAATAATGGCTGAATTAGTATTAGCTACAGGGAGAGGTTGGACAGATATGGATTGTTTTCTCTGGAACGCAGGGAGACCTGATAGAAGTGTATGATAATTATGAGAGGCATGGATAGAATAGACAGTTGGAACCTTTTTCCCAGGTTGAAAAATCGAATACTAGACGCCATAGCTTTAAGGTGAGAGGAGCAACGTTTAAAGGAGAAATGTGGGGCAAGTTATTTTGTTTACACACAGGGTGGTTAGTGCCTGGAATGTGCTGAGTCTGGAGAGGTCTGCAAGGGTCCCTTACACGATTTATTCTGAACAGCTCCGTCACAGAGGACTCTGTGCTTTACGGACTGTTCCCAGGGACGCATTCAGAGACTGACATCGAGTGCTGCTGGAAGGTCATCAACTCGGTGAAAGACGCTCTTTGGTCTGCCCAAGCGTTGTTGACCACCCAGCGGAGCGAGATGTCCGTCGGGGAATGTTGCCGACTGGCCCGCTGCAGACTGCAGGAGTACGTGCTGAGGGACGCACTGAAGCTCGGTGCAGCCAACGCCAAGGCTCGGTGAGGGAGGGCCACAGTCTAGGGTCCTTCCGCTGCTGGACATGGGGGACAGGGTGTGGTGGAGACGCCCCTCAAAATAAGGGAAGGGAATCCACGCCAGTGGGGCCAAATGAGTGGCAAGGGTGTGGGGTAAAATTGTGATTTGGGGAAACTGTATTGTATGTATGTATAGCCTCTGAGAATGTTGGATGGAGTTTTGTAAGGATCATGTATTGTATATATTTATTTCCTGAATAAAGTCAATTTAGAAATTTTTTTAAAAGTGCTCTCAGGGGTGGTGGTTGAGCAGATACAATAGGGGGATTTATGAGACTTGGATAGGCTTATGAATACGTAGGGACTGGAGCGATGCATTATATGCAGGTAGATAAAAATTGGATCATTGTGTTTGGCACAGACATTGTGGGCGGAAGGGCCAGTTTTTGTGCTATAATGTTCCACGTTCCATGTTCTAAAACTCTGTCTCTTTCCGTCTTAATATTATTCAATAATTCCAACCCTTTGAGCGCGAGAGTACCAAAGACACACAAACCTCAAAGAGCAAAGATTGAGCCTTGCGTCTGAAACAAATCTTTAACCGGTATATTTTTAATCAGTCTCCCACATCAGAGTCTCCAACCGGGGCATGTAGCTGTAGCCCCGATCTCCTGCACAGGAGACTCTCCTCTTCACACTGTCAGGAACACTCCCACTCGCACACACGTGTTTGAGAGTATGCCCGCGTTCGGATGGGATTCCTGCAGCCATTAATATCTCCTCATCCGAACTGGGATGTCTAGTTAATGCAAATAAATTCAGCTTGATTTCCAAATGAAAGCGATACATTACTGGGTATCCCGGCATCCTGAAATTCCAGTGGGATTCTTGATTGCCGATGTAAAACTTCTTCAATGGTACCAAAGGTCATATGATACATAGTGAGATTTTAAACCTGAGAAACCACATATTTTGTTCATGCATAAGACAACGGGGTTTTGCTAAAAGAACACGAGGTGCTGGAGTAACTCAGCAGGTCAGGCAGCATCTCTGAAGAACATGGATAGGTGATGTTTTGGGTCGGGACTCTTCTTCAGACACTGTGGGAGGGTGGGGGGGAGGAAAGAAAGTTGGGAGAGAGGAGAGGCAGGAGAAAGCGTGGGAGGTAATGGGTTCACAGTGGTGGGGGTGGGTGGGGTAGTGAGGGAGAGCCTCACAGAATTCCCGTAAGAGAGAAGAGAACTTCTTTAAAGTAGGAAGAGGTGATCTTGGAGTGGAGCTAATCCAGTTTCCCCGGGGACAATGCTATTGAGCTCAACTCCATCTTCTCCTCACTGAGACTCCTCATTGGCCACCACAGTGACGCAGTGGTAGAGTTGCTGCCTTATACGTTCTCCCGGTGATCATGAGGGGTTAGAAGTGTAGGTTTGTAGGTTAATTGTCTCCAGTGTGTAGGATGTGAAACCGGAATAACAGAACTAGTGTACCATTGATCGTTGGTCAGTGTGGACTCAGTGGGCTGAAGGGCCTGTTTCATCCCTGTATCTCATGGCTAAACAGCCTTCCATCTCAGACACGGCCTCTTGCATGTGCCTGGACTGCTCTACTTGTGGGAATCCGAGTCCGGGTCACCTCCAGCTTCCCAGCCTCGTGGTTTTTCTGTGCTGCTGCAGCCGATCTCTGCTGCGTCTCGCAGCATGCTGCTCCCAGATCCATCTCCATGCTCAAAAATGAGGAGACTTTACCTGCGCCTTCCATTGGAGCTGACAGCACAGGCTCGGGATTTGTATTGCCGGCTTCACAAAGACAGGGCTGCCAACTCTCATGCATTGAGCGTGAGAATCACGCATTTCGACAAATTCTCATGCTCTCACGCTGATCACACAATTTCTCACGCTCTGTCGTGAGAAATTCTGTGATCAACAGGAATTTCAAAACTCATATCAACTGCATGGGCCGCGGGTGTTGGAGAGCCGGGGCTGAGGGAGGGATGGAAGCAGAAGCAGCGGCGGGGACAGATGTGGACGGGGAGCCGGGGTTGGTGAGTGTTTGCTGGGCTGGCGAGTCCCTCGCTGCAGCTCCGGCCATGGAGCAGCCTCAGTGCAAGAGTCACGGGCCGTCGGAAGCGTTGTGCCACTGCCGTTAGAGCCTCTGTGCCGAATTCGCCCTGGTGACCGGCATGGATCAGGCAGTGTCTCTGGAGAGAAGGAATGAGTGATGTTTTTGGTCATGACCCTTCTAAGGGTCTCGACCCGAAACCTTTAGAAGGGTCTCAACCTGAAAAGTCATCCATTCCTTCTCTCCAGAGATGCTGCCTGTCCTGCTGAGTTACTCAAGCTTTTTGTGTCTCTCTTCGATTTAAACCAGCATCTGCAGTTCCTTCTCACACAATGAGACCCAACATGACGACTTTGCAGCTAGTACCACTCGGGTGGGGGAAGGACGGAGAGAGAGGGGGTGTTAAAGAAATCGATATTCATACACAATCGGGGAAATTAGTTGATATCTGTCTTTAAATTGATATTTTGTTCATCTTTAAATGTAAGTCTTGGATTCAAGTATCGCGAGAACAAATAAGAAAAGACAAGGTTGTAAATATAAACTAAAAATTAACTTCAGAAAATGAAACTTGTTGAGATGAACTTTGCCCTTCACTTTACAAAGAATAACCTCAGGGTTTATGCAGTAAATGACATTCAAATGCTCTGCATGCTTGGGATAATATTGTTCATGTTCAAATCCGATAGGTAAGTCTAGATTTGTTCAATATTATAATTAATTCAAAGATACAGCATGGAAACAGGCCCTTCGGCCCCTCGGGTCCGTGCCGACCATCGATCACCCGTTCACACTGGTTCTATGTTATCCCACTTTCTCATCCACTCACTACACACTAGGGGGCAAATTACAGAGGGCCAATTAACCTACAAACCTGCACGTCTTTGGGATGTGGAAGGAATCCGGAGCACCCGGAGGAAACCCACGCAGTTACAGGGAGAATGTGCACACTCCACACAGACAGCATCCGAGACCAGGATTGAACCCGGGTCTCCATCGTTATGGGGCATTAATTGTAATGCTAATACTTGGGCCTCGGCTGATATGCCGGGATGATTACCCAATATTACTGATTATTAATCCATTGTATTATTGATGATATATGTTGCACCCGTCTCCTTTATCTGTAAATTGTGAGCGGCTTGCTTGCATTTACCGGACAACATGCAACAAAAGCTTTTCCCTGTACCTCGCTACAGGTGGCAATAGTAAACTAAATCAATCTATTTACATGTATCTGTGCGTTGTTGCTTTAACCGGCCTGTTAAGGTGCAGCAACTGAGAATGTCATTGTTCTGATGTTGCTGCACGCGACAACTAAACACTCTTGTCTTCATTCTACACTTGAAATTACCACAATTACATTTAAACGGCATTTGGACAGGTACACGTGTAGGAAGGAACTGCAAATGCTGGTTTAAATCAATAGACACACAGTGCTGGAGTAACTCAGCTGGTCAGGCAGCATCTGTGGAGGGAAGGAAAGGGTGACGTTCCGGGTCCAGAAGCTCTCCACATCACCGTCTATATCTCTCGTTTCCCTGATCCCTGACCAGTCAGAAGAAGGGTCTCGACCCGAAACGTCGCCTATCTCCTTCGCTCCTTAGATGCTGCTGCACCCGGTGAGTTTCTCCAGCTTTTTGTGTACCCTCGATTCTCCAGCATCTGCAGTTCCTTCTTTAAAAAAAAGCATTATAAGAGTATCCAGGCCTTTTTGACAGGCCTATGCAAATACCAAAGGATACGTTATCAGAATTAAAGTGGTGGATAGAAAAGGTTCCACAAGCTGCTTTAAATATATAAGCTTAGCAGCTGTTACAAGTTGAAGCAAGTATTATCGGATGATGGATAGCTTCTGTGATTATTTGGGATAAGATAAGTATAATAACTATTCTTATCAAATTAATATTTGATACGTCCCTTGTTTAGGGGACTACGGACAATAACACCAGGGAATTGCAAATGGATTGTCCTAAGAAATTTTCTCCAAACATTTGTATTAATTATTGGAGTATCAGTTTTTATGGATTAAATGCCTATTGTTCTATTATGAAAGTGTGCATATATCAGGTGAACAATACCACGGCTGTGGCATATATCAATCACATGAGTCAAGTAAGATCATTATCATGTGATTGTCTGGGTAACCAGATGTGGCGTATTCCAAAAATGTTTTAGTTCAGCAGTTTATCTCTAAGGAAGAGACAATGTTGTCGCAGACAACAAATCAGGGGAAAAACATTGTCAGTAATATGGATTACTTACCATTAATCTGGTTATATCAAGATTAAATCACCAATCTCTCAAATGTTCTCGTGGGAAAACCGAGAGCAGGAGCGGTGGATGTATTTCTCTAAATTACATGAGGAAAGATGTTCTTTTATGTTCCTCATTTTTGTCTGATAGGGCAGTGTCTGATGAAAATGTAGCATGACGCTGCCAGGGGCGCTTTGGTGGCCCAAACCGGACCTTCATGGTTCTCATTAATGTTGAGAGTGATATTTGAACTAGTTATGATGACTCATAGTTGCAGTAATTTATTGTTGTACAAATTCATCCACGGCATGAAGATATGAATTTGGTTATCTGCAGGTTTGACCAGACCATTATAACGATTTGATGGTCAAAGAGGTCTATGAATGTTTTAACTAATATAACAATATAACAATTATGTACAAAAGGAATGTTATACCTGCAATTTGGAGAAATAGTTTAAAAAAAAAACAAAAAAAAACAATATTTTGTTTATAAGAAATTGGATGTCTTTTGCAGACAGTAAAGGTTATTTTATTATATTAGATATATGGGAGTTCCTTGTGGATTGCATTTTTTCTCAGCATCTAAGTGATAGAGCCAATAATAGAGCTCATAGTGTTTATCGTCCTATTTAGGACAAATTGCTGACCAAGAATTTATCGGGCAGATCAGCATAGTCCTGATTTGCCTTGGGCAATGGACTCCAATTCTATCAATGATTCAAAAGATTAACATTGAAAGTGATAATGTTCATGACTTTAGTGTCAGCATAGGAGTGCAAACATTGCAAATGTTACGTTATATAATTGCATGTGGCTACAGATTACATTATCTTATATGTTTATGAATTTACCAAACAAAGCAGACCAGGAAGAGCTGGAACCAAGGTAAAAAATTAAGCATATCCTGTCGGCCAAAAATTGTGTGTCTGTCAACATTGACTCAATATGTTAAAGTAGGTAAGAGTCTCTGTGGTGATGAGACAGAAATACTTATTACACACAAAAACCACATTAAGTATCAGTAAAAACTGATGGTTCTAGATAATTATATTCTAGATGGTTAAAACATGTTTAACACTCAGTGGAACAAGACATTGAGATGTGGAAAATCACTCCATTAAGGAGGTAGATATATTCACAGGAATGGCACAGGATGGGCCGCTCAAGCAAAGATTCAAGGCCGCAGGAGGGTGTAAAATAAATATTAAAGTTACAAGGAACCAGTCATGGTGTCGGGGTTGGACACGGAGTGTTGGGTTCTCTGTAATTGTTGCTTTGTTTATACTATCAAATTATATTATCAATTGATATTTTGGTGATAAATTTGCCTTTCAATGAAAAGGGCATTATTTTCATTCTTATATAATGGGAAAAAAATTATCACAAACTGAGGCAATGTTTGGGGGAAAAATGTGTTATTTGCTCATTACTGTGTTGGTTGAGCCAGAGTGTCGTATGGAATGAGTCTACGACATAAAAACACAGAAGCTACAAAATCTTCACGTAGTCACTCACGTGACTCCGAAGTATTACGTGCCCTCCACTCCCGACCCTCATAAAATAAATGATCATCTGGTAGTTCTAAATCTATGTTGAGCCTTACTATCTTACTCCGGCTATTATGTTCTGTGTTTTCATGCCGCTGCTTTGAAGTATGCCGTTCTAGCGCCAGGCCGGGCTTCTTCACGTAATCCCTCATCGTTACTCCTCATAAAATAACGATCAAACTTCGAACTGGTAAGTTCTCGTTTAATCTTACTATTATTTCCATCAGTTAAATATTGGGAAGGTAGCATTATTGTCATTTGCCACTCAACTATTATGTTTGTTTACCTCACTGACTATTTCTAACCCCCCCCCCACCCAATTCCTTTGACAGATTGAATAGAAATGTCCGCAATCTCGTTGTTTCATTAATTGAACATGTAGATGAACATCCTCAAGGAGTGTAATCAGATGGAAACTGATTCAGATGCAATGTTTGAGAGCTTGATTAAAGAAGGGGCATATTTTAAAGAAGTGACAGAGATACTTGCAGGGGAATGTGTGAGGAGGTTATTATTTGTCTTTAGTTTTAGCTTGAACCAGGACATCTGAATATTCAAAGTTTAATATAGTAATTGTGCTGATACCGATTTCAACCAAACACGTAATGAATATCATCTATTCCAGAGGTTTTATTTTTCTGATTTCACTTGGATTTCAATCACTTCAATGTAAAAGTAATTGAGAATGGGGAGCATTGGAACAAAAATTTGCCCTCGATACATATTAACTGTAATACAATAATGTATGCATGTTGGTAGGTGCAATTAAAACAAAGATCTTTTTTATCATTGTTGTGTTATGAATACCACAGAAAATATTATGCACTCTCAAGATCACATTTAATAGAATAATATTGCTTAAATATACAGTTATTGGACTTTGCATTTTAGAAAAGTCCCAGCTGAGAGGAAGACGGTAAAATACTGAAAATATTGGGGGTGAAAATGAATTCAGGATAATTTGTTAGGAAAATGAAGGAAAAGGTAACAAAATACTTATACAGCTGAGTGAGTATAATTTTATGGATGAGAAATTGTGTTCAACCAATTGATGACTTCTTTGACAAAGTAACTAGCATGATAGATAACAAGGAAGTCAATGGATGTAGCAAATTTTGTTATATGTAATTTGGTCCGTGAAGCGCCCCATAAAAGATTACTGCATTAGATAAGCACCTGTGGACTTGAACGTAATAGGTTAAGTCCAGGGGGTCAGATATGGGGCTTTATGTGTGGGCCAGATGTATTGTCAGTGCAGAGGGGTTAGGAGCAAGGTCAAGTGTGCATCCAGAGTCAAGGTCTGGAATAGTACTAGGTGTGCAGTCAAGGCTGGGACAATGGAAGTGTTCAGCACTGGGAACCTAAGCAGCTAGTCAGCTATGATCGGGGTAGAATAGGTGCAAGGCTGGACTCGGGGTCAAGAATGAGAGACGGTAGGCAACTAGAGTCAGGGTCAGGGTCAGGAGTAGTACCAGATGTGCAGTGAGACCCAGGTTGGTCAACATGGGCCAAGTGCTTGATTATAATCTGATTTCCATACATGAATACACTAAGAGCATTCATGTGCTGCACCTGTTGATCAGAGCCTGGCTCTACTGTGGAATGTAATTAGGAATGTAATTTAGCCTAACCTTATTCATAGCTAATCCAATTTAAAGCATTAATATTGCATTTGTGTGTAAGTTGAAAGACTCGCTACAGTATGCACCAGATTGCACAATTTCAAGCTGAAAAATGCAAAAGCTCTGTAACCCCTCCCACAAACACTCCCCCCTCCCCCCCCCCCCCCCCCCCCCCCCCCCCCCCACCCCACCACCTTGGTCTCTCGCAATTTCTCACTCCCAACTCTCACCCAATGTTGGCAGCTCTGTAAAGACCTGGCATCGGGAGATGGCAGAAGTCCTTCCAGAGCACATCCCGGCAATGTTCTGGCTATAACACTGGTGTGTCTCTGCAGCTCCCTTGCAGAAGGAACAGGCTCCTTTTCTTCACCAGTCTGCCCCTCTCACTATTGTCCCATCTCCCCTCTAATCATTGGAGCACTCATTCCCCAGTAGCTGGAACAGTGTTGCCTGGATTATGGCTTGTTCATCTTATGAGGAATAATTCATAGATCGCAGCTGCTGGGAATCAAGGATCAGGCGACACACCTTTTAAGGTGGTGAAGGGGAAAAGATTTAATAGGAATATGAGGGGTAGCGTTTTCCCACAAAGGGTGGTGGGTGTATGGATCGAACTGCCGGAGGAGGTAGGTGAGGCAGGGACTATTGCAATGTTTAAGAAACAGTTAGACAGGTACATGTATAGGACAGGTTTGGAGGGATATGGGCCAAACATGGACAAGTGGGGCGAGCGTAGCTGGGACATGTTGGCTTGTGTGGGCATGTTGTGCTGAAGGGCCTGTTACAACACTGTATGACTCTAAATGTCAGATAGAATCCAGGATAATAATCCTTGTTGCAGTGTTAACCAGGAAAGTCCCACAACATCATTCTGTTAACACAATCTGTATGAGTGTTTTATCCGTAACCTCAGGATGACCTGCAGTTCTGATCAGCCACCGTGCATCATGTACAGTGGCCACACTGTGGGAAAGGATGTAGAGAAACAAGTAAAGGGGGGTTGACACAAAATGCTGGAGTAACTCTGTGGGACAGGCAGCATCTCTGGAGAGAAGGAATGAGTGACGTTTCAAATCGAGCGAGACCCTTCTACAGACTGATGTCAGGGGAGTGGGTGGGGCAGAAATAGAATGTAGTCGGAGACAGTATGACTAGTGGGAGAACTGGGGAGGGGATGGAGAGTGAGGGAAAGCAAAGGCTATTTGAAGACTTCTGCCTTCTCTAACTCCAAATAGGAATTCTCTAACTTCAAATAGCTCTTGCTTTCCCTCTTTCTCCACCCCTCCTCCTTCCCAGTTCTCCCACCAGTCTTACTATCTCTGACTACATCCAATCTTTGTCTGGCCCACTCCCCTGACATCAGTTTGAAGAAGGGCCTCTGCCCGAAATGTCACCCATTCCTTCACTCCAGAGATGCTGCCTGTCCCGCTGAGTTACTCCAGCATTTTGTGTCTACCTTCGACTTAAACCAGCATCTGCAGGTCTTTCCTAAACAAGTAATGGGGTCTGTATGATGAGCAGTGTAATAATTAGGTGAGACTTTAGCCTTCATGTCTATAGGGTTAAATAGGTTGGAAGGTGCCATCAGAATAAATTTCATGGAGTGCAGTATTGTTTCTAAGAGCTATGCATTATGGATCTAACCAGGGAATGGGGTGTGCTAGATTTGGTTATGGGCAATGTTTCAGATTAAATAAATTGCCCCAGAGTAAAAGATGCCCAAGGAAGTGGTGATCACAGCATGATTGAATTTTACATTCAATTTGAGTGAGGAAAAAAAACATTGGATTAGAAACAAACGTAATAAAAAGGGACTATAATGAAATGAGACAATTGGCATCAGTGGATCGGGTGAATGAATTGGCTGTGAAAAGAGAGGCAGTCACTGTTTCATTTTGAACATCCTTCACCTGGTGAAAGGTTTAGTGCAGAGATACAGCATGGAAACAGGCCCTTAGGTCCACACCGACCATCGATCACCCGTACACTAGTTCTGTGTTATCCCACTTTCGCATCCTACATACTAGGGGGAATTTACAGGAGCCAGTTAACCTACAGACTTTGGAGTGTGGGAGGAACCCGGAGCATCCGAGAAAACCTATGCGGTTAATAGGGAGAACGTACAAACTCCATACAGACAGTACCCAGTCAGGATCGAACCCAGGACTCTGGCGCTGTGAGGCGGCTGCTCTACCGCTGTGCCACTGTTCCGCGCTGTCTCGGACCTAAAATATTAACCCTCTTTCTCCTTCCACTGATGCTGCCTGACCTACTGAGTAATGCCAGCATTTTTGTTTTCGCTCCACTTTTTCGGCATCTGCGCTATTGTTTTGCTTTTCAACGGACAAACGGAGTAGCAGGTAAAACAGTCGGCAATCTGTGACAGACGTTTAAGGAGATCATTTGTGATTCCTAGTAAAAAAAAAATCCCAATGAGGAAAGAGGATTGTAAGGGGTTGGAAGTGGTGTGAACAAACCAGGGCTAACCAAGTAAGTTAAGGAGGTGTTAGGTTGAAGGTATTAGAAGTTAATGGTACACCAGAAGACTGTGAAGAAATAAATTCAGAATCCAGTGAAAGAGGACTAAAACATCAAGAAGTAGAAGGTTAACTCTGAGGCAAACTGGTCGAAATATAAGCAACTAACAATAAAAGCCAGGAGGACATAAGGGTTTCCTGGATAGAGTGGATTTGGAGAGGATATTTCCACTTGTGGGAGTTTAGGACTAGAGGCCGTAGATTCAGAATAAAAAGACATACTTTGCAGATGAAGAATTTCTTCATTCGGAGGGTGGTGAATCTGTGGGATCTGTGGAGGCCGTCAATGGATATTTATAAGGTGGACATTGACAGATTCTTGATTTGCACAGGTGTCAGGAGAAGGCAGGAGAATGATGAGAAGGCAGGAGAATGAGGATGACAGGGAAAGAAAGATCAGCCAGAATTGAATGGGGGACAAGCCTTGATGGGCCGAATAGCCTAATTCTGAACCTATGAATTCCTGATGCTGAAA
The DNA here is from genome assembly GCA_035221665.1 of Okamejei kenojei. Classification (NCBI taxonomy): domain Eukaryota; kingdom Metazoa; phylum Chordata; class Chondrichthyes; order Rajiformes; family Rajidae; genus Okamejei; species Okamejei kenojei. The sequence continues at coordinate 28,681,978 of CM069140.1, read as the reverse complement.
CTTGGAGCAAAAAGCAAACCATGAGGAACTCAATACAGAATCTGTGGAGGCAGGGGAATGGTTGAGTCACTGCATCAGGACAATCAAATCCAAGATGGTGATGTGAATACTGGCCCCTTGGGGATGAAGTTTCGGGAAATAGTTAAGAGGAACAAGGAAATTGGAGACAAAATAATCAGATGCTTTGCATTATTCTTCATGAGGAAAATACTATGATTATCCCATTAATACTAAACACTATAGGGAGGAATAACAACCGTCACCTTCACTGGATATTTAGGATGAGGCAAACTAATGGGGCCGAAGGCTGAAATGTCACCTGACTCCATAACTTGCACCCTTGGATCCCAACAGGTGTGACAACGGAGTCGGTGGATGCAGACGTTAGAGATACGGCACAGAAACAGGCCCTTTAGCCCTGTCCTAGGAACAATTCACAATGTTTACAAAAGCCAATTATAACCTATAAACCTGTACGTCTTTGGAGTGTGGGAGGAAACCAGAGCACCCAGAGAAAACCCACACAGTCACAGGGAAACTCCGTACAGACAGCACCCGTAGTCGGGAGCGAACCCGAATCTCTGGTGCTGTTACGCTGCAACTCTACCAATGTGCCGCTCTTAATGATCCTTCCGCAATTAATGTTTTGGATCAGGACCCTTATAATATTTAATAATAGTGCTAATAAATTCCAGAGAACTACTAGATCGGAAAACTCTGCCAGTGTTATACCTGAATCCAAAATGGATGGGAAGCTAAAAACTGCTGGAGGAACTAAGTGGGGTCAGGCAACATTTATGGAGGGAAATGAACAGATGATGTTTTTGTCTGGGAACTTTTTTCAGACCCATGAAGAAGGCTTCCGACTCAAAACGCCACCCTTTCCTTTTCTCCAGAGACGCTGGCTGAGTTACTGCAACATTTTGTGTCTATCTTCAGTATAAACCAGCATCTGCAGTTCCTTCCTGCACTAAAGCAGAATATGGTGGAGACACTTGGCAGGTGAGGCAGCATCTGTGGAGAGAGAAACCAAAGTAATGTTTCAAGTGGATAACTTTTCGTCGAAGTGGGAGGACATGGATCAAATATCTTTTAAGTTTTTGAGAAGGGAAGCGAAGGTAGGGGATATCTGTGATGGGTTGGAGACCAGGAAATGCTGGTGGTGAACGCAAAGAGAAGATGTGGACGTTGTTTTAATCGCAGCTGATCTATCTGAAGGAGATGAATGAGGTCAGAAATAAATGTAACAACTCATGAGAGAACTGGGAACAGAAACGGAAAGTTTCCATTTGCCCTGCCCCCTATCAGAGGCAGCATAGCTTCATTGAATCGTACAGCATGGAAACAGGTCCTTCGGCCCAACTTGGGCTAATCCCATTTCCCTGCTTTAGCCCATATCACTCTAAACCTCCACTATCCGTTTAAACAGACATCCATTCACCACCCAGACATTGCAGACAAAAGTCGAGCTAAGGATACAATCCACACCCAGGAAATCTCGCAGACCTCATTGCCTACTCTGGGAGTTGTGAAGCAGAGAGGTTGTTGCCGTGCAGAAGGAGTACGGTTAATATGGACAGAGCGGGATGACGCAAGCAGTAAACTGCCAATGAGCACATCCTCTGTGAAGTTAGTTTGTGAGCTAATGGTGGTTGGGACATAAGGAGTCTTGACTGCAATCAAAACCAAATAAATAATGTATAGATGAGCCCCTCAGAGATCAGGCGGACTGCTCTGCGGGTGGTGCCCAGCAGCGCTTGGTGCCATACCTCTGTAATTAAAGGCAATGATCTCAACAACATAATTCTCTAACGTGCCCACTGTGTGCAATTGAATTACTTTAATGAACTTCTAACAGTCCCTCTCTTCCCGTCAGAGAGCCCAAATCCCACATGGTCCATAAAGAGAGGCATACGTGGCAATATATCAGGTCACTGCTGCGGTGTGCTTGCTGCAGATGAACACTGGGCTAATGCAGCCCTGTATCACTGCAGGGAGCTGGGGAAGTTGCACTCCAGGCGGTATTTTGGGAGTTGAGTGAAGAACAACTGGCAGTGTATCTGGTTGGAAAAACTCATCGCCATGAGTGGAGACGCAAGAAAATTCCTGAGCATGGTATTGGTTTATTATTGTCACGTGTACCAAGATACGGTGAAAAAGTTTGTTTTACGTGCTGTCCAGCAAAATTATTTCATCCATAATAAGTGCATCAAGGTCGTGCAAAAGAGAAAAAGAAACAGAATGCAAAATGCAGTAGAAAGGAACTGCAGGTGCTGGTATATACTGAAGATAGATACAAAGTGCTGGAGATACTCAAAGGGTCAGGCAGCATCTCTGGAGGAAAAGGATGGGTGATGTTTTGGGTGGGGTCCTTTCTTCAGACAACTAGACCATCAGTGGTGGGAGAGTAGTTGGCAGGTCTCTATGGATAATTTAGCGAAGCCAATTAGATTTACAAACGTGCACGTCTTTGGAGTGTGGGAGAAAAACAGAACACCTGGAGAAAGCCCACATAATGACAGGGAGTACATACGAAGTCCGTGTGGATTGCACCCATGGCCTCTGGTGCTTTATTGGGCCTGTCCCACTTAGGCGATTTGCTTAGGCAACTACAAGCGACTAGTTTGTCGCCACATGGTCGCCAGGAGTAGTCTCCTCAGTCACGCAAAAAGTCGCAGAGTCTTTCTGGTCACCGCTAAATTTTCAAGATGTTGAAAATTTTTTGGCAACAGTGGGTTTGACACCATTGAGCGTAGCTTGACTTCTCCTGACGTAGGTGCTGTGGTAGGTTGTCGCCGGTTTTTCGGCAACCTGCTACAACTACGACAGTCACCGGCAGTTGCCTAAAAAATTGGCAAGTGGGACAGGCCCATAAGGCAGCAACTCTACTGCTGTGCCACTGTGCCGTTCTATCGTGCATTTCTGTTTTGCATCTATAGAAAACGGTAAGGGTTGTCGGAGAGATGCCGAATTTAAAGTAGAGGCATTGCTATATTTTCTTGGCTGCAGTGTCATGTACTTGGATCTGGACAAACTGCTGGGGATATTTACACTAGGCAACTTCAAGCTTTCAAGCATCTCCATTTCAGCACCATTTATAGATATGGGCATGTGCTTCACCCTCCTTCCTAAAGACGATAACTAGCTTCTCCATGTTGCTGACATTGAGAGAGCAGTTGTTGTCTTAACACCGTGTTACGAAGCTCTCTATCTCCTTCCTTGACTCCATCATGTTGTTTGAGTAACGACTCACCACAGTGGTGTCATCTGCAAACATGTAAATGGAGTTCGAGGACAATTTGGCCTGTCTAGCTCTCTCTTGAAAGCATCCAGAGAACCTGCCTCCATCGCCCTCTGAGGCAGAGAATTCCACAGACTCGCCACTCTCTGTGAGAAAAAGTGTTTCCTCGTCTCCGTTCTAAATGGCTTTCTCCTTATTCTTAAACTATGGCCCCTGGTTCTGGACTCCAACAACATCGGGAACATGTTTCCTGCCTCTAGCGTGTCCAAACCCTTAACAATCTTATATGTTTCAATGAGATTCCCTTTCATCCTTCTAACCTCTGGTGTACTAGCCCAGCTGCTCCATTCTCTCGTAATCTGGAATTTGGGGAAACAAACACCAGCAGCTCTTAACTGGTAGAGCTGCATCCTCAGAGTGCCAGAGACCCAGGTTCGATCCTGACCTTAGGTGCTGTCTACATGGAGTTCTCCCTGTGACCACCTGGGTTACCACCATGTGCTCCAGTTTCTTCCCATATCCATAGAGGAAAAAAAAATGCCTCGAATGTCTAGGAAGTGGGTGAGAAAGTGGGATAACATAGAATTGGCATGGATAAGTGTTTGGACTTGGTGGGTCATAGGCCCTGTTTCCATGATGTATCTTCAAAACAAAACTAATAATGACCAGGAAAAATAAAACTGCTGGTTCACTGATGCCGTAGGGGGGGGAATCTGCTGCCCTCACTCACCCTTCCCTGTATGAGGTTCCAAATCCTCTCTGCCGTACCATTACAGCTTCATTTAAACAGGGCAGGGCATTTTTGGAGTACTGCAGTGGTTAAAAAACTTCCATGTACCTCCCTGTCCTTTGCTTGGATCCACAGTCAGTCCGCAGATGGATCAGCATCTGCGACCGATTTGAGCTGACATCGGGAGCCAGATTCTACCCCAGGAGGAGCGAGCCCATGTTCTTTGGCAATTTGTCCGACCAATCTTCTGTCGCCTTTACCATCTGACAACCTGCTGAGGATTTGGTTTGGAGGGGCTGAGTTGTGCAACAAGAATTGGCTGGAGCGGATAGCCAAGCAAAAATTGAGACTGTGGAAAAAGCGTACCCTCGCGATAACCGGGATAAATGTGGTCATCAGGTGTGAGGGGTCATACCTGCCGCAGGTGTGGCCCGCGCCCTGTCAATCATGCAGGCTGTCCTCTGATTCATCTGGGGATCAAAGATGGATTGGGTCCGACTGGTAATGATGCACAAATTGGCCAACAAGTGGGGGGAGATAAAGCGTGCCCAACGTCACCCTCACCTTGATGGCCATCTTCAAGCTTGGCTGCATCAGGCTGTGCCTAGAGCCAAAGCACGTGGGCACTAAGTGTTATTACCCGCAGAGGTTCTACTTGCCCCATGTGTGAAGGATGGGTCTGGCACTGCTGCCGTGCAACGTGCCGGTCAGCTGGACATTGCCGCACCTCCTCCTGGACTAGCTCTTCCACACCATCACCTTTGACACGTCCATTGGGCAGTAGGCAGCAAGGAACATCCTGCAGGCACTACAGGACAAAGGCTCGCCGGACGGATCCTGCAGCGTGCTTCCTTGAGCAGACCGCCCAGCTTGGCTGGCAAAATACCTCATAGCCAGACCTCAGCAACAAGAATCATGCGTGTCTGGTGGTGAGAGGGGCCCTCCCAGTCAGACCCTTCCTCTACCATCAATCTTTTACTATCAATGCACGGTCCTCGGGACGGCTGCCGCAGAGAGTTGATGGTTTTCTCTCGTGATTTGTAGATCCAGAGCGTGGATTTGCAAAGTGGATATGGAGAATAATAAAAGGGTCCCCATCACAATTCATCCCAGCCAGCTCCATAACTGAGGACTCTCTGATTTATGGGCTGTTCCCAGGGACACATTCCAAGCTGGACATTAAGTAATGCTGGAAGATCATCCACTCAGTGAAAGATGCTCTTTGGTCTGCCAGAAACTTTTTGGCCTCCCTGCAGAGCGAGATGACCAACAGGGAATTTTGCTGACTGGCCCGTTCCAGACTGCAGGAATACATGCCGAGGGACACGCTGAAGCTTGGTGTAGTCAAGCCAAGACTCTGTGGGCTCGGTCCACAGTCTAGGGTCCTTCCAGTGCTGGGCATTGAAGAGCAGAGTCTGGTGGGGACATCACCTCAGTGGGGACTCATGAATGTTTTGTTGATAGATAGGTGCAAATGACACTAATGGATATATAGACTACAAATACTAAGAAGTATGACACCAATGAAAGTATAAAAGCTGAGAATATGTGAAAGGTTTTTGCAGTTACTGTTTAGTATATATTTTTCATTCCGAATAAAATTCATTTTTGGGAAGAAGATGGTGATCCACAGTCTAGGGTCCTTTCACTGCTGGACATTGAGGGACAGAGTCCAGCAGCAAGATGCCTCAAACAAGGAGGAGATATCACCTCGGGTGCCTCAAGAGTAGCAAGGGTGTTTTCTTTAAAGAAAGGCTTCAACCCTAAAAGCCCTGTCCCACTGTACGAGTTCATTCAAAGTGTTCTCCCCGAGGTTGCCCTGATTCGATCTCGGAGATTTACAATAATGGCCGCTCGTAGGTACTCGGGGCTCTCGTTGACATGTTTTCAACATGTTGAAAAATGTTCACGAGTCTTCCCGAGCTTACCGCGTTTCCCGTGTACCTGCCGTTAGTGTTATGAGCCGCTAGGAGACGTCCCTGAGCTCCGACGTACCCGCTGCTTTCATTCTACGTGCTTACCACGAGTCTGATTTTTTTTTTTTTTTTAAACTCAGAAGAGCTCTTGAATGAACTCGTGCAGTGGGACAGGGTCATAAGAATGACACTATTGAAAGTACAGATACTGAGAATGTGTGAAAAGTTTTTGTACATTATTTGTTATGCATATTTTTTAAGTCCACATAAAATATATATTTGGGACAAAAGAGGTTATTGAAGGCACTTCACCACCACCCTACCAGAGGGTACTTAGAGTTGGTCAACAAATGCTGGCCTTGCCAGATTCCAAGCATTGAATTATGCACAAGCAGTGCTTCCTGTAGATTTCCCACAGTATTATCCTTTCCTTCCTCTCACGTGGACCCGCTCGGGTTTCCCCATGTTCCCACCCACATTCACTTCTCTGCTCATGTGCTTAGTCATAGAGTGATACAGCGTGAAAACATGCCCTTCGGCCCAACTTGCCCGCACCTGCTAACATGACCCAGCTACACTTGTCCCACCTGCCCGAGTATGGTCCACATCCCTCCAGGCCTGTCCTATCCATGTAGGACAGGTTTGGAGGGATACTGTGCCAGAAACCCAGATTCAATCCTGACTATGGATGCTGTCTGTATGGAGTTTGCATGTCCTCCCTGTAATCGCGTGGGTTTTCTCCGGATCCTCCAGTTTCCTCCCACACTCCTAAGACATAGAGTTTCATAGGTTAATTGGTTTTGGTAATATTGTAAATTGTCCCTAGTGTGTAGGATAGTGATAATGTGCGGGGTGACCACTGGTCGATATGGACACATATAGCTGAAGGGCCTGTTTCCACGCTGTATCGCTGAAGTCTAAATGTCTACATTATGGATTGGTCTGAAAGTTGGCGAGGATGCATGGACCCAATGTCCTGCTGCTTTGTCATTAGGATTCAGAAATGGCTTAGAAGGCAGAGGGTTGTGTTGGAAGGTATGTATTGTAGCTATAGGAGTGTGACCAGTGGAGTTGCGCTGGGACCTCTGCTGCTTGTGATATATGTAAAGATCTGGACGTAAATGTCCGTGGGTTGGTGAGTATGTTTGCTGACAACACCAAAATTGGAGGAATTGCAGACAGTGAAGAAAGTTATCAGAATATTCAGCGATATATGCATTAGCTGCAGAATTGGGCAGAGAAATGGCAGATGAGGTTTAACTTGAGCAAGTGTGAGGTGTTGCACTTTGGGAGGAATGTCAGGAGAGAGTAGACAGTTGATAGCAAGACCCTCAACTGTATTGATGTGCAGGTGGATCTTGGAGTCCAGGTTCATAGGTTAACTGTGGCAGCACAACTGGATAGTGTGGTAAAGATGGCATATGGGATGTTTGCTTTCATTGCTAGGAGCATTGAGTATGAGTTAGGAAGTCATGATGCAACTCTATGGGACGTTGGTTAGGCTGCATTTGGAGCATTGTGTGCAATACTGGTTGCCCCATTACAGGAAGCATGTGGAGACTTTGGAAAGGGTGCAGAGGAGGTTTACCAGAATGCTGCCTGGATTAGAGGGTTTCAGCTACAAGAAGAGGTTGGATAGACTTGGATTGGTTTATCTGGAGCGTCAGACATTGAGGGGCGACCTGATAGAAGTACATACAATTATGAGAGGCATAGATAGGGTAGGCAGTCAGAACCTTTTCCCCCAGGGTGAAAATGTTCCACACAGGGCTTAGCTAAAAGGTTAGAAGGGGAAAGTTTAATGCAGATGTGCGGGGGCCTGGAACAGCAATGACAGTGGTTTTTGAGAAGCTTTTAGATTAGCATCTGGAAGTACAGGCAGTAGTGGGATATGGATCATGTACGGGCAGATAAGATCAGTTTAACGTAGCATCATGTTTGGCACAAACATTGTGGGCCAAAGGGACAATCCTGTGCTGTAATGTTTTATGTTCTATTCCATGGACTTCATGCCTCCCCATTTGTTTTCTGTGTTCAGTAGTATGGGCCTGATAAGTAATGTCCTGCAGGCATAACCAACCAGGCATTTGGAGTGTTTCATGCACACTTGCGTGTGATGAGCATTCCACACAGCATACACGGACCCGGGTCAGCTGCGTGTTCTACACAACCTTCATGCAAGTCTTGTACGATCCCTGGGTAGCAAACATGCCGTGCGGCCAAATCTGCCCGGGTGCATATGGTACATAGTTTTCTGTGTAACCTGTGGCACCGTACATCTGTACCAGCATTGTGTGCGTGCTTGGATCGTTTTTTTTTCACTACTTGTATTTATAGTGATGAATTATTGTATGCTCGCCTTCTTTATGGAAACTTTATACAGTTTAATAGCGCAGTAAAGTTGAATCTTCCTGGCTGAATTCTGCGTGCACATCGTTTGTGTGTGCTGATTGCTAGGCTGGATCTTTAGCGGGAGAGCAGTTTTTGTGTGTTTTGTACTGATGTCCCTGAGCTGCTCATGCTGCCACCCAGTGCTGGAGCCCCACATTTTCCAGGATCCGTGAGCCTCTCGCACAGTAGAACGCAATCTCTGAGAAAGATTGGACTACAAGGGTGGCACAGTAGCACAGTGGAGGAGTTGCTGCCTTACAACGCCAGAGACCAGGGTTTTATCCTGACTATGGGTGCAAGCTGTATGGAGCTTTGCATGCTCTCCCTGTGACCACGTAGGTTTTCCCCGGGAGCTCCGGTTCCCTCCCACATTCCAAAGAGGTGCAGGTTGGTAGGCTTCTGTAAATTGTCCCTAGTGTGTAGGATGCAAAGTTGGAATAATAAAGAATTGGTATACGGGTGATCACTGGTCAGCACGGGCTCAGTGGGCCGAAGAGCCTGTTTCCGCACTGTGTCTCCAAGTTAAACGAGGAACAAAAAATACACAAAGTGCTGGAGCAACTCAGTGAATTAGACAGCAGCTCTGGGTAACATGGATACGTGACGTTTGGGTCGGGAATCTTCTTCAGTCTGATGAAGGGCCTTGACCCAAAACATCACCTATCCATATTCTCCAGAGATGCTGCCTGACGACCAAAGGAGACCTCTCACGACCATACAGGCGACCCCTGGCGACATGTCGCGGGTGACCTCTCACGACCCATAGGAGACCTCACACAACCATACAGCCTGTATGGTCGTGATAGATCTCCTATGGTTGTCAGAGGTCTCCAAAGAGTCTTGGCGTCTTTCTGGTCATCGCTGAATTTTCAACAAAGGTCACGTAAGTGGGACAGGCCCTTGACTAAGCAGATCAGGCAGCATCTCTGGAGAACATGGATAGGTGATGTTTCAGATGGGAACCTTCTTTAGTCTGTTTGGCAGGGGGAGGGGGTGGAAAGAAAGCTGGAAGAGAGGAGGGGCATGACGAAAGCAGGCAGGTAATAGGTGAATGCTGGCGATGGGAGTTTCCAGGGAACTGTCTTAGAGCTAAAGATCGGCACAAAGTGCTGCAGTAACTCAGCAGGTCTGGCAGCATCTCTGGAGAACATGAATAGGTAACGTTTCGGGTTTGGAACCATATTCAGATTGAAAGTGATGCGGGGGTGGGAGAGGTGCAAAGAATAGGAGGTGAGAAAAGAGCAGGACAAATCAGGGCCAACAACAGATGACTTCAGGAAGAGTGGTTCCCTCGTAGGCCAATTGTTGGCTGGGGAAGGTGTGATCTCAAGAGGGAAGCATTGTTGTGAACAATGGAACTGGTTAAATGACTTCAGGGTGGCACAGTGGCGCATCGGTGGAGCTGCTGCCTTACAGCGCCAGAGAACTGGGTTCAGTCCTGACTACGGGTGCTGCTGTGCAGAGTTTGTACGTTCTCCCTGTGACCACGTGGCGTTTCTCTGAGTGCCACAATTTACTCCCACACGCCAAAGACATACAGGTTTGTAGGTTCATTGGCCTCAGTAAATTGTAAAATGGTCCCTGGTGCGGGGCGATCGCGGTTCGGCATGGACTTTTTCCGCGTTGCTTGTCTAAAGACACGGGTGGAGGTTAGCGAGAGTAGTTGACAGTTAATTATCGATGGCGCTCCACCTGGTTAGTGCGACCAGTGCCACTACTTGCATCCACTGGGGAAGGACGATGAGCCAGTTTTGCGTCCCTTCGAGACATCTTTAGCTTCAGTCAACGTTCGAGCCAGTGGGTGGACGCTGAAACTGCTCCTTGCCGGGGATTAATCAGCTGTGCCAGCCCACCCTGGTTCCAAATCCTTTAGACTACTTCCAGCAGGCAAGGGATTTCAGCAGGCTTCTAGGGTGACAAAGACTTTCTTTGATACGGACATTTCCTTGTCAGCAAAAGGCAATTAACTCTGGGCTGCAGGATAAAGCCACATGCAGCACAGTAATTAGTTCACAAGTTAATGGGGGCCTCTACACTCCCCCGTTATGGATTGTATCCATTGCTCCTAGGTAATTATTCAGCTGGTTCAGCAAGGACTTGCAACCAGTAACGATGCCAATGAACCTCTTGTGTGGAGCAGTCGGCCGCATTCTCCCTTGGAAGCCTGTTCTCCCTCCCTCGGCCGGTAGGATTAGCACCGGCCTGTCATATTTTAATTCAGCCTGTTCCAACCTGCTCAATTGTTGGGAGGTTGCTTTTCCCCTTGTCCAGGAAGTCCATTTGAAAGTCAGAAGAAAAGATCTCTGAATGCCAGTCCGATCTCAGCCAGATGATCCCAAGGCAGCTGGCAATTAGAGACTTAAGGAGAGAGCCTGGTTTGGAAGGGGGAATCTGCAAGCAGTCTCAGAGTCATACGATCCTACAGGAAACAGGCCCTTCAGCCCATTGAGACTGTACCTGCCCTCAAGCATCCATTCACACTAATCCTACATCATTCCTATTGTATTGTCCTTTGGGCAGCATGGTGGCTCAGCAGTAAAGACCCAGGTTTGATCCTGACCTTGGGTGCTGTCTGTTAGGAGTTTATACTTTGTCCCTGTGACTGAGTGGGTTTTCTCCGGGTGCTCCAGTTTGTATTCTATATTGGACCTATGGGGCGGCACAGTGCCTTACGGCTTCAGAGACCCGGGTTTAATCCTGACCACGGGTGCCCTCTTGAATTGCAGGCATGTTGCTGGTGTCTTCCACTGTGAAGATTGATGCAAAAAAGTTATTCCTCTGCCATTTCTTTATTCCCCATTATCACTTCTCCGGCATCATTTTCCAGGGGTCCAATGTCTATTCTTGCCTTTTTCATACTCTTTATATATCTGAAGAAACTTTTGCTATCCTCTTTATATTATTAGCTAGCTTACTTTCATATTTCATCTTTTCTCTCCTCGTATTGCCTTTTTAGTTACGTTCCGTTGGTTTTTGTTTTTTGCTGCCCTTGACTTCCCTTGTCAGCCGCAGTCGTCTCATTCTCCCATTTCTTCCTCTTTGGAATGAAAAGATCCTGCGTCTTCCAAATTATTACAGAAATTCCTGCCGTTGCTGTTCCACCGTCATTCCTTCAATCTGCCATCTGACATTTAGAGTCATGGAGTAAGGCTCGCACAGCGTGGAAACGGACTCTTTGGCACAACTTGCCCATATCGACCAACCTACACTAGTCCCACCTGCCTGCATTTGGCCCATATCCCTCTAACCCTGTCCTATCCATGTACCTGTCCAAATGTTTCTTAAAAGTCGCAATAGTCCCTGCCTTAACTACCTTCTCTGGCAGCTCGTTTCATACACGTACCACCCTTTGTGTGATAAAGGTGCTCCCTCAGATGTATTCTGTGGGAGATGCAGGATTTGGACCTGGTGGCATAAGTTTGGTGATGTTTCTTTCACCTCTTCTTCTGTGCTCTTGAGGCAGAAGTTCTAAAGTCTAACTGACCTTGGAGGAAATGCAGTGTCATTGAGCTGATGGGGAACGGAGCATGGTCCTTGAGGGATCACCTCCTGGATATTCTCTTCAGCATCAGTGGCATGTTTTGTACTGCCTCGGACATGGGCAGAGCTATTTACTGCAAGCCAGCAGTCAGAGGAGAATGTCAGGCCTGTCAATACAATCAGATTCACGGTGCTTGAGCCTGGTTTGGAGCTCACCTGTGAGCAGAAGTCGCTCATGCTTAAACTGAAGGCAGGCGTTTATTGATTGATCCTGTCAACCGAAGCCCCCCCCCCCCCCCAATCCCAACCCATCCTGGCTGCAGTCAAGGTTACGGAGAGTTTTGCAAAGTGTTCTCAGATCTTTGGCTGTCGTGCCATGGTGCTCGGAGCTGAGATGGTGACATGCTCTCCCCTCATTACTCCTTGCACCTCACCACCTGGGGGCTTGAAGCATTCAGAGAAATGTGAGGGAGATACTTGAGCAGAAATCAAGCTGCTGGAAGAACGTAGCAAGTCAAGCAGCATCTGTGGAGGCCTTTAAAGGGTGGGTGGACATTCCTAAGTGTAGAAACAAAGAACTGCAGATGCTGGTTAATACGCAATAGTACCGCAAGTGCAGGAGTAATGCAGCGTATCAGCCAGCATCCTTGGAGAACAAGGATATGTGACGTTTCTAATCAATAGACAATAGGCAATAGGTGCAGGAGTAGGCTGTTTGAGCCAGCACCGCCGTTCAATGTGATCATGGCTGATCATCCCCAATCGAGGGAGATAACTTCATAGGACAGCAAATATAAACGTGGAACTGTATTGAGATACCCTATCCGGACCGCAAGGAAAGATGAAGCATACATTCATTTCTCCACTTTCTCCAACATAGGATATCGTAAAAATACTTTACAAATATTTGGTGAAGAATTGTGGCAGTTCACCAAAAGCCACCTGATGTCATTGGCATTCTGCAAGGAGTCAATCAAACTTTTTTGTGTTTCGCGGGTGTGGCAAATATCTGCCGGATATGTGCATTTAACACCTATAATCTGCAAGGAGACACAGTGTCAAATTAAGCCTACTTTAATTTAGAGATAGAATGTGGAAACGTGGCCTTCGGCCCACTGAGTCTGCGCGACCATAGGAAACCGGAGCACCCAGGAAAAACCATCAGTCACAGTGACCACATGCAAACTCCACCCGGATAGGAATTGGGGTCGGGATCGAACCTGGGTCTCCGGCACTGCTAGGCTGTGGCTCTAACCGCTGCACCAGTGTTCAACGCGCTTATTGTAGCCAATGTTGGCCTGATGCCAGTGAGTGCAGGCTATAAAACTGGGCGCAGGGTCTCAGCCCGATGCCGCAACCATCCCTCTGGCTCAAAGTGCAGCTTGACCTACTGAGTTCCTCCAGCGGTTTGTTTTTTTGCATTTGCACGGAGTGTGTGGACAGGGACACCGAGACGATTAAAAGCCAATCAATTTGTAGTCGCCTGTGATTGCATTTATTTGCCTGCTCGAGTGAGTGACCGTTCATTCATAAAATGGTATCAGCCAGCGTTGTACAAAATGGGAATGCAAAGAGATTCCCGAGATAATCGTCCGCTGTGCTTTAATTACACGTGCTAGCCAACAGCAATTAGACCGCTCTCCGCCCACTATTAATCCAGTCATTGTATTCTAAGGATGAGTGAGGGTATAAAGAGAAATCCATTTGGAAATAGCTGGCGGCTGTGATATTAGTAATGGTAGCAGTGCCTCCTTTATTCAATGGTGAAAGCAAACGGTTCCCAGTACACATTGCAAACCCTTAAGTACTTTTATGAAACGCTGTAATTCCAAAACATTTTAACTGGACTGTTAGACCATGTACCACACACTGGCATGTTACAATACATACTGATACTAGGAATTAACAGCAGGAGAAGGCACACTGCTTCAAACCTGTTCCTCCATTCATCGTGTTAATGTAGATGCAAGGAACTGCAGATGCTGCTTTACTAAAAAGGACATAATGCTGGAGTAACTCAGCCGATCAGGCTGCATCTCTGGAGAACATGAGTAGGTGGCGTTTCAGGTTGGGACCGTAGTCTGAAGAAAGGTACGCCACCTATCCGTGTTATGCCTTTTTTTAATCAAGATGAGCCTGATCTAATTGTGCTATTTTCCAGAATCATTCCCATACCATCACAGACCACCACACAATTCAACCTCCCTTCCATTGACTCCCTCTACACCACGCTGCCTCGGACGAGTCTCACCCCGTCACTCCCTATTCTCCCCTCTTCCATCAGGCAAGAGGTACAAAAGTGTGAATATGCACACCCCCAGATTCAGAGACAGTCTTCCCAGCTGTTATCAGGCAACTGAACCATTGTATCAACAACTAGAGAGCAGTCCTGAGCCACCATCTACCTCATTGAAGACCCTGAGACAATCTTTAATCAGACTCTACAGGACCTGTTCTTGTATCCGTTACACTGTGGATGGATTAATTGTGATGTTGTATAGAAAATACATAGAATATACATAGAATTTATAGAAATACAGAGGCTAGGGAGTTTGTATGTTTGCCCCTGTGACTGTGTGGGATTTTCCCCGGGTGCTCCGGTTTCCTCCCACACTGAAGTTTGTAGGTTATTTGGCTTTGGTAAAGGTTGTAAATTGTCCCTGGTGTGCAGGATAGTGTTGGTGTACGGGGATCACTGGTTGGCACGGACTCGGTGGGGCCAAGAGCCTGTTTCCGCGCTGTATCTCTAAACTAAACTAGTCTTCCTGCTGACTGGTTAGCATGCAACAAAAAGCTTTTCACTGTACCTCAGTACACCTGACAAAAAACTAAACTAAACTTATCCCTCAATTTCCTGGATGTGCAGAGATTTGTGGCTCTCTGTTTTGCGTAAACACAATGACAGCCATCTCGGGGCGAGAACTCCAAAGATTCATCACCCTCTGAGTAAAGAACTCTTTCTGCATCTTCTCTGCTCTGTGACTATGCGCCCATCCCAGCTCCTTCTTCATCCCGGTCATACATCGTTCCCTGCATCCACCCGGATGAGCCCGTGCGTTTTAAATCGTGCGCTGGACGCTCCCAGAACCGCGGTGTTATTGACCGAGCATCCACTGTGCACAGCTGGTCACGGGCCAAGCATCCGGCTTGGTTACTCTGCTGGCTGCACCTCTCCTGAACTGGAGCTGTTTTGTAGCATTGACCGAAGGGATGTTGGTCGTGTCAGCCATGCGGAGACAGTAATTAGGCTGCAGCATCTGCTTACGCAGATAGTGCGCAGAGTCTTACCAGAAGATTAGTTTGTAGTTGGAGATAAGCTGGCCCGCTCTCCCCAGGGCCGCACTCCCCCAGCACGGATTACTGAAATCTCAAGTGCAAGGCATGGCATCCCAAGAGGGCTCCGTCCGGCTGCTTCCTATCACAGAGCTGTCACCTCCTGCTGCTCTTTGTTTCCCAGTACGTATATGTTTCACCCTCGTGGCTGTAGTACTTATGAAGGATTGTGAGAGTTCCTACTGACTCTGTGGAAGGGTGTGGGTGTGCTTCAGAGGCTAAAACAGCTGTGTGTCTCCTGCCCGCTCACACACTGGTACACACACTCACATTCATGTACCCTCATGCACATACATATATACGCTAACACACACACACTCACAGACAACACATGCACACTGCACACACACGTACTCACATATGCACACTCACATACCCCTATACACCTACACTACTTACTCACACACCCTCACGCGCATACATATGCGCATACACTCACACTCACTTGTACACATTCGCATATCTTCGCACGTACACAAACACACACGCTCACAGATGCACTCACAAGCCTGCAAACACACCCCCTTCCACACATTCATTCTCTCACACACACATCCCTGCACATGCACAGACCACATACACTATCTCACATGCACCCTCCACGCACCACACCCGCGCACTCTCCTCACTCGCCACTCCTCACTCGCCACTCCTCGCTCGCCACTCCTCGCTCACCACTCCTCGCTCGCCACTCCTCACTCACCACTCCTTACTCACCATCCTCACTCACCACTCCTCACTCACCGCTCCTTACTCACCATCCTCACTCACCACTCCTCACTCACCACTCCTTACTCACCATCCTCACTCACCACTCCTCACTCACCACTCCTTACTCACCATCCTCACTCACCACTCCTCACTCACCACTCCTTACTCACCACTCCTTACTCACCACTCCTCACTCACCACTCCTCACTCACCACTCCTCACTCACCACTCCTCACTCACCACTCCTCACTCACCACTCCTTACTCACCATCCTCACTCACCATCCTCACTCACCACTCCTCACTCACCACTCCTTACTCACCACTCCTCACTCACCATCCTCACTCGCCACTCCCCACGCGCCACTCCCCACGCGCCACTCCCCACGCGCCACTCCCCACGCGCCACTCCCCACGCGCCACTCCTCGCGCGCCACTCCTCGCGCACCACTCCTCGCGCACCACTCCCCACATACCCACCTCACGCACACCCTCCACGCACCACTCCTTGTGCACCCCTCCTCATTCACCACTCCTCACCCCTCCTCGTGCACCCTCCTCGCGCACCACTCCCTGAGTGCACACACACACACATAAACACATGCACGCCGCACACAATCACACTCATCACTTCCCACACACATCCCAGATGCCTACAACCACATCTGATGAAGATAAAAGACTAATGTTTAAACCTTTAATTGAGGTGCTAATGAACTGGTGTGGCTGGTAATCCTGCAGATAGCACAGCGCAGGAGTCATTAAATACTCAAAGCAATTAGCATTTCCGCTCAATGCGGATCTTGTTTTCCCAGGAATTAGCTGCGGATGACTCTATCAGTGCGGAGGGCCATAACCGCACTGCTCGGCCGTATGTGGGTCCCTGCCCCTGTCACATGTATACCTCCTCTTGCTTCTGCCTTCCCATCAGCCCAGACACACCTTCCGATACATGGAAAGTGCTCATTCCATACACCTATCACCCTCGGTGTGAGAACGCTAAGGGCCTGTCCCACTTGGGCGCGTGAAGATTTTGTACATCCCAAAATCTTGGGGCGCCGTGCGCGACCGCGCGTCACTGCCTACATCACCACGCACCATGCGCGCATCACGTGCGTCGTGACACGTAAATGTCACGTAAATTATGCCCAAGTGGGACAGGCCCTTTACCCTTCAGATTCCTATTAAATCTTTCCTCCCTCACCTTAAACCTATGTCGTCTGGTTCTCGATTCTCCCACTCTGGGTAAGAGCCGTTTTGTGTCTACCTGATCTATTCCTCTCATGATGTTGTACACACTCATGATCTACTACCTGTAGCTTGGACGTGGTGAGAGTAGTTTAACTGTGTGTGAGATAAAGTGCCACCCCCGACAGCTCAGTGCATCCTCTGTTCCTGGACACGGAGCGCAGATTGCAACCATGACACCCCAGCACAGAGACACTGGTGCTGCCCAACAGGCCAGGGCTAGAGGCAATAAATGGAACCCTGCCCGTTCCATAGCATGGCTCCTGGGAGCCACAGTGACACCTTGGCATTGTGTGTGTGTGCGTGTGTTCCCATAGGTGCGGGGATGTATGTGTCTGGCTCGTTAGTGTGAGTGAATGAGAGTGTGTGTGGAATTCTGTATGTGTGTCTGTCTGTGTTTGTGTGCCTGGTGTGTGTGTGTATGCATGTGTATGGGTCTGTGTGTGGTATATGTGTTGGCATGTGGGTGTGAGTGAATGTTGGCATGTGTCAGTGCATGTGTGTGCGGCTGTGTATGTGTTTGCATGCACGTGTGGTTGTGAGTCCATGTTGGTGTGCATCTGTATGTGTGCGTGTGTATGAATATGTGTGTGTGTGTAGTTGTGTGTGTTTTTTTTGTTGGTTAGATTAGGCATCAGCGATTGTAATCCGGTCCCTTTGCTAATGGTTCCTTTATTGAGGCTTCAGACATTAAGCTGTGGTTTTACAAGGTAAACGGCTTGTTCGTTCTGGGCACCCAGACTTTCAATAGGTTAAGCAACTGGAGATGCTTAGCGAAGGATTAGAGGATTTGGTGTCATTACTGATTAGACTCACAGCCTGACTCTCCGTCAGTGGATATACATTGCATTGGCTGTAACATCACGCTCCTTCTGCTCAACAAGTGTTTTTGCAGCTTTTTGACATTTGTTGTTTTGGTGCTTTTCATTTCAAATCCTACACATGTACATGGAAAGGAAAGGTTTAGAGGGATATGGGGCAAGATGTGGGCAAATGGGATTAGGTGGAGGCCGGTTCTCTGGATACTTTCAAGAGAGAGCTAGATAGGGCTCTTAAAGATAGCAGAGTCGGGGGATATGGGGAGAGGGCAGGAATGGGGTGCTGATTGGGGATGATTAGCCATGATCAGATTGAATGGCGGTGCTGGCTCGAAGGGCCGAATGGCCTACTCCTATTGCCTATTGTCTTAGATGTGGTACCTTGGTGAGAATGGACGAGCTGGGCTGATGGGCCTGTTTTTGTGCTCTATGACTCTATGACTCGGCACTACTTCCTTCTCCATCCATCACCTCTAGTGATCGGTATATAATGAAGGGAAACAAAACAAAAACATCATTTGTCTTCATTTAATTCCTATTGAGCCATGTCCCCATTCCTCCCTCCCCCGTGAGCAGCCTGATGCTCCAAGATATGTACTCCAACAGATGCATGGGTGCGTTATCATCCTGCCTCCTCACCGCTGCTCCGGGTGCGTGCCTTGCTGGGCAGGAGTACACAGCATCACCATGGATGTGAAAATTAGCAGAGCTGCACACTATGCATGGCCTGGGAGACTTCAGGTTTGGTGTTAAATGGGTCGGACATAATGGGAAGGAGAATGGATGTGGCTTGCCACCAGGAGCTGCAGCAGTTCTGACAGACAGAGCATAAGCAGTGGACAAACCAATCACCCAGTCTACATTTGGCTTCACCAATGTAGAGGAAGCCACATCAAGAGCACTAATGCATGAATACTGTCCTAATGCTGGCAAATGCGATTAGTGTAACTGGGTAAAAAGGTCAGCATGGACGTGGTGGGCCAAAGGGCCTGTTTCTATGCTGTGTAACGCTAAAATCCTGGCTAAAGGTTTGCACCATTAAGATCAAAGGACATCAGAGGTTCATGGCAATGTGGTTACCCCCTTCCTCGCTTTGAACTCCAATGAGATTCACACAGAGTGTTTGCATTCTGAGCCTGGTACTTAGCTCTAGTGAGAAACGGCTCATCCAGGGCTCTAGGACACTGCTAGAATCCATTAAACACCATCCAGGGCCGAATGTTGGAGCTCAGACATAAATCAGTGCCCAAGTAAAGACAGCCACCCTCTGTAGCGACCAAAGGCAACGCACACCGATGATGTAATGTGACTTTCTTAACAGGGCAATTGTTCCCTGCAAGTTATGTTCGGTGGTAATGTTTTCCAAGCCGTGAACTTTCTCTAACTACTCCCCTTGTGGTGTGGCATTGTTCTGGTTCTTGAGTCATCCATCAGACTGCAAAATCTGAAGGAAGGGGGGGGTGAGATTACATTACTCACACGGCTAAAACCGGAGACCTGTCATTCATCTGCAATGGCAACTGTAGTGAAGCTGTGGAATTCATTGCCGCAGACGGCTGTGGAGGACAAGTCAATGGATATTTTTAAGGAGGATATTGACAGATTCTTGATAAGTAAGGGTGTCTGGGGTTATGGGGAGAAGGCAGGAGAATGGGGTTGAGATGGAAAGATAAATCAGCCATGATTGAATGGCGGAGTAGACTTGATGGGCCGATTGGCCTAATTCAGTTCCTAGAACTTATGAACTTGTGCACAACCGCGCCTTCGGTGACCATTCAAGGGTGTCCCACCCAAAATATTTGTCTTTGAGTTTTTGGGATATTTAGTTTATCACTGTCTGCTGAAGTTAGCATCTCTGACAGAAAGGCACCACTTCTGATCTGCTCCGAGTGTTGCCAGCCTGTAAATGAGATCAGGTCTCTGAAGAAGACATTGAACTTCTCAGCTGGAGCACAAGGAACTAACTCACCTTACCATGGAAATAGGGCTGCTGTGCATTCACATTTGAATCTCAAAGTGGAGGAACCTATGGAGTAAGATTTGAATGCTCCATGTTCTTAACCTAGTCTGATCACAGAAGCAGAGGCTATTCAGCCCTTCAAAGCTGATCCTTCATGCAACACTTTAATCTAGTCTGATCACAGAAGCAGAGGCTATTCAGCCCTTCAAAGCTGATCCTTCATGCAACACTTTAACCTAGTCTGATCACAGAAGCAGAGGCTATTCAGCCCTTCAAAGCTGCTCCTTCATGCAACACTTTAATCTAGTCTGATCACAGAAGCAGAGGCTATTCAGCCCTTCAAAGCTGATCCTTCATGCAATACTATCACGATGGAATTTCTACTCGGTACCATTGCGGATCTCTGAATCATCTAATCAGATCCCTGCAAGTGTAACCCCAATGTTCGAGGGAAGGCAGAGAGAAGCAAGGAATGGCAAAAATGCTACCAGGATATTGTGATAGTACCCTCTCCCTTGCATGTAGCTCTGATTCCTACCACTGGCTGACTGGCCAGGACTGGCCAATCCCCAGCATCATTGGTAATGGCTGGGCCTAAACATCTGGTATTGGTTGGCCACTTGATCCTTGTCAGTTTGCTCCGTATAAAAACCCGGGAATTCTAGCAAGAGGGGGAAAGATGAGACAAGACGAAAGAAACAAATTGACGTGTCTGTGATAGCTGTGTTCCCCTGTCGCACATTTCAGGAAGACTGAGCCACTGGGAAAAACCCAAGACCACCAGTGCCACTGTGTCGTCGGGACTGGGCTGCCAGGAGGAAACTCTAGACACCCAGTCAGTGCCTCTGCTGAGATTAAGATTGAGTGGCCAGTTGAAGCCACACACGATGAAAATGGGAAATTGCATCTCTCCTTAGGCCAAGATCAGACAGTTCAGAAACTTGAGACTTGAAAATTGCAAGACGCAGCAGAATGTGGCGACTCTTTGCATGCTGTCCCCAGAAGAGGATCCACATGCACGCGTTTCGCTCATTTACTTGTGTGTGATTTATTCATGAATAGTTTGATTTGACTGGATGTCATGCAAAACGTGTTTTTCAATGCATCGCGGTACATGTGACATACTAAACTAAACGGAACGAGTCCGGATTGAACTTGGGTGTTGTGAGGCGGCAGTTCCGTCAGCTGCACCACTGTGTTGCCCTAACAGTCAAAATAAGGAGACAGCCAGTCAGGACTGAGATGAGAAGAAATGTCTTCAGCTAAGACACAATGAATCTTTGGAATTCTCTCCACAAGGGACCATAGAGGCTCAAGAAGGTTTACCTATTTCCTATGACCCGAAACGTTGCCTATTTCCTTCGCTGCATAGATGCTGCCACACTCGCTGAGTTCCTCCAGCACTTTTGTCTACCTTTGATTTTTCAGCATCTGCAGTTCCTTCTTAAACACCACAGAGGCTCAATCTCTGAATATACTTGGGCGTCGTGAGATATTAAGGAAATTAAGCTGGCGCAGTGGCGAATCGGTAGAGCTACTGCCTTACAGCGTCAGAGACCCAGGGTCGATCCTGACTACGGGTGCTGACTGTACGGAGTTTGTATGTTCTCCCTGTGACTGCATTCGTTTACTCCAGGTGCTCCGGCTTCCTCCCACTCTGCAAAGACATACAGGTTAGTAAGTTAATTGTCTACGGTAAATCTGTCAATTGCTCCTGGTGTGTGTAGGATATCGCTAGTGTACGGCGATCACTGGTCACCCCGGACTCCGTAGGACGAAGGGCCTGTTTCCACGCGAAAGAAATTAAGGGCTATGTGGTTAGTGCGGGAAAGTGGGACTGAGGTTAAAGGTCAGCTGTGACCTCACAGCATGGTGGAGTGGGCATGATTGCCCAATTATCTAATTGCCTCTTTTATATTCTTTGATATTCTTGGTATCAAATGAGGTTTTATATTGGACCATTTTGGTGCATTTGCTTGCATTGTAAGTGTTACATAAATGTGAGCTATTGTCACTCGTCAATAGTGGCCTTTCCTCACCCACACTTCTCACACTCACTTGTACCTGGAATTGGCTATTGCCCAGGTGAGCAGGGGGCACTGGTCTGGTGTGTGCCTTGCTTGAGTACACAATGTTGTCACCGATCTACAAGACCAAAAGTGGACACAACATACTGGAGTAACTCCGCAGGTCAGGCAGCATCTCTGATGAAGGGTCTCGACCCGAAACATCATCTATTTATTTTATCCAGAGATGCTGCCTTGCTTTCTTCTGTACCTTCCCACACCTCTCGTGTCCCCCTCCCTGACTCTCAGTCTGATGAAGGGTCTCGACCTGAAATTTCACCTGTTCCTTCTCTCCAGAGATGTTGCCTGACCCACTGAGTTACTCCAGCATTTTGTGTCTATCTTCGGTGTAAACCACATTTATAGTTCTTTGTTGCAGAAGACTAAAAGTAGAATGCAAAGAATATTAATGCGACTACCCTTCAATATTACTGTGTGAAGTGCATACCCTCAACATTTCCCTGCCGGCTTCTCTCACCATGTTGTGCATCAGAGCACAGATGGGTTGTGCATCGGAGACAGAGACCGCTCTGTTCCAGTGGTTGGCACATTCAGAGAGCTTCACTGTGCATACAGTGGGAGTGCAGCTTCTGTATAACATCAGTGCTGACCTTTCCGAGGCTGGGATTGTTGCCTGGGAGTGGTCAGCCTGCGAGTACCCCCTCTCTGGCATCTGCACAGTGCCTGGGGAGAGCGTGGGTTCCCATTCATCTCCTGGACCTTCACCTGGTCCTTGCAGCCCGATCAAATCGTAGCAACGTGACGAAACAACGCACCTCAACTCCAAGAGTCCAACCCTCCGCTCATCCGTTCCACCCTGTATCTGATCACATCACCCCCTTCCCCAATCCCTCTCTACCCCATTCCCCAATCCCACTCCACCCCCTTCCCAATCCCACTCCACCCCCTTCCCAATCCCACTCCACCCCCTTCCCAATCCCACTCCACCCCCTTCCCAATCCCACTCCACCCCCTTCCCAATCCCACTCCACCCCCTTCCCAATCCCACTCCACCCCCTTCCCAATCCCACTCCACCCCCTTCCCAATCCCACTCCACCCCCTTCCCAATCCCACTCCACCCCCTTCCCAATCCCACTCCACCCCCTTCCCAATCCCACTCCACCCCTCCCCAATCCCACTCCACCCCTTCCCAATCCTTCCTAATCCCACTCCACCCCTTCCCAATCCTACTCCCACCCACTCCACCCCCTTCCCAATCCCACTCCACCCCCTTCCCAATCCCACTCCACCCCCTTCCCAATCCCACTCCACCCCTTCCCAATCCCACTCCACCCCCTTCCCAATCCCACTCCACCCCCTTCCCAATCCCACTCCACCCTTCCCCAATCCCACTCTTAGGGCTCTTTTATTCCAGTCCCACAGAAACATTAAGCAAAACAAAGATACAGCATGGAAACATGCCCTTTGGCCCACCAAATCTGTGCCAACCAACAATTACTCACTTTTATTCATTCTACTCTAATATTATTTTATACTCTCTCCCAACTGGCATCAATTCCCCCAGATTCTACCATTTATCTGCATTCTATGGGGCAATTTGCAGCGATCAATTAACCTGTCTATGTAGCGTGTCTTTGTGTTCTGAGGTCTTGAAGGCATAGAGAGTTTTGCATTGTAACATGAGTAGTAGATGTAATTGTACAGGTAATGTAAATGTAAGCAGCTCAGCGTTGTAACCATAACAGCTACAGATAGCATTTTGACAACTAACCGCATCTATCTGGCCCGCTGCAAAATAAACTATAATCTGTCTGAAGAACGGTGCAGACCCGAAACGTCACCTATCGTTTCTCTCCAAAGATGCTGCCTGATCTGCTGAGTTATTCCCGCACTTTGTGTCTATCTTTGGTATAACCTAGCATCTGCAGTTCCTTCTTCCCACAGTACATGGTGTAACTTTGCTTTAACCAACCATGCTAGAATACAAAAAAAGGACACAAAATGCTGGAGTAACTCAGGCAGCATCTTTCGAAAACATGGATAGGTAACATTTTGGGTCAGGACCAACCTGAAGAAGGATCTCAACCAGAAATGTCACCTATCAATGTTCTCCAGAGATGCTGCCAGACCGACTGAGTCACTCCAGCATGTTGTGTCTTTTTTTTGTAAATAATCAGCATCTGCAGTTCCTTCTATCTACATCCTATAGTCTAGAATGTCTGAACTGATAGGTTATCCTGCTATAACACAAGTTGGTTTACATTTTACAAGTTGGACATGTATGGGATGTGGGAGGAAACCGGAACGCCATGGGGAAACCCACGCGGTCGTAGGGAGAACGTGCAAACTCCACACAGAGGTCAGGATTGAACTTGGGACTCCAGTGCAGCTCCACAGTGTCCACGAGCTAGCAGTTATTGCAAAACAACCCTTATGGCATTGGAAATTAGTTTCTATTGGCATGGAATATCAATGCTTTGGATTTTAATCATTGTTTGAGATGTTAGGAAATGTTGATAAAAGTTCAAGAAAGCCTGTGGAACGATGAGCAGTGATACATACCCAGCCCCAGCAGATGTGCACAGACAGATGTGTGAGAGAACAGCCGGTAAAAAGGGAATGGACAATGCAGGCACAGTCATGGAGTTGCAGAGCACAGAAGCAGCCCCTTCACCCCACCATGCTGACCGCTTTGCTGACCAGACTCCTATTTATCCTCCTCCTCCCATTTAATTTTCATTGGAGACTCTCAAACTAAAGCCACTTACAATCTGATCCCAATAGACTCCCACTTGCTCATTGACTCCGGGAGTTCATGTTCATAAGTGATAGGAGCAGAATTAGGCCATTCATCCCATCAAGTCTACTCTGCCATTCAATCATGGCTGATCCATCACTCCCACTTAGCCCCTTCCTTCTTCCCATAAACCATGACACCCGTACTAATCAAGAATCTATATATCTCAAATATCCATTGCTTGGCCTGAATAGCGTTCTGCGGTAATGAATTCCACAGATTCACCACCCTCTGGCCAAAGAAATTCCTCCTCATCTCCTTCCTAAAGGAACATCCTTTAATTCTGAGGCTATGACCTCTGGTCCCAGACTCTCCCACTAGTGGAAACATCCTGTCCACATCCGCTCCCCAGCTTTGCACTATTCAGTAAGTTTCCATGAGCCCCCCCCCCCCCCCCCCCCCCCCCCACATCCTTCCTCAGATATGGTTCAAGATTGCTCACAATAAGGGTATTGGACAAGTTGTAGAAGCAGTGACATTTTGCGGGCAATGAGGAAAGAACAAGGAAGCGGACAAGTTCGATAACTTTCCGAGGGCGCCGACAGAAGCTGGATAAGGCAAACTGGGATATGGTTCCCCGTTCTATTAGCAGGATCTCCATGCACAAACTCGCCCTTGTACGAGGCAACAATTATGACAAGAAATCTTTGACAAATCGCTCCCCTCCTCCACCCTAAGCCATTCAGCCAGCTCAAATCTCATTTTGAAAGATTCCCTGAGTCCTGAGATCTAAGCATTTATATTACGCTTAATGTAATAAGATCTCGCAAATCTTTTTATAGTTTAAGCTACTTTAGCATGTGTTGTGCGGTGCAGGTGGGGGTAAGGGGAGGGGGTGGAGAAGGAGGAAGTGGAGTGGGAGGCAGTGGGTGGGTGTGAGAGAACGTGGAGTTTGGAATGTAAGTGTTATGGGGAGGCTGCTAAAATGCAAGGCTGTTTATGTGCTCAGCACACATGTGTACTGTTTAATAATTGACCCGGCGGAGATAGGGAGTTTAATGTTCCAAGTGTGGGCTTTGATTTGTGGCAGCGGATAACTAATGGATTTATGAGGAGCTCTGACAGTCTGGATTGAGGGATGCCGTGTCAGCCCGCAGTTTCTTTAAACCCCGGGCATCATCTGATCTTCCTGAGGAAGGCTGGAGGAGGTGGAAGGGAAGTGGTGCGGTTTGCGTTTTCTCTGTACGCCCTGACCTTTGGTCAAATCTGTTCAGCCTGTGTGGAGTTGCTGGGATTTTACTTGAATGGGCAACGCATCCACCCAAGCGGTTGTCCATCCTTCTGCCATCCCTTTCCCTGCTGGAGAAGCGATTGAATGCGTGCCTAGCAGGCAGAACTGCCAGCTTGCTGCCCCGTGACACCCGTGCAGCCTCGTGGTGCAGCTTCCTTTCCCCCCCCCCCCCGGCGCCCAGATACCCAGCACGACCTGTCGGTGGCAATGGAGGACTTCTGGACGCTTCGGCCCTTCTATGGTAAGATCAGCTCTGTTGGAGGTTTGCTTGCAAGAAGTCGGGACCGGTGTCCTTACACGGGTTACCTGGTCCGTATTCAACTCATGGTTAACTCACCACAAGACGAGGCTAGCAGTGGAATTCACCTGATGCCAGGGTCAGCACTAGGGCACACAGGCCTGGAGTTGTGTGTATTCCCATTTGCCTTGGATCTGTGGTTTGGTTGTTGCTCCCTATCCTGCATCCCCTCTCCACCCCTCCACAAGCCACCTGCCATATTGAATGTGCCCCATCCCCTCAGTCAAGCCAAGCAGCCAATGGAACCGGCCCGACAGAGGAACCCGGGTTTCAGAAAAACTTCATCAAGGTCTTCACCATCGTTCAATCTTGATCATTTTTCCGCATGGTCTTAATGGGCCGGAGGGCCTATGTCCATGCTGATTGACAGTGAGGATGTGGGTATCAGAGGCAGGGCCAGCATTTATTGCCCATCCCTCATGGCCCCAATGCAGACTGGCTGACCACTGGTGAGTCACATAAAAGCTGCACTGGGTAGGTTTGGCCAATTTCCTCCCCCTGAGAGAGAGATATGAAACAGAAAGGTTTTTACAACAATTCAATAGTCTTCTGTGTGTTCCTTTTTAAATTCCAGGATTGTTAACAAAATCTAAAGTCCAAAAGATACCATGGTGGGACTTTGGTTATTTGGTTATTACTAAACCACTGCACCTATGAAGGTTTAACTAGAGTATAGGGTGGTCGGTGTGGACTCGGTAGGCCGAAGGGTCACCCTTTAGTGTAGTAACTTTAAAGTTACTGCAAAATGCTGTTCTGGACAGGGCAGCATGGTGGCGCAGTGGTAGAGTTGGTGCCTTGCAGCGCCACAGGCCCGGGTTCAATCCTGACTGCTGATTCTGTCTGTATGGAGTTTGTACATTATCCCCGTGACCTGCGTGAGTTTTCTCCAGGATCTCCATTTCCTCCCACACTCCAAAGACGTACGGGTTTGTTAATTGGCCTAGGAAAAGACTAAACTATCCCAAGTGTGTGTAGGATCCGTGGATCACTGGTCTGCGTGGACCTGGGGGCTGAAGTGCCTGTTTCTGCGTTTATCTTAGTTTTATCTGTAGACTTAATTAAACTAGACAGCAGTGGTTCAAGGAGGCAGCACACCAGCACTTAGGGCAACTAGGGATGGGCAATAATGGTTCATTGGTGCTTTTATTGTTATTTGCAAATGTTTAGTTTAGCGATACAGCGTGGAAACAGGCCCTTTGGCCCATCGAGTCTGCGCCGACCAACGGTCCCCGCACACTAGCACTATCCTACACACACCAGGGACAATTTACATTTAGAGCAAGCCAATTAACCTGCAAACCTGTACGCCTTTTGGAGTGTGGGAGGTCGGGATTGAACCCAGATCCCCGCACTGCAAGTTCTACCACTGTGCCACCATGCCGCCCATCTAGCGCATACAGTCCAGTAACGTATTGCCATACCTAAGCACATCCTTGATTAGCAAAGTGTACAGAAATAGTCTACAGAGCCGCATGTGAGAGGCGCCATGTTTTGTTGCCATTTCCGCCAGTCCACTCTCTAGTTCTTATGAGCGAAGCATGATCCAGGCAAGGCCGGGCTGCTGTGGGCTTCCAGCCAACGCCGTCCATGGATGTAATGTCCCTCTCCTCGCCCATCCAGCTTTGTGCCCCCGGGGCCTCTCCCACAGCCGACCTTGTGGGGGCGGTAGGCCACTCCCCGGCTCCCTCTCCTCCCAGCCTTGATCCCCACCCATCACGTTCATCGTTGGAGACATTGCTGTCTCCATCCTCCTGCTCTCTGGTTTTCATTGGATGAGCAGGGGCCGGTTCTGCAGCCTCCCCCCTCCAGGCAGTTCTCCACCAGGTCTTGGGTTTGGTCGCAGGGATGAGTACGGGCCGGCACAGCCGCTCTCTTCCTGCAGTCCGTGGTCCACCGGGTCCTCCGACATGTGGCCGTCTCACTCTCTGCAGACAGCGGTCTGCCTTGTCCTCCAACTAGTGGCCGGCTCGGCGGCTCTCTCATGGCATGATGGGAGCTGCCGCACTGTGAGCTGGGAGCTGGAGATGTTAATCATAATAATAATAATCTTAATCATAATCGTAGTTTATTAGCCAAGTATGAGGAATTTAGTTTGCCATACAGTCATACCAAAAAAGCAATAAGACATACAACTACATAAAAAATTGACATAAACATCCACCACAGCGGCTCCTCCACATTCCCCACTGTGATGGAAGGCAATAAAGTCTTATCTTCTTTCCTCCCCGCAGTCGGGGGAGTTGAACCATCTGCAGTCTGGGTGATTGAAGCTCCCGCGATCGGGGCAGACGTAACTCCCGCGATCGGGGCAGACGTAACTCCCGCGATCGGGGCAGACGTAACTCCCGCGATCGGGGCAGACGTAACTCCCGCGATCGGGGCAGACGTAACTCCCGCGATCGGGGCAGTAAAAGCTCCCGCGATCGGGGCAGACGTAACTCCCGCGTCGGGGCAGACGTAACTCCCGCGATCGGGGCAGACGTAACTCCCGCGATCGGGGCAGACGTAACTCCCGCGATCGGGGCAGACGTAACTCCCGCGTCGGGGCAGTCGTAACTCCCGCGTCGGGGCAGTCGTAACTCCCGCGATCGGGGCAGTCGTAACTCCCGCGATCGGGGCAGACGTAACTCCCGCGATCGGGGCAGACGTAACTCCCGCGTCGGGGCAGTAAAAGCTCCCGCGATCGGGGCAGACGTAACTCCCGCGATCGGGGCAGACGTAACTCCCGCGATCGGGGCAGACGTAACTCCCGCGATCAGGGCAGACGTAACTCCCGCGATCGGGGCAGACGTAACTCCCGCGTCGGGGCAGACGTAGCTCCCACGATCAGGGCATCGTAGCTCCCACGATCGGGGCAGACAAAGCTCCCGCGATCGGGGCAGACAAAGCTCCCGCGATCGGGCAGACAAAGCTCCCGCGATCGGGGCAGACGAAGCTCCTGCGATCGGGGCAGTCGTAACTCCCGCGATCGGGGCAGACGTAACTCCCGCGTCGGGGCAGTCGTAACTCCCGCGATCGGGGCAGACGTAACTCCCGCGGATTGGAGCTCGGGACTGCGGGCACCATGTTGTTAAAGTCCACAGGCCACATGGAGCTTCCAAAAAAAATGATTCAAAGAAAAGTGATTTTGGTTCAAAGTGTGCTTTGCTAGTATACATTTAAGTTACGACAAAGTCCTTGCAAATATTAGTCTTATCTTTCCGGCCGCAATGCCATAACTTTATGACCTTTTATGAGCAGGTGAGCTGGCATTTATCCAAAATTCATGGGGCGGGATTATTAAAAGGACCTTGCCCTCTTAACAAAGCTTCCTCCTCCTCGTTTAGTATCATTAGAAGTATGAGTTTCTCAGATTACTTTCACAGTAAATGTAGGGGTGAGCAAGCAGGTTTGCATGTCCAATAGCACGATGCCAGGAGATTAGTTTACACTTCATTACCACAATTTGAAATAGGCACAATTACATTTGGAAAACAAACCCATTGTTTCCTAAGATTGTGAAGCGCCAGTTAAGGAGATATCCCTGAAAGAAAAATTGTGTGGAATTGCTGACAAGAAGTGAAAAGAATTTCAGTGAGGGACGACAGAGACGCGGAATGGGGGGGGGGTTGTTTGATCGGAAGGAAGCATAAAATTGTTCACAGATTTCTTTCATTTGCTGTTAAGACATGGGCAGTGGTGGCAAAGCTGATATTTACTGCCTCTCCCACGGTGCCACTCAGAAGGTAATGGTAGCGGTTTGAACTTTATATATTTTCAGCGTGAATAAGAGATAGTTCTGTAAATGTTTAATTGCTGTAATGTCCACCATTGCCGTGTTATAGTCTGGTGCACTGCCACTTCGTCTCCGTCAGGGAAGTGAGAAATTAATTTTATGACACTAATTGCTCATGAATATGCTGCTCTTCACAGACAAAACCCCAGCTACAAATCTGACCTAGCAGGTTTATGAATCTTGTTTAAGAATAGGGGGATAGATGTTGTGAATACGCAGTGTCTTTTACCCAAAGTAGGGGAATCGAGAACCAGAGGACATAAGTTTAGAGTGAGAGGGGAAAGGTTTAATAGGAACCAATCAGGCAACGTTTCCCACACAAAGGGTGGTGGGTATATGGAACGAGTGTCCAGTGGAGGGAGTTAAGGCAGGTCGGATTTCAGCGTTTAAAAGACATTTGGAGACGTACATGGAGAGGGCTTTGGGCCAAACACAGGCAAGTGGGATTAGTGTAGATGGGGCATCTTGGTCAGCATGGGTAACTTGGGCAGAAGGGCCTGTGTCCTTGCTCTTATGACTTTAAGATCTGGGCAAGCCTTCTACTTCCTTCTGCAGCCAATTCCATTTTTATATCTTTGCTCTTTCCCATTCTAATCAGCAAGTTCCTATCAGCAGTACCTCCGGTTTCCTCCCACATTCCAAAGACGTACAGGTTTGTGGGTTACTTGGCTTCAGTAAAGATTGTAAAGTGGCCCTAGTGTGTAGGATAGTGGTCAAAGGGCCTGTTTCCGCGCTGTATCTCTAAATTAAAAGTAAACTAGAAGCCTGATGACAGAGGGGCAGACGCTGTTCGTGAGTCTGGTGGCACACGCCACCGTCACAGTTTGTCCCACACCTCCTGCTCCAGGTGAACATGGACAATGCTGAATACGCCCAGCATCATTCACCAGAATGATCCCAGCAATGAGTGGGTTAACACAATGAGCTTTTGATGGCACTGGGCTTGTACTCACTGGAATTAGGAAAGATGAGGGGGACACCTCATTGAAGCTTACCAAAATGGTGAAAGAGTGGATGTGGAGAAGATGTATCCACTAGTGGGAGAGCTCTAGGACCAGAGGCCATAGGCTCAGAATAAAAGGACGTACTTTTCGAAAGGAGGAAGGAGTTTTTTTCAGTCAGAGGGTGGTGAATCTGGAATTAATTCACACGACTGTGGGGGTCAAGTCAATGGATATGTTTAAGGCAGAGATTTATAGATTCTTGATTAGTGTGGGTGTCAGGTTCTGGGGAGAAGGCAGAAGAATGGGGTTGAGAGGGAAAGATAGATCAGCCATGATTAAATGGTGGCGCGGACTTGATGGGCCGAATGGTCTAATTCTGCTCCTAGAACTTATGAAATTGATAAGGAGGAGATGACCAGTTACCACTGATCTTCCCAGCGATGCCCAGTTCCCCAGAATGAGTCAGAAGATTTAGACTTCAGTGAGTTGGGATCAGAGTTCACTGCACACTGTGACGGGAAGATTTTAATATTTCAAGGCCTGGCGAGGCTCGAAGGTGAGGCAGACACGTTGCAATCGTGTAACATACATTTTATAATTTGTTAATGAGGGCTAGTTGTTCACATTGCATGATATGTTAGTTGAATCTGCAAGGAGTTTGGATCTCGTTACCAGTGCTGGTCGTCCAAACCATATCAGCAACATAGTCACTCCTTAAATACATGCACTTGATTGCCTCACAGATGCCAACAGAGCAATTGCGTTCCATTCTCCAGGGTGACCCTGAGCACGCTGAATTCATCAGACGTTTTGGTCTCTCACCTCCCCTTTCCACATTCGGTCCCCCCCTCCCCTAGACACGAGAGTGGGTTTGAACTTGAGTGAGTCCACCTGATAAGACACAAAGTGCAGGAGTAACTCAGTGGGTCAGGCAGCTTCTCTGGAGGAAAAGGATAGGTAGGTAGTGTTTTGGGTCAGGACCCTTCTTCAGACTTTCCATCTGTTTGTGTGAGAGAGAAATAGAATCAGTGAATAAAAAGAGAGAAAACGGGGAGCAAAATCAATGAGGAGAGAGCGAGAGCTAGGTAGAGAGAGAGATGGAGGGAGGGAGAAAGGGGAGAAGAGTCAGAAAATAAGAAAGAGAGATGGGAAGGGAGGGAGGGGGAAGGAAAGAAGGAAATAGTGAAAGAGGGAGTGAGAAAAAGAGAGTGAGCGCGTGCGTCTGCACTGTAAGCTCATGCTTATCCAAGCACCAGGCAAGCCTGAAGTGACAGGTTCTGGAGGACAGCTTGTCCCATTTTAGGACGCGCGGTCTATCGGGCAAAACAATCTATTTTTGGATGTACTCATTCATATTTACTTTTGAGCCCAAATGCACAGTTCTAATTAATATTTTCATGGCTTTTACATTTGCCGTCCCTGCCCTTTCTGCAGGCACATGGCAGCAGATGTGCGTATGTTTTATGTATTGTGTTTTGGTTGCACACGGAGCCACGGTGAAGAACGCTCAGTGCCTGAAGATAGACCCAAAGTGCTGGAGTAACTGGGGGGGAGGGGGCAGGCAGCATCTCTGGAGAAAATGGATGGGTGACAATTTGTGCCAGAACCCTTCTTCTGACTAAAAGTAGTGGGGAGGGGGTAATGGAGATAGAAAAAGGCCTTTTCCTACCTTCAGTGCCCCCCCCCCAACCCCCTTTTACTTTCACTGAGGGCAGAGACCCTGGTTCAATCCTAACTGTCTGTATGGAGTTTAGGGCAGAGTGGTGCTGTTTGTTATACGTTCTCCCTGTGACTGCGTGGGTTTTCTCCGGGTGCTCTGGTTTCCTCCCACACTCCAAAGACGTACAGGTTTGTAGCCTGATTGCCTTGGTGAAATTGTAAATTGACCCTAGTATGTAGCATTGTGTTAGTGTGTGTGAATTGCTTGTCAGCACAGACTCAGTGGCCGAAGAGCCTGTTTCCTTGCTGCATCTCAAAATGAACAAAGCTAAACTGCTCAAGTGAGTCACTACTTCCCTCACCATCTCGGGCAAGGGTTGGAAGAGTAGTCATCACTGCAATGCACGGTGGTTTGTATGGAACAAAGTACCAGAAACAGCAAGCTGATGAAGACCAGATCATCCATTGCAGTAATGTTGACTGAGGGGAAGTCATTGACTGGAAATAATTATCACTGCTCTTCTTTAAAATGTTGCTCTGGAATTTCTTCTATCTTCCATGAGGTTAGACAGTGCCTCAGACTAATGTTTAATTTGCAAGATGCACTGCGAAGTAGGAGCCTGCACAGCGTCTCAGGAATCCTCCACATTCTACATAAGGCTTACTGAGTGTCTTTGGGACCACTGTTCAATGCAACCAGAGGCCAAGTGCTCCACGGGGAATCACTGCACCAGCGGCTGGGCTAATGGGATGGGTGAGCAGGAGGAGTCAAAAAATGGGGAGCAAGAAAATGGGGGGGATTGCTTACAGGACCAGAGACACGGGTGCTGTCTGCATTGAGTTCGTACACTCTCCCCTGACCGCGTAGGGTTTCTCCGGGTGCTCCGGTGTTCTTCCCACATCCCAAAAACGGGCAGGTTTGTAGGTTAATTGGCTTCTGTAAATTGTCCCTAATGTGCGGGATAGAACTAGTGTATGGAGTAATCGCTGGCCGGCGCGGACTCGATGGGCCAAAGGGCCTGTTTCCACGCTGTATCTCCCAACTAAACTAAACTTTACAGCCACTGCCACGTGGTGACATTACTGCCAGACAACAGTGATTAGGGAGACACAAGGAACTGCAGATGCATTGGAGTAACTCAGCAGGTCAGGCAGCATTTGTGGAGGAAATAGATAGGCGATGTTTTGGGTCAGGACCCTTCTTCAGACTGATACATACTGATTAATGTGGACTTTAGGAGGAGAGGAACACCCCTGTGCCCTGTCCCCATCAAGGGTGTGGATGTGCAGTTTACCAGGGAGTACAAATACCTTGGAGTGTACCTGGACAATAAACTGGACTGGTCCAGGAACGCTGAGGCCCTGTGCAAGAAGGGACAGAGCCGCCTGTACTTTTTGAGACGGCTCCGCTCCTTCAACATCTGCAGTAAGATGCTGCAGATGTTCTACCAATCGGTGATAGCCAGTGCCATCTACTTCGCTGTCGTGTGCTGGGGCAGCAGGGCGAAGGCCACAGCCGCCCCCATGGGATTAACAAACTGATCAGGAAGGCTGGCTCCGTCCTGGGGGTGGAGTTGGATTCATGGGAGGTGGTCTTGGAGGGGAGGATGCTCCTCAAACTGCGGAGCATCCTGGACAATACAGCTCACCCCCTCCTTGACACACTGGTCAACCGGAGGAGGACCTTCAGCAACAGACTGGTTGCACCAAGATGCAGGACAGAACGCCACAGGAGATCCTTCTTCCCTGTGGCTATCATACTGTACAACTCCTCCTCCTTCTGTCGTGGGGTAGATTGACACCCCTCCAACCTATTCCCCAATCTTTGCACATCCCCAATCCTTTCCACTTTGGCACTTTAATGCTATGTTTCATGAATTTTGTGATTTATGGCTGTTGGCAGATCGATTTCCTTCCTGGGATAAACAATGTTCTGTCTTATCGTATTAGGGAGAAACTGTTCCCCAGTGTAAGAAAACTGCATTACAAGAGGCTGAGAGGATGAAGAGGGACCTCATTGAAACTTACCGAATAGTGAGGGGCTTGGATAGCGTGGATGTGAAGAGGAAGTTTCCACTCGTGGGTGAATCTAGGACCAGAGGCAATAGCGTCAAAATAAAAGGACGTACCTTTGGAAAGAAAGATTGACACAAAATGCCGGCGTACATCAGCGGGACAGGTTGCATCTCTTTAGAGAAGGAATGGGTGACATTTCGGGTCGAGACCCTTCTTCAGACTGATCTCCTCCATAGTCAGAGTGAGGCCCAGTGCAAATTGGAGGAACAGCACCTCATATTTCACTTGGGCAGCTTACACCCCAGCGGTATGAACATTGACTTCTCTAACTTCAAGTAACCTTTGCTTTCCCTCTCTCTCCATCCCTCCCCTTCCCAGTTTTCTGACCAGTCTTACTGTCTCCAACTACTATTTGCTTTGTTGTTACCTTCTCCCAGCTAACAATGATCTATTCTACATTTTCCTTGATCTCCATTCCCTTCATCCTGTTTTCACACCTTACTTCCTTACTTATGCACCTCCCTCTCCCCTGACATCAGTCTGAAGAAGGGTCTCGACCCGAACCGTCACCCATGCCTTCTCTCCCGAGATGCTGCCTGTCCTGCTGAATAACTCCAGTATTTTGTGTCCATCTTTGGTTTAAACCAGCATCTGCAGTTCCTTCCTACCTTTGGAAAGGAGATGAGGAGGAATTTCTGTAGTCAGAGAGTGGTGAATCTGTGGAATTCATTCCCACATACAGCTGTGGAGGCAAAATCAATGGATATTTTTCTAGGCGGAGATTGACAGATTCTTGATTAGTACGGGTGTCAGGGGTTATGGGGAGAAGGCAGGAGAATGGGGTTGGGGAGAAAGATAGATCAGCCATGATTGAATGGAGGAGTAGACTTGATGGGCCGAATGACCTAAAACTACTCTAACTACTCTAACTCTACTCTACTTAAACTTATGAAGAAATCTGATTCCCACACAACATCCGCCCTCTGCAGATGAGTGTGTGCTCTCCAACATTGAATAATAGTGTACGAAGCAAGAGTGAATAGAAGGGCAGAATATGTACGCTGCTGCCTGGCTGAATGTTGATATTTTCCCTTTAGCCTCATGACTTCTTTCTGCAATGTTAGAAACCGTTTCCTTTGATCCCAAAATATCTTTAACTTAAGTTAACCACAGTTGAACCACTATTCCGCCTGTGTTTTTGTGGTTTAAGGGATATTTATTTGTTGTAAACTTGGAAGTATTTCGTTAAATGTTGGCCATTGTTTACCCACTGACATGCCTTTCAATATAGTTTCCTGGCTCAGCACAGCCAACTCACTTCTCATACATTTGAGGTTAGCTTTGTTTAGTGTAAAGTCTCTGGTTTCTGACTGAACTAAATCCCTTTTGGTGTTCATATAAAATTCCATCATACATACCCTCTCTGGTTACAAACACCCAACTTTTGTCCAACCTGCATATAGGATCGAGTGTTTGGGAGAATGACAGGATGGATTTGCCAGCTGCAGTAGGATTGCAGGCATCTTCTGCTCTCTGGGAACTGGGGTTGCAATAATATCTGAAGGGCTGAGTTAAATGGCCTGCTTGAACAAAACCGATGAGTTCCTTCAGCAGTTTGTTTGTTGCTCCCGATTCCAGCATCTGCAGACTTGCTCAGGCATGGGCTTTTTACCATGGTGATCTAAAGATTCACCTTGTGTATATTCCAGAAATTGCTAATTATGTCCCAATGATAATTGTGTTATTCTCTTTACATGTTCCTCTAATTTCCTGAATTTTATTGTTCTTTGTGGTTCTACATACATCTCCCTTCAATGTCTTCTGCAATTCATTTTTTTCTCTACCCAACCTGATCTGACCCAAACGGTCAACCATTCCTTCTCTCCAGAGATGCTGCGAGCCACTGAGTTACTCCAGCATCTTGTGTCTATCTTCGATGTAAACCAGCATCTGCAGTTCCTTCCACGTACACTGATTCTGCCTTGTTTGCCTCATAGTCTGGTTTTCTTAAGTACCCTCGTATATTTAATTCTCAACATTGATCAATTTGCAACCTGTCTCTCAAATGGCTGAAACAAGGAACTGCAGATGCTGGTTTACAACAAAAGACAAAGTGCTGATGTAATCTGGTGTAATCCAGCAGGTCTGAAGTCTGAGGACAGGTCCCAACCCGAACATCACCTATCCATGTTCTCCAAAGATTTTGCCTGACCCTCTGAGTTACTCCAGCACTTTGTGTCTTCCACTCTCTGTAATGTCTGTTGGAATGCATCAATCATACAGAAATGGGAAAAGGCCTTTTAACCCATTGAGTCCATGGCAACCATCAACCACCCATTTACACCAGTCCTTCATTAATCCTATTTTTAAAATTGGAGTCACAGAGAATAGGAACAAACACTTCAGCCCACCGTGTCTGTGCCAACCATAATAATCTCTCTACTTTCTTACTGACCCCCCTCCTGAGTCAGCCTTACACGAGGGATAATTTACAACAGCCAACTAACCTATCAACCCACATGTCTTGAGGATATGCGTGGAAACCGGAGCACCCCGGGGGAGAACCCACGTGTTTCCAGGGAGAATGTGTAAATTCCAAACAGATAGCACCGGAGATCAGGATTGAACCCTGGTCTCTGGCAATGTGACGCAATGGCACTACCAGTCATGCCACTGGGCATCCCGCTTGTGCCATCAATTTATCTATCTTGCAATAATTACTGCTTGCAGACAGATAAAGTGTCTTCAATTTAGCCTTTTTTTTCATTTTTCCTTGCGTTGCCACTAATTGGAGGTGTGAATTATTGCTGTGTGCCTCGTCCCTTCTTCACACACCTTCATTATCGTTATTAACTGTGTTCTCTTCGACACCAGATCCACCACCCCACACTGCGCCCAATGATCAGGCTAAGCTCTTATCTACATATTGGTATTGGTTTATTATTGTCTCGTGTGCTTAGATACAGTGAAAAACGATGTTTTGCTAACCAAACAAATAGTGCAAAAGAGATTGCAGAATAAAGACTTGGTTGCAGAAAAAGCACAGTTTTTGAAACAAAGGGCAAGGGCTGCAACAAGGTTGCTTGGATGATTTGGAATTTATCCTTAGCAAATGGGAGGTCTGTTCAAGCGTCTGATAAAAGCGTGGAAGAGGCTGTTTTTTGTTTAATTCTTTTACTA
Organism: Okamejei kenojei; assembly: GCA_035221665.1. Lineage (NCBI taxonomy): Eukaryota > Metazoa > Chordata > Chondrichthyes > Rajiformes > Rajidae > Okamejei > Okamejei kenojei. Next base: position 28,644,223 of record CM069140.1, on the reverse strand, counting down.
TCCCTTACTTCAGAATGCACTGACTTGTTCACCACACTCCTCCTGCTAGTCCTTTCCTTTTGACATGCCCACAGCCTGATTTAATATTTCTTATTCTACTCTCACAATCCATTTTCCTTTTCCTTATACATTTCTTGGAAAATTCTTTGGTGAATTCTCCATTCATTCTCAACGTATTTCTGGCAACGTTATAAGCCCTTTCTTCAATTTAAAACTGTTTTCGCCTCCTCCTTTAATCCATTGTCGGACCTCTTGTCATGTTTTTGTGCCTTGGAAGAATGTGTATTTTCTGCAATTGTATATTCGTTCTATAAATGTTAGCCAATGCCTGTCTGCAGGCATTCACTAAAATATAGTTTGCCGAATTACTGTCGCCAAATTGCCCCAAACTATTTGAGAGTTTCCCTCGCTTGGTTTGGAAACCTTGGTGTCCGATTGAACTACAGCACGTTTGATGTTGATGTAAAATTCTGTCACATTATTGTCATTCTTCCTTCAGGACACTCTCTAACAACATGAGCATTAATTAACCCTCTCTGGTTGCACAGACAAGATCTTGTTTTGGGTCGGGGCCCATTGTCGGTGAGAGCAGGAGAGCTTCTTCAAAGTTGTCATATCTTAAGATATGATTAGGGTGGAGCAATCAGTACCACCAGGGGGCGCCGCACACGGGCAGCCTCGCCAACAACCTGTCTGTCCTTTCGTCTTTGGTTTGATATTTTGAGTGTGTTTTAAAGTTTGTGTTCAAGTTCTCTGTTTTATATGGGGGGGAATTTCTTGGGCAATCTGGTCATTATTTTCCACTTTCTCTGGGAGCTGTGCTAAACATACACCTGTCTGCGATTTTCCCAAGTTACAACAGTTTCGAAGACAGGGAAGGAGATGATAATAGTTCCATAGTTACAAAACATTGCAGGTAGAGATGAGGCAAAGCATTTTCCTCGTAAGAACACTGAACCTTGAAGAGAATTGATTACAGAACTCTGGCTGGGGCTGAGTGACCATGCATAATCCCACAATGGTGTTGGATTGGTTCATTATTGTATCATGATGCAGTGAAGCACTTTGTTTTATTGTGCTGTCCAGGCAACTCATACCATGCATGATTACAATCAGCACTCAAAAGAGAAAATAAACAGATAGTGTAGAATGTTGCATTTCAGTTACAGATAATGTGCAGACAAATAAAGTGGCTGGAATGCATCCATAGCATATCAAACCATTCAAGAATCTGATAACAGCAGATTCAATTGTTATTGCAATTTTTTCAAGCTGTTGTATCTTCTGCCCAGCAGGAGAAGGGAGAAGCAAGAAGTGAGTTGTTCTTGATCATGTTGCCTGTTATTCTAAGGAAGCATGAAATGTAGATGGAGTCAGTTGGGGGAGGTAAGTGATGGACTAGGCTGCTTTGCAAACTCCCTGCAGAGTAATTGCTATACCGAGCCGTGATGCATACCGATAGAACGCTTTCAATGGTGAATCTGCAGAAATTGGTGAGAATCATTGGAAGACATCCTTAGTCCTTTGAGGAGAGAGTGGTGTTGAGGTGCCTTCCTGGTCATAGTGTCAATATGGTTACTGGGACAAATTGTTGGTGATATTTACACCTAGGAACCTGGAGCTCCCAACCATCTTGACCACAAGAAATTGCAGAGAATTGTAGACGCAACCCAAACCATAACCATCCTCCCTTCCATTGACTCCATTTACGCCTCATGCTGCCTCAACCAAGGCCACCAGCATAATCAAGGATGAGTCTCACCTCATCAGGCAAGTGACATAAAAATGTGAAGACACACACCTCCAGATTCAGGGACAGTTTCTTCCCAGCTATTATCAGGCAATTGAACCATCCTATCAACAACTAGAGAGCAGTCCTGAGCTACTATCTACCTCATTGGAGACCTCGGACTATCTTTGATCAGACCTTACTTGAAGGCAGATTATTATCAGAATGGTGTCAGATCAGGAAAAGGGGAAGTGCAATGGGGCCTGGGTGTGCTTGTACATCAGTCACTGAAAGTAAGCATGCAGGTACAGCAGGTAGTGAAGAAGGCTCATGGCATGTTGGCCTTCATTGCAAGAGGATATGCGTTTAGGAGCAAGGAGGTCCTACTGCAGTTGTGAGACCGCACTTGGAGTATTGTGTGTAATTTTGGTTTCCTAATTAGAGGAAGGACATTATTGCTATTGAGGGAGTGCAGCGTAGGTTCACCAGGTCAATTCCCAGGATGGCAGGACTGACATATGATGAAAGAATGGGCTTTAATTCACTGGAATTTAGAAGGATGAGAGGGGATCATTCTTAAAGGATTGGACAAGATAGATACAGAAAAAATGGTCCCGATGTTGAGGGAGTCCAGAACCTTATTCTTAGTTTAAGAATAAGGGGTAGGCCATTTAGGACTGAGATGAGGAAAAAGAAAGTTCACCCAGAGAGTTGTGAATCTGTGGAATTCGCTGCCACATAAGGCAGTGGAGACCAATTCACTGGAAGTTTTCGAGAGTTAGATTTAGCTATGGGGGCTAAAGGAATCAAGGGCTATGGTGGGGAAAAAGCAAGAACGTGGCACTGATTTTAGGCGATCAGCCATGATCATATTGAATGGCGGTGCTGGCTCGAAGGGCCGAATGGCCTACTCCCGCACCTATTTTTCTATGTTTCGATGTTCTATGATTGTCTTGCACTATGTTCTATGATTATCTTGACGTTATTCATGTCATTCTCTATAATGTGTTTGTACACTGTGGATGGTTCGATTATAATTATGTATTGTGTTTCTGCGACTGGATAGCATGCAACAAAAGATTGTCACTGTACCTCGTGACAATAAACTAAACTCAAACTGCTCTCCCCCCCCCGTCTCCCCCTCCTCTCCTCTCTCACCCACCTCTCTGTCCCCCGCCCCCCGTCCCCCCATCACCACTTCAGCACCAGTGATACAGATGGGGTGTATACTCCGCCATGCTTCCTGACGTCACGGCTACCCCTTCCTTTTGCTGACATTGAGCGACGCTCGACTACGCTCTCTCCATCTCACGTCTTGTTGTTTGAGATGTGGCTTACTAAGGTGTGGTGCTGTCGTAGCCAAACTTGTCAATTGATTTCGAGCAGAATGCGGCCTCACCATCAGGACTGCCTGGATTAGGGGCATCTGGTTGCAGAGGGGTGCGCTGAGTCCTAGATCTAAGTTTGGAGATGTTTGGCTGGAATTATGTTGTTGAAGATGGAGGTAGTCTCCAAACAGGAGTCTGATCTAAACACAGATGCAACATGCTGGAGTGACAGGGGTCAAGCAGCATCCTTGGAGAACATGTCTAGGTAACGTTAGGGTTGTGGCCCCAACATGGATGTTCTCCAGAGATGCTGCCTGACCTGCTGAGCTACTCCTGTAGGTCGACACAAAATGCTGGAGTAAGTCAGTGGGACAGGCAGCATCTCTGGAGAGAAGGAATGGGTGACGTTTCAGGTCGAGACCCTCCTGTACTTTTGTACTTTGTGTCTATCTGTTTTTGTAAACTAGCACCTGCAGTTCCTAGTTTCTCCAGGAGTCCGATCTAGGTGTCCTTGTTATCCAGATGTTCCAGGGATGAGTGTGGGCTCGGGGAGATGGTTTCTGCTGTGGACCTGCGGCGGTAGTGGGTCCACAGTGGAGGCCATCTGGCTGATTGCGTGGGTTAGGTCTCATTTAAGTCGGGCTTCCAGCTGTTTAGTAGCTGAGGCGATCAGGCGGAGGGGCTGAACGCCAGGCTCGGCTGCTGCTGCTGCTGCTGCCGCCTTGTTCCTTTAAGGGAGCGGCGAGGAGTGCGGGCTCGCTGTCCGCAGCAGCGGCGGCAGCAGCAGCGGCAGCGGGGGAGCAGGGGGCCGGGGGGCCGGGGCGCCGTGTACAGCGGCCAGGAGCTGGCTCCTCGCATGTCCGGGAGCGGCCGGCACCGTGGGACATGAGAGGCGGTCGCCGGCCGCCGGCACCAAGTGTGAAGCGCCAGTAGGAGCGAGGCAGCGACATGTACGGCCACTACCATCCGCTGGTGAAGCTCCCCGTCACCTACAGCCGTGAGTACCCCTCCCTCTCCCCGCGATCTTTCCCTCCCTCTCTGCCTCTCTTATTCTCATTCTCTTTCTGTCTCTCTTTCTCTCTCTCCTTTCCTTCTCTCATTCTTTTTTCTCTGTCATTCTTTCTCTCTCACTCATTCTCTCACTCTACCCAACACTTTTTTTCTCTCTCTCACTTTCTCTCTCCATTTCCCTCTTTTACTCTCACTCTTTCTCTCTCTCTCACACTTTCTTCCCGAACACCTTTTCTCTCTCTCTCACTTTATCTCTCCCTCTCTCTCTCACTCTTTTTCTCTCTCACTTTTCACTCTCACTCTCCACCCCTCACTCTTTTTCTCCCTCCCCCCACTTTTTTTCTTTTTTCCCCCCTCGTTCTCTGCTCTCTTTCTCTTTTCCTCTCTTCTCCCTTTCTCTCTCTCTCTCTCTATCGCTCTCTTCTCTCTCTCTTATTGTCTCTCACCATTTATTTCATCACTTTCATCCCCGTTATGTCGTTATCTAGTTTTATTAATTAAATCTTTCCTTCCACTTATCTCGGGAAAGGGGACATTTTTATCTTTACCCATGTTCTTTTTCTGGGTCCATCTCTGGTCCCGGTACAAATGTTCCCTGAGATGGGATAGGTGTTGGACACTGGGATTGGGTGGGGGTTGTGCAAGAAAGCTGTCTAATCTCCACTGCCAGGTTCGTGTTTGAGTCCTGAGGTAGTTTGGTCATTCTGCCTAAGGTGCTGGTCAAATTTGCAGTGAATAAAACTGGTGTTTCCTTTCCCAAGTTCTCCTGCAGCATCTCCCCCTTCCCGAACCACCATTCCCCATTCCCCCTCCCACCCTGCTAGCACACATGTGTGATGGGATGGGATGATCAGTCCCACCCACAAGATGGACCTGGGACCAGCTCACCAGGCTTGTAATTGTGGTGTGTTCCTGGTTCCTCATATAATCCCACAGACAGAGAACTCTATCCAAGGCAGGATGATTGGCTACTCCCAGTGCTGGATGAGGAGCGAACATAGGACAGTTCAGCGAAGGAACAGATCCTTCGGCCTACAATGTCTGTACTGAACACAATGCCAAGACCAATTCTTATCTGCATGCACGTGATCCGCATTCCTCCATTCCGTGTATGTCCATGTGCTCCTTAAATGCCACTATCGTATCTGCCTCCGCCACCTCTGGCAGCGAGTTCCAGGCACCACTCTCTGTGAAAAAATAAAAACTGCCCCACACATCTCCTTTAAACTTAGCAACATAGCGCAACTTCAACTAAATATTGATGTGCAGCAGCCTCCGTGGAGAACATTCTAGAACAAGCTACAGCACATACCCACCCCGCTTCCTGTTGCTGCCATTTCTGGGCAGCAGCACCTCCTTTCATTGAGGGGCCGTTTGACCAGCAGCCAATATTTCCTCTCTGGATTCTGTGAATCTGACGATATTACAGCACACCATCTGTGTGATCACTACTTGTGCTCCTGAAAGTGCATTCTTTTAAATATCCCTATATCTGATGATCACTGATTTTTCTTTTCACTGTCCAGCAATACTGATAATCAGGCATGCTCTGGACTTTGACGCCTTTATAACCATTTTTTCTAGATTACTGGATGTTATTAATAGTCCTACACATTTAATTTGGTTTCTTGTTAGAAGCCACACAGTATTATACATTTCCAGGGTATTCACTAAGCTTCCAGGAAATGTGGGAAGCTGGGACCCAAGTGCATTGCAGTGGAACGTGGGCTCCCGGTGAGTTTTCGGGCAGTCCGGGGTCCAGTGAGATTTAGGGGTGCAGGATCCCGGTGCATTGTAGGGGTGTGCAGAGCCGTGCTGCGTTTCAGGTGACGTGAGGCCCCGGTGACTTACAAGGAAGTGCATCATGTATCATCTAGCAATGTTACAAAATTTTGAGATTTTAAAAATCAAGTCTGTAATTTATCCCATCAGATAAAGCATAGAAAGAAGTTTAATTTGACACCTAATTCACTTTCATATCTTCAGTATTAAAAAAGTTATGGCCATTTTCATACTCGGAAATTAGCACCTTGTTCCCCATTGACTTAACACAAAAGCTGTGATCTAGGACAGTCAAAAGCCCATAACTTTCTTAAAAATTAAGAGAACTCAATGAAATTTCAGTTATTATAGAATGAAGCATTCTGAAACAAATATGAAACAATATTACTTGGATGACCTGAAATTAAAACATATAATTAGTTAGATATCTAATTGTAGCTAATTACAAAATTCAATTACCAGATCTAAACAGCTATCAATTTCTTAAGAAATGATAAACATTTTTAAATTGTCTAAGTGTCCAAATAACATTCACACAATAATCCACAATATAACATGATTTTTAAATCTAATTTTCATGAATTTATAGGCCAAATGGAAGGAATTTAGTGTTTGATGCCTGTAAATTAATGGCCATTTAAAACAACTTGCGAGTGGGTTTTAGTGGAATGCGGTGGATTAGAACGATGCGGTTTGCGCTGAAGTCGGCAGGGAAAACACAGCCGGTTCATACATTTTTTCTTGTCCCCTTCTCGCAACATGAAAATGTGATTAAATGCTTCCTAAAAACCAAGTTTTTATATAAAAATAAACTGTCGCTTCTTTTATCGCCTGCGTTAGGTCCGTTCTGCTGTCGGCGTTCAGAGCTTTAGAAGATGATTTTTAAACTACTCTAGTTAATAAATAATCTAGCGTAGTTTAAAAATGACCATGAATGAAATGTCGGAGAGATTTCTCTTTAGCGACGAAATCGCCCGACATGGATCGATTTGGACTGTCTAGGGAAAAACGGCATTTTAAACCCGCCCCCCTCTGAAAGGCGCCAAAGTCACGCAAACGGGGAGCGGCAGAACTGCAGCGCCGCTAACGGTAGGTATTGTAACATACCTATATCATCCAGTGAGCCAAACGCTGAACTATCAACATTTCTGAATGATCAGACAGCGGATTATCAGAGTTTAAATGTGTTTTATGATGCGGCTTGTTAGTATGAAGTACTTCAGGGGCAAGGAGAGGATAAGTTAGATATAGTATAAATTGCCATCACCGTTAACCTGTAACATGTTGATGAGAGTGAGTTACGGGCTGGAGCCTACTGCAGAGGTCTAGCGTGGGCGACCTTTAATTGGTCGGTTAATGTTCAATGTGAATTCTCCCTCGCGTGAAAGGAAGTGAAAGAATGTGGGTGCGGATAGGATAAGATGGATTGATGTAACGGGGCTAGATGGTCAATGTGGACTCGGTGGGCTGAAGGACATGGTTCCATTCCGTCCGCTTCTTCATCCAATGTACCCAGGGTTCCCTGCCAAAATGTCAGGTGAAGTTCTTGGGGTGTCTATTCACACCGCACAGACTGTTGTGCTGCAAATTGAGTGGTGGTCCTCTTGCGGCACTGATTGTTCCACGAGGACAACATAGCTTTACAGGCAGAGTGGTGTTACAGGACGTAGAAGTGGTCTGGTCTATTCTACTGCAAAATTGCAGCTACGTGTAATTCAGTCTAAAGCCACAGGATGTAAATATTAGGGAACCTTATGACCAACTAGAGTCCAATTAACTCTACAGTTAATTACTGCTCGCAGGACCTTTAATTGAAACCAATTTGTAAGTGGTTAGATACCGCTAAAATCTAACATGCCACATATCAGAAGTTTTAAACATTTACTCACGTATCTGCAGTCCCACAGCTTGCGGGTTATGCTTGGAGTGGTGATAGTGAGGATTGTAAGAGAGTTCAACAAGACTTTGCTGCCTGACGAGAGGCAGGTGAGACTTAATACTGAGGAGAGCAAGGATAAGTGTTTTGGCAGAACAAAAAAAGGGAGACCATATGGGCCAAATAATATGGTTGTGTGGCGTCAGCCTAAACCCGGGCCACTTATGCTGGAGGCCCGGCACCGCTCCAGACTCGCGACGGCTCCGCGCCCTGCCTGGCACCGCTCCAGGCTTGCCACTTCCTCCGGTTCTGGGGGGGTCCTGTGGCGTCAGCCTAAACACAGGCCACTTATGCTCGAACCTTCGTCAGGAGATACGAGGGCGGGCATGTGACGTCATGGGCTAGTGGGAGTATCCTGGTACTTAAGGTCTCTCACCTCGAGACCTGGAGCAGTCAACAGGTAGCTGAGCCTGAGAGTACAACCTCGCTCAGCTACAGCAACATTGTAATATGGTTAGCGCACCCACCTAACGTGTCACTACTGAATAAACAACCGTTTGAACCGACCTGACGTCTCACCTTTATTCACCACGTATGGTGCCGCTACAGTTGTGATGTTTACTCTGGATTGGAGGGACTGAGGTACTAGAATCCTAGAGTCATACAGCGTGGAAACAGGCTCTTTGGCCCAACTTGCCCACACCGACCAACATGTCTTATCTACACTAGTCCCGCCTGCCTGTGTTTGGCCTATATCCCTCTAAATCTCTCCTATCCATGTACCTGTCTAAATGTTTCTTAAACATTGTAATAGTCCCTGCCTCAATTATCCCTTCTAGCAGCTCATTCTGTACACCCACCACCCTTTGTGTGAACAAGTTACCCTCAGATTCCTACTAAGCCTTTTCCCTTCACCTTAAACCAACATCCTCGAGTTCTCGATTCCCCTACTCTGGGCAAACGTCTGTGCATCGACCTGATTTATTCCTCTCATGATTTTACACACTTCTATAAATCACCCTTCATCCTCCTGCGGCCCAAGGAATAGAGTCTCCGCCTGCTCAACCCCCCTCCATAGCTCACGCCCGTGATTCCTGGCAACATCCTCGTGAATCTTCTGTGTATCCTTTCCATCAATGTCCATTTTAAAAGTGGCAGAGCAAGTTCAGAGAGCAGAGGTAGATAGAGTTATACTGCCCTATATATATATATATATATACATATATATATATATATATATATATATATATATATATATGGAAATTATACAGAAACAAGCCCTTTGGCCCAACTCGTTCATGCTGACCAAGCTGACAACCTGATCTAGACCTATTTGCCTGTGCTTGGCCCACATCTCTCTAAACGTATTAAAATCCTTTCAAATGTTGTAATTGTACCTGCTTCCCCTGACAGCTCGTTCCATATACTCACATCATCTGTGTGGAAAAAGTTGTTCCTTCGGTCTCCTTTAAATCTTCCCCTCTCTGAAGGATCCTGACCCTTCACCAAAACGTTACCTATCCATATTCTCCAGGGATGCTGCCTGGCCCGCTGTGTTACTCCAATACTTGGCGACCTTTTTATTTAATTCCGTGTTTCTCCCTCTCATTTTAAACCTATGCCCTCTGGTTTTGGATTCCCTTACCTGGGGAAAAAGACTGATCATTCACTTTATCTGAGCTGCTTGTGATATTACCAAGTTCTATAACCTCCAATGCTCCAGGCATAATGAAGAGCATACTGGATAGTACATTGAACACGGTGGGAGTATTGCATCCAGTTCTTGTCACCTCACTTCAGCAGCAAAGATCCTGGAGAAGCTGGGGTTGCTCTCCAACATAATGGAGATTAGGCAGAGGTGTACAAGATTGTGAAGGGTTTGGACTCAGTAGAGAGAAGCTGTTACCGGCAGCACAGAGTTCAAGAAGATATTGGTCTTTGCTGCAGTCCAACAGAAAAGCGCATTCCTTAAACCCAGCTCAGGAGGTGAAATGTCAGATCTCGACCCGAAACATCGCCTATTCCTTTTCTCGGGAGATACAGCCTGAACCGCTGAGCTACTCCAGCATTTTGTGTCGATCTTAGAAACATAAAAACATTGAAATTTGGGTGCAGGAGTAGGCCATTCACCCTTCGAGCCTGCACCGCCATTCAATATGATCATGGCTGATCATCCAACTCAGTATCCCGTACCTGCCTTCTCTCCATAACCCTCTGATCCCCTTAGACCACAAGGGCCACATCCAACTCACTCTTAAATATAGCAATGAACTGGCCTCAACTACCCTCTGTGGCAGAGAGTTCCAGAGACTCAACCACTCTCTGTGTGAAAAAGTCTTTCTCATCTCGGTCTTAAAGGATTTCCCTTATCCTTAAGCTGTGACCCGTGTCCTGGCTTCCCCAACATCGGGAACAATCTTCCTGCATCTATGTCCAACCCATTTAGAATTTTGTAAGTTTCTATCAGCCCCTCTTAATCTCCTAAATTCCAGAGAGTATAAAACCGAGTCTATCCAGTCCTTTCTTCATAAGACAGTCCTGACATCCCAGGAATCAGTCTGGTGAACTTCTCTGCACTCCCTCTATGGCAATAATGTCCTTCCTCAGGTTTGGAGACCAAAACTGCACGCAATACTTCCAGGTGTGGTCTCACCAAGACCCTGTACAACTGAAGTAGAACCTCCCTGCTCCTGTACACAAATCCTTTTGCTATGAAAGCTAACATACCATTCGCTTTTTTTCACTGCCTGCTGCGCATGCCTACTTTCAATGAACTGGTGTACCATGACACCCAGTCTCGCTGCATCTCATTTTCCTAATCGGCCACCATTTAAATAATAGTCTGCTTTCCTGTTTTTGCCACCAAAGTGGATAACCTCAATTTATCCACATTATACTGCATCTGCCAAACATTTGCCCACTCACCCAGCCTATCCAAGTCACCTTGCAGTCTCCTAGCATCCTCCTCACGCGCGAACACTGCCCCCCAGCTTAGTGTCATCCCAACTTGGAGATATTGCCTTCAATTCCCTCATCCAGATCATTTAATATATATTGTAAATAGCTGGGGTCCCAGCACTGAGCCCGCGGTACCCCACTAGTTACTGCCTGCCATTGTGAAAAGGACCCGTTTACTCCTATCTTTGCTTCCTGTTTGCCAGCCAGTTCTCTTCCACATCAATACTGAACCCCTATGTTGCTTTAAGTTTGTATACTAATCTCTTATGTGGGGACCTTGTCGAAAGCCTTCTGGAAAGTCCAGAATATACCACATCCACTGGTTCCCCTTAATCCACGCTACTAGTTACCCCGAAAAAATTCCACAAGATTCGTCAGACATGATCTTCCTTCAGAGGAGTTGAAAGGGTTGAAGAGATGGATCTTAAACGAGAGCTGGCAATGAGAACAGTTTTCGTAAGTTCATGTTATAGGAGCAGAATTAAGCCATTCAGCCCATCAAGTCTACGCCGCCATTTAATCATGGCTGATCTATCTTTCCCTCTCAACCCCATTCTCCTGTCTTCTCCCCATAACCTCTAACATCTGTACTAATCAAGAATATGTTCATCTCCACCTTAAAAATATCCACTGACAACAGTCTGTGGCAATGAAGTATAAAGTTTTACTTTTATCTCCCCACATTCTCACCAACGTCTCCCCACACCACCTCCCCCACCAGACTCTATCTTTCATCTGCACTAGTGGGAGTTTTCAGCAGCCAATTAACCTCCCAATGGACATATCTTTGGGATGCGGTCGGAAACTGGAGCGCCCACAGGAAACCAACTGAGGGAGCATGCAAACTTCACGCAGACAGCACCCGAGGTCAAGCATTAAAGTGAACAAATGATAGAGGGGCGATGTATGGGATAAACATTGTTGCGTAGTCTTTATGATGTGAACTTGCTGCCCTCGGCGATGGTGAAGCAGGCTTCTCAGAAAGAATTGAATTGATGTTCGAGATGCATTAATTAGCAAGGCTGCGAGGAAACGGCCAAATTATGAGACCGATGGGAGGCATGACAAGGAACTGGCAGGGATACTACGGGCTGAACAGTGTCCTAAAACGGAACAGTTCATCACTAAGCTAAATGAATACAAGGTTCCCTGAAATGCAAGTTGCTGGCAGCGTTTGAGGAGGCATCTAATGTTACTGTCGGTTTTTCAGCTTATGTGATCATTTCTTATCGTGCAGCCTCGGTCAGCTTCTCTAAAGCAGACTACCTTGTCACTGTGACATTACAGCTTTTGGATCTTGCTATGCGCAAACTGATTCTCTGCATTACTGCAGCAGCTAGGCATTGCATGAGAGAGCTGCATGTGAAGTGCTGCAGGAAGCTGCGAGGTTGGTTGAAGACGCAAGACTCAATGCAACCACCTCTCTCTGTGTTTGGTAGAGTGGTGCATTTGCAACCGGTAGCATTGTGATCCGTGCTGATGCAGACGGCTCGCAGTCGCTGTGCATGGAAATATTACCAGCAATGTTTCTGACTTGTGTTGTGAATTCAAGCCTGACCTTCCCCAAGGGACTGGTGTGTGCAGACAGCCACCAGTAGTTTGGACTAAATGTCATCCTTCAGAGATCACTGCGCATGCAGGATGAAGTCTGATGCTGGCAGCTGCGGGGCATCAATGGCACCAGATTTGGGACCTCCTATAATGAGAGAGGACCTCCTATAACTGGACATTTTGGGTTAGGATTGGGGTAGGTGGAGGTGTGGGGCCCCCACTGCTCTGCCAATGAGTGGAAACTCTGCAGAGGCAGACAGAGCTATGTTCTCTTCTGAGCTATTGGTCCAGAACCGCACCCGTCCTTCACCTCCCAATTGCAGACTTTAGAGATACAGCGCGTAATCAGACCCTTCAGCCCACTGAGTCCACGCCAACCACGATCATCACATACAGTCACACTGTCTTGCACGCTCGGGACAATGTGCAATTTTGCCTACGCCCATTAACCCGCAAACCTGTATGCTGTTGGAGTGTGGGAGGAAACCGGAGCACCCGGCGAAAACCCACGCGGTCACGGGGGGGGGGAACGTGCAAACTCCGTACAGACAGCACCTGTAGATAGGATTGAACTAAGGTCTCTGGCGCTGTAAGGCAGCAACTCTACCACTGGGCCACCGTGCCACCCAGTTGCAGAATTGTGGACAGCGTCCAATCCCAAGCTGAAAACCTACAGCAAAGTGCATTCCTTAAACCCAGCAGAGGAGGAGATGAAAGCTTGGGTAAAGAGATGGTTGTTAACTGAGAACTGGCAAAAAGAGCAGTTTTATTTTAATCTCCCCACATTCCCATCAATGCCTCCCACCTATACCTTCACCCGCTATAACGCTCATCTACACAAGAGGGAGTTTTCAGCAGTCGTTTGACCTCCCAATGGACACATCTTTGGGATGCGTTAGGAAACTGGAGCGCCCATAGGTAACGGATGCAGTCACAGAGAGAACATGCAATCTTCACACGGACAGCACCCGAGCTCAGGATCAAACTTGGGTCCCCAGTGTTGTGGGGACTGATTCTTGATTAGTGCGGTTGTCAGGGGATGCGGGGAGAAGGCAGGAGAATGGGGTTGAGAGGGAAAGATAGATCAGCCATGATTGAATGGCGGAGTCAACTTGATGGGCTGATGGCCCAATTCTGCTCAAAGAACATGAACTTATGAAAACTGATCTCGTTGCCAGCTCTCGTTTAAGATCCATCTCAACACTCCCCTCTTCAACCCTTTCATCTCCTCTGAAGGAAGATCGACACAAAATGCTGGAGTAGCTCAGCATCCCTGGAGGAAAATGGAATAGGTGACGTTTTGGGTCGAGACCCTTCATCAGACATTTCACCTCCTGAGCTGGGTTTAAGGAATGCACTTTGCTGTTGGACTGCAGCAAAGACCAATACCTTCTTGAACTCTCTGCTGGTGGCAACAGCTTCTCTCTACTGAGTCCAAACCCTTCATGATCTTGTACACCTCTGCCTAATCTCCATTGCGTTAAGGAGAACAACCTCAGCTTCTCCAGGGTCTTTGCTGCTGAAGTGTGGTGACGAACTGGATGCAATGCTCCCATGGTGTTTTACTTGATGGTGGAGTAGACTTGATGGCCGAATAGCCTAATTCTACTCCAACAACTTGTGAACTGTGTCATCCTGCTGTACACAATAATAAACTGCAAACCAGTCTACATCAAAGGATGGAGGATCACCAGAGGGAGCAAAACATTTGGGTCTTTAGTCTTTGTGGGACTTTCAAGGATCTTGCAGACCTAAAGACTGGCCGTGCACTTTTATTTTATTAACCGTTGCGTACCCTTTTCATCTGCCCCACTTAATGTGAAGCAGCAACTGTGCCAGCATTTTCTACCTGTACAGGATCATTGTTCACGCTCCCTGCCAGCCTGGCTAATAGCCGTCACTATCTCCAGCTCCCTCATGCAGTGGGACATCTTTCCCCGATGACTTGTTCCTCCATGTCGCTGCCAGCCGACCACAGTGGATGTGCAGCCCTTGTTTTTGCAGAGGGAAGCTATTAGATCGCTGCTAACATTTTGAATGCGCTCCAAAAGAATTTAATTTTCTTTTGAAAGGGAACAGTTTTCCTCATGCTTTCCACAGCTTCACAAAGCACTGTTCATTCAGCGAGGCGCTTTTGAAATGTAGTTGCTGCTGGAATGTAGGGAAAGCAGCGGCCAATTTGTACGCAAGTGTCTGCCAAACAATGAGATTATGGCCAGACAATCTGCTCTCAGTTATGAAGATGGAGAGATTAGTTAATGGTCAAGATACTGAGGATGCTTGTCTGCCGTGACGTACTCCGCACAAGAGGAGGTAGACACGGCTTTAACATCTCGTCGGAAAGGCCGCTCCTCTGATCCTGCAGGAATTTTATTTTTCGTATGCCTTACGATGTCAGCCGAGAATTTTCTGTAAAGTCCAGGGAGCAAGACACATCCACCCTCTGACTCAGAAAATGTGGCCTTAACAATAGACCAGCCTTTATTTGCTGTTCACATTTTTGTTTTGCACGCGGTAGATTAGAAGAATGGGTCTTAGGATATGGTGCCTCCAATTTTAGGTAACCTCCAACAACCCCCCCCCCCCCCCAATCCCTCCTGATTCTCCCCCAAACACCCCACTCCCCCCCTTCCCCAATACCCCACCAGACTTGCACAGATTTCTACCCACCCCCTCCGCCTACATTCTTACCTCTGGCTTCAAACATTTTGTCTCGCACCTTTTATCATCTCTGACCATTGCCCAACGATCTGCCTGTCAACCCCCCCACCTGTGATCACCTATTACCTGCCAGGCTTTACCATGCCCCTCCGCTCTTGTAGCTTTCTTTCCCCCAACCCCCTCCCTCAACCCCACCTACAATCAGTCTGAAGTAGGGTCCCAACCCGAAACATCGTCTGTCCACCTTCTCCAGAGATGCTGCCTGTCCCGATCAGTTACAGCAGAATTTTGTGCCCATCTTCGGTATTGGGCTGCAGTTCCTTCCTACACATTTACTCAAGTCCTACACATTATGCCGGGTTAGTTACTCCAGCACTTTGTATCTTTTTTTTTGTAAACCAGCATCTGCAGTTCCTTGTTTCTACAATAGGATAAGATAGCTGGATGATTTACATTTGAGCATGAAATTTGCACTCCCTCGCTGTTGTTCATAGAGGAGCAGAAACAGATCATCCGGCCCATCAAGTCTACTCTGCCACTTAATCATGGCTGATCTTTCGTTCCCTTTCCAACCCCATTCTTCAGCCTTCTCCCCATAACCCCAGACATCCTTACTGTCAAAGAATCTACAAATCTCCCCCTTAAAAATATCCATTAGCCTCCACTGCACAATGAATTCCACAGATTCACCACAGTCTGACTAAGGAAATTCTTCCTCATCTCCTTTCTAAAGCTACATCCTTTTATTCTGAGGCAAGACCCACCAGTTGTACACTGCTAACTGCACCGTCATCACATTGCATTGGCTTCCGAGATCATGTGTGTTGTGTTTTGAAGCATTGTTGGCAGTACAAGCTTGACAGTGAGTAGCTGTGGCACTGTACATGTTTCCAGGACAATGACTTGTGGGTTAGTTAAGACTGTCACAGGTATTGTTTATTGCTTAGCTCAGAGAGGTGAGTCATGCTTTTCCATAATGATGTCATTCGGGCAGCAGTAGACTTTGGAAACAGTAAGGCAGCAACTCACTTTGCTACCACCATGCACCACTCTGCTGAACCGTGTGCATTTCCTATGCCCCCTCTCACTCTTCCAAACTTCAATACGTCCAACTCAAGCCGTTCCTCATAAGAACAGCTGTCTGTTGTAGGTATTAGGCTGGTAGATCTCCAAATATCTTTGCTTATATAATAAGTCCTGTACGGTATCCTGTACTCCAGATGTGGGCTCCCCAATCCCTTAAACAACTGAAGCCTAACCCAGTGTGCCATATGGGCTGAGAAGGAGTGAACCATTTAGGTTTTGTAATGTTGCGTTAGCTGCATCTGATAGCCGTGTTGTATAATTTTGTCGCAATGGATGGGAGTTCATGGGCCGTTGAGCCTACCCTGCACCAAGCTTTCCAGATGACCTCTGCCGGTGAGGAGGTATTGTCCGCTTATCGATTAGTGTGACTGCTGATGCTACTCCACTGCTGCTTGTTTGGCTTATTTCTTGCCTAAACATTGCAGGTCTGGTTTCATCGACTATCTCTTTGCATTTGTTGTGAATGCAGACGTTTAGAGGTTAAAGGGACATACGGTACAGAAACCATCGAGCTGACCAACCAACTGTTACACTAGTCATACACTAAGCCCAAACTGCTATACAAACCCAGTGGATGGAGCAGCATCTTTATGGGGGATGGGGGGGGAGATAGGATTTATTGATTGAGGTTAACAGTCAGTTTCATCCATCCATAAAGAGTCATGACCCAAAACGTGGCAATTCCTTCCCCCTTACAGATGCGGTTCAACTCACTGAGTTCCTCCACCAACTGAAGTCGATTTTGTCTCCATACATTGATCCCATGTTGTTCTCAACACATCCCTATCAACTCCCTCCAGTTTCTACCTCTCACCTAAACACTAGTGGCAACTCACAGCAGCCAATGAACCTGCCAACTCGCACAGCATAGGACTGTGGGGGTAAACCAGAGTAACCTGGCTGAAACCCACGCAGTCACATCGAGAACGTGCAAACTCCACGTGGTCAGCACCAGAAGTCAGGATTAATATCCAACTGACAAATCTTTGCAACAGCAAACACTGGCAGTACACACAGCAAGAGGCACCTCGGGCAGCTGAATAGTGCTGGTTTCACACACGATCCAGCGCCATGCGAATCACTCAATAAAGATCAGTCTAAGCCTGTTGTCAACCAGCCCTCATCATGGAATGGGATGATTTTGTATAAAAGCTTTTAGTTTGTAATCTAATCTAGTTTGATACGTCGTCAAATTCACTAACAGGGGCAGCACAGAGGTGCAGCTGTAGGGTTGGTTGAAGTATATACAGCGGCCAGATCCTGACTAAAGGTGCTGTCTCGTTTTGGGTGTTTATACTTTCTCCCTGTGAACTCTGTGGGTTTTTCCACTTCCGGTCCGGTTTCTCTACTCCGAAAGATGTGCAGGTTTATAGGTTAATTAGCTTCGTGGAGTAACATTGTTCCATAGTGTGCAGGATAGTGTTAGTGCATGGGGTGGTCGCTGGACTCAATGGGCTGAAGGGCCTGTTTCCATGCTATATCTCCAAAGTCTAAATTCTAAATTCATGATGTTGGATTCCAATTTGAAAATATCCATCGCTTCTGGAGACCATTTTTGATTAAGCTATGAGTACCAAAACTGACGATTCAATGGAAATCACGAACAAACAGCTAGAGGAACTCAGCGGGTCAGGCAGCATCTCAGAAGGCAAAGGGATAGTTGATGTTTCAGCCCAAATCATGGTCTATCCAGTTCCCTCTACAGATGCTGCACTCGTTGAATTCCAGATTCTTTGCTCCAGATTTCAGCACCCGCAGTCTCCACTCAATTGAAGTCAACTTCTTGTTTTTTCATGTGATGTTGATGGTGTTGCCAATGGCAGCATTTATTGCTCATCCCCAATTGCCCTTTGGCCCTGTTGACCTCTGCCTCAATCACTTTGAGATCTTTTTGATGACAGATCTTCCCGCAAAGGACCTTCTGCCACCAGTGAGGCCGTTCGTTGGCCATATTTAAGAGGGAGAGTTGGATGTGGCCCCAGTGGTGAAGGTCAATCAGGGGGCCTGGTCATGGAGAGAGAAGGCTGGGCAGGACAGGATACTGAGTTGGTTGATCAGCTATGATCATATTGAATGACGGTGCAGGCTCGAAGGCCGAATGGCCTTCTCCTTGCACCTAATTTCTATGTTTCTTAAATTTTGTTTTCTCTGATCCATTGGGGGAGCCGTTCCGGATTTAGACTCCGGCAGCAGTGAAGATTTAGAACATTTTCTATGTTGGCCGGTAATGGGTTATTCTATTCGTCGGATGGTATTTGAGTTGGGTAGAGCCAGGTTTATTCTTTCCCGCCGTGGGGAAGTTCCTTGTGCCTATGTTGTCTTATCCTTCTTGTGGTAGCAAAGTTGTTGTTGAGCTGCTTTCGACAGATAAGTTTAAGTTTAGAGACCGAGCGTGAAGGCGGAAACGGAAGCCCAACAGTCCGCGCAACAAGAGATTCCTGTGCGTAGTAACACTATCCTAAACCATAGGGACAGTGTACAATTTTGTACCAAAAAGCCATTTAACCTACAAAACCTGTACGTCTTTGGAGTGTGTGGTGGGAGGAATCTGGAGCACTGGGGAAAAACTAATGTGATCTCAGGGAGAAACGTACTTACGAACTCTGTTACAGACAGCACCCGTAGTCAGGATCAAACCCCGGGGACACTCTGGCGCCCTGTGTTGTAGGCAGGCGCTCAACTCTAACGCTGCGCCCACCGTGGCAGGCTCCCATATTTGTTAATTTAGAGATAGAAGATACAGCACCGAAAACAGGTACTTTGGCCTCCCGTGTTGGAGTTCGAACTTATGACCAGCGATCCCACACATTAACACTACCCTACAACACTAGGGACATTTATCACTCATACCAGCCAACAATGAACCTACAAACCTGTACGTCAGAAACGAACTGATATTGGAGGAAAAATCAACACGGGGAAAATCTGTACAAACTATGTACAGACAGCACCCTTGCGGGCCGGTCCCAGCCCACTTGAGGCAAACTGGGGAGATATGCACGCTCGCCACATCGTTTTGCGGGTGGTTGCTGGGGGAGTCACCTTCATGGTCGTAAGAGTTCCACATTCTGGGAACTAGTCGCGGCGTTTTCACCTCATCTCCTTATGGTCGCCTAACATGTTCAAAAGGTGTGTTGAAAAATGAGGGCGCGTTGAGAGTAGCGACGGGAGGAGATTCTCGTGCCGTAGGTGGGTATCGCAGGAGGTTGTATGTAGTCTCGTAGGTTTTTTTGTAGCTGGTGCCTACCGGTGGAAATTTAATTGACTCATTGGGGGAAAAAAACCGTAAGCAGTAGTTTTCAGAACCAAGGATTATTAAAAAGCGTAACGATAATGTTAATAATGTTCGCCGAGCTTCACAGCATGCCACTCTTCCTTGGCTTCCTTAAAAGTCTGTCTCCAATCCTGCTGCTCCTTCTCTCCCCTTTCCCCCTCTCTCCCTCTCCAACCCCTCTTTTAAAGGACTTACTGTACCTTATGTGCTTTAGATGTTTAATTACAGCGCCAAACGTCTGTTCATAAGTATGTTGTATCCACTTGGCTTTTGCACTGTGTGAATTCCTCAGTCAGCGCTCCCCTCGCTTGCCTTGTCCCCCCGCTCATAATGGTCTGGTGAAGGTGGTAGTGGCTTGGGTGGTATGTGTGTGTGTGTGTTCCACTCTGACAGTTGCCGTTCCAGTTGCCCAGTCTTAAAATCGCCGCAAAAAGCGGCTAAGTGGGGAAAGACCCATTAGTCTGGATGGAACCAGGTGTCCCGGGCGTGGAAGGCAGCAACTCTTCCACACTGCCATGCCGCCGCCTTATGTTGGTGTTGTTGTTGTCTCTTACCCAAACAAGCAGATACTGCCATCACATAATGATTTGTTACTTGATAGTGGAAAGGCATTCGGGGTTGGTATCAGGGAGTGAATTAGTTTGCTTTGCAGGACACCCGAACACCAACTGTTTTTAGCAGTTATTTAAGTGGCTGGTCCAGTTGTGTTTCTAGTCAGTGGTGATTGCAGTAAGGTACTGGAGGCCTGTGATGAATTTGAAAGTCACTGGGAAATCAAAACAGCCTGACCCTAGAGGTTGACCATGTGTGAGGCTTTGGACTGCTTTTATGATGGAAGGAAGGTCGTTGACAGAGCTGATGATGCCGGAGCCAAGGACACCGTCCTGAGGAAGTCTGGCAGTGAGTTCCGTCAGAAAGGTGGCGCAGCGGTAGAGTTGCTGCCTTACAGTGCCAGAGGCCCGGCTTCGATCCTGACTACGGGCGCTGTGTGTACAGACTTTGTACGTTCTCCCTGCCATTGTGTGGTGTTCTTCGGGAGTTCCGGTTTCCTCCCTCACTCCAAAGACATACAGGTTTTTAGGTTAATTGGCTTCTGTAAATTGTCCCCAGTGTATGACAGTGTCGGTGTGCAGTGTGTACGATAGTGTTGGGCGGCGCAGACTCGGTGGGCCGAAAGGCCTGTTTCCGCCTCGTATCTCTCAAGTCTAAAGTGATATCCTAGAACTGGGGTGATTGACTCAATAGACACAACCACCTTCCCTTGTGCTGTGTTACACCCTGTTGGTGCTCATTGTCTTTGGCCTTACCTTGCCATGGCTCCTTTATGCCCCACTTTGCCTATGTCAAGAGCAGCCACTCCCATCCCACCTCTGAGAATAAGCCCTCTTGTTCTTATTGAACCATGGCACACGTGAGGTTTGGAACAAAATGGTATGGATGGAACTTGACCTGAGCATCAGAAAGCAGGTTGTTGATGAGCGATTGCCTCCTGACCCATCACTGTTTGTGACATCTCCCATCAACAGGTTGTGATTGAGCAAAGCGTGGTTGAAATGGATCTGTCCTGCTTTTTGCAAATAGAACATCTTTGAACATAATTCCACTTCACTGATACCAGGAATGCCAGAGGCATGGTCATTCCTGGAGTACAAGACCTCATCACTGTGGTCAGGATGTGGTCCATTCCAGAGCGCTCAGCTCCGAATGTTCAACGGAATGAATCAAGTTGGCATCTGTGATGGTGAGAGAGGGAATGGATCATGAGCCCAAACCTTGCTGCTCAATGTGCAGTCAAGTACGTCAGCTTCAGCCAGGGCATCAGCATGTTGGGCTTCCCCATCACGATGGCCGGTGTGAAGTCAGGCTCTCTGTGAACACTGATCGCTGTGGGGACTCGAGTGCGTCGTGGATACGGCTGTCAAGGTTGTAATCTGATGGTCAACATTTGCAAAGGGCATGAATAGCAATTGTGATTAATGCAGTACTTTTGTAAACTGAATTTTGTAATAAAAGCTCCTTGTTAAGGAAAAAAAACCAATCACTATGGCATGGGGGTGGCAATGGAGGCAGCTTCTGTTAAAATGTACGCCATCATCCGCCATGCTGCAGCAGCACATTGGCACTGCGGTTGCGTTGCGCCAGGGACACAGATCCGGCCCTGACCACGTGTGCCGTCTGTATGGAGTTTGTACGTTCTCCCGATGACCACGTGGGTTTTCTCCGGGTGCTCTAGTTTCCTCCCACACTCCGGAGACGTACAGGTTTTTTGGTAATTGGTTTCTGCAAATTATAAATTGTCCTTAGTATGTCGGAAGTGCTAGTGTACGGGGTGATCGCTGGGGGGCACGGACTCAGTGGACTGAAGTTCCTGTTTCAAATGTTGTATCTCGATAGTCTAAGGTAAAGTCAAAATCCTACCCAATTGAAAACAAAAATATGGAGCTATTGAAACAATTGAAAGATTTGTCCTTTCACGATGAGTGTTCCACAGAGAGAATCAGCCAGCCAATAACAATCGTCATCTGGTTAAGGCAGTAGCTGTTGCCAGCTGTGGGTTTATGTTGAAAGAGACTCAGTTCGTGCAGGTGCCCCAGAATTGGAAAGGCTTGTGCCCAGTGTGGGCTGCACAAGCACAGTGCTAAATGAGAGGCCTTTTTTTGAAAGATACTTAAGTTCATAAGTTATAGGAGCAGAATTAGGCCAATCGGCTCATCAAGTCTACTCCCCCATTCAATCGTGGCTGGTCTATCTTTCCCTCTCAACCCCATTCTCCTGCCATCTCCCCATAACCCTGGCACCAGTACTAATCAAGAATCTATCCATCTTGGCTTTAAAATATCCATTGACTTGGCCTCCACAGCCTTCTGCGGCCAACTTGTATGCCAATGGATTGAAGGAGTGTGGAGTTTGCACATTCACCTAGTGACTGTATGGGTTGCCTCCGGGTGCTCCCGTTTCCCTCCCACATTGCAAAGAAGTGCGGGATTGTAGGTTAGTTGGCCTCTGTAAATTGCTCTAAGCGTGCGCAGAGTTTATGAGAAAATGGGATAACGTGGAACTAGTGTGAATGGGTGAGCGATAGTCAATGTGGACTCGGTAGGCCCAAGGGCATGTTTCCATGCTGTATCTCTAAAACTGGAAACTAATAAACTAACAACTAAAACATATATCTTTGCTTTAACTCACTGTGTTCTACAACGCTGCCCGTTTACTGTGTGTGGACATGGTGGGCTGAGCAGCCTGTTTTTATGCTAACAGACAAGACATTTCCCCCTCATACAGCAGCACATCCCTCCACACATGAAGGTACACACACACTCAAGCTGAGGGAAGCGTAAACAGCCTGCAACATCAAATGCTCTTGTGCCTGCGAGAGCTTCCCTGACGCTCCTTCAATCCTTTGCTTCTGAGGCTCCTCCCAACTCGACTCTCAGCAGGATGAGTCTCTGGAGAGCTGCCTTTAAATCGAATCTGTCCAAACCCTTAATGCTCACAGATGATGGCGTCTCTCATCTCCTCCACGGGTTGAAAGGTTGGGGGTGGGAGTTCAAAGAAACATTTTGCCATTGCTGATTGGACTTGCTTCAGGATCTTCAGGTTAAACAGAATCCAACCATCAAAGGTTGGAGGCTGATGAAACAGGTTTACAGTGAGAGGTTCCTGTGCATTATATACAATAGACAATAGGTGCAGGAGTAGGCCATTCGGCCCTTCGAGCCAGCACCGCCATTCAATGTGATAATGGCTGATCATCCCCAACCAGTACCCCGTTCTTGCCTTCTCCCCATATCCCTTGACTCTGCTATCTTTAAGAGCTCTGTTTAGCTCTCTTGAAAGCATCAAGAGAACCTGCCTCCACCACCCTCTAAGGCAGAGAATTCCACAGACTCACCACTCTCTGTGTGGAAAATGTTTTTCCTCATCTCCGTTCTAAATGGCTTACCCCTTATTCTTAAACTGTGACCCCTGGTTCTGGACTCCCCCAACATCGGGAACATGTTGCCTGCCTCTAGCGTGTCCAAACCCTTAATAATCCTGTATGTTTCAATAAGATCCCCTCTCATCTTTCTAAATTCCAGTGTACAAGCCCAGCCGCTCCATTCTGTCAACATATAACAGTCCCGCCATCCCGGGAATTAACCTGGCGAACCTACGCTGCACTCCCTCAATAGAAATAATGTCCTTCCTCAAATTGGGAGACCAAAACTGCACACAGTACTCCAGATGTGGTCTCACCAGTGCCCTGTACAACTGCAGAAGGACCTCGTTGCTCCAATACTCAACTACTCTTGTTATGAAGGCCAACATGCCATTAGCTTTCTTCACTGCCTGCTGTAGCTAAATGCTTATTTTCATAGCTTACTGTAAATGGTTCACCAATCACTTTAATTCAGATACCCAACATTACAACAATAGCAGCACGTCCAACTTTGTATTTTAGATCAATAAGGGGAGAATTCTTGTCCTCTGTCCCAACAGGCACTTGTATCTTTCACTTACCATTGCATTGCAGAATGGACCTGGTCTCATTTGCCTTGTGGACCTTGCAGAAAGGACCTTCTGCTTGACTGTGTGGTGTCAGACTTCATCCATTTGCCCTTTGCTTGAAGTACAGGGTCACCATTGAGTCATCTTGCCCTGCTCACTTAGTTTAATTTAGTTTAGAGATACAGCGTGGAAACAGGCCCTTCGGCCCACTGATCACCCGGCGCACTAGTTCTATCCTGCACACTAGGGACAGTACAGAAGCCTACAAACCTGCACGTCTTTGGAGTGTGGGAGGAAACCGCAGCACCCGGAGAAAACCCACGCGGTCACAGGGAGAACGTATAAACTCGGTACGGATAGCACCCGTGGTCAGGATCGAACCCGGGTCTCTGGCTCTGCGCCACCGTGCCACTCAGGTGCGGAAGGGTGATCGGACATACTGTGAAGCATTACGAGTTCCATCCACAACTTAACCTCTGCCCTTGCTCTCCCACACTCTGCCCATAGGAGATTGGCCTTGACTAATGGGCCCTCCTCTCCCAGATGACAGCTGACCACAGAACCACATTGGCAACCAGGCAAGTTGGCTCAACAAAGACCAACAACAACTTGCATTCCTTTATTTATTGGTAGATGCAGCATGGAAAGTGGCCCTTTGACTCACTGAGTCCATGCCTGTCATCTATCCCCGGTTCACACCAGTTCGCTGTTAACCTACTTATGCATCCACTAAATACACACTAAGGGCAATTTACAACTGCCAATTAACCTACAAACCTGCATGTCTTTAGGATGTGGGAGTAAACCGGAGCCCCTGAAGGAAACCCACGTGGTCACCACACACTAGCAGCATATGAGGTCAGGATCGAAACCAGGCCTCTGGCATTGTGAGGCAGCAGTACTACCAGCTGCACCACTGCTGCCCTTTAAAGTTACTTGAATGTCACAAAATACCTTGAGCACACGTGCAACCCGACAGGCTGACCATGTCACAACATCTGCATGGACCTGAGGGTGTGAAGGGCCTAATTCTCAGCTGTATGACTCTTACAGAAACAGTGGGATAGTGGATCAACAGTGGAAGGCTGGATGGACTGAGGGGTGGGTGGGGGAGATACTTAGGGTGGGTGCATCAATAACATGGTATCAGCTTTGGCACAAACGTTGTGGGCCAAAGGGTCTGCTCTTGTGCTGCAATGTTCTGTGTTCTAAGACGGTAGAGGCCT
Organism: Okamejei kenojei; assembly: GCA_035221665.1. Taxonomy (NCBI): domain Eukaryota; kingdom Metazoa; phylum Chordata; class Chondrichthyes; order Rajiformes; family Rajidae; genus Okamejei; species Okamejei kenojei. The sequence goes on along the minus strand of CM069140.1, from coordinate 28,619,253 downwards.
GGCAGCTGAAAGAGAAAAGACCCGAGGTAGAAACGGCCTCTACTCACATTGATCTTCATCGCCAGGTTGTGACGAAGGACACAGAGAGGCACAACACTAATCCTATCTCAGTGAAACACACACCATGGACTTGTTGTCTAATCGTGTTTTTGCACTAATGTCTTTTCCTTTTCACTGTATTGCAGAATTTGCAGTAATTATTTATCTTCTTGTGCATTGTCTGAGTCTATGTACCTGTGATTCTGCAGCAAGCAAAGATTTTATTGTACCTGTATCTCACCATATTTGTACCTACGACGATAGACCTGACGTCTTGACCTTTCCAGATAACCCTTAAAATGCAACTCTCTGATTGGCCTCTGGAAAAGAACTGACCTTTCTGTCCTGGGCCTCCTCCACTGTCAGAGTGAGGCCAGACGCAAAGTGGAGGAACAGCGCCACATATTTTGCTTGGGCAGCTTACAACCCAGTGGAATGAACGTGGATTTCTCTCATTTCAAGTACCGTGTTTCCCGGCAATGAAGATGCACCTGCGTCAAAGGCGCAGCCCTATTTTGAGTTGCTAAATTTGGAAAGAAGGCTGGCAGGACAGGGTCAAGGGTTTGGTTTAGTCCTGGGGTTTCCAGGTCGCCCGCAAGCTCCAGGACTAGCTGCAGTTCCCAGGTCGGCTGTGTGCCATGGGACTGGCTGTAGTGCCCAGGACGGCTCGCTTACCCCAGGTGTGGTTGCAGTTCCCAAGTCGCCTGCGTGCCACGGTTCTAACCTTCGGCCTCCAAGACGCAGATACATTTTCAGGCCTTATTTTAGGGTAAAAAGTAATGTCTTTATTGCCGGGAAATACGGTAACTCCGCATTTCTTTCAACCCCTCTGCCCCTCCCCCACCCAAGACATCCCACTAATTCCACTGTCGATACAAATGCTGGAGAAACTCAGCGGGTGAGTCAGCATCTATGGCGCATCTATGGCAGCATCTATGGAGCGAAGGAATATGTGATGTTTCGGGTCGAGACCCTTCTTCAGACTAATTCCACTGTTCACATCCTTGTATCCCTGTCGTTATCACATCTTCCCCAGCCAACAATGGGCCATTATAAATTCCTGAGGTCATCTGTTGGTGGCCCTGTTTTGTTCTGGCCTTTCAGCCTGAAGAAGGGTCTCGACCCGAAGCGTCACCTATGTCTTTTTTCCAGAGATGCTGCCTGACCCGCTGAGTTACTCCAGCATTTTGTGTCTATCTTCTGGAAAGCAACAGCTAGTCGCAGTGGCAATGAGTGCAGTGTCGTGAAAGCCCATTGGGTTCACTCAGGCCCCACGGAGGAGGAATTCTTGCTTGTCCACCTCATCTGGCCCACGTGAGACTCCACATCCACCCTGAGCTAATGGTTCTTAAAAGCTCTGAAAAATGGCTCAGGATGCAACTTCGTCCAATAAAGGGGATGGGGCTCATCCGCAACACCCAAATCCTGATAAAACACACTTAAACAAAGAAAAGACACAAGTGCCAGAGGAGTAGCTTAGCAACTTAGCGGGTCAGGCAGCATCTCTGGTGAAAAAGGATGGGTGACACTTTGGGTCGGAACCCTTCTTCAGACTGAGAGTAGGGTGTGGGGGTATTGGGGGTATTGGGGGGAGATCATGGGGTAGGAAAAGGCCAGAACAAATCAGGGCCACCAACATTTGTTCTTGCCTTTTTTTACCTCTAGTTTCTCCCCTCCCCTTCGCCCTACTTTCAGTCCTTTTCCTGTTTCGTGTGCCCCCCCTCTTCTTTCAGTCGGAAGAAGGGCTCCAACCCGAAACGTCACCCATCGTTTTTCTGCAGGGCCCTGACCCGCTGAGTTACTCTGGCACTTTGTGCATTTTCCAGCATCCAGTTCCTGCACATTTAACAAAGACTAGCTCTCCTGGCTGTGTGGCATATTGAAGTCAGCTATGTTAAAGACACAATGAAAAAGTGAGGTGGTGGCTGGCTGTTGTTGGTGTAGAGGGCAAGAGGTCAGGCAGAGGTCCCATCGCATGGTGAACCTCCCTCTGTGTAAAGATAATTCATTGATAACCTGACGTCTTAAAAGCAGACAACAATCATTATCCCAGTGTGGCTGCAGTCAAGTTAGTGGCAGATCAGCTCCAATTTGTAAGTATCCTCATGATTGGTGCCAGCCTTAATGGTGTGGATTAGGAGTGAGCAGGTGCCTGACCTGGCTTGTAATCCAATCACTGCTCTTTTAATACCTGATGATGTTATTTTTGGTTGCTTTATTGGCCTCAGCAGACGACAAAAGTGGACCCTTTGTCACTCTAGAAGCCGGGCTGATGTCGAGTTTAGTTCAGTTTATTGTCATGTGTACTGAGGTACAGTGAAAAGCTTTTGCTGCGTGTTAACCAGTCAGCGTAGAGATTATACATGATTACAAGCGACCCAATACGGTTACATGATAACGGAAATAACGGTTAGTGCAAGGTAAAGTGCAATTAAAGATATTCCAAGCGTCTCCAAAGAGGTAGATAGCAGCTCAGGACTGTCCTCTAATTGTTGAGAGGACGGTTTAGTTGCCTGATAAGTTCTGGGAAGAAACAGTCGCTGAATCTGGAGGTGTGCATTTTCACACTTCTGTACCTCTTGCCTGATGTGAGAGGGGAGAAGAGGGAGTGACCGAGGTGATTATGCTGGTGGTCTGGTGTAATTGCAGAGGAGGTTGGTTTGTGTGATAGTCTGGGCTGCGTCCATAATTCTCTGCAATTTCCCACGGTTTTGGATGGAGCAGTTCCTAAACCACGCTGTAATGCTTCCCGACGAAATACTTTCTAGGCGCATCTGTGGAAGTTGGTGAGAGTTGTTGGGGACATGCCGAACAAACGTCCTAGCCTTCTCAGGAAATAGAGGCGTTGGTGTGGAAAAGTGTTTGCAGAGCATGCGCACACACGCGCGCTAGCTCACTCGCATGTGACAAGTGTGTGGGTCAGTTTGGTCAGATTTTGATCCAATAAATTGGTCAGGCGGATTGCACTTGTGATTCACATGTGAGCACAACGGTGTGTGCTGGCACACTCGAGTGTGACGTGTGTGTGGGTCAGTTAGTTTAAATTTTACCGCAGATCACACACACCGAGTGATCTGACAGATTGTACTCTGGGACTCAGAAAGTGTTGATGTGATGCAATGGTCAATTCATTAACTAGTTCCCGTTGTCGTGGTAACTGCATGATTGACCTCGCCTGTCCGACCATCTGACTGTGTCTTGTGTCACTGGTTTGCCCGTTATAAATATATCAAAAGCTGTCTTGAGATGCATGCCAGTTTTCTGGATCTCGGCAAACAATACTGTCCTTCTTGTGTGTAGTAGCTGATCTCCTCAGGCAGTGCATGTGAAGCAGCCAAGAGCGTGTAATATTGAGGCAGAGAGGAATATCGGGACGCATGTTAACTGATCCAGAGCATGTATGCACAATTCAGTCGCCTGTCCAAAACATGGGTATTCTGGCATTTAGTTGGTGTAGGAAGGAACTGCAAATGCTGGTTTACACCGAAGATAGACACAAAAAGCTGGAGTAACTCAATATGTCAAGACCCCAAACGTCACCTATTCTTTATCTCCAGAGATACTGCCTGACCCGCTGAGTTACATCAGCTTTTTGTGTCTATCTCTGGCAATTTGTTTGCTCTTTAATTCTCTAGTGATGCTTCTGCAGATTTCCTTAAATTTGGAAGTGTGGTGAACAATCAAATAACACACGCATGTTTTGTAAATCCCTGTGAGCCATGATGGAGTTTCCAATCCAATTGAGTTTGTGATCAGTTTGGTTCCTGGATCTCCTAGTCATCGTCATCACGTTAGTTCTGGTGTTATCCGGTGCCAAATCCACAAATCTCCTCACAGATGCCAATTTTGAGTGGATTTGAGTGCAGTGCAGGTGATGTGGCCACTGGCTCCTGTTGCTTGTAATTCATCATTGTACTGTCTGTGAGGAGGCCAGTGATCCAAGTGGAGCCTCTTTTGCGGGTCCTTAAGATCTTCCACACCGATTTTTCTAATCTCTATTGCCATCAATGTTTGAGGAAAAGAAGCAGATAGATAAAGTAATGATCGATCTAGCAGATGTAGGTATTTGCCATGATGGGAATGTTCTTGGGTTTCTCACATGCACTTGGGGGCGGGACAGTGGGGCAGAGGTAGAGCTGCTGCCTTACAGTGCTGGAGACCCAGGTTCGATCCTGACCTCGGGTCCTCTCTGTACATAGTTTCTACTTTCTCCCAGTGCTGGGTTTCTCCAGGTGCTCTGGTTTCCTCCCACACTCCAAAGATGTACAAGTTTGTAGGTTAATTGGCTTCTGTAAATTGTCGCCAGAGTGTAGAAGAGAACTAGTGTATGGATGATCGCTGGTTGGCACGAACTCGGTGGGTCAAAGGGCCTGATTCCACGCTGCGTCTAAACCAAACTAAACTAGACGTGCCTGACAATGTACTATAACAGGTTCCCATTCCATGAGGTGCTGTCTCTCTGGAGTATTAGGGTGTATACTCTAAACCCCCACAAACAGCAACCAAATAATTTGCTTCAGTGGCAGTCATTAGGTCCACTACTGTCGGATCCAGCTTTGAGGATATGGAGTTTAATCTTTCAGCCGCATGATATACCCTCAATGCTGTGCCACTTCCTCTGTGCTGCTTGCCAAGGTCTCGAACTGTTTGGGTGGACCATTTGTGATGCATTTTGAAACCTGGGCCTTGCTGACTTAGGTGGCACAGTGGTGCAGCAGTGGAGACCCAGGTTTGATCCTGAGCTCGGTCGGGTGCCGTCTGTGTTGGGTTTACTCGATCTCCCTGCGACCGCATAGTTTTCCTCGGAGTGCTCCTGTTTCCTCCCACATCCAAAAATGTGCGGATTGGTAAGTTTACTGGCCACTGTAAATTGTCCCGAGTGTGAAGGGAGTGGATGCAAAAGTAGGATAACATAGAATTAGTGTGAAGGGGTGTTTAGTTTAGAGTTACAGCATGGAAACAGGCCCTTTGGCCCACTGATCCATGACTAACAGCAATCCACGTACACCACCTCTATCCTACGCACTAGAAACAATTTGCAGTTTTTACTGAAGCCGATTAACCTACAAAGATTTACGGCTTTGGAGTGTGGGAGGAAATTGGAGCACCCGGAAAAAACCCACACCATCTCATGGAGAGCGTACAAACTCCGTACAGGCAGCATGTAGTCAGGATCAAATCCACGTCTCTGGCGCTGTAAGGCAGCAACTCTATGGCTGTACCATCTTGCCACCCTATGGTGATCGATGATCGGCATGGACTCGGTGGGCCAAAGGGCCTTTTTCCACGCTGTATCTTTCAAACAATTGCATCGCATTGGTGCCTGCTGGCAGTCCCGCAGTCAAGCAGCATTTCTGCTGCTGAAAACCACAGGGCCTTTGAGACTTCATACAAGTTTTCCAACCCAGGTATTATCTGTAAGTGTCATGAGGATCAAGTGAATTGGAGCAGACAGCAGTGCTGCGTCAGTAAGCTTCATCGCACAAAATGAGGAAGGGATTTGCTGTGGGATTTATTGCGTTTATTTCACAGATGTTGCCCTAAAACCGTGCTCGATTTTAATGCTGCCAGTCCTTTATGGCCTCAAACATGTTTAAAATATTTCACCAGGACTTGCAAGAGAAATAAGTCTGCTTGTGAAATGGATCTTTCCAAAAAGACAGAAGCAGGGTGTTTTTGTTAATTGGGATGTTTTAATCCATTTCTTCTGGATCTCTATGTCACTGGCCTTGCCAATGTTTATTGCACTCTCCTCAATATCCTATGAACAGAATGGAGTCTGAAGAAGGGTCTCGACCCGAAACGTCGCCCATCTCCTTCGCTCCTTAGATGCTGCTGCACCCGCTGAGTTTCTCCAGCTTTTTGTGTACCATGGAGATGAGAGATGCTGCCTGACACGCACTTTGTGTCTGTCTGTGGCATAACACGTGGAAAGAATGGCTCATTTGCCCATGTCAGAAGAAAAACAGTAGTGGGTCTGGAGTCATAAACTGGGCCAGACTTGGTAAGGATGGCAGTTTCCGGGGTGGGGGGGGGGGGGGGGGGGGGGTAGATGTTCAGTGCATGTGTGAGAGAGAACAAGTCACACAGACAAGTTATATACATGTGGGAATGGGATTGCTCCGAGGGCTGGAATCAGTCCAATGGATTGATTGGACTCATGCGCTGTAACAATACAAAAATAATTCTCCAAGAACATTAGTGAGCCAGATGGGGTTTTAAGCAATCCAGTTGTTTAGGTGTTGGGTCGTTAGTAATAGCTAGAGTCAGGATGTTTAGGCACAAAAAACTTTGAAATAGGTTGGCAAAAAGGCAGAATAAAATTACGAAAAGGCAGTTATTGACAACAAAAGGCATTTTTTCCACCACCAAAATATGGTTTAAAATGATAATATAAAGGTATACTACATTAAATGACCAAAGTTGCCTGGTTGCACATAATTACTAGCATTTTTTTCAAATTATCTGTTGTTAAACGATGCCGTCTGTCGGACAGGATATGCTTCAGTTGTGAAAAACGTATTTCTACCTCAGCTGAGGTCACGAGTGCATACGCACAACAAGCTACAGACTCTATATTCATGTCGATATCTTGTGCATTTCAACTACCTTTGAGAACTTTAGATATGTTTTGTATTTCTTCAAGATCATTGTTAGCTAAAATCACTCTCTCACATTTTCCTTGTATGTCTTTACCTACATCGCCAGGAACTTTACAAATATCGTCAGTTACTTTGTTGAAAACCTGCAAGTTATTCATTAAGGTTTCGCCACGTTTCTCAAGGGAAGTGATAACTTGTGGGAAGTTTGCAAAATTGGAAGCAATAAACACAAGATCGCGGTGGAGGGACTTTTTCTGCATGATTTCACGGCCGATCCTGACTGCAGCAGATTCTTCTTCAAAACTGTTGACGATTTATTTTATCTTTTCAAAATTTGCAGCATAGTAAAGTACAGCAGAGAGCCACGTACCCCACCTAATCAAAACGGGCTGAGGAGGTAGTGGAATCTTGGGTGCTATTTCCTTGAACAACTGCACATGTGACGGTGCTTTGAGGAAGATTTTCTTGACATTGGAAACTTGGCGTTCGACATTTGGAAACAAGCTACATATGTGCTTGGCAATTCTATAAAGTCCTTGAGCTATGCATGTCAAATGCAACATTTTCGGGAATAAAACTTTAAGAGCACAAGCAGCTTTTTTCTTGTACGGAGCTGCATCATTCACAAACAGAAGAACATTCTCGTGTTTTATACCTTCTGGCCAACGTACAGCAAGTGAAGATATAAACAACGGAGCAATAGTTGAGCTGTTTGACTTCCCCAATACTTCCGATGTCAACAAATACTCCTTTGATGGTTGACCTGCCTCCAGTGTACCGATGACCACATTGGCAACATATCTTCCCACAGCATCGGTTGTCTCGTCTATTGGGATCCATATTTTGTTGCGTGCAACTTCATCTCTCGTTTTCTGCACAACAATGTTGAAGTTGCTGTCAACATACTTTTCCCGTAATGATCACTTGCTTGGTATATGTTCCTCTGTATATTTCTCTAAAAAACCTTTGAGAGATTTGTTTTCCAATTTCCACATTGGAATTCCAGCATCAATGAATGCCTTGCACAGATCACTCGAAAATTCAGATTTGCGACTGGAGAGGAGACAAGCTTGGGTATTTCGCTTGGGTAGTCTACACCCCAGTGCTATCAACATTAACTTCTCTAATTTTAGATAGCCCTTGCCTGCTCCCAACTTCCCTTCCCCCTTCCCAGCTCTCCTTCTACTCCTACTGTCTCTGCTTCTTCCTTTCTTTTTCCCCACCACCCCCCCCCCCCCACATCAGTCTGACAAGGGTCTCCACCCGAAACGTCATTTATTCCTTCTCTCCATAGATGTTGGCTCACCTGCTGAGTTTCTCCAGCATTTTTTGTCTACCATCGATTTTTTCCAGCATCTGCACTTGTTTCTTAAATAGATCTTGGAGAAGGCTAAACCAGCGGGCAGCGGCACGAACGAATTAACGACCAACGGTGGCGCCCCCGGTTTCGCATCGTGGTGGTGGAAATTTTCTTGTAAATTATACTATGTTAACACATTAATAATAATATTAATGAGTTAACATAGAAATCGTCATCGTAATCACGGTACAACTAGAGAAAATAGCACGACCGTTTAGCAAAACGGCAAAAAAAGGCTGATTTAGGCACTCGATTGTGAAAAGGCATTATCTTGGTGGAATCATCAAAAAAAAGGCATGAAAAGGCACAAGGCACAAAATATTGATATGAGCCCAGGTGGGGCACAGGGGAGGGGGTGAAAGAAGAGGGCGGAGAAGGGAGAAAGGGGAGGGGGAGGGTTGTTAGAGATTACCTAAAAGTGAATTCAATGATCATACCGCTGGGTTGTAAGTCACCCACACAGACAGAATATGAGGTGCTGTTCCTCAGTTTGTGTGTGGCCTCACTCTGGCAAAGGGGGAGGCCCAGGATAGAAAGGTCAGTATGGGAATGGGAAAGGAAGTGAAATAGTTAGCAACCAGGATATCTAGTAGACCCAAGCAGACTGAGGGCAAGTGTTCAGTGAAATGGGATTGGACACAATGTGAGTTAGTAGTAAGAGTTTAATTAATTTGAAATGTTATATTGAAGGGAATGAATGGATGGTCAAGGATTTATTTCACTGGAGTCCACTGTGGCCAACGTTAGTGTGAAAATGTTGGTACCAGGCGGCATGGTGGCGCAGTGGTAGAGTTGCTACCTTACAGCGCCAGAGTCTTGGGTTCGATCCTGACTACGGGTGCTGTCTGTACGGAGTTTGTACGTTCTCCCCATGACCTGTGTGGGTTTTCTCCAGGAGCTCTAGTTTCCTCCCACACTCCAAAGACGTATAGCTTTGTAGGTTAATTGGCTTGGTAAATTGTCCCTAGTGTGTGAATGATAGTGTTAATGTGTGGGTATCGCTGGTTGGCATATACTCGGTGGGCCGAAGGGCCTGTTTGTGTGCTGTATCTTTAAACAATAGTAGATAGACACAAAATGCTGGAGTAATTCAACGGGCCAGGCAGCATCTCTGGAGAGAAGGAATAGGTGACATTTTTGGTCGAGAAGAAGAAGGGTCTTGACCTGAAACGTCACCTAGTCCTCCTCTCCAGCGATGCTGCCTGAGCCGCTGAGTTACTCCAGCATTTTGTGTCTAGCTTTGGTGTAAACCAGCATGTGCAGTTCCTTTCTACACATCCTTACCAAGGGTGTAATTCCACTAATTAGGGTACATCTTATGAAGTCTTTGGTGTTTCAGTCTCCCATATCCTAGTGACGTGCTGGTAGGAAAGACACAAATGCTGGAGTAACTCAGTGGGTCAGGCAGCATCCCCGGAGAACATGGATAGGTGACGTTTTGGGTCAGTTTTGGTGAAGATGGATCCAGACACGAAACATCACCTATCCACGATCTCCAGAGATACTGCCTGACCCATTGAGTTACTCTGGCATTTTGTGTCTTTTCGTTGTAACCCAGCATCTGCAGTTCCTTATCTCTACATTTTGATGTGCGGGTAGGTTGACTGGTCAACGTAACTTGCCCCAATATGGGCAAGTGGCAAAAGCATCAAAGGACAGTTGTCAGCATGTGGGAGAGACTGGGTTACAGGGCTGCAGGAGAGATAGGGGAAGGACACTGACGAGATTATTCCACTGGGAAACGGCACGGAGCGATGGTCCTCTCCTGAGTGTGAGGAAGGAAAGTTGTGACTCCAGCCCCCACATTGCAGCTGCGAATGTTTGTGTCGATCGCTTTCCCTTCTCTCCACCACCGAGCCAGTCACCGGGAGGTAGTTTGCAGCTGGGATCTCTGACGCCCATGGCTGCAGCTGCCTGCATCAGCTCTGCCTGAGCGACCGTGTTAAGCACCACCCTGGCTCCTGGTGCAAGAGGTGGGGGGCAGTACGGGATGGGGGGGGGGGGGGCAGCCTAGAGAGCACACCGTCAGAAAGATGGGGATGGGGGCAGTGCAGCCGGTGGAGGAGAGAATGGTCTGTGTCCGTCCAACTGCCCGCTACTGTGGAGTGGAATTAACAGCCCTTGTTAAGTTGACTTGCCTTCCTCTCGACATTGATGAAGTGCTCGTTGGGACGAGCTCTTCAGACCCACTTCAGAGTGGCTTTTGATAAATGCCTCCCTGCCAAGGCAGCAGTGGAATATCTAATTTTCTCTCTTACAATCTAATCACGGCATGAATAATTCATGTTCCGTGGCTCTCAATATTAAACACATTTGCAATAATGTCCATACTTTTCCCCATAAATCATTGATGATTGATTTGATTTGAGCTGCTTCGAGGGCCTCAGAATTTAGCTGATTAGCATATGTTAAATGGGAAAAATCCTGTCACCGTTCCCTCTTAATTCTGACCCCAAGATAAACATCTCAGCTGAAATAGGTTTACTTAAAGGTCTTCAGTTGGAGCCCCTGGGGCTTCTGTATCAATGCCTCTTCTTCATTCACTGCAGATGTGTGAGATATGCATTGTCCTGGGCCTTCTGTAAATACTGGCACACTCCTAGGTCTCTCCCACTTGCATGCATGCTGACAACTCTCCCTAGGAATCATTTGTTAAATTTTACGATGGGTCCTTAGATAGAGTCATGAAGTCATACAGGGTGGAAACAGGCCTTTCAGCCCAACTTGCCCACAGTGGCCAACATGTCCCACCTGCCTACATTCAGACCATATCCCTCCAAACCTGTTTTATCCATGCACCTGTCTAAATTTTCCTTAAACATTGCGATAGTACCTGCCCGAACTAATTCCTCCAGCAGCCTGTTCTATAACTTTGTGTGAAAAAGTTACCCCTCAGTTTCCTATTAAATCTTTCCCCCCTCACCTTAAACTTATGTCCTCTGGGACTGATGACAGAAGTGGTTTGCACGAGGCCAGGATATAGGGGTGAGCTCTCCTGCTCCCATGGACAGTCGAACAAATTGTAGAGCCAGCACTTCGATATGTACTGCCCCATGAGGAGAGGGCAGCAGGGGGGGGGGGGGGGGGGCGTGAGGGCAGTCAAGGCTGAAAACATCAGAGCTAAGCCTCTTGTTCAATCAATGAATCTAATTCCATCTGCCTCCCTGGCAACTTATAGCTTCTAATTATATTAAAGGTGGTGCACTGTTACTGCAGTTGTTATGGTGCTGGTGGAGATCTCCCAAGCTCCTCAGATGAACATAACTTTAGAAATATAAGCAGGAACAAGCCATTCAGCCCCTCTCACTGGCTCTGCTACCCATTACAATTTCACTAAAGCATCATTCATCTTAAACATGAATTCCTTTGCAATGAAGGCCACCTTCCTAATTTATTCTTGTGAGTTTAAATTAGGCGCAGCTGGTAGAGCCACTCCTTCACAGCCCCAGAGACCCGGGTCCCATCCTGACCTTGCGTGCCGTCTGTGTGGAGTATGCATGTTCTCCCTGCGACTGCGTGGGTTTCCCCCAGATGCTCTGGTTTGCCCCACATCCCGGAAGGATATGCAGTTTGGAAGGTTAATGGGCTCTGTGGAATTTAAATGGGGCTCGTGTAGATTGATACTTTTCTTGGTTCTTGGTTACTTGGTCCTCCAAAATATTCCAACTGGAATTTAGACTGGAGGTGGTGAAGGGAGGGGTGAAGCCAGAGAGGGTTATCGGGAAGAAATGGTACTTTATGATATGGAAGCTTGAAAGCACGCACCTCCAGACTCAGGAACAGCTTCTTGCCCCCTAGTATCAAACTTTTGTAATGTCCTTCCGTAGACTTGGGGTACAGTCGCGATTCTCCAACTTTGGACTTTTTCTCTGGGACGGTTGGACTATGCTGAGAACCGTATCTCTCCCTTCGCTCTACTTTTTGCACGTGTATCTGGCTTGATTGTATTTATGTATAGGATTGTCTGATTTAATTGGGTAGCACACAAACAAAAGTTTTCACTGTACTTCAGCACTCGTGACAATAATAAACCTCAAACCTAAGTGAGAGGTCTCATGGCCCTCCGTTTCTTCCTGCTACAGAACCCCGATCAATTTCCCGCTACTAACACTCTCCTCTGTCCGGCAGAACTTGTCCTCGCCCTCAACAACGTCTCCTTTGGCTCCTCTCACTTCCACCAAGTTTAAGGAGTAGCCATGGACACTCGCATGGGTCCCAGCTATTCCTGCCTTTTTATTGGTTACATTGAACAGTCCTTGTTTCAGGCGTACACTGGCCCTGAACCCCAACTTTTTCCCCGCTATCTCGATGACTGCATCAGGGCTGCCATCGTGCAGAATTTGTGGATTTCATTAACTGTCAATTCACATTGTCACCTTTCCGTGTTCGCCAGAGATGCTGCCTGACCTGCTGAGTTGCCCCAGCACATTGTGTCCTATTGTCCAGTATAGACTTGGTGCGTTGAAGTCCTAAACCTTTGGAGAGTCATTGGTTCTTGCCTGACCACTTACAGGGGTCAACAACGCACTCAAATGAAAACGTTGCAAAGATAAAGTGCATCAAAAATGTTGCCTGGTAGACCATCAGTATAAAACCACCAGTAGACCATACATGTTGGGATTTCCAAATTCTTTTTTTTTTTAAAACACTACTCTCAACAATTTTACACCAGTATTTTCTTTGTGGGTTAGGATCGGGGTTGTCCCACTATTTTGAAAAGAAAAAGAAGATGGTGATGTTGCTGATGCTGTCGGCTGCAAGTGGTTTCCTTGGAGACGTGTTATTGCTGTTAAGTGACTAAGGGGCAAGACACGAAGGCCGGCAACACCGTTGGTTGATCTCTGATTGGTCCCCCTGCACGATGGCGAGACGTCACTAATGAGCACACGTCTAATTTTAACCTTCAGCCCTACAAGGAACGACTGGTTAAAAAATACAATCTGGCATCGTGTTTACACTGTGCTAAAACCCTGCATCTAATGAATGGCTCTGAGGTGCCGCTCACTGTAGCAAGGGTAGATGGAGTTGTCACTCTGAGCTCAGCTAGAGCAGGCAGCACAGCCAGTAACTGGGTAACTGGCCAGTTAGTCGGACGTTTGAAGTGAGGAGGAGAATTGGGCTGGAAATGGGAGTGTTCTTTCATATCCAGTTGGAACCCTGGTCATACTTAGTTTTAATTTAGTTTGGTTTAAAGCTACAGCTTGGAAACCGGTTCTTCATCCCACCGAGTCTATGCTGACCATCGATCACTCATTCACACTTTCGCAACCACTGCCTGCACATTAGGGTGATCTTTATCAACAAATTGGGCCAATTGACCTGCCATATCTTTGGGACGTGGGAGGAAACCGGGGCCACCCGAAGGAAACCCACAGAGGGACTGTGCAAGCTCCACTCAGACAGCGCCTGAGGTCAGCATCGAACCCGGGTGTCTGGAGGTGGGTGGCAACTGCATGGAGTTTCACCCTGTGACCACATGGTTTTTCCCGGGTGCTCCAGTTTCCTCCCACACTCCAAAGACGTGCAAGTCTGTAGATTAATTTGGCTTTGCTAAAAAAAATTTGTAACTTGCCACTAGTGTGTAGAATAGTGTTAGCGTACGGGGTGATCGCTGGTTGCAACGGACTCAGTGGGCCAAAGGGCCTGTTTCCTGAATCTAAAGTCTAAATCTTGGTATCTACTCAGGCACGTCCACTCGGGAACTTGAACGTTCCAATAAGATCATCAGAAATTTGGAAGCTCTGTCTTTCCACTCCCTTAAACCTCACAGCCCCTCTATTCCCCCCCCCCCCCCCCCCCCCCCGCCGTGAGACACCCCCACCCTCCCACTGCCCTGCTGCAACCTTGCGCTCCTCTGATGTGAAGGTGAACGTTGAGGGGCTATCAGAGGTCTCTAGGTTAGGTTGTGGTTTTACACTGAATGTGTAAAGTCCCTGCTTCTGAGCATTCAGTGAAACCAGATGGATCGCGTTAAATCCTTGAGTTTTCCTCATGGCTAATTTACATTGTAATTGCTGGTGATGAATGTATCCTCCCACGGTTTGAAATCAATATTCTGTCACTGGGTGTATTTAGCGGAACATTTAAACAAGATTGCCAGCCAGTGCCAACTGCTGGATCTAGCCAGGGGCACAAGCAGCTGGGGAATGCGAAGGAGGGGCTGGGGCTAGCGGTAGGGGGAGGAAGGGCTCCATACCGCTAGCCCCAGAGCCCACGGAGAGGGCGAGTACAAGAAGGGGAGCAGTGTCAGACTGGTGAGTAGGTGAAGTGGGAGCGGGAGGAATTGAGGGGGGCCTCAAGATGCATATAGTGGGGAACGAGCCTGATGGTAGTTTAGGAGCAAGACCCAGAGTGGGGTGGTGCGGCACAGGCTGTACAAAATGGGAGGTGGCAAGTGGAAGATAGGAAGCGGAGCACCGGAGACAGAGCAGGGTACCAGTGCCGTATAAATGCAATGATAGTTTAATGAAACCACCAGCGGTCTTGCCTCTTGTCCTAACTGTTACAGTGTGGAAACAGGCCCTTTGGCCCAACCTGCCCACACCAACATGCCCCATCTACACTAGTCTCACTTGCCTGCATTTGGCCCTTATCCCTCTAAACCTGTCCTATCCATGTACTTGTCCAATTGCTTCTTACATTTTACGATAGTCCCTGCCTCAACTACTTCTTCCTGTAGCTCGTTCCATGTACCCACCTCCCTTTGTGTGAAAACGTTACTCTGCAGATTCCTATTAAATCTTTTCCCCTTCACCTTAGATCTATGCTCTTTGGTTCTCAATTGCTACTCTGGGCAAGAGACTCTGCATCTACCCAATCTATCCCTCTCATGGTTTTGTACATCTTCATAAGATCACCCCACATCCTCCTGCGCTCCAAGGAATAGAGTGCCAGCCTGCTCAACCTCTCCCTACAGCTCAGCCCCTCGAGTCCTGGCAACATCCTCGTAAATCTTCTCTGTGCCCTTTCTAGCTTGACAACTTTTTTCCTATAACATGGTGCCCAGAACTGAACATAATACTCTAAATGCTGACTCACCAACGATTTATATGACTTCAAAATGACCTCCCAACTTCTATATCAATACTGACTGATGAAGGCCAATGTGCCAAAAGCCTTCTTGACCACTCTATCTACCTGCACTGCTACTTTCAACAAACTCCTTGATCCGTCTGCTCTACAGCACCCCAGAGCCCTACCTTTTACTGTGTAGGTCCTGACTGTGTTAGTCTTCCCAAAAGGCAACACTTCACGTTTCTCTGTATTTCCTGAATTCTAGCTGGGCGAATTGTTTACATCTGAAGCATTTCCAGAAGCCACCTGTGGGTTGTGCTATGGAGGCCACATGTTCGGTGTTGGCTGAAGCCTGCTGCTTCTCGCTGGCTTTGTGACATTCTGGTGTCGCATCCCATCAGTGTCAGAGAGAACCCAGATGGCAGATTCAATATAGGTTAATGTTACACTGAAGGCAGTCCCACAGAGCGCTGACGAGGCAGGCACTGTTAGTCACACAATGAGGCTGATGTGGACCAGGCCTTTGCAAACACTGGATCCAATTGGACTAAAACCTGAAGCGTTCGATTTTAATTTCAATTTCAGTCCAATTGCACATAAATAACTGGGTGATGCAACGTAAATTCACATCACCAATTGAGGAATGGCACGATGTTACATGGTGTGCCACAGTGAAAAAACATCCACTTCAAGTGAAAATATACAATTGAGGGGTTATGGGGAGCAGGCAGGAGAATGGGATTGAGAGGTAATGATAGATCAGCCATGATTGAACGGTGGGGTAGACTTGATGGGCTGAATGGCCTGATTCTGCTCCAGGAACGTATGAATCCAGTCTGGATTCTATCGCATAAGACGTATGCACAGCAAGATCCCGCTCCCACGTCTGTGTCTGATGGGACCCAAACCTTACATCCAGAGGGAGTATCAAGAACACAATTAATCCTGGAGTTTCGAATGGCGCTGCCTGAGGTGTGTTTTAATTGTGCATTGGGGTTCTATGTTCAACTTGCACTACTGGTCCTGTGCCATGTTGTAAGTGTGTTGCCGTTATTACCTGATATCAAGAGACTCAAGAGAGTTTATTGTCATGTGTCCCTGATAAGACAATGAAATTCATGCTTTGTTTCAGCACACAAGAACATAGTAGGCACGAATACAGAACAGATCAGTGTGTCCATATACCATTGTATAAATATATACACACATGAATAAATAAACTGATAAAGTGCAAATAAACAGATTATGGGCTATTAATGTTCAGAGTTTTTCCGAGCCAGGTTTAATAGCCTGATGGTTGTAGGGAAGTAGCTATTTCTGAACCTGGTCGTTGCAGTCTTCAGGCTCCTGTACCTTCTACCTGAAGGTAGTGGGGAGATGAGTATGTGGCCCGGATAGTGTGGGTCCTTGATGATGCTGCCAGCCTTTTTGAGGCAGCGACTGTGATAGATCCCCTCGATGGACAGGAAGTCGATGATAGACTGGGCAGTGTTTACTACTTTTTGTAGTCTTTTTTTGTAGGGGCTTCACTCTGCATCTAATCCAGGTCGCTCCAGGCCCTTTGATTAGTATGCGTGTCAGAGGTTATGGGGAGAAGGTGTCTGAACCCTAGGAGTGTCAAGGGAGAGGGGCAGGGGGATTGATCACTAGGGGTAGTCAGGGCAGGGGGGAGGTGTCTCATCCCTAGGAGTGTCAGAGGAAGGGGGCAGAAGTGATTGATCCCTGTGTGGGTGTCCGGGGAGTGGGAAGGCGGCTGATCACTAGGGGGAGTCGAGGCGGGGGGGGGGGGGGGGGGGGGGGGGGGGGGATGGAGGGGAGGTGAGTGAGCCCCAGTGGGAGCCAAGAGAGGCTGTACCTCCTGGGCGGTGCTCGTTCTAAGAGGAATGTGAACTGCACTTGATGCGATGAAATCCAATAAGCCACCTGATCAATGGGGTCGGGGCTGCACCCTGCGGTGCAGGGAGGAGAGCTGCCCCAGTGCAGTTAAACCATCCGTGAAAGCAGAGATGAATCGGGCTGAGAGCAGTCTGTGATTGATGGGACAGGTGGGGGTTATGGAGGCTACTGTGACAGACCTCGTCCGTGACTCGCTGTTGTTTTCCCTTGGGACAGTGGCCAGCTCTGGCAGGGCTTGCCTCCAATGCCCAGCACAGCTGGAGGGGAGGGGAGGGGGATGGGTTAGAGGCACCACTGGCCCAGGCACAGCTGTGGTCAAAGCTCTCCGCAGGCTCACTGCCTCCCCCTGCTGTCTGGGTATGGTAATGCTTGCATCACCTCTGCCCACAAGTCCCCAAGCACTTCACAATTGGGAACTACAGTACTCCCAAAGCAATACTCCTAAAGAACATAGAGTGCGGGAGTAACGTAGCTGCTCATTCGGCATCTTTGGTAGGTGACGTTTTGGATCGAGATTTCTTTGGACTCAAAGCAATCTTGGAAAAGCACACAGCAAGATTCTATGAACCTGGGCCTGATCATATAATAAGTTCTAGCAGCAGAATGAGGCCATTTGGCCCATTGAGCCTACTCCACCATTCAATCATGGCTGATCTATCTTTCCCTCTCCAGTCTCCTGCCTTCGTCCCATAACCCCTGACATCCTACTATTCAAGACCAGCGTTGGTTAAATACAGCCCCAAGTCGCAAGGAGGTTAGCCCTGCAGATAGTCACAGATTCATACAGTGTGGAAACAGGCCCTTCTGCCCAACTTACCCACACCAGCCAACATGTCACGCCTGCCTGCGTTTGGCGCATATCCCTCTAAACCTGTCCTATCCATGTACCTGTCCAAATGTTTCTTAAATCTTTGAACAGCAACTCAGGTTCTTGGCAGGTGGGAATTGACTTTAAATGACAGTGCCTCCACTGACAGATTCATGATTAGTAAGGATGTCAAAGGTTATGAAGGCAAGAGAATGTGGTAGAGAGGGAAATATGGATCAGCCATGATTGAATGGCGGAGCAGACGATGGAAGAATGACCTAACTCGGCCGTTGGTGATTACTGATGAACATGAAGCAGTATCAGTGCAGCCCAGGTTAAGAACACAGAACGCAGTGTTGCTGCCCCACAGCGCCAGAGACCCGGGTTCGATCCTGACCTCAGGTGCTGTCTGTACGGAGTCTGTACATTCGCTCTGTGATCATGTGGGTTTTCCCCGGATTTCTCCGCTTGCCTCCCACAATCCAAACACGTACAGGTTTGTAGGCTAATTTGCTTCGGAAAAATATTCTAAGTATTCCGTAGAGTGTGTAGGACAGTGTTGGTGTAAGGGGGTGATTGCCGGTTGGTGCAGACTCAGTGGGCCGAAAGGCCTGTTTTTTCACATCATTAAACTAAACTAAACAAAAACAAGACATCACAGGAATAGGTCCTTCACCCCACAATGTCGGAGCCAAACATAATGTCAAGATGAAGTATAATCTCATCTGTCCTCACATGATCCATACCCCTCCGTACCCCTGCATATCCATGTGTCGAAGTAAAAACCTCTTTCATGGCACTGCACCATCCGCCTGCACTGTCACCCCTGACAGCGTGTTCCAAGCACCCATTTTTCTATGTTAAAAAAAAAATGGCACATCTCCATTAAACTTTTCTGCTCTCATCTTAAAGCTGTGCCCTCCAGTCTGTGACATTCCCACCCTGGGGAGAAAGGTTTCAGACTCTCCATCCTAGTTATGCCTCTAATAAATGTATATACTCCTGTCAGGTCTCCCATCAGCCTCTGCCACTGCCAACAGCCGTCCAGCATCGGTCGGATAACGCTATAAATTGGCAACGTGTTCAGCACAGACATTGTGGGCCGAAGGGCCTGCTCCTGTGCTACACTGTTCGAAACCTGTCGGTGCCAGGTTTGTGTATGAAGGAACTGCAGATGCTGCTTTAAACTAAAGATAGACACAGAATGCTGGAATAACTCAGCGGGACAGGCAGCATCTCTGGAGAGAAAGAATGGGTGACGTTTCAGGTGGAGCCCCTTCTTCAGACTGACGTCAGGGGGGGCTGGAGGGGGAGAGATAGATTAGGAAGTGTGAAGGGTGCCAGGTTTGTATCTGGGATGGAGCGGTGGAGCTGTCATCCGTATCTGGGCACAGACAACGCCGCTGAGATTACCCTGGTCAAGAAGGCAACAGCCGTATTGTAACAGTCGGTTCATAATAAAATGCACCCTTTGGATATTTTACTGACTGCCATTCTCTCGAATTGTCCGGGCAGTTTGCCAGTTGTGAGTGTGAACTGTGATCCAGGATATTCCTGGATTTTGAGACTTGCAGGGGAATTAAGGTGAAGTGTGTTCCCAATGCCGCATCAGGAGGGCTGCCTGCAGCTGTGAGCATCGCTGTGGGAGTTTTCAGTCAGCTCCCACACAGAGAGTGCCGCACTGGAACAGAACGGGAAACCTCACAGAGCAGGGATACAGGCCCCTGGGCTGGCGAGTGTACAGCACGCCACCAGTCTGCCAAGCAGCAGCAGAGTGGTGCAGCGGGAGAACTGCTGCCTTACAAGGGGCAGCATTCACAGCAAGGGAGTGGCGGCACAGTGACATAGCAGTAGTGTTGCTGCCTTACAGCGCCAGAGACCCAGGCTCGATCCCAGAGAAAACCCACGTAGTCACAGGGAGAACGTAGAAACTCCGCACAGACAGAGGGACCCTGCCTCAGAGGGCGGTGGAGGCCGGTTCTCTGGATACTTTCAAGAGAGAGCTAGATGGGGCTCTTGAAGATAGAGGAGTCAGGGGATATGGGGAGAAGGCAGGAACGGGGTACTGATTGGGGATGATCAGCCACGATCACATTGAATGGTGGTGCAGGCTCGAAGGGCCGAATGGCCTACTCCTGCACCTGTTGTCTATTGTCGATTGTCTATTGACAGCGCCTGTAGTCAGGAATGAACCCGTGTTGCTGGCGCTGTAAGGCTGCAGCCCATCGACCCCAGCTGGGAATGTTGCCCATTGTAAAGGCACCGAGCTCAGTGTAAGGCAGTGGCTGGTACCAATCCGCTCCCTCTACCTATGTTCACTCCACCAAACGGATGTCTTGATGCTGAGCAAGGGGGACAGTTGGAGGTCATTGAGCAGTAAGAAAGGATTAAACCAAGCTGACGTGCGCCAAGTAACATTAGCGGAGGGCCCACATCTCCCCGCCTGCACTGAAGCTGACAGAGTGATTACGTCCACTGATGGCGATTGTTAACCTTGATAGGGGACAGCCATGATCATATTGAATGGCGGTGCAGGCTCGAAGGGCTGAATGGCCTACTCCTGCACCTAATTTCTATGTTTCTATGTTTCGATGTTAACCTTGATAGGGGACAGCGACCGTGCTCACTCTGCAGACGGGGTGAATGGAGGCCACCCTGAGAACATTCCCCCCTGATGACCCTGACATCAAGCAGGCCAGGAGCTCCAAGCACCCTGCCTGGGGTAGAACCCTGATATTGTTGACTCAGATCTCCGCAAGCCTGCGAGAAGTCTCGAGAGAACACAGAAAGGTGACGTTTCATATTGGGACCCTTCTTCAAATGGGCCCGCTGAGTTACCCCAGCACTTTGTGCCTTTTTTGGTGAACCAGCAACTGCAGTTCCTTGTGTCTATACTTTCTAGGGATTCAGCTTGCTACCTGTATCAATGCAGGACTGTTCAGATACTTGAAGCAGTCTGATTCTGAGCCAGGTTGGTGGGAGAAGTTAAATCACAATTATGGTCAGTAGTGGCAACACTTCCTCTATTTTTACTTTACTTAAAACTTTTGTTGCCCAACCACTCCCCCCTCACTAGCTGACCAGCTAATTAATCCAGTTGCCCAAGGCAAATTGATGTTAACGACACAAGTTTAGTTCAGTGATTCCCACTGATAGTAGGTAGGGATTGCAATCTGCTCTTCTGTTGACCTTAATTGAGCTCAATTTCTGTGCAAGAACTTTCAAGCCCCTAAGCAATGTTTCCAACCCTGGCTCTGACTTGGGGAATGATACAAAGGCAAGGGACAAAGAAATGCTGCATTTTTGCCAGTTTATTGACTTGTTGGCAGCACAGTAGTGCAGCACCACAAACTTGGGTTCAATCCTGACTATGGGTGCTGTCTGCACAGAGTTTGTATGTTCTCCCCATGACCGCGTAGGTTTTCTCCGGCTGCTCCGGATTCCTCCCACATTCCGAAGGCGTACAGGTTTGTAGGTTAATTGGCTTTGGTAAAAAATGTAAATTGTCCCCAGTGTGTGGGATAGTCCTCGTGTATGGTGTGGTCGCTGGTTGGCATGGAGTCAGTGGGTCGAAGGGCCTATTTTCACACTGTATCACTAAACTAAACTGAACTAAACTAAATATCTGCAAATAAAAAGATGTTGAGTTCACTATTAACACTATAATATTAAAACATTACGTTATGTTTAGTAGAAAATGGGCCAAACATGGGCAGGGGGGCCTAGTGTAGAATGGCTTCTTTGCCATCGTAGGCAGTTTGGGCTAAAGGGCCCGTTTCCATGCAGCATGACTCTATAGTTCCATAACACAATTTAACAGAGTATTATAATCACATTATAATTGGAGCTGAAGGGATTTTTTTTTATTAAGTAATTGTGTTTAATCATTCAATTGGGGGAAAAAAACAATTGTGAGTTAACTGTGTTAATTGCATTGTAAAACGAAAATAGAATACTAATATAAGAATACTAATGAAGAAGGGTCTCGACCCGAAACGTCACCTATCTCCTTCGCTCCTTAGATGCTGCTGCACCCGCTGAGTTTCTCCAGCCTTTTGTGTACCCACTAATATATCTGAAGAGTTTTCCCAACCCACCCCAGTGCCAATTTATTGAAGTTCTTTGAAGAAGCACAATGCTTGAATAAAGCAGAACTGATGAATTACAAGGATTTCCAAAAAGCTTAGGTGTATCAAACTCGATTGCCGAAACTAAAAACTTGTGTTGTAAATGAGGTAATGGCATTGTTAGAAGATAGGCTGGCTAACTGGAAACTGATTGTAGGCATGAATGGATCTTTTTCTAATTCGCAAAATGTAACAAGTGATGTAGCAAAAGGATCAGTCCTGGGTTCGCTACCATTTTACAATTTACAGAAGTGATTTGGATAAAGACATTCAAGATGTAGGAAGGAACTGCAGATGCTGGTTTATAACAAAGATGGAGACAAAGTGCTGGAGTAACTCAGCGGGTCAGGTAGCATCTCCAGAGAACATGGATAGATGACATTTCAGGTCAGGATCTTTCTATCTGAAGAGGGTCAGGCAACATCACTGGAGAACATTGATAGGTGGTGTTTTGGGTCGGGAACCTTCTTCAGACTAAAGAACGTCAAACGTCACCTCGCCCTTGGGTCCAAAACGTCACCCATCCTTTTTCTCCAGAGATGCTGCCTGACTGGCTGGGTTACTCCAGCTCTGTGTTTATCTGAGGATGTACTTGTTCCATTTGCTGAAGATTCAAAACCAGGCTGGAAAGTCAGTTGTGAAAATAACACGGTGCTAGCGAGAGATACTAATAGACCAGATGAGTGGACAAGTGGACTAAAAAATGACAAATCGGAAACTATCCAAATTGGCAAGAAAAATGTAAAAGAATTTTGCATAAATTTGGGCGTCTCTTTAGAAGTCTAAAACGCAAGAGGATCTGGGTGTCCCAGTGCATGATTCACAACACGTGCAGAGAATATTTAGGGACGGGGGAAGTGAAAGCAAAAGTGGAGATGATGTACCTCACATTATTTAGGGCATGGATTATATCACATCTGCAGGGCTGTGTATAATTTCAGGCTAACGCCAGGTTGTCTTTCGAGGAAAGATTGGACACCCTAGGCTTGTGTCCTCTGGAGTTCAGAAGAGGGAGTAGATACTTAATTAAAACCAATCAAGCCTGAGGGGCCTTGTCACGTTGGATGTTTTGAAGGGAGTGGCAGGGAGATGCATGATCAAAGGGATGAATTAAATTCTTCCTGACCACCATCCAAATGGATGAGCTTATCCCGAGACCATGGACATGGTTGCAGACTTTCTATAACCGAGGGAAACGGCCTCTGTGTCAAGCTCCATCAGACCCTGTCATAGAGCAAGACTCTCCACCTCCATGCACCAGATGACAACAGCAGCCTGCCCTGCCTGCCCTGCGGCCATGTACAGCTTGCAGTTCAACACCCGGTTCTGGATGCAAGGTGGGGCGCAGGCAGTCTGGCCTCCGTGTCGCTGGAATGCGGAGATGGGCAGATCGATGAGAGGCGGTCACAAAAGGAAGAGTGTTTATGAAATGGCACAGGGGACTTGTAACATATCACAGCCAGAGCCAGCTCCCCATAACTGTGGCTGCCGGAGCTCCCACTTTGGGCTGGGAGGTACGTTACAGTCAACCGGTCGAGATCTGTTGACTTTGGGTGGCTCTGGGCAGGGACGGGGCAGCAGAGGACATGGGATGGACGAGACCAGCAGAAGGCCGGAGCGAACCGGGCTGTGACAACATCTGGGGCAGCGGTAGAGATGCTGCCTTACAGCGCCAGATATCCAGGTTCGATCCTGACTACAGGTGCTGTCTGTATGGAGTTTGTGCGTTCTCCCCATGACCATGTGGGTTTTCCCTGGGTGCTCTGGCTTTCCTCCCAACACTACATAGACGTACAGATTTGTAGATTAATTGGCTTCGGTAAAATTGTCACTAGTGTTTTAGAAAGTGCAAGTGTATGGGGATCACTGGTCGACGCAGACCTGAGGGTCTCTCTAAACTAAACTAAAGTGTCTGAAGAAGGGTTTCGACCCAAAACGTTGCCTATTCTTTTTATTCAGAGATGCTGCCTGACCTGCTGAGTTACTCCAGCATTTTGTGTCTATCTTCAAAACTAAACTAAACTCTGCTGCTGGACGTCCTCTCAAAACCCGTGCATGAAAAATGCATGATGTGCGGATAGGAATACATCGACTTGTGCCCCAGTGTAGAGTGGGACGTGGATAATTTGGTAGATCAGAGGCATGAACGCCACAGGTTGCTCACTATGTTGTTGTGTCTCTGCAGACTCGGCCATACAAGTGAACTCCACGTCGATGAGCTCGCCTCCACACGCGGCCGTGAACTCGGTGGTCAGCCATCACTCGATGATCGGATCCTCGATAAATGCTTCGCGCTCTCTCACCTCCTCCATGGGAAACTTGGGCTCTCCGGTCAACGGGCTGGGATCGCCCTATCCCGTCATCACCTCGTCCATAGGTTCTCCCTCGGTCTCCTTGCTATCTACCCCAGGCATCAGCTATGGACCGCTCGGCAGTCCCCAGGTAAAACCACAGCCAGGGCAAAGGTTTGCGGTTTGGGGGTTATCTCAAATTAATGGATGGAACAAGGGTGATGTAATTGATCCATTGCCTCTCTGTCACAGACACCCGGGTTCAACCCCCACCTCGAGTGCTCTCTGTGTGGAGTTTGCATGTTCTCCCTGTGGGTTTTCTCCAGGTACTCTGGCTTCCTCCCTCATCCCAAAGACTAGTGGATGGGCAGAAACCGGCCCTTTAGCCCACTGAGACCAGCACTATCCTACTCGCGAGAGACAACTTTACCAAACCTACAAATCTGCACATCTTTGGAATGTGGGAGGAAACCGGAGCACCCGGAGAAATCCCATGCAGTCACAGGGAGAACGTGCAAACCGCATCCGAGGTCAGGATGAAAACCGTGTCCCCGGAGGTGCGAGGCAGCAGCACTACCTCCTGCAGCACCATGCCGACATGCTGGGGGGCATGCTCTGTTTGCCTGGTGTGGGTAGCTGTTTGTGATTAGCACAGGCAGAGCAGTTCACTCTGCACGAGACATCAGCTGTATGTAGCAAGACAAAAACACTCATTGCAAACATGCATGCTTTAGAGAGCCTTCTCATTGAGACTTGTTCCTCATTGAGCAGTTGTTCTCTCAGCTGGACAGCAAAATTACTGGGAGAGGTGGGAGGGGGACAATGCCTGTCCTTTACCCAGTGAGTGGCGCGTTCTCAGAGCTCACAGATGTGTGCAGGGGTGAGGAAACTGCATGGATGTGTTTAAGAAGAAGCAAGGCAAGTGAACGTGGGAGCAGGAATGGGGTGTGATGACTGCGGGAGATGAAGTGACACAGGAGACAGCTCCTGTGGAGCATAAATACTGGCACAAAACTGTTCAACCCAATGGTTCTTTCTCTGGTATTAAATTCTGCCCAATCCCTGAAACACTTCATGAAGTTTTTAAAAACTGCCTTTGCTGGAAATCTGAAATAAACCACATAAAAGCAGTGGAAACACTCAGCAGGTCAGGCAGCATCTGTGGAGAAACGGTTTGAGTTGAGTTTATTGTCACGTGTACCAGGGTATAGTGAAAAGCTTTTGTTGTGTGTGAACCAGTCAGCGTAAAGACAATACATGATTACAATCGAGCCATCCACAGTGTACAGATACATGATAAAGGGAATAATGTGAATAATGTTTAGAACAAGATGTACAAGAATAATGTTTAAAGTCCAGTTAGGTCAGAATAAAAATAATCCGAGCGTCTCCAATGAGATAGCTAGTAGCTCCGGACTGCTCTCCAGATGTTGCCAGGATGGTTCAGTTGCTTGATAACAGCTGAGAAGAAACTGTCCCTGAATCTGGAAGTGTGTGTTATCACACTTTTATACCTTTTGCCCGATGGGAGAGGGGAAAAGAGGGAGTGACCGGGGTGAGACTCGTCCTTGATTATGCTGGTGGCCTTGCCGAGGCAGCGTGAGGTGTAAATAGAGTCAATGGAAGGGAGGTTGGTTTGCATGAAGGTCTGGTCTGCGTCCACAATTTCTACAATTTCTTGAGGTCTTGGATGAAGCTGTTCCCAAGCCAAACAGAGTTAAACTTTCAGGTCCATGGCCACAACATCAAACACCTTCCCTACAACTTAAAACCCCTCGAAAAAATATATTTTATCATTGAAATAGAGACACAAAGAACTGCAGTTGCTGATTTATTGTGGAGATCAGTTTGGCTGTAATAGTGAGATTTGTAAGATTTCAAACAGTGAGGAGTTCCTCCTCTCTGATCACTCAATGCACAGTCCTGGAGGTGCCTCACATTCCTCACCGCTCTGTCCCTGTACAGGGCCAAAGTAATTTGTGTCATTCCCGTGACTGGATGTAGTCACAGCTGCTGTATAAATGATGCAGAGGAGCCCCTGGCATGGCTGGTGTCGCTCTGTAATTTAACGTGAGCTGATGTCGGCTCACGTGAGCACATTATATAACAGTCACTCTGCTGCAGGCTACTTGGCAATGATCCCAGCCAGCTGAAGCCCCAGTAAATCTGTTCGACAAACACAATATTGCCCATCACCCAGAATCCAGATACACACAAAGTCCCACTAACTCGCCACCTCTGTGCTCCACATCAATGTGCCTCAATTTTCAAGCTCGGCGATTTGCATTGCAATCTCATTCCTTTCCCTACCTCCAGCCCTGCACCCACCCAGGTCTCTGTGTCCCTGTCTCTGTAGAAAGCATTCTTTCAGGAGGCATTGCAGCCCGGTTTGGGAACAGGTCCAACCAAGACCACAAGAAACTGCAGAGCGTTGTGGATCTGTTTCTAACCTGTGCTGTCCCTGCTTTGGGAGTGTGTGGTGGGACAGTGTACAGGGATTTTTTATTCTGTATATGAACCTCTGCCCTTGCTCTGGGACTGTGCGGTGGGGTAGTGCAGAGGGATCGTCATTCTGTATCTAGGAGTGTGATGGGAGTGTAGCAAAGTTCACTCCCTGCCCTGTGAGTGTGATGGGACAGTGTCGAGGCAACTTTCCCCTTTATCCAGGTCGTGCTGTCCCTGCCCTGGGAATTTGTGCAGGGAGTAAAGTGAGGTAATAGAGCTCTTTGCTTATCCAGCAGTGAAAGGCACCAACAGTTTGGTTCCCGAGAGTTGATGGAGGCATGAAAGATCCCTTCTATCATTCATTTTCGCCTCTGCCCCTGATTCTGCCTCAGCACATGGGACAGCACCCATTTCGCACACAGCCTCCTGTGCATTGCAGAATGAGCTGCAGCAGAAGGTGACACAGCAGGTAGAGACACTGCCTCGCAGCGCCAGGGACTCGGGTGCAATATCAACTTCCGATGCTCTCCGTGTGCACTTTGCACGTTCGCCCTGTGGGTTTCTTCCGAGCGCTTCGGTTTCCTCCCACATCCCAAAGACGGATTGAAGGGTTCTACATTTTGTTACTGTTTTTTTTAGACTTTTAGAGAAACAGCGTGGAAACAGGCTCTTCGGCCACCGTGCCTGTGCCGACAAGCAGTTCCCACACACTAACACTATGCTACACACTAGGGACAATTGACAAATTTACCAAGCCAATTAACCTACAAACCTGTACGTCTTTGAAGTGTGGGAGGAAACCGGAGCACCCAGAGGAAACCCACGCAATCACAGGGAGAACGTATAAACTCCATACAGACAGCACCCAGAGTATCGAATCTGAGTCCCTGGCGCTGTAATGCGGCAACTCTACCGCTGTGCCGCCTCTGTAGTGTGTGTGCGTGTGGTGAATGTATGGGAGGGAGTTGATGGCTTTTGGGGAGAATAATAGCGATGTATGGGTGTAAATAGCAGTTGATGGTCAGTGTGGTCTTGATGGGCCGAAGGGCCTGTTTCTGAGCTGTAATTCTTTATAAGGTGAGCAGTATATTTCGTTATAAAGTGCCCACCCAGTGTGCAGTGAGGTCTGAGCAGGCTGCGCGGAGCTGCGAATGATATCCCCGAGCAGTACAATCCATTCTCCCTCAGCCCAGGCTGTCAGCTGCCTGTTCGGGCTGCTGGTTCAGTACAATGTTACAGCTGCGAGGGTTTGGCAGGCAGACAGCATCCTGGAGTGGCCGCCACGTTGCTCACTCACCCCAGGCTTCCAGCCCCTCTCCACCTCCCTCCCGCCTTCAGCCCAGCACAGCTTGGCGCTCAGCACAGCGGAGATGATTGCATTGTGGAGCCCGGGAGCTGTCCACCCATTCCAGGAGATCCACTGGCGTGGGTGTGCTGTGAGTGCAGCCCCTCTGGTAGTGCCCAGGGCACATGTTCTGACTCCTGGCGGGGACAAGGCCTTCATCGGTAAGAATAATGAGTATAGACGTTGGGTGGTCATGTTACAGTTATATAAGATGTTGGTGAGGCCACGTTGTTGATAGACACAAATTGCTGGAGTAACTCAGCGGGACAGGCAGCATCTCAGGAGAGAAGGAATGGGTGACGTTTCGGGTCGAGACCCATTTGTATTGTGTTCAGTTTTGTGCACCGTGTTATTAGAATGATGTTGTCAAACTGGAAAGGGTGCAGAGAAGGTTCACAAGGATGTTGCAAGGACTCGACGGCCAGAGCTATTGAGAGAGGTTGAGCAGACTAGGACTCTATTCCTTGGAGCGCAGGTAGATGAGGGGTGATCATACAGAAATGTACAAAATCATGGGAGGAATAGATCTCTTGAGTCTCTTGCCCAGAGTAGAGGAATCAAGAACCAGAGGACATAGGTTTAAGGCAAGGGGAAGAAAGATTTAATAGGAACCTGAGTGATAACTTTTTATGCAAAGGGTGGTGGGTGTATTGAACAATCTGCCCAAGGAGGTGTTGAGGCAGGTACTATCACAACGTTTAAGAGACATTTGGATGGGCATATGGATAGGATGGGTTTAGATGGGTATGGGTCAAACGCTGGCAGATGGGAAGAGTGTCGATGGGGCATGTTGGTTGGTGTGGGCATGTTGGGCCAAAGGGCCTGTTTCCACATTGTATGACTCTATGATTCTAATGACTCCACAGGGCCAAGGAGCTGAGTGGTCGACTGCGGATTACATACGAAAGAAAGACACAGAGGTAGGCCATTCAGCCCTTCAAGCCCGCCCTGCCCTTGAGTATAATCGCGGCAGATCTTATATCCCCAGTGTGAAGAAGGGTCCCGGACTGTCGATTCCCTCCACAGATGCTGCCTGGCCTGTTGAGGTCCTATTATGTTTTGATCTCGGTGTCAGTTTCCTGCACCATCCCCATATCCCTGGATTCCCCTAATTCCATTTTGCTTATGTTCGTACTCAAAGTCAGGCCTGTGATGTAATGTTTGATTCTTGGGGGGTAGGGGGGCAGCGGCAATTGGCATGCAGATGCCCGCAGAAGGTAGGAGATACGTTGAAGATTCCTGTAACCAGCCTATGGGTGTAAGAGGTGCTATCACCAAAGTAAGCACCTGCCTGAAGCATTTGCCAATTTGTGCCACACTGTTACACTGGCACCCAGTACCCGTACCCATGCCTCCCACCCTGCACAAGCTGGTGCTGCCATGTGGGATCGCTCCACCGCCAGGGGTGCAGCTTTGCAGGTGATCCATTCCCAGTGGCTACGTGCAGCTCCTGAATCAGCATTGGCACCAGTGCTGCCACGTATCCACATGCAAAGCTGGCATGTTGTTTCTGGAGCTGGCCGTGCCTGGCTGCGATGGTGTTTTCCACTGTCTTGCAGAATGTATGTATAATCTATGTCCTGTGTGTTGCTTTCAGTCTGTGCGTCTGTGGCTGCTGCAAACAAGATATTAATTGATTGAATTGAAAGATACAGCATGAAAACAGGCTCTTCGGCCCATCTAGTTCATGCCTACCATCAATTGCCCCTTCACGCCAGTTCTATCCCATTTACGTTATCCACACCCTTCACTCTTGGGGCAATTTATAAAAGCTAATTAACCTACAAACCTGCACATCTGTGGGATGTTGGAGGAAACCGGAGCACCAGGAGGAAACCCACGTGGTCACAAGGAGAATATGCAAACTCCTCACAGACAGCGTCCGAGGTCAGGATGGAATCTGGGTCTCCGGTGGGGTGAGGCAGCAGCACCACTGTGCCATCCATTGTGCTTGTGTAGATGGCTGTAAACTCAACTGGACTTGCTTGGCTGTCTTGGAATGACCATAAAACACCTCCCGCTTCCCAAACAGTCCCGAGGCACTTGGGAACATCCCAAGGAGACGGAGAGAGGCTCCATGTGTGGTGCTTAAGCAGGGCTGCGTCTCAGAGAGATGCTGTTCCTGTGGTACTTAAACAGAGCTGCGTCTCTCTGGGGGTTGTTAAATGCCACTGAGCTTTACACTGCTCACTTGAGGCAGCAGCACCACAAGCAGAGAGGGCTGGACAGGGTGGAGCTGGCTTTACTGGCAACGCAGTTAATTCCATTAGTGAGTGATGAAAAATGCAGCCAGTCCCCGCAGTGCACTGAGCTGCTCCATCCCAGGGCTAACATTAATTGCCATCCCTCATCTTCATTTGGCAAGAAATCAATAGTTAATGTGGAAACTGTCACGGGGTTTTTTTTTAAAAATCTGACAACACTGCAGTTCTTGCTGTAAATATTTATTAACCCCCCGCTCCCCTCCCCCCTGTATGCAATGCGGCCCTGCCTTGTACAGCACTGCAGGAGTCTGGGCGGGATGTCTCATGTCAAGAGGTTAAAGGTCCCCAGCCAGAGTTTGCACTGCTCCTCCATAATAGCTCTGGGAATTGAACATTAATCTCCAACATCCTAATGCAAGCGTAAAAAAATTAGAGGGCAATTCATCCATATGACAAACAATATTTATTGTTTTTATGCTTTTATTTATTGCTGATTAATAATGCAAAACCGACCAAATAAGACTGACAGGTGAGCATTATTCAGTTTGGGGATGAAGAGGGGGCACAGTGACGCAGCGGTGGCTTCCAGCACCTGGGACCCGGGTTTGATCCTGACTACGGGTGCTGTCTGTATGGAGTTTGCACGTTCTCCCTGTGACCGCGTGGGTTTTCTCCGGGCGCTCCGGTTTCCTCCCACATTCCAAAGACGTGCAGATTTGTAGGTTAATTGGCCTCTGTGGTAAGTTGGCCTTGGTGTGTAGGATAGAACCAGCCTACGGGTGATCGTTGGTCAGCGCGGACTTGGTGGGCCGAAGGGTCTGTTTCCATGCTGTTTCTCTAAACTAAATTAAACCTGTCTGCTCCCTGTTTGTCTAGGAGGCAACCAATGGTGGGATGGTGACGAAAGGGTGGTCAGTGGGGGAGGTGGTAAAAACCTCCAATAATCCGCCCAACCACCAGGGTTAGCCCATGGGCACGGTCGGTATAACCCTATACGTTTTAACATAGTTATGGATCAGGGTGAATGGAATTGGGTGAAGTGGTGGAGACGCAGGTGACTGCAGATGCTGGAATCAGGAGCAACAAACAATCTGCTGGAGGAACTCAGTTGGCTGACCCCTTGTGCTCTTCCAGCAGAATGTTTGTTCAAGGAGATGTACATGGTGGATCGTGAAATCAGGGAGGTATATGGTGAGATTCTAGGTGACATGTCAATATTAAGAATGAGGGTGCGCTGAGGAGCATTAGAGTGGATAGGTTCCTGGGGCCTGATGGGATCTATACCAGGTTATTGAAAGAGGCAAGTGAGGAGAGGTTGGGCCTTGATAGATATATTTAGCCACAGAGGCGGCCCAAGAGGACTGGGAATAAAGAATATTCTTTCTCTGCTTAAGAAAGGCAATAGGGACAAACCAGGAAATTAGAGGATAGTGAGAATTGTATCAGTGGTAGGGAAACTATCAGAGAAGTTTCTCATAGATAGGTTCTATTTTCACGTCTGGAAGCTATTTTCACATCTGGAAAAGCGTAGACATATTAGGGGTATCTAAGACATATCTTTGTACGGGGGAGATCATATCCTACAAACTTTTTGATGAGGGAGGGCAGTTGCTGATGTCTAGATAGAACATAGAACAGTACAGCACAGAAATGGGCCCCTCAGCCTGCAATGTTTATGCCGAACATGACACCTAGTCAAACTGAACTGATCTGCCTGTACATGATCATAACCCTTTATTCCCTGCACTTCCACATGCCTAGCTAAAAGCCTCTTAAATGCAACTATTGCATCTGCCTCCACCGCGACCCTTGGCAATGCGTTCCAGGCTCCCACTGCTCTCTGTGTAAAAAAAAACTTGCCCTGTGTATCTCCATTATACTTTCTCCCACTCACCGTATAGCTATGCCCTCTAGTGTTGGATATTTCCACCTTACCACATGGGCTTTAGTAAAGCATTTGGCAAGGTCCTTCATGGAAGACTGATCTAAAATATGAAGGCACATAGGAGCCACAGAGATTTAGTGGATTGGTTTCAAAATTGTCTAGGCATAGAAAACAGAGGATAGGAGTAGAGAGGTTTTAATCTGATTGATAGGTAAGTAAAAACGGGTGGGGTTGTAGTTGGTGAGGAAGGTTGCCAAAGCATTGAGCAGGATATGGTTCAGTGGAAATAGATAGAGAAAAGGCAGATGGAGTTTAATCTGGACAATTGTCAGATATTGCATTTTAAGAGGTCAAATGTAAAAAGAAAGTACAAAGTAAGTGCCAGAACGCTTTGGAGCATTAATGTGCAGAGGGATTTTGGGGTGGGTAAGTGCATAGATCCCTGAAAGTGGCACCACAAGTGGGTAGGATGGTAAAGAAGGTGCATGGCATACAGTCAGGCCATTGAGTATAAAGCCAGGAAGTCATGCTGCGGCTGTATAAAACTTTGGACAGGCCACATTTTATTTCAAAGATAAATGTATGTAAATATACAAAATGACAACTAGAGCACTATCCTAAGGAGATGTCAATCCAAAAAAAATATATACATACAAGTATCAAAGCAAAACGTTATTACTCTCACCTACGATACCCTAATGTGGTTGTGCCATATTTGGAGCACTTTAGTGCAGTTCTGGTTGGCATATTATCTGAAGGATGTGGAGGCTTTGTAGTGAGTGCAGGAGGTTCACCAGGATTTTACCTGGATTAGAGAGGAATAGCAATATTTAGGAGTTGGGATTGTTCTCTCTGGAGCATCAAAGTCTGAGGGACACCCTGATTCAAATATATAAAGTGATGAGAGACACAGATATGTACGTATTCAGGCCTTTCCCCAGAATGGAAATCTCAAACACTAGAGCTTTAAGGTGAGAGGGGGGAAGTTTTATTTATAAGGCACCTTAGTTTACACGGGGTGTGGAATGTAATGTCCGTGGTGGTGGTGGTGGTGGTGGTGGTGGACGCAGATACAATAGCAAAGTTAAAGTGGCATTTAGACAGGTGGATGAACAGGCAGAGCATGGAGGGATATAGACCAGTGCACGCTGAAGGATTGAGTTTAAATTGGCATCAGAGTTGGCACAGATGTGGTAAGTCCAGGGCCTCTTCCAGTGCTGTACTGCCCTCTGTTCTAAAGCTAACCAAATGACGACATACTCAGTCCAGTCTCAGTGGAACAAGAGAAGGTTGCATCTGAATCAGACAGCACTGGGGCAGATTGCATCTCAGCCCGTTCACGTCACTAAGCTGCAAAAGGACTATTCAAACATATGAGGCAATGCTAAAAGGGTGATTAGGTTCTCAGTTAATTAGAGAGGCTGGGTGGATGAAGACACTTCCACCTAAGAAGAAATGCTCAAAGTCAGATGTGAGGTTGTCGTGGCTATGGAGGGAGTGGGCATGGAACTCACCTGTAAATGTAGCTATGGGGAAAAGAATGAGGAGGGCAGTTAAGGATAATTTTACAATTGATGTCAGGTCATTCTTCACACACGCGGTCATCAACTCTTGGGTATAATGGGCCAACACCCTAGAATGTTTCCAGAGCTGATTAACAGTGGTGCATATCAGCATCTCCTTGGTCGGACTGAACAGGATGGGCTGAATGGCCACCTTTGCGTGATGAGGGTGGCGCGATCATGAGAATTGGTCAGGAAACTGCTTCGGTCACTTGTCTGATGGCAGGTCCCTCCATTTCTCCCAAATCCAGCCACTTCCCTGGGCATTGCCTTCTGCACAAGGAGCGAGGGAGTTAAGCTCCCTGCTGCCGCCGGTGTTGGCATAGCATCGATGGAGTCAGCTGGAAGGAGAGCATCACCTTCTATTTTTAGGGAGTGCCGAGGTGTTGCAGTGACAGGATGGGATGCTCAGAGGGCTCCCCAGCTGTCTGAGTAATGTAGTGTGACACCACTGGCCTTTGGGAGTGAGTGCCTGTGCTGCTAATGGATCCAGATCCTGGCCCCACTCCCGCCACACGAGGATCCAGCTCACCAGGAGCTCCACATTAACTCCTTCACCTCTGCCTTCAGTGGCCACACAAGCTTTCCTTCCACACTTCCCCACCACCACTCACCCCTCCCGGAAGTCCCTCCCTCATGCACCTCTTTCAATGTCCTCTACTGATGTCCACACCCTGTCTGTTTAACCACATAGACCATCACAGCCAAGTCATCCCTAATCTCAACCAATAAACAAACACAAAGTGCTGGAGTAACTCAGCGGGTTAGGCAGCTTCCTGGGGGGACATGGATGGAAGACATTTAGGGTGTGGAGACCCCTCTTCAGACTTCTCCTCCCGAGACGCTGCCCGACCTGCTGCGTTACTCCAGCACTTTGTCTGTTTTTGGTAAATTGGCATCTGCACTTCCTTGTTTCCTATTATAAAGTGAACATATTTAATTTTTCACAAGGTACCACATTTTCCAGATCTTTGCCCACTCATTTTACATATTTATAGCCCACTGTAACCTCCTTATATCCACTTCATAATTTTTTTCCAACCTGTTCCGCACATCGTTGATAAATTTCGCAATTGTACATTCCATGCCTTCAAAGATTTATAAAAATCATAAATAATTGAGGCCCTAACACCAATCTCTATAATACACCACTCATTACATTACATCTCACCTGCCAGAAAAATAAACATTTATGTTTACTCTTTGTTCCCTGTTCGCCATCCTATCTTTTAACCCTATCTTGTAACAGTACTGCACAGGAACAGGCCTCTCGACCCATAATACCTGTGCCTAACGTGGTGCCAAGACAAACTGTTAGCTGCCTGCACCTGATCCTTATCCCTCGATTCCCAGCACATTTCCTTTAAGCTTTGCCCTTGCACCTTAATGCTATACCATCTAGTGTTTGTTATTTCCATCCTGGGCAAAAGCTTTTGAGTGTCTACCCTATCTATGCCTCTCATAATATTAAATATTTCTATCCAGTCTCCCCTCAACTTCTGGCATTCCGGACAAAACAATCCAAATCTGTCCAACCTCTCCTGGTAGATAATAGCATCAAATCCAAGCATTAATACACTACCTCCTACGTCATCTTACATTTTCCATAGCAACCGTTGATGTAAATCCTTATCAAATGCCCTTTTAGAATCTAAATATCATACGTTTGCCAGTTCCCTTTTATCCTCAGCTACTGTAACTTCTTCAATGAACTCCAATTCAGACAAACGTGATTTACTCTCTACTAAACCATGTTGACTTTGCCTGACTTATTCATGTACTAGCTATGATGCCTTCAGTTGGGGGGTGGGATCCTGTGCAGGACAGAGGCACATGAGAGGCTAGATGTTGGTATGGAGGATGGTGTGGGAAAGGTTAGTGGACAGAATAGGCAGGTGAAAGGCGGAGAGCAAGGAAGAAGGGTTGGTTTAAACTGCACATATTTTAATGCAAGGGGCCTGACGGGTAAGACAGATGAGCTTAGGACATGGATAGGGACGAGTGACCGGGACGTTGTAGCCTTGATGGAAACCTGGTTAACAGACGGGCAGGACCGGCAGCTCAATGTTCCGGGGTACAGGAGCTTCAGGAGAGACAGGGGTGAGGGAAAAAGAGGAGGGGGGTTGCATTGTTGGTTAAGGAGGATGTCACGGCTGTGTTCAGAGGTGACATTACGGACGGTTCGTCTAGTGAGACTGGGTGGAGCTGAGGACCAAGAAAGGGATGATCACCTTGTTGGGGGTGTGCTACAGACCCCCGAATAGTCAACGGGAATTAGAAGAACAAATGAGCCAGGAGATTGCAGACAGCTGCAGGTCAAATAAGGTTGTTGTAGTAGGGGATTTTAACTTTCCCAATATGGACTGGGAAAATCATAGTGTGAAGGGTTTAGATGGGGCGCAATTCCTCAAAAGTGTTCAGGAGAGTTTTCTTAAGCAATATGTGGAGGCTAGGCACGTGCCGTGAGTAATTACTCAGGATAGGCAGTCAGTCAGCTTTTAAAAAAGCTTAAACCGTGCATGCGCAGATTGTTCTCCTCTCCGTAAACTGACAGTCGACTTTTATAAAGTAATTTGTCTTCAAAAGCCATATCTCTTAATAAAGTACCGTATTTCCCGGCAATGAAGACGAACCTACACCGAAGACACACCCCCATTTTGAGTTGCTACATTTTGAAAGAAGGCTGGCGGGACATAGAATTTCTCGTGCTTAAAAAAAATTAAAATAAATTAACAATTCAATTTGCCCAAGGCTTCCAAATCTCCTTCATTCTGAATTACTGAATGGGTGGGGGTGGAGGGTGATGACAGGTGGAGAGAAGGTGGGAAAAACGGGAGCAAACCGGGACACGTTGAATCAGTTGTGATCTTATTGAATGACAATACTAGTTCAAGGGACCAATTGGGGGAGAGTTCCTTTCACAGCGTGTGGAGTCTGGCCAGGGGTAAAGTTGTGGGGAGGGCAGGAGCGTTGAGAAGGAGGGGGTCGGGGATCATGCCAGTAACTCACTCACCGCTGCCGCGGCGGTCCAGGCGCGGAGCCACCGCATTGTGGCGAGGGAGGGAAGTAGTTCGGGCGGCTGCGAGCGGCCGCCGGGACCAGACAGCGGAACCGACCACTCACCGCCTTCTGCCAGCCCGCTCACCTCTGGTAGATAACAGGACAGAGGGCGGTGGAGCTTACTCCTGTGTCAGCGCGAGCAAGGGACCAATTGAGGTTACTCGCGCTGACACAGGAGTGAGCTCCACTGCCCGCTGTCCAGTTATTCATTGCCCGCTGACCCACTCGTGAGCTGATCCCCTCACTGTCCGATCTACATTGAAAAACACGGACCGGGCAGTGAATGCTATGCAGTGTCTCCCAGCGCAGCAAGTGAGGCCATGTCCTGTTCCCGGCGACAGTCGGAATTTAAGAATATGCGGGAAGCGGCTGACATGAGCGAGGCCGGTGAGCAGCAGGAGAGAGGTGTACAGACGGAGAGCACAGCCAGAGGTGAGCGGGCCAGCAGAAGGTGCTGTCCGGTCCCGGCTTCCGGTCGCAGCCACCTGAGCCACTTTCCTCCCCGCCACAATGCGCTGGCTCCCCGCCCGGAGCACCGCGACAGTGGTGAGTGAGTGAGTTACTAGCATGATCCCAAACCCCCTCCTTCTCAACACTCCAGCCCTCCCCGCAACTTTATCCCGGGCCAGACTCGCCACACGTTGTGAAAGGAACTCTTCTCCCCCCCCCCCCCACGCCCCCCAATCCCCCGCCTCCCCCAGCAGCGCTGTCCTTTTACAGCCGCTTACCACTTTACAGCCGCTCCCATCAGCTGCCAGCAATCGTTCTTGATGTTGCTGTACTGAGGGGTGGCCAAGTCTATCTTTCCTGGCAAACAACCTAACCTTCGGCCTCCAAGACGCAGGTAATTTTCATGCCTTATTTTTGGGTCAAAAATAGCGCCTTCATTGCCGGGAAATACGGTATTTAAAAACATATAGCTCAAAGAAATCTACTTACCACATTATTTGTACACAAACTCCATTCTTCTCTCTTCGTTTCTAAAGATACTCTTAAGATGAGGACAATCCATGTTTGAAAAACCCGCCAAGAAACTTGCGCTGCATATGCGCAGTAGGCTGCTGTGCAGCACATGCACGCAGTGCATGGTGCAAATGCAGAATTTCAGCTGCCTTTAGCTCCCCTTGTCATTGAAGGTTTGAAGCAGCGTCGACGGCACGTGAGCTGCACATACGTTTGCGTATTACATGTACTGCGGATGAAGGGCACGGAGAATTGTGCCTACCTAAGGGATCGATCATAATTCTCCCGTGCCTTTACTTTAATAATTTAATAATTACCATTTTATAATTTTAGTCAGGGTAGGCAGTGCCTACCTTCCCAACCCTGACGGCACATGCCTGGTGGAAGCCCCCACACTTGAGAGGACAACGTTGGATCTAGTATTGGGAAATTGGGAGGGGCGAGTTAATGAAGTGTGTGTGGAAGAGCCTTTTGGGACCAGTGACCACAGTTCAATTAGGCTTAAGATAGTTATGGATAGGGGCAGAGAGGGTCCACGTGCTAAAATGCCTAACTGGGGTAAGGCCAACTTTGAGGGTATGAGAGAAGGTCTTGTTCAAGTTGACTAGAACAGGTTATTTGTGGGGAAAGAAACATGTTTTTAAAAGTGTACTGACTAAAGCTCAGGGTGTGTACGTCCCCGTTAGAGTGAAGGGCAAAGCAGGCAAACGTAAGGAAGCTTGGCTGACGAGGGAAATTGAGACGTTAATTAAAAACAAGAAGGATGCATGGGACAGGTATAGGCAGCTGGGATCAAGTGCATCCCTGGAGGAGTTTTGGGAACAAAGGAATAAACTGAAATAGGAAATCCGAAGGGCAAAAAGGGGGCCAGGAGATGGCTCTGACGGGTAGCATTAAGGACAATCCTAAAAGATTTTATAAATACATAAGGGGGAAAAGGGTAACTAGAGAGAGAGGGAGAGAGAGAGGGACCTCTCAGGAATCAAAACTCTGTGTGGCGTCACATGAGATGGGCAAGGTAGTAAATTAGTATATCTTCTCTGTATTTACCGGGGAGAAAGACAGTAGGATGGAGGAAATTGGAGCAGTCAATGGAATTGTCTTGAGAGCAGTCAGTGTTACTGTCGAAGAAGTACTGAAGGTACTGTCGTGCTTGAAGATAGACAAATCTCCAGGGCCTGATCTGATATATCCGAGCACATTGAGGGAAACTGGAGTGGAAATTGCGGGAGCCCTGGTTGAAATTTACGAGTTGTCCTTAAATACTGGAGAGGTGCCGGAATACTGGAGGGTGGCAAATGTTGTGACTCTTTTCAAGAAGGGCTGCAGGAAAAAAGCTGGAAACTATAGGCCGGTGAGCTTAACATCTGTAGTTGGTAAGTTACTGGAGAGTATTCTGAGGGATAGGTTATACAGGCATTTGCATGGGCAAGGGCAGATTAGGGATAGTCAGCATGGTTTTGTACGTGGGAGGTTGTGTCCCACAAATGTGATTTTTTTTTTTTTTTTTTAAGATGTGACCAATAAGGTCGATGAGGGCAGAGCTGCAGATGTTGAGTACATGGATTTCAGTAAAGCGTTCAACAAGGTTCCACATGGTAGGCTGCTCTGGAAGGTTAGATCGCATGGGATCCAAGGAGAGATCGCTGAATGGATAGCAAATTGGCTCCATGGAAGGAAGCAGAGGGTGATGGTGGAAGGTTGCTTCTCGGACTGGAGGCCTGTGACCAGTGGTGTGCCTCAGGGTTCGGTGCTGGGCCTATTACTGTTTGTCATCTACATCAATGATTTGGATGAGAACATACATGGCAAGATTAGCAAGTTTGCTGATGATACAAGTGTTAATGGTTTATATGAAGATGGTTGTGAACGATTCCAGCAGGATCTGGATCGATTGGTCAGGTGGGTGGAGGAATGGTTGATGGAATTTAATACAGAGAAGTGTGAGGTGTGGAATTTTTGGACGTCGAACAAGGGCAGGACCTACACCGTAAATGGTCGGCCTCTGGGTAGTGTTGTAGAGCAGAGGGATCTAGGAGTACAGGTGCATGGTTCCATGAAGATCGAGTCGCAGGTAGATAATGTGGTCAAAAAGGCTTTTGGCATTTTGGCCTTCATCAGTCAGAGTATTGAGTATAGAAGTTGGGAGGTGATGTTGCAGTTGTAAAGACCACATTTAGAATATTGTGTTCAGTTCTGGGCACCATGTTGTAGAAAAGATATTGTCAAACTTGAAAGGGTTCAGAAAAGATTTACAAGGATGTTGCCAGGACTAGAGAGTGTGAACTGTAGAGAGAGGTTGAGAGGCTGGGTCTCTATTCTATGCACAGGAGGATGAGGGGAGATCTTATAGAGGTATACAAAATCATAAGACGAATAGATTGGGTAGATGCCCAGAGTCTTTTGCCCAGAGTAGGGGAATCGAGGACCAGAGGACATAGGTTCAAGGTGAAGGGGAAAAGATTTAATAGGAATGCGAGGGGTAACTTTTTCACCCAAAGGTTGGTGGGTTTATGGAACAAGCTGCCAGAGGAGGTAGTTGAGGCTGGGACTATCCCATCGTTTAAGAAACAGTCAGACAGGTACATGGATAGGACAGGTTTGGAGGGATATGGACCGAGCGCAGGCAAGTGGGACAAGTGTAGCTGGGACATTATTGGCGGTGTGGGCAAGTTGGGCCAAAGGGCCTGTTTCCACACTGTATCACTCTACGACTCTCTGACATATGAGTTAATGAGTCTGCAGTTTCCCACTTTCTGTCTCCCACCCTTTCTGAACAAACAAGCTACATTGACTATTTTCCAATCCAGGTTCAGGAACTCCTTCTTCCCTTCAACCATCAGGCTATTAAGCACCACAACCTCCAAGTTGGCTCCGAATTGTCTGTTCCCAGGGCTGGGGATGGGCATGTTCATGGAGCCTCCACGTCCTGTTGCATGTGTAGTAATCCACTACCATTCATGACATTTTTCCTGGCAATCCTGAAGAAGGGTCCCAACCCAGAACATCACCTCTCCATTTGCTCCATAGTTGTTGCTTGACCCGCAATGTCACTGCAGCATTTTGTGTCTATCTTTTGTATAAACAAGCAATTGCAGTTCCTTTCCATTACATTATACCATTCAGGACCAAATGTGTTAGGACTTAAAAGCTTCAATCTGATTCATTAGGTTGTGAGGATGTTTAGCTCAGTCTATTGCATGTAGTTTTTGCTATTGACAACACAAGCAGCCCTGTGTTATTTCACCTTGTTTGCCCTTCAGCACGCTTCATTGAAGCAGTGTTGATGGCGTTTTAGTTATGGTAGAGTGAGGAATATTATAAGCGACAAGGCTACAGACTAAGGTTCTGTACTTAGCCTATTTATACCTCCGATGCTGGTTCAAAACTGCTGCATCAATTCTGAATCTATCCTTTATAAGACCAGTATCACTCGGATGCATAAGAAACGGGGTGGCACGGTGATGCAGCGGTAGACTTGCTATCTTACAGCGCCAGGGATCTGGGTTCGATCCTGACTACGGGTGCTGTCTGTGCGTAGTCTGTACGTTTCCCCTGTCACCACGCGGGTTTTCTCCGGTTATTCTGGTTTCCTCTCACATGCCAAAGACATACAGGTTTGTAGGTTCATTGGCTTTGGTAAAATTGTATATTGTCCCTATTGTGTAGAAAAGTGCTAGCATGTGGGGTGATCAATGGTCACCTCGGGCCAAAGGGCCTGGTTCTGCACTGTATCTCTAAAGTCTAAAGTAACAGAGGAAACAAGAGCGGAAGGACAGAATGGCCCTGGAACCTGCTCTGTTATTTTATAAGATCACAACTGGTTTGCCCCTGGGTCCAGGCCCTGCCTGGTCCTTTGAATTCCCTTATAGAATTAATACCTGTCGATCTCCACATTGAGTGTGGAAGGTAGACACGAAATGCTGGAGTAACTCAGCAGGACGGGCAGCATCTCTGGAGAGAAGCAATGAGTGACATTTCGGGTGGAGACCCTTCTTCAGAAACAAAGATTGATTCCACAGCTCTCTGGAGTAGAGAATTCCAAAGATGTGTAAAATCCTCTGGAAAAAGCCAGAGCTGAACACACTTCTCGGCATCTGCATACAGTGGTGTCTGTCTTGTCACTTCTTGTGTGTGGTGGTGGAAAGATTGGTGGAAACAGGGCTGCGACGTGAACGCTCTTTCCTTGACCCCCCCCCCTCGTCTCTGTTGTAAAATGGCAATGCCTTATTCTGAAGCAATCCCCCTTATTTCAAGATTGTTCCACAAAGGGCTCAGTATTCACCCTGTTAATTCCCCTCAAAATCCTATATATTTTAGTGAGACTACTTCTCCAAGGCTCCAATGGGGCCAATCTTTCATCCCACGGCAACTCCTTCATTCCGAGGCAGTGAATCCAATCGGACCGGCCTCTAATGCCAACATTTCCTTTCAGAAGTAAGAAGACCACAATTGAGTGCTGCCAACATTGCCCTGCAGATTGCACATTCCAACCTCCTTTGCTACAACACCCGGCTCTATTTGCCTTTCCAATTACTTGTTGCAGTTGTGTTTACATTCCTCAGTTTCATGTCCCAGGACCTGGAGACCCAGTGAGCTACGCTGTTCTGTAGTCTCCCTCCACTCAAGTAGGGGTGGCCACTCAAGCTGGTAGAGCTGCAACCTCACAGCGCCGGAGACCCGGGTTCGACCCCGACCTCCGTCTGGAGTTTGCACACTCTCCCTCTGACTGCGCGGGATTTCCCCCGGTGCTCTGGTTTCTTCCCACATCCCAAAGATGTGCAAATTTATAGATTAATTTGCCTCTGTAAACTCCCCCTGGTGTGTAGAGAGTGGATGAGAAAGTGGAATAAGATTGAACTCGTGTGAACGGGTGATTGATGGTTAGCATGGAGATGGTGGACTGAAGGGCCTGTTTCCATGCTGTACCTCTAAAACAAAATACTCTGCCTCTC
The DNA here is from genome assembly GCA_035221665.1 of Okamejei kenojei. Taxonomy (NCBI): domain Eukaryota; kingdom Metazoa; phylum Chordata; class Chondrichthyes; order Rajiformes; family Rajidae; genus Okamejei; species Okamejei kenojei. The sequence continues at coordinate 28,576,697 of CM069140.1, read as the reverse complement.
TATTCTTCAACCACATTGTGTAACCACAACTTCCTGTGTGTGTATTTAATGTCCCAAATTGTTGCTCGCTTGCTTGTCCTATCCACATCCCCAGGCAGATTCTGTGCCCTTGCAAGCCACTTATCCATCTGCCTAAGCATCATCTTCGGATTTGACCACAGTGCGCGCCAACCTTTCATCCAAGTTATCTGATCGTTAGCCAATTCTTTGTCCACACTGGTAATTTGCCCTCTGTACTATCAGCTCTTGCCTCATGTAGTAAAATGTTGGTATCACCTTCGCTTTAGACTTTAGAGATACAGCGTGGAAACAGGCCCTTCAGCCCACTGAGTCCGTGCTGACCAGCAATCACCCCGTGCACTAGCACTATCCCACACACACTGGGGACAATGTACAATGTTCAGAAGCCAATTAACCTACAAACCTGCACGTCTTTGCAGTTTGCGAGGAAACCGGAGCACCCGGAGAAAGCCCACGCAGTCGCAGAGAGAACGTACAAACAGCACCGTAGTCAGGATCAAACCTGGGTCTCTGTAAGGCAGCAACTCCACCACTGTGCCACCCCAAAGGCTTTGTGATCGGAGAGAGACACAGGGAGTAGACGAAGATTAAAGGGGCTCTGGCAAACGGAAAATGGCAAAATCGCAAATTCTCTTGTGCCTTTCATGCTTTCTCTCAGATTAATGCAGTGAATGATGTCAGCAGCAGGGAGGATATTAAGCCACCCCCCGGCTTGGGCGGACATGGAAACTTCAACCCTTACAGCCCCAACTCAATGGCCAAGCACATCTGCGCAATATGTGGAGACAGATCCTCAGGTAATGCAGACTCGACTCTGAGGCTCAGTATTGGGGGCCGATGCTCCGGTCATTTCATGAGCCCTCTCAGATTCTGGTTGTTAGGGTCCCCATTTCTCTTCAGCCATTGTTATGAATGTAGACACAAAGTGCTGGAGTAACTCAGGCAGCAACTCTGCAGAAAAATAATAGGTGACATTTCGGGTTGGGACCCTCCTTCAGGCTCATCATCCTCCCCAAGTGGAAATGGACAAAAATGTTCCATCTTATTGCATCCCACCTACTGTATGTCCAAGACACCTCACACGCACTTTGACTCTTTAATGACTTTCAGTTTCCAGTCATTCTACACCTCCATCCCCTGCAGGGAAGGCCTTGAAGCGCTCTCTTTCTTCCTCGCCCACAGACCCAGCCAATTTCCCTCTAAGGACAATCTCCTCCACCTAGTGGACCTGTCAAAAAAAAATTATTGCACCCATCCTTTTTCTCCAGAGATGCTGCCTGACCCACTGAGTTACTCCATATTTAATCAATATTCGGTATAAACCAGCATCTGCAGTTCCTTCCTACACACTGTTATAAATATGTTCTGCCCATTGCCCATTCTGGGCACAGTGTCGAGGAAAGAACAGGCACTCGTCGATCGAAATGCAGGGCTAATGTCCCAGAAAGGGATCATTTAGTGACCTGTGTCCAGTACATTCTTACAGGAAGAACAGTGAACCACGGCGAGAGGGAGGGTAAGGCAGTCTGCTCGGATTGTAAATTAACGGAAGAGGTTTGGATATTGTTGGAGCTGTGGGGTGTGAAGTGAACAGGGTGGTACGCTGTTGCTCGATGGACCAGTGCAGTAGGTCCATATAATGATCGGTGGCTGAGAGATGGCTCTCTGCTGATTTTAATTATAGTGTGGCACAGGAGTTCATAAGTTCTAGGAGCAGAATCAGGCCATTCGGCCCATCAACTCTACTCCACCATTCAGCCATGACTGATCTATCTTTCCCTCTCAGCCCCATTTTCCTGCCTTCTCCCCATAACCCTTGACACCCGTACTAGTCAAGAATCTATTAATTTCCGCCTAGAAAAATATCCATTAATTCCACAGATTCACCACCCTCTGATTAAAGATCTTTCCTCCTCCATCTCAGTTTAAAGAGCAACAAGTGCTGCCCTGTGGAAGGGGCAATACTGAAGAACTGCTTCCCTGTGGCAGGCTGATGCCCAGTGTTGAGGCATTGCTCTGCCTGCTACGCTGAGACACTGCACTCCCTCAACACCATGCCACCTGACATATCAACAGGGAATACTGTACTGGAAATACATCGCTGGGCAGGCAGCATCTTTAGTTTGCGGGCCTAATACTAGTCAGGAGCTGCCCGAATCTGCCCAGAGAGGCATGGGATTTACAATATCTACACTGTCCCATCACACACAGGGCAGGGACAGCACAGATTAGATATACAGTATCAGTAAGCAGTCAGGACTGATCCACAGATAGAACAGAAAAACCGGGGCGCAGCAAACTGGCGAGGATGGGGAGCAAGCAGGGTCAGTGGAGAGAGACTTTTCTAGCATCTTTAGTTCTCGTTTTGGTGATACTGCACGGAAACAGGCCCTTTGGTCCACCAAGTCCATGCCAACCAGCGATCCTACACACTAGGGACTATTTCTAGTCTTTACCGAAGCCAATTAACCTACAAACTTGTATGTCTTTGGAGAAAACCAGAACACCCAGAAAAAACCCACACCGTCACAGGGAGAACGTGCAAACTCTGTACAGACAGCACCCGTAGTCAGGATCGAACCCTGGTTTCTGGCCCTATAAGGTGGCAACTCTGCCGCTGCGCCTCTGTGCCACTGTTTCTGTGGAGAGGGACACAGAGTTAATACAGTCAGAGGTGCTGTCCTCCCCATACCACATTAAGCTGAGACACGGTCTCCCTGCGGGCTGTCTGGAGTAAACCCCATGGGAAGATTCGGGCAGCTCCTGACCAGTAGGGTCCGCCTGCCCAGTTTCAAGCTGAACAGGAGAGGCTGCGCCTGGGAATTGTCGGCCTTACTGCAGAGAGTCGTCGAGCCCGCTGAAGCTACGGACCCGCAGCAGAAACTCAACCTCTCCCATTCTCCTTTAATATAAATGAGAGCACTAGAGCTTTGAAATGTTTAAATCTTTGATGACCCCAGCAATTACATTCAAACGTGCTACATTATGGATGTTTTAATTAGGGCGCTCTGCATTTGTGAGCGGAGTAGTTAGTAGACTCTGATTGATACCGCGAGGGCAAGGGGATGCCGGATGTAATGGGTGGCTGCCTCACCTCAGTGTAACCTGTAACCTCAGTGTAATGCTGGCATTGCCTCCTGGTTGGCTGCGGCACTGCTGACCCTCTCCTCACCACACTGGTTCTGACTACTTGCCTCACTCTTTGCAGGGAAGCACTACGGGGTGTACAGTTGTGAGGGCTGCAAAGGCTTCTTTAAACGGACTGTGCGCAAGGACCTCACCTACACGTGCCGGGACACCAAGGACTGCATGATCGACAAGCGCCAACGCAACCGCTGCCAATACTGCCGCTACCAGAAGTGCCTGGCCACAGGCATGAAGAGAGAAGGTAAGTGTCAGCACAGCAGCAAGACCACCGGCGACAAGGGCAGGGCAGGGCAGGGCAGAGTAACGCTCCTTCCTTCACTGTCCTATCACACTCTCACAGGGCAGGGGTAGAGGGTGGGATACAGAGTAATGCTCCCTCTACACTGTCCCATCATAGAGTAGAGTATCAGGACTGACCACCAGATAGAAGAGAGAAGCAGGAGAGCCGCAAACTGGGAGCAGCCAGGGTGATTGTAGAGAGGCCTCCATGTTCTAGACATGACGGGCATGTGAGATCTATACACTCCTGCTCTCCAAGGGCTTGTCCTGCCTCCCTGTGAGTTGTTTATGGGATGACCTGGACCCTCAGTGTTGGCAGAAGGACAATGTACGAGGAATGGGAGCGGGAGGGAGCTGGCAAGTGTGGGAGAAGGGGGTGGGAGCCGCGGGGCAGCTGGAGAGGTGGGTGGGCGGGCATTGGCGCTCGGTGTGATTCCCCTTCAGTGTCAGGTCCTGTTTCCCTTCCACAGCCGTGCAGGAGGAGCGGCAGCGGGGGAAGGAGAGGAGTGACAACGAGCTGGAGCCCAGCAGCAGCATCAATGATGACATGCCCGTGGAGAAGATTCTAGAAGCGGAGCTGGCTGTGGAGCCAAAGACGGAGACGTGTGTGGAGGCCAGTCCGGGAAATTCGGTGTGTAGTACAGAATCCCTTCCACCTCTCTTTCTGCTTAACTTCAGGACAGGTGGATATTTGTGCCATTTAATTGTGATGCGTTTATTCAGACTCTCGTCCTCTGTCTGGGTGGCCTCCTGTCTGCCACCATCTTCGCCTGCCTCAGCCGGTGCCAGCAATCACTGCCCGGCACAATGCCCGTCGCCCTGTGTCGAATGGCGGGCTGACCCATCACTGCCTCGATCTCCAGCCCAGCAACCGCTGTCCAAATGACCCTGACCTCTGGATCGAGACCTCTGACCTGTGTCATGTGCATTGCTGCCCTGATGTGATTCTCATAAGTTCATAAATTCTAGGAGCAGAATTGGGCCATTCGGCCCATCAAGTCTATTCCGCCATTCAAACATGGCTGATCTATCTTTCCCTCACAACCCCAATCTCCTGCCCTCTCCCCATAACTCCTGACACCCTTCCTAATCAAGAATCCATCAATTTCTGCCTTAAAAATATCCATCGACCTGGCCTCCACAGCTGTCTGTGGCAATGAATTCCACAGATTCACCACCCACTGACTGAAGAAATTCCTCTTCTACAGGTATGCTCTTTTATTCTGAGGCTATGGCCTCTGATCCTAGACTCTCCCACTAGTGGAAACATCCTCTCCATGTTCACTCTATCCAGGCCTTTCACTCTATTCCGACAATCAAATGCAGAGTGGCTGTTGCCTTCTGTTCGAAACCATCCAGCACCTGAAGTGGTGGCATCTCTGCGTTATGTAGACTGAGTGTCCTCCGTCACTGCTACTCTAGATTCATCCACTTAACGCAAGGTCACCTCAGTGCTACTGTGGAGAGACATCCTGCTGTGTGGGCCTGTTGTCTGGGGCAGGTGGGGGAAGCTTTAGTTTTATCCCAGCCACAAGGGACTGCAGATTCTGGAATCTTGAGCAAAACACAAAGTGCTGGGGGAAATCTTGAAAAGTTTAAGAAACAATTAGGTATGTGTAAGAAGGAACTGAGGATGCTGGTTTACACCGAAGACAGACACAAAATGCTGGAGATACTCAGCGGGTCAGGCAGCATCTCTGGAGAAAAGGAATGGGTGACATTTCGGGTCGAGACCCTTCTTCAGACTGAAAGTCAGGGGAGAGGGAAACTAAAAGTTTGAACAAAAGCTCAGAACAAGTCGGAGCCGGCACTGATGGCCAAGGAAAGGTGGAGCCCTCTTCTTCTTCTTTTGTGTGGCGTGCACAGCCTAAAGTTGTAGGAAAACTTGTTCTATTTGATCTCCTGCTTGTGCACGTCGAGTTGATTGCATTAGTCGAAACAGGGCGGACCACGTGAAGGTTGCAATCTCCCACCCCGGTGGAGCCCACAATGGTCCATTGTCGGCTCTGGCAGAGGTGATAACGAAGGGATATATGGATGCGAACAGTGGAACTAGCAGAACAACTGGGGGAGGTGAGGGGCGGTGAGAGAGGGAATGCAAGGGTTACTTGAAATTAGATAAATCAGTATTCATACCACTGGGTTGTAAGCTGATATTTGGAAACCTTTAGACAGGTACATGGATAGGACAGGTTTAGAGGGATATGGGCCAAACGCAGGCAGGTGGGACTATATTTACTATTCATAAAGCTCATGATCACACAATAGCAGAGAGAGTGGTAGAGAGTCTGTGTGTGCCCGTGTGTGTGTGTGTGTGTGTGTGTGTGCCCGTGTGTGTGTGTGTGTGTGTGTGTGTGTGTGTGTGTGTGTGTGTGTGTGTGCCCGTGTGTGTGTGTGTGTGTGTGTGTGTGTGTGCCCGTGTGTGTGTGTGTGTGTGCCCGTGTGTGTGTGTGTGTGTGTGTGTGTGTGTGTGTGTGTGTGTGTGTGTGTGTGTGTGTGCACGTGTGTGTGTGTGTGCCCGTGTGTGTGCGCAGCATGTCGCTGCCCTCTGGTGGTTATTTACAAACTGCCGATCCATCGCACTGAAGTTTGCAGGGATAGGAGGGAGACTTCCCCAGTTTCGTGATTCAAGGTTGAGTTAAACCGTTCGCAGGCTGCTCCAGCCCCAGCTTGCAATCCTGTGCAATCAGTGTTCAGTGTTGATATCTCACTCCGAGTGCATTGAGTGTGTAAACTGCTTGTACATGAACTAGAGGCCTCTGATTTGTGCATGAAAGTCTCAACTAATGTTCAGTCTGCTCGACCTCAGTAAATATTAAAGAAGGAAGTTGCCTTGGTATCATTTCTCTGAAAATCCCAGAGAACTTTACAGTCAATGAGATCCTCCCTTAGGAGCGTTGCAATGTAAAAAATGCAACGCAAGCTGCCAAATACTGCATTTAGATTTTGAAAAGTCAAGAATCATAAGTGTGTAATTGTCATATTCACCAGGATGAGAACAATGAAATTCCTACTTGCTGCAGCATTGCAGGCACATTGTACACAGCAATACAACAAAAATAAAGGCAACAGCACACTTCTAAACCCGGGCTAAATCGGCTATTCTGGCTAAACCAGACGGCGATGGTGCAAGCCAAAGTACATAAATGCAATCGTTAAGTCAAGACACCGTTATTTCTCACATACACATACAGGATGTGCAGTGAAATGAAAGTGGCAATGCCTGCGGACTGTGCAAAAACGACAGAACAGAACAAAGTCAGTGTTCACATGTTAGGAAAAAAACAACAATTTAAAAAAGACACAACACAACAGTAAATGAGTCCCTGGTGAGATAGGAGTTTACAGTCCTGATGGTCATTGGGACGAAACTCCGTCTCATCCTCTCTGTTTTCACAGCATGACAGCAGAGGCGTTTGTCTGGCGGCAGCAGCTGGAACAGTCTGTTGCTGTGGTGGTAGGGGTCCCCCATAATGTTGCAGGCTCTGGATCTGCACCTTCCGATGTATAGGTCCTGCAGGGGGACGTGTGTAGTTCCCATAGTGCGTTCGGCTAAACGTACCACTCTCTGCAGAGCCTTCCAGTCCTGGGCAGAGCAGTTCCCGAACCTGATGGTGATGTTGATCTTTAGTAGCACAAAGTTTAGTTTAATTTATTGTCACGTGTACTACAGTACAGTGAAAAGCTTTTTTGCTGTTTATCCGGCCCGGGAAATGACTATACATGCTTACAATCATGCGGTCCGATACAGGATAAATAGCATAGTTAGAGTAAGAAATGCTGCTGTTGAAATAAAGATTTAAGAGTGGAGTGATTGTAATGAACAATTGCAGATCAACTCCTGGGACCAATATGCAAAGATTCGCCTGGCTGAGGCACCAGATAGTGGCAGGACTTTGATGCTGAGGTAGGGTTATGATTACGGTTGTGCAGAGGACTCACAAATCTGCCGGTTGATGGGAAGAAGCTGCTCTTGAACCTGGAGGTCACGATTCTCAGGCTCCTATACTTTCTTCCCGATGGAAGCAGAGAGATGCTGCTGACTAGATTTTCCACTAGTGGGAGAGTCCAGGACCAGAGGTCACAGCCTCAGAATAAAACATTGTACCTTTAGGAAGATGAGGAGGAATTTCTTTAGTCGGAGGGTGTTGAATATGGAATTAATTGCCACAGAAGGCTGGGAGGTCGACAATGAATATTTTTAAGGCAGAGATTGATAGATTCTTGATTAGAACAGGCGTCAGGGGTTATGGGGAGAAGGCAGAAGAATGGGGTTGAGAGGGAAAGATAGATCAGCCATGATTGAATGGAGTAGACTTGATGGGCCGAATGACCCAATTCTGCTCCTATCACTTATGAACTTCCCCTGCCTTCTGCCAGACCACATTCAGACCCAGAAGGGACTCGCTATTAAAGGAGGGCGGGAAAATGAGTCTGAGGAAGGGTCCATGGCTTTGTTTTAGCTTGTGTGATCTGTGGTAACGTTGACTAAAACCGCTGTCTGTACCTTCTCCCCTGGTCCTCCAGTCCAACGACCCAGTCACCAACATCTGTCAGGCGGCAGACAAGCAGCTGTTCACGCTGGTGGAGTGGGCCAAGAGGATCCCTCACTTCTCCGACCTCCCCCTCGACGATCAGGTCATCCTTCTACGGGCAGGTGAGTGGAAGCTCGGAACCCTCGGCCAGGCCCAGCCTCGCCTAGTGTGCGCAGTCACTGAAGCATATGTTCGTAAGTCATAGGAGCAAAATTAGGCCATTCGGCCCATCAAGTCTACTTCACCATTCAATCATGGCTGATCTATCTTTCCCTCTCAACCCCATTCTCCTGCCTTCTCCCCATAACCCCTGACACCCGTACTAGTCAAGAACCTGTCAATCTGCATCTTAAAAATATCCATTGACTTGGCTTCCACAGTCGTCTGTGGCAATGAATTCCACAGATTCACCACCCTCTGGCTAAATAAATCCCTCTTCATCTCCTTTCTAAAGGTACATCCTGTAGCAGGAGCGCAAAGCACAAGAGGGCAGGGAGGAAAGGGGATGGGGAGACGGGTATGTGTAGAGGCTAATGAAACAAAGTGGAGTTTAATGGTTGAGGCTCTGGTTAACAGAGGGCAGGCGGGAAGAGTTGGCCAGGAGTGCAGAGGGAATGAAAATTAACAAGAGACTGCAGATGCTGGAATCTTGAGCGAGAAACAAAGTGACAGAGGTTCACATGCACTTCCTCTAACCTCATCTACTACATTCGGTGCTCCCAATGTAACCACCTTTATATCAGCGAAATCAAGCACAGAATACTTTAGTATAGTTTAGAGATACAGCACTCTAACAGGCCCTTCGGCCCACGGAAGATGGGCACAAAATGCTGGAGTAACTAAGCGGGACAGGCAGCATCACTGGAGATCAACACCCTTCTTCGGAATCGATAGTAGGAATGGGTGACGTTTCGGGTCAAGTTTGAAGAAGGGTCTCGATCCGAAACGTCACCCATTCCTTCTCTCCAGTGATGCTGCCTGCCCCACTGAGTCACTGAATTTTGTGTCTATCTTCAGTGTAAAACCAGCATCTGCAATTCCTTCCTACACCTTCGGCCTACCGTACAATAACAGTGTCCTACACACGAGGGACAATTTACAATTTTTACCAAAGCCAATCAACCTACAAACCTGCACGTCTTTGGAGTGTGGGAGGAAACCAGAGCATCCGTGGAAAACCCACGTGGTCACAGGGGGAATGTACAAACTGCGTACAGACAGCACCCACAGGTAGGATCAAACCTGTTAGCTTTCATAGCAAAAGGATTTGAGTACAGGAGCAGGGAGGTTCTACTTCAGTTGTACAGGGTCTTGGTGAGACCACACCTGGAGTATTGCGTGCAGTTTTGGTCTCCAAATCTGAGGAAGGACATTATTGCCATAGAGGGAGTGCAGAGAAGGTTCACCAGACTGATTCCTGGGATGTCAGGACTGTCTTATGAAGAAAGACTGGATAGACTCGGTTTATACTCTCTGGAATTTAGGAGATTAAGAGGGGATCTTATAGAAACTTACAAAATTCTTAAGGGGTTGGACAGGCTAGATGCAGGAAGATTGTTCCCGATGTTGGGGAAGTCCAGGACAAGGGGTCACAGCTTAAGGATAAGGGGGAAATCCTTTAAGACCGAGATGAGAAAGACTTTTTTCACACAGAGAGTGGTGAGTCTCTGGAACTCTCTGCCACAGAGGGTAGTTGAGGCCAGTTCATTGGCTATATTTAAGAGTGAGTTGGATGTGGCCCTTGTGGCTAAGGGGATCAGAGGGTATGGAGAGAAGGCAGGTACGGGATACTGAGTTGGATGATCAGCCATGATCATATTGAATGGCGGTGCAGGCTCGAAGGGCTGAATGGCCTACTCCTGCACCTAATTTCTATGTTTCTATGTTAAACCCAGGTCTCTGGCGCTGTAAGGCAGTAACGTTACTGCTGCGCCACCTTGCGCCAAATACTTTGTTCGGTCTGCCAAGACCTGCTTGATCACCCAGGTTGCTAACCATTTCAACTCTGCTTCCCGTTCCCACACTGACGTTTCTGTCCTGAGCATCCTCCATGGCCAGAATGAGGCCACACCAAACTGGAGGAACGAAACCTCCGATTCTGCTTCAGTAGCTGACAACCCACTGGTATGAGCATTGAATTCTCCAATTTTAGGTAACACCCATCCATTTTCTTCCCCTGTCTCTTTCCTGCACACCCTGGTGGGCACCCCTTACCCTGTCCCCGAGTGGGCCAAAGGGCCTGTTTCATAAGTTCTAGAAGCAGAATTAGGCAATTTGGCCCATCGAGTCTACTCTGCCATTCAGTCATGGCTGATCTATCTTTCCTTCTTAACCCCATTCTCCTGCCCTGTCTGCATAACCCCAGACACCCGTACTAACCAAGAAACTGTCAATCTCCACCTTAAAAATATCCATGACTTGGCCTGCACAGCCATCTGTGGTTTCCATGCTGTGTCTCTAAACTACAACTAAAAGGTCTGTCTGCTGTGGAGTGGAGGCTCACCCTGTGCCTCTGCCCTGCAGGCTGGAACGAGCTGCTCATCGCCTCCTTCTCGCATCGCTCCATCTCGGTGAAGGACGGCATCCTCCTGGCCACCGGGCTGCACGTGCACCGCAGCAGCGCCCACAGCGCCGGCGTTGGCTCCATCTTCGACAGGTAGGGGAACCGCTGGCCGCGCTGCAGTGCCCTTCCCCCTCTCTCCCTCCGCCTCCCCGCCAGTCGCTGTCAGGGCGTTGGGTAACGATGCTTTACCTCCAGTGAGAGGGCAGTGGTTGGGGTCGGGTCCCCCTCACTATGTGAATTAGCCCTGGTGTAGGGCAGCAGAAATAGGTGGCCGAGTGTGGGAGAGAGGAACGGGGAGGCATTAGTGGGACTGATGGGCCTGCTCCACTGGGGGCTGGCAGGGGGTCGATGAGCTGAATGTCCTCGGAAGACTTGGTCACTTCAATTAATGGGTTTTTTATTCGTTCAGCCCATGTCTCTCCCTCAGGACACGGGACCCTGCTGTGTACCGTGTCTCCACACACGTGACCCTGCTGTGTACCGTGTCTCCACACACGTGACCCTGCTGTGTACCGTGTCTCCACATGTGACCCTGCTGTGTACCGTGTCTCCACACACGTGACCCTGCTGTGTACCGTGTCTCCACACACGTGACCCTGCTGTGTACCGTGTCTCCACACACGTGACCCTGCTGTGTACCGTGTCTCCACACACGTGACCCTGCTGTGTACCGTGTCTCCACACACGTGACCCTGCTGTGTACCGTGTCTCCACACACGTGACCCTGCTGTGTACCCTGTCTCCACACACGTGACCCTGCTGTGTACCGTGTCTCCACACACGTGACCCTGCTGTGTACCGTGTCTCCACACACGTGACCCTGCTGTGTACCGTGTCTCCACACGTGACCCTGCTGTGTACCGTGTCTCCACACACGTGACCCTGCTGTGTACCGTGTCTCCACACACGTGACCCTGCTGTGTACCGTGTCTCCACACACGTGACCCTGCTGTGTACCGTGTCTCCACACACGTGACCCTGCTGTGTACCGTGTCTCCACACACGTGACCCTGCTGTGTACCGTGTCTCCACACACATGACCCTGCTGTGTACCGTGTCTCACACACGTGACCCTGCTGTGTACCGTGTCTACACACGTGACCCTGCTGTGTACCGTGTCTCCACACACGTGACCCTGCTGTGTACCGTGTCTCTACACATTGGATCCTGCTGTGTACCGTGTCTCCACACACGTGACCCTGCTGTGTACCGTGTCTCCACACACGTGACCCTGCTGTGTACCGTGCCTCTACACATTGGATCCTGCTGTGCCCTGTGTCAGGCACACTGGGTCCACTGGTGACCCTGCATCAGGACACTTTGCTTCACACTTCATTTCCGTGCATCAGGGAGACCAGAGCCCACCCTGCCAACGGTGTTATGGAGGGCTCGACAGAAGCTGGGTCCGCCCTGCATCTCTCCCTTCCCCGATGACCCATGTAGTCCCATCGCATGCTGCACTTACCCCGACCACAGCGCAACGCCCATCAGCATCTTGCAGCAGCTTGGTCGGGTAAGGGAAAGGCACTGAGCCACGACACGATGACCTATGTCATTCAGACCAGCACTTGGTTGATGAGTTTATTTTTCAGGAGACCTGTTGGAGGAGGGAGAGGGGGAGAGGAGGTTGGGGCGGAGGTAGCAGAAAGCAGGTGGTCTGAGGTGACAACATGCCGGGGTGGGATGGGTGCAGGGATTTTGAAGGGTTTAGACAGAATCCTGGAGAGGAGAGGGATTTTGCCACAGAGTAACAATTGTTTTAATTTAGTTTAGTTTAATGTCACATGTACCGACCGAGGTGCAGGGAAAAGCTTTGTTGTTGCGTGCTATCCAGTCAGCGGAAAGTCAATACATGATTGCAATCGAGCCGGTCACAGTGGACAGATACAAGATAAAAAGAATAACGTTTCATGCCAGATAAAGACTAGTAAAGTCCGATTGAAGATAGACCGAGGGTCTCCAACGAGACAGATAGCAGCTCGGGACTGCTCTCTAGTTGGTGGTAGGATGGTTCATTTGCCTGATAACAACGGGAAGAAACTGTCCCTGAATCCGGACGTGTGCGTTTTCACACTTTTATACCTCTTGCTTGAAGGGAGAGGAGAGAAGAGGGAACAGAAAAGGTAGCACATTTTGAAATTGAACCTTTGGAGACAAAATGGCTAAATAAATATGAGGTCAAATACAAATGCAGCTCTGTACCTGATCCTTCTAACGTCTCTAATAGGGTTTTGACCGAATTGGTTTCCAAGATGAAAGACATGCAGATGGACAAGACAGAGCTGGGATGCCTGCGAGCCATTGTTCTCTTCAATCCAGGTACGGCCTGCACCGACACTTTCACAGCTGCCACAGCGACGGACGAGGAAGGACCACGTGGGTGTGAGGACACCGCCACCGAGGGGAGGAACAGTGGGAACCCGGTGCGGGGGGGGGGGGGGCACTCTGACGGAGGGGGGGGGGCACTCTGACGGGGGGGGGGCACTCTGACGGGGGGGGGGGCACTCTGACGGGGGGGGGGGGGCACTCTGACGGGGGGGGGGGGGAGAACAATGGACAATGGAGGGCCCGGCCTGGGGGGACCGCTGTAAGGGAGCAGGAGGAGGAGAGAACAAAGGGAGACCTGGCGTGGGGGGCACTTTGTAACTTTGTAAGCGCCCTCTATGTGGCAACTATTTGCATACCTTGGATGTGCAAGCAAAGAATTTCACTGACTTGTCATGTGTGACAAAGTATTCATTCATTCAGCTAAGGATAGTGTTAGTGTGCAGGCTGATCGCTGGTCGGCACGGACAGTGGGTCGAAGGGCCTATTTCCACGCTGTATCTCAAAAGAGTAAAGTCTGACAAGGAGGTTCTTCAGGGCAGGATGAATCGGGAAGGGGTTTGGCCGACATAAGTCATGGAGAAGGATGGAGTGAGAAGGCTTTTTTGGTGGAATGGTGTGTAGTGAGACTGAATACAATGATAGTGCAGGTGAAATGTTTGTATCTTGCCTAGTCTGCATGCCTGTATTTTAACTAACGTGAATATTTTCAATCTGCTGTTTAGATGCTAAAGGCTTATCGAACCCAGGTGAGGTGGAATCTTTGAGGGAGAAGGTCTATGCATCACTAGAAGCTTTCACAAAGCACAAATACCCAGAGCAGCCAGGCCGGTAAGAAACTCCACACATCTCTGCTCCTCTGTCGCTGTCATAGCTTCTGTGTAGGGCTGCATTCCCTTTTTCTTAACGTCTCCCACAATCCTGTCACAACACTGGCATCTACCCCACAGTGCGGAACGTGGAAAAATGCCCAGGTATGCAGGGAAAATCCAATCGGACTGATTACTGCTCAACCAGTCAAGTCTCAATCGTCAGCAGGTTGTAGTTAACAGTGTGATCAGTGACACTCACCAATAATCTGCTCATTGATAATTAGAACAGATAATGCTGGAAGCACCCAGCAGTCTGGCAGAAACAGAAACAGTTAATGTTTCAACTGAAGATAGCCACAAAATGCTGGAGTAACTCAACCGGACAGACTGCATCTCTCGGGAGAAGGAATAGGTGACATTTCTTGTACTCGGCTTGTACTCGCTGGAATTTAGGAGATTGAGGGGGGATCTTATAGAGGCTTACAAAATTCTTAAGGGGTTGGATAGGCTAGATGCAGGAAGATTGTTCCCGATGTTGGGGAACTCCAGAACAGGGGGTCAGAGTTTAAGGATAAGGGGGAAGTCTTTTAGGACCGAGATGAGAAGATCATTTTTCACAGAGAGAGTGGTGAGTCTGTGGAATTCTTTGCCACAGAAGGTAGTTGAGGCCAGTTCATTGGCTATATTTAAGAGGGAGTTAGATGTGGCCCTTGTGGCTAAAGGGATCAGGGGGTATGGAGAGAAGGCAGGTACAGGATACTGAGTCGGATGATCAGCCATGATCATATTGAATGGCGGTGCAGGCTCGAAAGGCCGAATAGCCGACTCCTGCACCTATTTTCTATGATTCTATGATTCGGGTTGAGACTGAAGAAGGGTGTCGCTCCCAAACGTCACACATTCCTTCCCTCCAGAAATGCTGCCAGTCCCGCAAAGTTACTTCAGCATTTTGTGTCTACCTTTGGTCTATAACCGGCATCTGTAGCTACTTCCTGCACAGTTAATGTTTCCGTTCTTTGAAGGGTCCTGAACATGAAACGTAAACTGTTTCTCTCTCCACAGATGCTGCCTGACCTGCTGAATGTTTTTTGAGCATTTTGTGGTTTTATTCCATATTTTCGGCATCTGCAGTTGTCTAATTCCTTGTCCAATAGAAGATGGTAGTGGCTGTGGGACATTAGTTATCCCACCCCTAAGATATCAGGGCATTGTCCGAGGCCTCACCATCTTTAGCGGCTTCATCCACGGCCTTCAGTACCATGCCAGGTATTGGCCATCTCCAACAATAGAGAGTCTAACCACCTACCTTGCTACTCAAGGATGTTACCATCACATAGTCAGCCACTGTCATTATCCAGAGGATGTGTTTTGGACCAGGGATTCACTGCATCAAAATAGGGGATTGGCCATTCAGGACAACAGGGCTGCAGGAATTCAAGGTGGAGGCTGGAGGATTTTTAGATATTAAGGGGACCAAGAATATCAGGAAGATGTGCTTATCTGTCAGTGTTTAAGATCACACGGAGTGATAGACCAGGTGCGAGGGGCTGAACGATCTCCTGCTTCTGCTTCATTAGTAGCCCCATGTTGCCTAATCAGTCGGCATCTTTCGATGAATTTCAAATTGACTCGGATGTCAGGAAGAGACGCATCCTTGGTATTTAGAGTGTGACAAATTATTTCACAAGCCTCGACACAAAAATGTTACTTTCAGACAGCAATTGTTGTGATTTGAATTCAAATGGATCAAAAGCACCTGGTTTTATCCCTTGCGTTGGGAGTGGCTGCAGACATTACGTGGGCTCTCCACCACTACTCCTCCATCAGTCTTGCCACGCCAGATACTGACATGAACTTTCCCTCTGTCTCCTCAGGTTCGCCAAGCTGCTGCTCCGACTGCCGGCCCTGCGATCGATCGGCCTCAAGTGCCTCGAGCACCTGTTCTTCTTCAAGCTGATCGGCGACACCCCCATTGACACCTTCCTGATGGAGATGCTGGAGGCTCCTCATCAAATGACGTGAATCCATTTCCCGCGTTCCCCCCCTCCCCCCGCCCACCCTTCCTTAATGTCAAAATCTGTAAATATGTTCACTAATTGTGCGAATAGAACCAAGATAATGCCATCCGTCTAACTTGTAAAACAACACTTATTTTGTACCTTGAACAAGCACAGCGTAGCAAATATTTGATAGTTTGTTACAGGGATTTTAAAAGAAAAAGTTCTATTTGGAGACGATTGAATCAGGTTTACAAATCGGTACCTCTCACGCTTCAGTCCTCACTGTCAGCTAACTCCCCACTGCCTGGGTTCATGTTGCCTTGGGGCCCCACTCAGAACCTGAAGCTGCAGCACATTCTCCAGCACTGTGATCCACGGATGGTTTAAGCTGCAGGGCTTCTCCCCCCCCCCCCCCCCCCCCCCCCACTTCACCACACAGCAGGCCAGCTCCCATTCAGAAAGGACCCCCTTGCAACCCAGTCCAGCTTCACTGAACCCTCTCCTGTTCATTACTCTTGTGCTCAAGACATTGTCAAGGCTCCCCAGATACCCGTGAGCCACCTTCTACCTGACACTGATTCACGGTTCAGCTGCCCCTACTCTCAGGTTCAGGGTCAAGTCTTTGAGCTGCTGATTAATCATGAAAGCAGCTTCAATCCCTGCTGTGTTTAATTCTCCAGTGGCCCATGTTCTGGGAACACGGAGTCAGTCGGTAGCAGGATGGAGGGAGTTTGACAAGATGCATGCATCCATTAGAGGATGGGCCACGTGAATGGGAAAGGGCAAGGGATGGGAGCTGGAATAAGCAGCACAAGTGGGAGGATTTAACCTCTTCACTGAGACTGTGTGCTGAGCTACACCTCAATGTCCCGAGCAGCTTTACCTGTCTTTGCACGCAGGCCCATTGCCCGGTTCCCATCCCTTGTCACCCTGAGTGTGCTGATAAAACTCAGGAGCTTTTCACTTTGTCGCAAAACTAGGAATTACCGGGGTGGGGGGCGTCTGCACTCAGGTTCAACGGGATGCTAAAGGTTTTCTATAGGAATTAGTGAACCAGTTGGATGTTTGTGTCAATCTAACCCTCGGTTACTGTTGTCATCAGGGTTCTTCACAGTTCATGCTGCCCTGGTTAGATTGAACATCACCTTCCCGGTTTATTAAATGCACGTCAGCAGTGCGGAAATCAGTTTCGGTAACATCTCCCAAATGCTCAATGTAACAAACTCTTCTAGTTTTGTAACATTTTGAGTGATATTGTGGACTGCAGCCTCTTGAGCATTTATTATGTCCCTGTGGGATCATCAGGCACCGTGTTTTCTTTCCAATCGGTTTATCTTCATCCCACCCTATAGGTGCTAGCCAAACTTCACTGACAACCCAGAACCTACATCAGCGTGTTCCCCAGTGAAGGCTAGCTAGATTGCTCCTGCTACCCCTGGCTCCCTCCCCTTCCCACTCCGCTGTCTGGTCCAGCTTATCCCTACACTGCCAGCTCTCAGTCCCCACTCTCATCAAATCTTCCTTTAAAACCCACTGCTTTGACCAGGGCTTGTGCCCCTCCCACCAACCACCTCCACCAAATGTACAACTAATGATATTAAAACCAGCGCTGCTGAGGCCTTTCAGCCCATCAAATTAGTCCCAATGCTTTGTAGAGCGACCCACTTTCAATCAGTCCCACTTTCCTACTGACAATGTTCCCCGCAGTGTCCATCCTAGTCCCTTTCAGAAGCCCTGACCGACAGTTCCCACCACCTGTACATGCAGTGATCTGCGGACCATGGCATGTGCTTTACCTCACCTCACCGTACTGCCCTTTGGCCAGATAACGTATCTATCTGCCTGTTGCTACAAGTGGTGGGGTTCGCAAACCCCCACCTGGTGCTGCCACACCTTGCCTGAATCCCCTACCTCCATTTGCAAAGCACAGCTTGGACTTGGAGGCAATAGTATTCCCACGCCAACACATGTACAACCCCAGGTGGACTCCAGTTACAGCTGGGTAGCACTGTGGTGCAGTGGGTAGGTCCACTGTGTCATAGTACCGACAAACTGGGTCCAATGCTGACCTCTGGTGCTGTCTGTATGGAGTTTGCATGTTCTCCCTTTAGACTTCAGAGATACACCGTGGGAACAGGCCCTTCAGCCCACTGAGTCTGTGCTGACCAGCGATCATCCCATGCACTAACATTATCCTACACACTAGCGACAATTTTGCATCTTACTGAAGCCAATTAATCTACAAACCTGTCCGTCTTTGGAATGTGGTAGGAAACTGTCACAGGGAGAACATAAAAATTCCCTACAGACAGCACCCGTAGTCAGGATCGAACCCGGGTCTCTGGCGCTGTGAGGCAGCAACTCGACCGCTGCACCACCGTGCGGCCCTGCAGCCATTCTCTCCTGAATGCTCCAGTTTCCCTCTACTTCCCAAAGACGTGTGGGTTGTCTGGTGACTTGGTCACTGTAAATTGTCCCAGGTGTGTAGAAGTGATGAATCACCCTGACGATTCAGGGTAGTGTTGTTGATAGGAATATGGACAGAATAGAGTGCAGGGAGGATTAGTAGAGATGCAGGACTGATGTGATTACTCTCCGAGCCCAACAAGAGCCCAATGTGTAGGAAGGAGCTGCAGATGCTGGTTTACATTGAAGATAGCCACAAAATGCTGGAGTAACTCAGCGGGACAAGCAGCATCTCTGGAGAGAAGGAATGGGCAATGTTTCGGGTCGGGAATCTTCTTCAGACTCAGGAGTCAAATTACCTCATTGTTTGAAGTATGTAAAAGTGAAATGCAGGAAGACGAAATGTAGTGGCCCTCACACTGTAAAGACAAATTGAAAAACTGGCTAAACAGTAAGGGAATGTGACACTGGGGGAGTAAATTGTCAGGGGAGAAGGCAGGAGAATGGGGTTGATCTGGAGAGATAGATCAGCCATGATTGAATGGTGGAGTAGACTTGATTGGCCTAATGGCCTAATTCTGCTCCTATCACTTATGAAAACATTGTATCAAGCCGTGAAAGATAACAATACAGGCAGAAAGATCTAATGTACGCCTGGCCTTGATCTCAAGGAGGCTTGAAAATAAAGGGAAGATCCTTTTAAAGTGTTGGTCAGGTCCCACCAGGATTAGTGTAGTGGGGCCATACACCAGGGAAACGGGTCCCTTCAGCCCATCATGTCCACTCCAGCCACCAGGTACCCAATCGAGTTTCCAGTATCAGCCTGTGGCCTTTTAGACAATGTTTTAGGTGGTCATCCAGATAATTGTCCAACATTGTCCCTGTTCCTGCCTCCAATAGCCCCCTAGGCTAGCAGATCAGAGAGTTACCTGCCACAATGAATGAAGATGCTTTAAAGGTTGAGAATGGTTTGCCTGAAGTTATATTCTTCTGAGTGTGAGTATTTGAGGGGTGATCTCAGTGAGGTGTTTAGGGTAACTAATGTGCTAGATTCCAAGAACTGATTTCCTATGAGGCGGTTTTAAAACTGGGGCTGGGGAACAAAGTGAAGGACAGGGGAAAGTAGGAATCAGCTGTTCATCCAGGTTTGCGAAACCGGGATAACTTCCTCCCCACCTCCCACAGAAAACTGAAAAGCAGTTGTAGTGTGTATGAATGTATGTAGTGGGTGCCGAGCCAAGAGATACACAGCAAAGGTAGGGAAATGGAGAAGGTGCATCGCAGCATCAGGGCCAGAACTCCCTTCATTTTGAGCCCAGCTGTTTTGACTCCATGTCATGAGCTGTTTTTGGACACCAGATATTAGCTTCCAACAATGAACAGCATTTATGTAGCACCTCTGACGCTGGAGCACTGTAAAGTGCATCACAAGACGGTTATCAAATGAATTGCCCGGCCGTTTATAGGGGAAATTACAGATCCTTGATCAGAGGGAGGTTTATTAGAGTGGCAACCAAATGCTCTTCTGCCTTTTCTCTTTGTCCTTTCCGTTACATGACACCTGGACTCCCCAGTCCCTTTACCCCACATTTACAGTGGGTCAGAGAAGGCAGGTGGGATCGCCGGAGGCAGAGCGTCGACACTGCAGCCCGTTTATGCCTGCCATGCACACTGTGTGTTATGTGGAACCAGACATACTCTGCCCTCAGCCATGCACACCCTGACTACAACCCACGCACTGCAGCAGAACACACGCTCACTCTACACTGTGTGCCCAACTGCTATTGTTGCTAGGTAGGCAAAAATGCTGGAGAAACTCAGCGGGTGCGGCAGTATCTATGGAGCGAAGGAGATAGGCAACGTTTCTGGTCGAACCCCTGGTTCTGAAGAAGGATTTTGGCCCGAAACATTGCCTATCTCCTTCGCTCCATAGATGCTGCCGCACCCGCTGAGTTTCTCCAGCACTTTTGCCTACCTTCGATTTTCCAGCATCTGCAGTTCCTTCTTAAACATGCTATTGTTGGTAATTGTGCTATTGTTCTGCCTGTATATTTTATATATAATACATATAGTGTCTAGTTTATTATTCATGATTGAAAAGTCATCTCAAAAATAACCCATTGCGCCATGTGGCATGCATCTTTGAGCCTGAAGTCTGCGTCACACATCTTGCTTCCATTACCACATCTTTATTGCAAGCATCAAAATCACAGCCAGTAACAAAAATTGCAAAGTTGATTGTCAAAGAAATAAACTATGCACTGTATACGTGTGTGTGTGTGTATACACTTATTGTATACATATACATGCCTGTATACATACATATATACCCGCTTTGTTTATATTTATGTAGTATAAGAAAGAAAGAAATTGGCTGTGAGTAGAAGCTACTCTTATTCCAGACCGGGAGAGTCAGTCCTTCATCCAATGCTTGTCCTTGGGTCCCAGCTTGTATTCTTTCTATTTGTACTGCCACTGCACAGATTGTCCAAGAATAACTTTCAAAGAAAGGGCAACAGTTGCAGAGATTTGACATCCATTTTCCCTTTTCACCTGAACAAATGCTTATATTTTTGTACAAATCGGAGATTAGGAGCCACTTGCTGCAAATGAGCTCCAAGACACTGCCCCAATCAGCAGGCACGAGGTATAACGTGAAGCTTTACATCACTATATGTCTGTTTGGAGGAGTTTATTCTGTACCTGTCTGTCTTTGAACTGCTCTGCAGCATCTTTACAGCTTTGGTATAAACTCTCTTTTAGCAACAACAACAATTTAACTATTTTGTCTGTAATTGTTTGCTTTGTAAATACACTGTTTAAATTCTGCCTTTTTGTTTGCTGTGTGATTGCAAAGATTCTTTCCTTCGGCAGTCTGAGTGAGTGAGGGATTCTCACTGACTGCAAACAATCACGTCATCCCACCCACTTACCATGTAACTGGGAGCAGCACAGTGGCGCAGCGGTAGAGTTGCGGCCTTACAGCGCCAGAGGCCCAGGTTCAATCCTGACTACGGGTGCTGTCTGAGAGGAGTTTGTACATTTTCCCTGCGACCACATGGGATTTCCCTGAGTGCTCTGGTTTCCTTCCACACTCCAAAGACATGCATTGGTTTCAGTTAAAAAAATATTCTAAATTGGTTGATCTGAGAGATTAATGCTGGTTGATCATGAGAATTGATGCGAGTTGATCTGGAGGTTTAATGCTGGTTGATCTTGAGGATCTGGAATCAAACAATTACTGGTTGATCTGGAGTATTAATGCTAGTTGATCTGGATAATTAATGCTAGTTGATTTAGAGGATTAATGCTATTTGATCTGGAGTATTGATGCTGGTTGATGTGGAGTATTAATAACCATATAACCATATAACATATAACCATATAACAATTACAGCACGGAAACAGGCCCTCTCGGTCCCTTCCAGTCCGTGCCGACCATTTGTTTTCCCCTAGTCCCATCTACCTGCTCTCAGACCATACCCCTCCATTCCCTTCACGTCCATATACCTATCCACTTTACTCTTAAATGTTAAAATCGATCCTGCCTCCACCACTTCTGCTGGAAGCTGATTCCACACAGCCACCACCCTCTGAGTAAAGAAGTTCCCCCTCACGTTACCCCGAAACCTCTGTCCCTTAATGCTAGATGATCTGGAGGATTGATGCTGGATGTCAGTTCAGGTTCATGGCACATTCGTACCAAGCATCAGGACCGTGAATGACAGTGGATGGGCCAAGCACGGTGAAGCCAGCCTTGGTGTAGAGGGGCAGGAGTTGCTGGTGGCAGATGAGACAGATCTTCCTGGCGGTGGGGCGATTGCGTCGTACAACCTCCAAAAAGTGCCGGAGCAGGCTCAGAGCGACCCCCCGGCGCCGCCATGCCTGGTCCACACACACCGAATGAATGCAGATGGTGGTCCCTGCAGATTCATGGACTTCCATGGACCTCTGGGTGAGGTGGTCTGCGATCGATTGAGTCCCACAAATAAATCCCACCAGCTTTCCGTTGATAAAATTACCTTGAAAGAAATTTAAATAGTTACTTTGGCGCAGAGGTAGACTTGCTGCCTTAGTCAGGATCACACCCAGGTCTCTCACGCTGTAAGGCAGCAACTCTACCGCTATGCTGCCCATGAGTGAGAGAATCTAGAGAGGGGGAAATGATGGACGGGACTGTGGTGAGAATATGTTGTAGATTAATGCACAAGTTCACAAGATAGGAGTAGAATTAGGCCATTCGGCCCATTGAGTCTTCCGCCATTCAATCATCGCTGATCTCTGCCTTCAAATCCCATTTTCCTGCCTTCTCCCCAAAACCCCTGACACCCGTATTAATCAAGAATTTGTCTATCTCTGCCTTAAAAATATCCACTGACTTGGCCCCCACAGCCCTCTCTGGCATTGAATTCCACAGATTAACTACCCTCTGACTAAAGACGTTCTCCTCACCTCCTTTCTAAAAGGGTGCGCTTTAATTCTGTATGACCTCTGGTCCTAGTGTCTCCCAGCAGTGGAAACCTCCTCTCCACATCCACTCCATGCCTTTCATTATTCTTTAAGTTTCAATGAGGTCCCCTCTCAACCTTCTAAACTTCAGCGAGTAGAGGCCCAGTGCTGTCAAACCACTCATCATATGCTAACCCACTCACTCCTGGAATCATTCCTGTAAACCTCCTTTGAACCTTATTCAGAGCCAGCACGTACGATATGGGGTCCAAATTAGCTTACAGTAATCCAAATGTGACCTGACCAGCGCTTATAGAGTCTCAGCATTACATCTCTGTTTTTGTATTCCAGTCCTCTTGGCATAAATGCTAGCATTGAATTTACCTTCCTCCCACATTCTTCTATGACTTGCAAATTAACTTTTTGGGAGTTCTGCACCAGCACTCCCATGTCCCTTTGCATCGATTTCTGGATCATCTCTCCATTTATAAAATAATCCACGCCTTTATTCGTATTACCAAAATGCATGCCTCCGCACGTTACTGTACTGAATTTCATCTGCCACTTCTCTGCTCACTCTCCTAACCCGTCCAAGTCCTTCTGCAGAGTCCCTGCTTCCTCTACACTGCCTGCCCCTCCACCTATCTTAGCAACATCTGCAAACTTAGCCAAAAAGCCTTCAATCCCCTTATCCAAATCATTAATATACAGCGTGAAGAGAAGTGGCGCCAGCACCGACCCTTGCGGAACTCCACTAGTCACTGGCAGCCAACCTGAAAAGGTGCCTTTTCTTGCAACTCTTTGCCTTCAGCCATCCGCACATGATAGTATCTTCCCTTCAAGAATTGAAACAAAGGGAATTTGACAGCTGTGACTGTTGTGCTTGAAGTCAGTGTAGACTTGATGGAAATCTAACCAGGGCAAGACCTGCACGGTAGACAGCGCACTGGAGAATGTTGTATCAGGGGGATCGCAGAGTACAGCAGCAATAGAGTAGTGAAGAAGGCTTTTGGCACGCTGTCCTCCATTCAGTCAATGAATTAAGAACAGAAGTTGGGGACGTTATATAAGAGTTATATAAAACTGCACTTGGAGTACACACACATTGTGTTCAGTACTGGTCAGCCGACTTCAGAAAAGTTGCCTTCTCCGAATCAGACACTTTTTGTTGGAGAGGTCGTTGAAACGTGTTCTAATTAAGATCCTGACACATTCTGCATCGCTAACATTGCACGGTGGCCACGGAATTTACTGCCCGTATACTTGCAATGGAGAAAGTGCAACAGCGCACACAACCCCCCCGAGTTGAAATTAAAGCCCAGTATCTCTCACCCAGGAACAGCTCGCCCGCTTCCCTCTGCCTGTCTTGCAGCTTGCTCAAACTGGCCGCTTCCTCCGGCGGAAACCCGGCCACTTCCAGAGCCCAGGCGGGGGCTACCTCCTCTTCCGACAAGGTGCGAATCTCTCCCTCCGATTGCATTTTACCCGCCGATCCGCCTGACCTCTTCTCCAAACCTCTGGCTGCGCTAAAGCGCTCGGTCTATTAAAAGAAGGGCGGTGCCGGCAGTCAGTGCACTGTGCGGTGTTCTCTGCATCCCACATGCACGCCCACACTTTACCCTGGACGCTCCCCCGTGTGGACACAGCACCCCTTGGGTAGCCCCCACTCCATTCTACCCCGCTCTCTCTTCCACACAAACAAGATAAAAGTGCTGGAGTAACTCAGCAGGTCAGGCAGCGTCTGTGGGGAACGTGGATCGGTGAACTTTCGAGTTTCGGTGAACGGGTTCGAGGCCGGCAACTAAACTACGTTCGACGGGACAATAATAATTAACTACATTCCCCTCTGCACTCCTTTAAAACTCCACAGAACTCCTTCTGTGGGAGTCCAGAGGGATCCACTCCTTCGGCCGCTTACACCTTGGTGCTCGGGTTCAGAGCAAAGGTGCGAGAGCATTTGGTTCAGGGCGCTCAGTCACCCTCCAGCCCCGGGCGGTCATCAGGTCAAGTCAAGTTTATTCGCCACATACACATACGGGATGTGCAGTGAAATGAAAAGTGTCCGTGCCTGCGGACTTTGTGCAAAAAACGAACAAACAAACAACCAACAAACTACAAACAGAATCACATGTTCTTTTTCATATTAAACATTGTGGGCAGTATTGTGGTACAGTAGAGTTAGTCCCTGGTGAGATAGGAGTTTACAGTCCGACTGGCCTCTGGGAAGCAACTCCTCATCCTCTCCGTACTCACAGCATGGCAACGGAGGCGTTTGCCTGACCGTAGCAGCTGGAACAGTCCGTTGCAGGGGTGGAAGGGGTCTCCCATGATCTTATTGGCTCTGGAGTTGCACCTCCTGATGTATAGTTCCTGCAGAGGGGCGAGAGAAGTTCCCATAGTGCGTTTGGCCGAACGCACTACTCTCTGCAGAGCCTTCCTGTCCTGGGCAGAGCAATTCCCAAACCAGATTGTAATATTTCCGGACAAGATGCTTTCTACAGCCGCAGAGTAGAAGCACTGGAGGATCTCGGAGACACTCTGAATTTCCTCAGCTGCCTGAGGTGGTAAAGGCGCTGCCTTGCCTTACTCACCAGTGCTGCAGCGTGTGATGTCCATGTCAGATCCTCAGCGATGTGGACTCCCAGGTATTTAAAGAAGCTCACCCTATCCACAGTATCCCCATTTAAACTCAATGGTGTGTACGTCCTCGGATGATGTGCCCTCCTAAAGTCCACGATCAGCTCCTTCGTTTTTTTGATGTTCAAGAGGAGGCTGTTGTCCTGACACCAGAGTGCCAGATCAGCCATCTCCTCCCCGTAGGCCTTCTCATCATGTGTCATCAGCAAACTTGATTATCGAGTTGGAGCTGAACCTAGCCACAGTCATGTGTGTACAGGGAGTACAATAGGGGGCTGAGGATGCAACCCTGGGGGGATCCTGTGCTCAGGGTGAGGGACTTCGATGTATTCCCTCCCATCTTGACTACCTGGGGCCTGGCGGTGAGAAAGTCCAGGACCCAGGCACACAGGGGGATGTTGAGCCCTAAATCCAGCAGCTTCGCGCCCAGTCTGGTGGGGACTATCGTGTTGAAGGCTGAACTGAAGTCTATGAACAGCATCCTCCCGTAGCCCCTCTTGTGGCTGGGACTTGCCCTCAATCCGTCGGCACGTTGCTCGTTCACAAGTCAGTGAGCAGCAGTGATATTGGCGGCTTTCTCACACGGTTACCCCTATTTCCACAATTTGTTACACCACATAAATTGAGTTTTTAACAGATAAGAACTAGCTGTGTGCGTTACTAGTGTATGCCGGAAGCTGCCTTGTACTCCAGAAGGATTGAGCTGCTCCGTGCGTCACACCCTTTGACCTGATGGTCTTACATGCAACCTCATACACAGGATACTTCCTCGTGCGAACCACAGTATTCTCTGGATTCCCTATTGTACACGACATAGTTTACCATGGCCTTCCCTAAAGTACACTCCACAATATTCCCTTGGGAATATCCCTTTGAACAGTCAACAGAATTCCCTGCACTCCAGGTTTAATTTAGTTTAGAGATACAGCATGGAAACAGGACCTTCAGCTCACCGAGTCCTACCGACCGTGGATCACCAGTTCACACTAGTTCTACGTTATCCCACTTTCCCATCCACTCCCTAAACACTTGGGGCAATTTAACTATAAACCCAATCCCATACAGATATCTTGTGGGATTTCATGGGATGTATTTGGAAAGCTTTTATTCCATACACTCCCCCTAGCAGTAATCCCTACAATTCATTTTATGCCCTGCACCACATTTCCCATTCACTCCCACGCTGTATTCTCTGGGAAATCCCTGTAGTCCATCTGCACTCCTCACTGCACACCCGACTGTAATTCCTGAGCCCCCCTTGTGCACTCCATGGTATTCTCTGGGTACTAATACATGCCATAATATTTGCAGGCTATTTACCCTTACACACTCCACCGTGTTCCCTAAGTTTCCCACAGACACACCACAGTATTTCCCACACCCTCCTAGAAACACTCCACAGTATTCCCCACACTCTCCCATAAACACTGCAATATTCCCACTTCTACGCTCTATCTATATACCTGGGAAATCTTTGCCTTGGTCCCACATTTCTTTTCAACACAAATTATTCACCAGTCTCAGAGCAACCAATCAATCTCATTCTCCCTCCAAGATTCCTGTAACCTTTTCTCTCCCTCAATTCTCACACCAGCCACCTACACTGGGGGTAATGAACAATGTCCTTATCCCTGATGACCACCACGTCTTTGAGATGTGGGACTAAACCAGAGAACCCACACAAACGGTTTGAAACTGGATTAATGGAGCTTCATGTTTGGCACAGATGTTGTTGGCTGAAGGGCCTGTTCTGGTGCTACACTGTTCAATGTACTAGCTGCATTAGGGTGCCTTATATAATTCCCATCACCACGCTTATGCACCCAGTGATGTTTCTTGTGGAAACATTTATCTAAATTAATGTCATTTGTAAAAATCTCTCACAGGAGGTTGAAGCAGGTTTCCTTAGACTTTACTTTAGACTTGAGAAATATAGCACGGAAACAGGCCCTTTGGCCCACCGAGTGTGCGCTGATCAGCAATCACCCCATACATTGCAACTACCCTACACACGAGGGACAATTTACAATTGTAAGCCGGTTAACCTAGCAACCTGTATGTATTTGGGAGTGTGGGAGAAAAGCAGAGCACCCGGAGAAAACCCACGAGGTCACAGGGGGGCACATACAAACTCCATACAGACAGTACCCGTAGTCCGGATCGCACCCAGGTCTCTGGCGCTGTAAGGCAGCAACTCTACCGCTACGCCACTTCCCACCATCCCTTATGGTTTTAAGGTTTGCACATCAGCAACCAATGTTGCTTTTGGCTAAACCTTTCACAATTTAACTCCCCACCTTAGGCCCGCTGTAATTGGATTTGCCAAGAGAAATCCCTCTTTTCCTATTTCTGCAGGCAGGAAAAAACAGTTCCCCGTTTCATTGTCTGTCCCTTCCACGAGTTAAAATAACAACTGGAAAATATTAGATTAAAACAATGATGGGATTGGTTTAATAGGAGGTAGGGTTCACCAGACATAGAGACACGAGAAGCAAGATGCTGCCAAGTGAACTTTTGGAACAATTCTAAATGCACTGATTTGTGTTCTAATTGATCAATAAACCATTCAGAGGGACCAAGATGAAGAAAGCTTTTTATAGGCAAACATTAAAAACATAATTGCCCAGTCGTACGATTTGCCCATTGAAGCTGAAAGCTTCCTTTAGATCAATGAACTGAGCTGGGGACTTTGCTGAAAATGTCAATTTGGATGACTAGAAGCTCCATTCAGCAGAGAATGACTGAGCTGAAGGGACATTCAGGCAGTCACTGTGGAATTAGTGTGAAAAGGAGCGGAAACACACCTGGAAACCAAAGACTTATCTTAAATTCTTGATAAACAGTTTTAAAATTGGGCCACATTTAAAGAAGGCAAGCAAATCATGGGACATATTTTCAGTGACTGAACTGGCAAACAAATTACTCGAATTTGCATTTAACCAAAAGCAGACCTAGAGCACATTTGAGCAATGTGCACATTTTTTTTTACTAAAAAGACCAGAACAAGTAGAGAAGTATTAGAGAAAGCACACGATGGAACCACATGTGCCTTCTCTAATTGTGTTTCACAGTGGAGTTCACAAACTCTGCATTTGATCCAGACTTTCCAGAAAGGATGCACGCGCTTTCACATGCAAAAGGTGGCAGTAATGTTGAATATACTTCTGCAAATAGCAGTTGATGTTGGGTTGTTATTTTAATTCAGATTTTTATTAAGCATTACTGAAAATGGGACAAGGGCATAAAGAGACCAAAGTCAGCCTGATCTTCCCCATGCCATCCAGAGGCAGGACTGTCCATGTACCTGGTCCCATTTCCCCCCAATACCTGATATCCCACATCACTGGAGCTACAAAGATGTACAGTAACCCTGACACCCTCTGTTCCTTTTTTCTGATCCACCCAGGTCCTCTCACACACATTTCCTTCCAAACCACCACCCAACCCTTTTCAACCTGGTTCCATACGACTATCACCCACATACTCAATCTAATGGATCCTCTTTTCCCTTCCCGTACATGTCCCATCTGCCTACTATCCTTCCTTCCTTACCTAGCTCTACTTATCAACTTCTGCTTTCTTCATTCATCCCACTCCACCACTGCCATCAACCCCTCCTCATCTGCTTCCAGCTTGCCAGCTTTTTATCCCACATCATCTACCAAATCTCTACCGTACTCCTTCCAGGAGTTTGGCATCCTTCCTACGACTGTTTGTGGGATAACTGTGCCGATGTCCTGGAGATGTGAAAGCTACTTCGGACATGAACCAGGCACTTTCCATTTACTGTCTCCAAAATGTGGTTCAGTCAAACATCTTGGAGTTGACGTGTTACTGAAAGCACTCATTCACATTGAGGGGCTGTACTTGGGGTGGGAGATTGCAACCTACACGTGGTCCGCCCTGTTTCGATGAATGCAATCAACCTGGCGTACACAATCATTAAGATCAAATAGAACAAGTTGTCCTACAACTTTAGACTGTGCACGCCATACGCAAGAAGAAGAGGGGCTGTACTGAAATCACCCACCTGTACTATGAACAGAACGGAGGCAAAACTCCACACCACTAATATATTATATGGTCCGAGAGGGTATCAAGTGCATTGAGACACCAGGGAAAACAAACATTATTCCGTGCTGTCAATGGGAATAATAGGTATGACCAGCAATCAGAGAAACAGGAAGACAAGCAGCGCTCCGGGGTTGGCCAATGATCCGTCTGCAATAAAAACTGACAGAGATAAACTGGGGAAGACGTGGTGAACAGACTTAAAAAATAAAAATTAAAAAAAATTATAAAAGCAAGCAGATTACCAGAGTTCTTGGACCAAGCTTTATTTGAGTTCCATTAATGTAAGTCCTATCTCTATATGAGCATTACAGAATACCTACCTGTACTCTGGTCAAAGAGCAGCAGGGAAAGATAGGTGGGCGCAACTCTTGGATGTTCAAGGGAGATTTTTAGAGTGTTCATACAGCAATATGGCAAATACAGCATGATAAGGACCACAGCAAATATATATATCTTCAAATGCAAGGGGTGTTATAGTTAAAATGGTATTATTTCCCCCACAGCACAACTTGATAGTTTTCTATGAAAATAATATAATTTACTCATAGTTCTAAAACATCTTCTAATCATAATGCCGGGTCTTAAACCCAGTTGCATACACTTTTGTCCAAGTACTGATGCACAAAAAAACATGAGATACTGACAAGGAATGACTCCAGAGTCTGGTGTACAGAGCAGGAACACTTCAAAACCGGACAAATTAAACCCAAATAAAACTTTCACCGTGTTTTTCCATAAGTTGGGCAGAGGTAAAAGAGAAACAGAACATCACTGTTTTCCCCCTCAGTGAAAAAAGTTTACAACACCGATGTTTCAGGCAAGGAAGAGGCTATTTAGGATCAGTCTTAGAAGCACTGCCCCTGTTCTTGTCCTTTTCACTTCAAGGGAGAAGGTTAGGAATAAGGAAGGTATTGCTCATATTCCATCAAGAAAGGCATGCTTTCAAAACAACATATTTTATAACAATATGAAACCCCAAACACCATGGAGCTGTGGATTATTCTTGAGATGCACTTGCTGCATGTTATCGCTGTAATTCAGCTCCCAGCCCACTCTCGGCTCCAGAAACAGTCAGTGCAGTTACGGTGGCTTCAGTGATCAGGTGCCCATCGCCGAGGTCCCACGGGTAGGCTCCTCCAACCAAACCCTGCCAAACCAGTGGCACCTACCACATGGCGCGCTGGATCCCGGACATCTGGTTGTGGTCAGCGAGATGACGGAACACGATCCGGCTGAGGCGCCATCTGCGCTTGACCCCTCGCGGCCGTGAGGTGAGAACACAGCGATTATGGATCCGGACGGGACAGCTGTCTCTTGGCAGAGCTGCAATCTCCTGGTCAGCAACCTCCTGTGGGAACACATCACCAGGGTGAGTAAAGTGCACAGAATCACTGACCCTCACATCAACCTCAGCAAGGTCATACCACTGGCCTGGGTTCAGCACAAAATCTTTGTGCTGGAATGTCATCTCTCCCTGTACCACCAAACTCTCCCCAGCCTACAATCCTCCTGATCTTCCTTCTACTGGTCTCTGGTCTTTTTCTGCGATAGCGACACAGTGGCATAGCTGGTAGAGTCGCTGCCTCACGACACCTAGGACCCGGGTTCAATCCTGACCTCGGGTGCTGTCTGTGTAGAGTTTGCACATTCTTCCTGTCACCGTATGAGGTTTCTCCGAGTGCTATGGTTTCCTACTAAAGATGTGTGGGTGCGTTGGGTAATTGCCCACTGTAAATTGCACCTAGTATATAGGGAGTGCATAGAAAGTGGAATAACATAGAACTAGTATGAATGGGTGATCAATATTCAGCACGGACTTGCTGGGCTGATGGGGCCCGTTTCCATACTGTATGACTCAAATTCCTTCATCCAAGTAGCCTTGGTGTCCCATCTCCAGAGTTCTTGGGCCTGAGCCTGTTTCCATTTCCCCTTTAAGATTCTCCTTTACCTCCTACCTCTACCTCAGCTAAGCTTTTGATCACTTGCTGTAATATTTTGTGTCAATGTGTCAAACCGTGACAACTTTTTGCTGGGTAATGCTCCTGTGAAATATCTTGGCAGGTTTTATGCAAACCTGCTACTTACAAACCAAGTTGTTGTTGTAAAAATTAGAAAGTATACAGTAAGTCTGTTGAAGCACTCCTCATGTGAAAAGCCCCCCCCCCCCCCCTTTACAGAGATCGATCTGCTGAACCTTCCATGAACTTCATCTACTGCAAGTAGATCCTTCCTCAGGATCTTTATAACTGGAACAAGAGATTCCCAGCCTTGTACTGCAATCCTCTCACAGTAAAGCCATTGTACCACATGCCTCCCAATTTGTTTTCTGTACTCTTTGTCAACTTCCAGTGATTCCTGTACAAGGATATCCAGGACTCTGGGAATACCAAGTGTCATAATTTTTAAAACACATTGCTTTTCTATTATACCTTCCAATCAATGTCTTTGCATATCCATATTTTAGTTCACCTGCCATGGATCATGTCCAGGCAAATGAGATTAGTTTATCTTGGCATCTTATTTG
Source organism: Okamejei kenojei (assembly GCA_035221665.1). Lineage (NCBI taxonomy): Eukaryota > Metazoa > Chordata > Chondrichthyes > Rajiformes > Rajidae > Okamejei > Okamejei kenojei. The sequence continues at coordinate 28,544,925 of CM069140.1, read as the reverse complement.
GCGCATGCATTGTGGGCCGAGAGCCAGTTGCTGTGGTGTATTTTCCTATGGTCCATGCCACAAACTCGTCCGCACACCAGCGTATATGAACCAAAACCTTCCTGCAACCTCCTCAGTGTTCATAACCCAGCTTTGTAGTAAGCAAACATTGATGGATCAGTTCTGATGAAGGGTCTTTAGCCTGAAACATTAACTCTCTTTCTCTTTCCACATATTTAAGGCCAGGATTCGCTGTCCACATAACAGAAACGCAGAGGAATGGACTGTTTCTCGGTCTCCTTCTAACCCTTCGGGTTACTTTTGAGGTTTTGTTCCAAGGTGATCTTGGTGCAGGGAATTGATTCTGATGTGAAGGAAATCAAGGGATTATGGGGCATGTAGGGAAATACCAATGAGGTAATGGCCAAGGGTACACAAAAAGCTGGAGAAACTCAGCGGGTGCAGCAGCATCTAAGGAGCGAAGGAGATAGGCGACGTTTCGGGTCGAGACCCTTCTTCAGACTGCCAAGGTATGGCCTGCCCACAGAGTATTCCTGCATGTGCCAAAACAACGACGAAAAAAGGGATTTTAAAGAAAATGGAAATAAAATCAGGCAAGTCCATGACTTTTAACAGTCTGCTTGCTAATTAGTGCATTAACTCTAATGACACTCATGGGCAGCAATGGTTCTAGTTTTATACAGCTCATAAACAGCTTTACAGAAACAATTCAAATTTGGCAACACAGAGATTTCATACTGCAGATCTGAACAGTGAATCTTCATTTTGCAACATGTTCTGACCTATGCCATCTTTGCTACCGTGAACAAGACAACATCGAACGTGTGAATGGGTGACTGATGTGTGCACTCTGTGGGCCAGAGAGCTGTATCTCAGAGGAACAAACTCATGGATCCACCACAACCCACAAGAAACACGCATTCATCTTTCCTTCAATCTCGCTGCTCAAGATTCTTGGAATTACTAGCCGTGTAGAAGGAGCTCTGATACCAAGAGCATCACACACCACCCTTGCACAGTAAGTCAGGATGGGCACTCAAAGTCAACCTTGCTTCCTGCATCAGACGTGTACCGGTCAAATAGGTCTAATGGATGTGTGGTGGGAAAAAAAGGCCTGCTTCTATGCTACATGACAGGGCAGGATCTCTGAAGTGACTGCCATTTTGACCTGGGACTGTGTTAGCTGCAGTGATAAAGCATTACTTCGATCCAACTTAATTCACCGCTTCTCCAACTTCCAGCCAGAAAATCAAAACAGAAACTCATCAAAACGGTTAACAGTCCATTGATATGTAATACTCATTTCAGTATACCCCACTGTCTGTTTTTGATCAGACCTGCAGTTCCTTTGGTAAGATTGTGTTTTTCCGAATTGCATTGAGTCGCCGCCTCTCATCTGCAAAGTCAAAAGCCATTTTCCTCCTCTTCACATCCCTCAGCATTCGCCAATCCACATAGTAATTCCGAACCGGTCCCGTGTTTCCTCCGGGAATCAATGCCAACAACTACAAAGGAAGAGATATTAGCATTATGCAACTGAAAATGATTCTGCCATATGTGCTAGAACAATAGGAAAATTAGCTTTAATCCAAATTCTGATGTATTCGCTTCAGAGATGGATGACTCCACTGCAATATTTACATACTATTAAAAGTCTCGTCTTGTTTCTATGAGTGTGTCGGTGATGGTATCTACGCCAAAACGGTATACTAGAGCGCTAGAATTTATGCAGAACCTTTCTCAGCTTTTTCCGGTTGTCGCCCTTGCCAAGTTTCCTTCAGATTTTATGTTATATGGAAGTTATTGATATTTAAAGGTTTAAAAAAGCCACCTTTAAAAAGATTTTTACTGTTAAATCCTTGCAGCCCCAGCTCACAACAAACTTCCATACAAAGTTGCAATCCAGGAACACTCTGTGCTTCCACCAAGTTTTCACCTGAATGGAATCTCAGTCCCCCGACATTTACAACAATGTTGCCATCATACAACATGCCAGCACAGGAGGGGGAAGGGCCAGGGGAGGTGGAAGTGGAATTGGAATTGGAAGTGCTGGGGAGGCAGAGGAAGTGCAATTGGAATTTTTTTTAAGTCCAGTGCTGGGGGAGACAGGGGAGTGGTGGACCTGGGCAGGAGGTCAGGGTGCAAAGAGACCTTGGTTAGCAGATTAAGGGCCACAGAGATCCTTGGTGCGTGGTACATCACGGGGTGGGTGACCCTGGGTAGGAGGCCTGGGGGTGAGGAGACCTTAGGTGAGTCAAGAAGAAAGGAGAGATTGGTTGGGAGGTGAGCGGTCGGGGAGACCGTGTGGGGAGTGAGGGAGACTCTGTTGGTCAGGGTGCGAGGAGACCCTGGGTAAGAGATTAGGAAGCGAGGGGACTCTGGTTGGGAAATGAGGAGACCCCATGTGGGTCAGGAGGGGATGAGACTGTGGGTGGGAGGAGAGGGGACCATGGTTGGTTTCCCCACGCGGCCAATGAAAAGAAACAGCACACCCCTCAGAGCTGGCTGGGAGGTGAGGAGATCTCGTTGGGAGGTGAGGAGATCTGGTTGGCAGGTGAGGAGATCTGGTCTGGGAGGTGATGGGAGATCTGGTTGGGGGTGAGGGGAGATCTGGTTGGGGGTGAGAAGATCTGGTTGGGGGTGAGGGGGAGATCTGGTTGGGAGGTGAGGAGATCTGGTTGGGAGGTGAGGAGATCTGGTTGGGGTGGGGAGATCTGGTTGGGGGGTGAGGAGATCTGGTTGGGGGGTGGGGGGAGATCTGGTGGGGGTGAGAAGAGATCTGGTTGGGGGTGAGGGGAGATCTGGTTGGGGGTGAGGGGAGATCTGGTTGGGGGTGAAAAGATCTGGTTAGGGTGAGGGGAGATCTGGTTGGAGGTGAGGGGATCTGGTTGGGGGGTGAGGGGGATCTGGTTGGGGGTGGGGGGGGATCTGGTTGGGGGTGAGGGGATCTGGTTGGGGGGTGAGGAGGATCTGGTTGGGGGTGAGGGGGATCTGGTTGGGGGTTGGGGGGATCTGGTTGGGGGTGAGGGGATCTGGTTGGGGGGATCTGTTGGGGGTTGGGGGGATTGGTTGGGGGGTGAGGGGATCTGGTTGGGGGTGAGGGGGATCTGGTTGGGGGGTGAGGGGATCTGGTTGGGGGGTGAGGGGGGATCTGGTTGGGGGGTGAGGGGATCTGTTGGGGGGGGTGAGGGGATCTGGTGGGGGGTGAGGGGGATCTGGTTGGGGGGTGAGGGGATCTGGTTGGGGGTGGGGGGATCTGGTTGGGGGGTGAGGGGATCTGGTTGGGGGGTGAGGGGGGATCTGGTTGGGGGGTGAGGGGATCTGGTTGGGGGGTGAGGGGGATCTGGTTGGGGTGAGGGGGGATCTGGTTGGGGGGGGGGGATCTGGTTGGGGGTGAGGGGATCTGGTTGGGGGTGAGGGGATCTGGTTGGGGGTGAGGGGGGATCTGGTTGGGGGGTGAGGGGATCTGGTTGGGGGTGAGGGGGTCTGGTTGGGGGGTGAGGGGATCTGGTTGGGGAGTGAGGGGGGATCTGGTGGGGGTGAGGGGGTCTTGTTGGGGGTGAGGGGGATCTGGTTGGGGGGTGAGGGGGGATCTGGTTGGGGGTGAGGGGGGATCTGGTTGGGGGGTGAGGGGGTCTAGTCTGGGGGTGAGGGGGGATCTGGTGGGGGTGAGGGGGTTGGAGGGCGAGAGTGTGTATCAGTGGCGGGGCCGGGGTCAGCACAGAAGCCCCGTCCTCCCGCCGGCCCCGGCCCCGCTTGCTCGGCTGCGGCCCCGCTTGCTCGGCTCGGTCACCTGGCGCCCGGCGCTGTGGACGAGGCCCAGGGCTCGGCTCCACGTCGCCATGGCTGCGTCCGCTGCCGTCCCCGCTCCAGAGAGGGAAGCGCGTCCGGGTCGGGTCGGGCCCGCCTTCCCCAGGCGGCCGATGGGAAAAACACCGCAGGCCCGGGGCCCGAGCCCTCGGCCGCGCAGAGTGAGGGGCGGCCGCAGCTTGCTGTGTGTGTCCGGTGCCGGACATCTGCAGCAGCGGCGGCGGCGGCGGCGGCGGCCTGTGTTAAATGTGCATTGCAAAAGAAAAGCTGGCTCGCATCCATTCAACACATCGCCGCACGCACAGCGTCCTTCACAACACAAGACTCGCCGATGTTCAGCCATATCCTGGTTTGTCCCATTTCCATGCCTCCAACCTCTTGAAACGTCCACATAGTTCCATTCCAACCCCTTATCCCTCAACTCCAGTCTCCTACTTCAGTCCATTCCTGCCCCCATCCCATTCAGAGCCCCAGTCTGCTGACCCTGGCCCATCACAACCCGTTACGGTGCTCTGTCCTCTCCCTGGTTAATCCTCTGACCCTGGCTTCACTAATCCTTGTGTTAAAAAACAAACTGTAATTGGAACTCATCAGTGTCTGTGGAGGGATCAGCCACGATTGAATGGCGGGCTAGACTTGATGGAACGAATGGCCTAATTCTGCTCTTAGAATTTATGGACGAAGATGATCCCCTTCATACTACTACCTCACTACCTAGACTACACTACTACACTACTACCTAGATGCGACCTCACTGGATCTCCACAATGCGCTGGGCAAATTGGAACATAAATGTCAGGCAGTTCTTCATCAACTACAGCTCGGCATTGAACGCCATCACCAGTTTATGTTTAGTTTATCAGTTTTAGATTATCCCTTTAAACTTATCAAACTCAATGAACTGGGTCTCTGCTCGTCCCTATGCAACTTTACTGGATCCTTGGTTTCTCATTGGCAGACCTCAAACAGTACTTTGTTGATTATAAGCATAAGGACACTTCAGGGTTGTGCCTTCAGTCCTCTGCTTCAGTTCTCTGACCAGAGGGCATAGGCTCAGAGTAAAAGGACGCACCATTAGAAAGAAGAGGAGTTTAGTCAGAGGGCGGTGAATCTGTGGAATTCGTGGCCACAGAAGGCTGCGGAGGCCGTGATTGGTTATTTTTAAGGCAAATTTTTGGTTAGTACGAGTGTCAAGGGTTATGGGGAGACGGCAGGAGAATTGAATTGAGAGAGAAAGATAGATCAGCATTGATTGAATGGCAGAGTAGACTTGATGGGCCGAATGGCCGACCTCTGTTCCTATGACCTATGAACTAAACCTAAATAGTAACTTACTTACTTGTGCAATCAAAGTCAAATGTAATGTTGTCCACTTATCTTTATGGCCAGTGGCAAGCTGACAAAAGACGATCGAAGAATAGTACACATGCGGGTGGCTCGGTGGCGCAGTGGTAGAGTTGCTGCCTTACAGTGCACGAGATCTGCGTTCGATCCTGACTACGGGTGCTGTACGGGGTTTGTACGTTCTTCCCGTGACCTGTGTAGATTTTCTCCGGGAGCTCCAGTTTCCTCCCACACTCAAAGCATACAGGTTTGATTAGCTTTGATACAATTGTAAATTGTCCCTAGTGTGTAGGATGTTAGTGTGTGAGAATTGCTGGCCAGTGTGGGCTCAGTAGGCCGAGGGCCCTGTTTCCGCACTGTATCTCTTCACTAAAATAAAGAGAGATAACTTCAGACTAGTGGCTTTACAAAATGCATAATTAAGGTCCATTCTAAATTGGCAGCAACGGTTTATTTCCAGGGGTTTTGCTCACTCTGCACGATCTGACCTGTGAAGGGGACAATGCAACACTCTGCCTAACTTGACATCACAATCACCACCACATTGCATCACTGGTAACGCCAGGTCAGCCTGCAAGGAGTAACCGGCAACATCATGAATTGCTCTGTGTGATCCCGCATGCCTGACATGGAACCCAGCGCCCTGCCGACGGTGGAGATCATGTCCCCAGTGAAGATGAGCCTGGTGGATGTCAGCAAGATCTTCTCCAAGCTGCAGCCCAGAAATCAGGACGACAACGCAGAAATAAATCAAATCAACCAGGCCGTGACCAGGAACGATGCCACCCTGTTGGATGACCTCTTGTCTCAGGAGCATTACGGTCGGCTGATCAATAACCGGAGTGGCTGGGGTGTCCCGGGTACTCCCCTCCGTTTGGCCGCCTCGAAAGGTCACCTAGGCTGCCTGGAGGTGCTCCTGAGGCATGGTGCCGATGTGGACAGTCTGGATGTTAAGGCTCAGACCCCTCTCTTCACGGCCGTCAGTGGAAGGCACTTGCATTGCGTCATAGCTTTGCTCAGGGCAGGGGCTAACCCAAACGGAAGCATCTACAACAACTGCTCGCCTGTACTCACCGCAGCCCGAGAGGGGGACATTGGGATCTTGAAGGCCCTGCTGGAGCACGGAGCTGAAGTCAACGTGCGTTCCAAGGTGCCAGACTGGGCTTCCAATGCTTGTGCTTGCAGTGGCCCTCTCTACCTTGCTTCAGTATACAGGCACTACGACTGCTTCAGGCAGCTGCTCCTCTACGGTGCAGACCCCAACTACAACTGTACAGAGCAGAGGGTTTTAGCAAGGATCAAACAACCAAAGACAGTTCTGGAAATGTGTCTCAGGTATGGCTGTGGGCCTCAGTATATCCAACTGCTCATAGACTTTGGGGCAAACCTTTACCTGCCTGGCCATGCTCCGGTCAAAAACACACAACAAAACAAAGCTGCCGAACTTCTAGTCCGAGCTACAGGTAAGAGCCATTTGCTCAGGAACTGCTTCAGTGAATGTGAACGCCATTTGAACAGTGTTGCGGTTCACCCTACAGTTACTCTTAAAAGTCCCATCAAGATTGCGTCCCTTGTGAAGAGGCTGTACCCGCACTGTATGTCTAAAGTCTAAAGTCAAATTGTTTTCTGTAGATTTCCCTGTTAGACTGAAAGGCTGGCTACCTAGGGCTGTGGAGAACAAGCAGCTCCAAGGGAGTGACCAGGGTCTGGTCACAGAGTGGTGATGGATTTGTTCTGATAGCCGAGGGGGGGCAGAGGGTTCTGATCTTACTGAGAACAAATAGTTTTGTGAGAAACTTTCAGGAATGATGAGAATCCAAAGCACCCCCCTCAAAAAATCAAACATCATCGTGGCATGTATAAAGGTCAAAATTTCAAAACAGAGATTGATCAACTTAATTGATGAAATTAAGGTTATTGAAACATATAAGAGTATTAAGAGATTGGACCCGCTAGAGGCAGGAAACATGTTCCCGATGTTGGGGGAGTCCAGAACCAGGGGCCACAGTTTAAGAATAAGGGGTAGGCCATTTAGAACAGAGATGAGGAAAAACCTTTTCACCCAAAGAATTGTGAATCTGTGCAATTCTCTGCCTCATAAAGCAGTGGAGGTCAATTCTCTGGATGCTTTCAAGGGAGAGTTAGATGGAGCTCTTAAAGATAGCGGAGTCAAGGGATATGGGGAGAAGGCAGGACCGGGGCACTGATTGTGGATGATCAGCCATGATCACAATGAATGGCGGTGCTGGCTCGAAGGGCCGAATGGCCTACTCCTGCACCTATTGTCTATTGCTTATGGTATGGAATCAAGGTGGTTGGATTGAATTAAGTTCCATTTACATGGAGGAACAGGATTGGAGGGTTTAATGGACCCCAGCTGTCCAGCAAATAGGATGAAATAATTGAATGTTGTACCCTGTGTTAAGGAAGGAAAATTAATTATCATGTGACCCTCTTCTGATCACACTGCCGTGCCCATGCCCATTAAAACAACATTTGTGTATGTAAGCAAAATGACTGCAACCATGTGAGGAAGGGTTATCATGGTCAGGCCAGCTGGGTGGGATAATCTTCATGGAAAATGGGCTGCCCTGATCAGTGCGGAGACTGCATTGAGTCACTCTCTCCGACATCATTCGCTTTAGATTTCACATAGTGACTCAAGGGAGAGCTGTACAGTAGGTGCTGTCACTGTCAAATAGGTATACACATGTAGAAAGGAACTGCAGATGCTGGTATATACCGAAGACAGACACAAAATGCTGGAGTAACTCAGCGGGTCAGGAAGCATCTATAGGGAATAAGGATGGGTGAAGCTTCGGGTCGGGACCCGTCTTCAGAGGGTAAAGGGGAGGGAACTGGAGGTAAGAAACGGCCAGAACAAAGTAGGACCGACAACAGGGAAGGGTGGAGCCCATAATGGCCCATTGTTGGCTGGGGAAGATGTGACAGTGAAGAGACACAAGGGTGCGAACAGTGGAACTATTAGGACAACTAGAGTTGGGGGTGGAGGGAATGTAAAAATTACATTCATGCTGCTGGGTTGTAAGCTGTCCAAGTGAAATATGAGGTGCTGTTCCTCCCATTTGCATGTGGCCTAACTCTGACAGTGGAGGAGGCCCAGGACAGAAAGGTCAGTATGGAAATGGGAAGGGGAGTTAAAATGTTTGGCAACCAGGAGATCACAAAGGCCAAGGCGGACTGAGCATAAGTGTTCGAAACGATCGCCCAGTCTACGCTTGGTCTTGCCAATATATAGACATGCCCCATGGACAAGTAATCTCTCGATGCATAACCAATTTACCACTGTGTCATTGGTTTCCAGCTCAGCCGAGACCTTTGATGTCACTAACCAGACTGGCCATTCGCAAGCACCTCAAGGTAATCGGCAGACTGCATTCCATTGACCAACTGGACATACCATCAATCCTGAGGAAGTACTTGGACCATCAGACCTGAAAGGATTAGTGTAGTTCCGTGCGTCCTGGAAGGAGTGTGCACTCACTCACTACCTGCCTTGCTGAGAGAAGGGGTGGGGAGAAATCAACCCTTCTTACACCAGGGTTCCTTGTCTCCCAACCCTTTTGTAGCTTGAAGCTTGGTTGTAATTGCCCCAGCCATCTGATTACAAGTAGAATTCCTTGAATCAACTCTATGTAGTAAGTTATTCTATAAGTTATAGTAAAAGAATATATTTAAAGCAATACATACTTTCCATGTAAATTTCATAAGGCTTTGAAAGAATGTAAGTGGTAAAGAGTAAATTCTCTGACATTGGTCAGGGTCTGTGCATGAGCCTGTTTTATTTTGAAACACAAGTTCGTTGGCTACAGAGCAAAATCCAGTCTGGGAATTAGAATTTAACTATTCCACCACTAAAACATTGTGCTTAGTGCCAGAGCCAAATCAGGTCCCTCAAAGTCATTTCAAAACGAGCTGGCAATAATGTACAGTGGCAAAAAAAAGTCACAAAGTGCTGAAGTAGCTCAACGGGGGTCAGGTAACATCACTGGAAGATATGGATAGGCCACATTTTGGGATTGGACCCTTCTTCAGACTGATTGTTGGGGTGGTGGGGAGCAAGCTGGAAGAAAGGAGGGGCAGAACAAAGCTTAGCAGGTAATAGATGGATAGAGGTGAGAGGGGTTGGGGGGGGGGGGGGGGGGGGGGTTGGACAGATGGTTGGACAAAGGCCAGAGATGAAAAGACAAAAGGTGTGAGACAAAAGGATTGAATAATTGTGAAGCTAGAGGAAGGAATATAGGTGGGAGGGGAAGGGAGAAATAGTAGCAAATCCAGGTGGGGCACAGAGGAGGGGGGGGGGGGTGAGGGTAGAAGGTTGAGGGAGGTGTAGCGCCAGTGTTAGGCAAAGCGGTCGCCTAGTCTACACTTGGTCTCACATCGGCTACACTGGATGCAGCAGATGATGTTAGAGGAGGTGCACGTGAACATTCACCTGGTGGAGTTCAGGGCTTCCAAGGGGACGTCAAAGAAGCTTTGCCAATGTGCTATTGTCATTTTGTGAATGGCCACAGTTTAGCACCAAAGTGAAGAGTGAATGCTCAGACGGGGTGCATTGGGTGCAGGTCAAGCAGGCTGCCCAGGCTTGGACGGTTCTGAGTTCTATTGGAGCTGCACTCATCCAGACAGGTGGAGAGGATTCCTTCACGCTGCTGACTTGTGCCCTGTAAGTTGTGGAGAGGATTTGGGGAGGTGAATCAATTGCCACAGAATGGCCACTCAATGACTTGTGCCTGCAGCCACAGTATTTATACAGTTCTCAATTCCCTCAGTACCTGAGCCTTGGTGAGCTTGCTCAAGTTCCACACCAGAAGTGAAGATCAATTACTTTTCTTCATCAAAACATAAACCAGAGGCACCCAGAGACAAGGGCTGCGTTAAGGGGGACTGAGCAAATTATCCCAAAGTGACAAGGTGGGGGGGGGGGAAAGGGAACGCACAGTGGCGCAAAGACCCGCGCAATGGTAGCGTTGCTGCCTTCCAGCGCCTGACACCCTGGTTCGATCCCAACTACAGCTGCTATCTGTACGGAGTTTGCACGTTCTCCCTGTGACCATGTGGCTTTTCTCCCGGAACTTTGGTTTCCTCCCACGTCTCTAAAGACGTGCAGGTTTATAGGTTAATTGGAATCTATAAATTGTAAATTGTCCCTAGTATGTAGGATAGTGCTAGAGTACAGGGTGATCGCAGGTCGGTGTGGACTCGATGGGCTTGTTTCTACGCTCTATCTCTTTTGTCCAAATCCTAAAGAGGAGGAAAGGATGGAAGGGGAGAGAGAGGGAGAGAGAGAGAAAGAGAGGGGGCAGAGAGAGATACTCTATAGAATGCCCTTCACAGTGATCTAGGTATTGAACGCTTTACTCAGTCCATTATTATTCTCCACACAATATGTGGACTCTGCTCTTGAACTTGCAACATGGTAGCTCGTAATGTAGTGGACACTGCTGATCACTGCAACAAAAATGAGTTGTGACTCCGCCGGTTTCTGGCCATTCCCCTTTGGTTTAGGTTCACACACAGTTTGGACAGTCAGGAGTAGAATTCCACATTAACTGAACTCTCAATGAGCGAGTTTGGTATTACAACTGCGCATGCCCAGGTCATGGGTCATTCGGGATAAACATTCTCGCCAGCTGAGCTACTGTGTGTGTGTACGGACCCGCGTATTCATTTCAATAGATTTATAAATAAATGTATCCGTCAAATATGTCAGCAATAGGCCACAGTGTACTGCAGGCTGCACAAATCCACAATTGCATCCATTTAAATTATTGACTCAATACAGCACCAGCCTTGAAAACGCAAGAATGTCTGAAACAAACCTGTCAATGATCAAATCCCTGGCATTATCCTGTCATAGCCATTCAAATTCGACATTGATTTACACGAATTACAAGTTGTGGTCAACCAATTTGAGACAATCCTTGCATTCCTATCTCAACAACCTTCCTGGATTGAAGGAAATTAGGAGAATGTGCTGTGTGGGGGTAGGTTGGAAAGTTCAGATTGGATTCGAACAGGCTGGTTAAACGTTCGAGGTGGGTTGGCTTAAATAAAGATGCTGTCGCTTTAACCTCTGGGGTTGGTTCCAGTCTGTCAGGGCACACAGTTGGGAGCCGGGTCCGGATGACCGGGCAGTGATAATTATGAGGATTTGAACTGCAGCCAAACTAGAGGCTTCACTCAGGAGTGGGTCGCAGCTCCCCAGCTGATGGTACCTGTTCTCGCTCTCTTTGAAGGAGGCGCTGCCCGCCCCAGCGACTGGGCAAACGCGGGGCCAACCCGTAATATGAGTGGGAGCATTTTCTCAGTCAGACTTTGTCGACAGTTGGGGTGAGGGATCTGGGAGAGGGAGAGCTGGCGATGCTGTACAGATGGAACAGTTTAATAACGACCCATTAAAATCTGCCCTTCGGCCACTCGGCAACCTCGGCTAATCTGATCTGACAGTCCTCTCGCTGGCTCGCTGCGTGTCCGATCCTAACGCAAAACCTCCACAAAACCTTTGGGCTTCGGGTAACACCTGCACAATGCACCTCTGCTAACAAGGGCTGGCGAGCTGTGCTGGTCAACGTGCAATGGGTGAGATGGCTGGGGGCAAAGCACCACAACCACCACAAACTTGGACAGCACAGACCCTCCACTCAATCCATCGAATACTAAAGGGCAGGCATTTCGCAGTTAAATGTATTATCGGATTGGCTGCTCCTTCACAGGGACCAACCCTGTATCAGTTTTCCTCGGAGATGAATCTTTGCCTTAATGGTACATTCACACCGCCTGTAGGTAAAGCATCAGCCCACAGTCGCTGCCTGCCTCAGATTAAATATATTTTTACACATTATGAATAAAGATAAGAAAATGTTTCAAACACAAATAATATTTTTTTTATTCCAGCAGCAAACAATAAGGATTAAATGAAAATAATAAATTCTGTAACTTTTTGAATATCTCATAATTGCAGATTAATGAACTGAACTAAAACTGGGACTGTGTAAGTAATGGGTGAACAGCAGAACAAGAAAGGAAGCTATTGAGTTGACAGAATTCTATTTTAATTCCTTGGTAGAATAGTAAATAATTTATACACAGTTTTTATAGTTCGCTTTTTTAAATCCTGAATGACCTTTGAGAAAACCCATGATTCCTTGCGTTTATGGAGATACTGACATTGCTTCTGCACCATGTGTGCAACCTATCTTCCCTGCAGCATGAGGAGTCCTGCACAAAGATCCTATATTGGAGGATCTTTGGTCCTGCATTAGTAGTGATGCCCCGTGCCCCTCCTAAAGGGGAAGGAGCTTCCTTGTGTAGAAACTCCCTATCCTGTGTGCATTGCTTTGGGTGCCAGACAGAGGGGAGCCAGGGGCAGCATGTTATGCAGACACAGGCTCTCCAACTGCAACTCTATCTGTAGTCCGTGGCTCATACCCACTTCCTCCAGGCTGTCTCTGCAGGCGTTACTTCTCCAAGAGGTGCTCCATAGACAACAAAGATCCCATAGCAGAGCAAGATAGGCCACTCCTGCGAAATGCAATGGGCAGATGTGTAGTATGCAACGGAGCGGAACATGGGCATTTTTTTTCTCCATTTCAGTAACCGGAACCTACCCAACCCAACTCGCAGTGTAATCAACGTTGCGGGGGAACAGTTTGTGTGTGTGATATAGGGTTAGATTCATAATTCTGTTAGTTCATAATTCTGTTAGTTCTTGTTAAAGAATAAAATTTGACTCTGATAATTTTATTTTTTAAATCATTTCTTTTTAATGGCTCATAAGCTGTGTTTGAGTTGATTTTATAGTAACCTGACCCGACCCGACTCGCAGTGTAATCAACGTTGCGGGGGAACAGTTTGTGTGTGTGTGTGATATAGGGTTAGATTCATCATTCTGTTAATTCTTGTTAAAGAATAAAATGTTTATACATTTTGATTCTGGTAATTTTCTTGAATATCTGATAACGACATATCAGCAGTGTGAGATATAGGTTGTGCTCACAATCACTACTCATAGACTAAATCATGGAAACAAGAAATGCTTTATTTGTGAGTCTGCAGAGTCGGGTGCCTCTCCAAGTTGAGACACACCAAAGTCAGGAAAGTAAAGCCCCTTTATACACACAATTCTACATTTAACCTCCCCTTCTGGCCCTCTCCAATCAGAGCACTGAGGTGCACAGTCTATAGGTACATCCCCCCAGTACCTCCCACATCATACATCGCATGTCCATACATGTGCATGGTAATGAGCAGTTTCTTGACCAGGGGTGTGTTAGTAATATTCATTTATTTCATTAAGCGTGCTCAGTTGTAAATGTCCTGCCCCAGTTTGCTCACCTCCAACTGACCTCTCTCAGTTCTCTTGTATCTGAATTAAAAGCTAGACTCTACTGACAAGGGTCGCATCCATCACTACTCTACTGATAAGGGTCGCATCCATCACTCCCTTCTACCGCTATACAATGCCATCAATCCTTACTCAAGGACAGGTCTGGTAACTTCATCCACAGCTGTGTCAGAATCCTTTCCCTGGCCTCTATCGGTTAGAATCCTCTTTACAAGTTGAAATCCTCTCCTGAACCCTTACAATAGTGGGGTTTAATCACTTTATCCCTCACAATCCTCCTTTTTTCTTTTACTATGCATCTATTGATTTTACTTCGTAGTCACGTGAGTGACTACGTGAAGAGGCCCCGCCTGGCGCTGGAACGGCATGACGTCGACGCTGACGGCAGAGCATGAGCGGTAGGTACGGGCCCGCAGGTAAGTGCAGTGGAAAATATTTTCAGGGTCTAAAAAAAACTCCGTGGCTGGTATTGAATACCAGAATTTAAAACTAATTTAAAAGTAAAAAATAAGTTGAAAAACAACGGAGTTTTAAAAGAACGTCCTAAGGGGAGCGATCGGAACGGGAGATTACGGAGCCGGTTCCGATACCGGTGGCCGTCAAAATTACGTTAGAAAGATTTTTTAGTCGCTCCACAAACTTTTGGCACGGGGGGGGGGGGGGGGGGGGGGGGGAAATTTTATAAAGTCAGAAAGGCCATAATTTAAAAAAATCAATAAAAGGCCTTCAGACTAAAAAAGCTTTATGGCTTGAAAAAATAATGGAAAAAAAAAGATTCCAAAAAATAAAAATAAAGTAAATAAAGATTTCAAGCCAAAAAGGGTTAAAAGGCCCCAAAACATTCCCTAACCTACCCTAAAGGGGTTTCATATATTAATATATATGATGAAATATGGTGGGAATATCTACCTCAGATATATTTGAAGGTAGTCTCCTTGAGGAAAAACTCAGGAGTAACAAGGGCAGTAAAAATAAAATGGAAAACTGACCCTAAAAATGCACTGATAGTGGTGGCTGGTCATGAAGTACCCACCACAGCACCAGTAATATATATATATATATATATATATATATATATATATATATATACAGGTGTAAGTACAACACCTGAATAAGAAGTGAGGCCATGGAAAATAACCATGGAAACCAAAATTAATTGGTCTCTCACTAAAGCTGTTATGATTAAAACAGCAGAATAATAATAAAACTTTTTATGTTTTATTTAAGTACACTTCAGCACAAAATATATATAGAAGTGTACTAGGTTTGATACCTGAATGTATGAGTGAGGCCATGAAAAGTAAATATGGAAAAAAATATATATATTAATTGGCCTCACCAAAGCTGTTATGGTGAAACAGCAGAATATGATAAAAATTTTAAGTTTATAAAGATATCAACGGTGAATCCGGTTATGATATCCATGAGTCAATTAGATGAGATATAAGGAAATACGATTTTAAAAGTATTTCAAACTGGTGCATGGCATTTCCATTCAATGGAAAACAAATAAAATGTGCAAATAACCAATACATTTGAAGTAAAATTAATTGCCATCAGTTTGTGGAGCTCAATGGGAAGAAATATATAATATTTGGGACCAAATCTGCACTCTAGATTTGCAGATCAATACAAATCAGATTATGTTAAACTCCTGATTATTATGGAATAAAAACCTGCCTTATGATTATTCAAAGTATTGATTACTAAAAGAACAGACTATTGGTCTTTAAACTGGGGGGGAAAAAATTATGATCCAATATAAAGATTTGATAATGGATCAAAACTAAGGCAGAAGTATGATAAATAAACATAATCAAACATAGCCTTATCCGAACCCATATAATTGGGAAAAGAAGGCTTGAAGTACGTTGAAGAGGTGCAAACAACTGTTACAAAATAAATTCATGAAATCTCCGATTGTGGGGGATTACAGGTGTATTATGATCATTAATTTAATATAACTAAGGACTACAAAAAATTGTAGAAAGGATTGGTTCACCTGTATAAGAAAACGTAAAAAATTTGATTTTAGGTTTGCACCCAAAAGTAACTCCAATAAAGAAGGGGTACGTACATATATATATTATAAATTACCTCAGTGTACAGATGTGATGGTATAAACCATACAAAACATCATTTTATATACACTTTCACAGTGAAAGAACATTTTATTAAAATGGAACATCTTCAATATTGAAATACAGTTGTTATTAACAAAGTGTTAATCAAATATTACAGGTGCTTGAAATGGGTCAAGCAGTGCAAGTTAAAACATTGTCTAAAAGATTAAATCCAGTTTAAGGCTGTTAAACAGAATACTGGAAGAACAATTGCACTGATAAAAGATCAGCACTTGTACTAATGAGGACATGGTCATGGTTTATCTTGATCACATTTAAATTAGAGTCAGCTGCAAATTAGTGCTGCAATTACAAGTCTGTTGAAAGCAAGGACTTGACCCATCACATAAAGCCTATGTTTTAGGCATTCATAAATATTCATAAATTACTATTCTGGATTTAGGAGTAATTCAGCACCATAAGAGGGGGAAAATTGTTCCATGATACAAATATGTCTTATTGCTTTGTTGACATACTTTGTCCCTCCATTAGAAAAGGAGCCTAGGTAAGAGTAAATAAAGCTCCAAAAGAAGGAATACAGAAGCTTATGTATGCCTTTGTGTGAGGCTTATGCAAATACCAAATGATACATTATCATTATTAAAGTAATGGATTAAAAAAAAAGGGTTCACAAGTTGCTTCAACTATAAGCTTAGCAGCTGTTGCAAGCTGAAGCAAGTATTAACAGATGATGGACAGCTTCTGTGAATATTTGGGTAAGATAAAAATATTATCTATTCTTATAAAGATTATTGATATGTCTCTTTGTTGGGACTATGGACAATAATACCAGGTAAATGCAAATGAATTGTCCTAAGAAATTCTCCAAACATTTGTATTAATTATTGAAGTATAAGGAATTATGGATTAAATATTGATTGTTCTATTATGGAAGTGTCCATGTCATATCAAGGTGAACAATACCACGGCTGTGGCATATATTAAATCACATAAGATAAGTAAAATAATAATCATGTGATTATCTGAATAAACAGATGTGGCATATTCTAAAATGTTTTAGTCCAGCTGTTTATCTCTAAGAAAGAGACAATGTTATCACAGACAACGCATTAAGGGGGAAAAATACATTGTCATTAATATGGATTACTTACGATTAATCTGGTTGTATACAGATTAAATAACCGATCTTTCAAATGTTCTCGTGGGTAAACCAAGAACAGGAAAGGTGGATGCTTTTCTCTCAATTATATGAGGAAAAATGTTCTTTTATGTTCCTCATTTTTGTCTGATAGGGCAGTGTCTGATGAAAATATAGCAAGACACTGCCAGAGGCATTTTGGTGGTCCAAAACGGATCCTTCATGGTTTTCATAAATATTGAGTGATGTTGAAACACTTGTGATGATTCATAGTTGCAGTAATTTATTGTTGTACAAAGGCATCCATGATATGAAAATATGAATTGACTATCTGCAGGTTGATCAGACCATTACAATAGTTTGATGGTCAAAGAAGTCTATGAATGTTTAACTAATATAACAACATAACAATAAAATAATTATGTATAAAGAAGTGTTATACCTGCAATTTGCAGAAATAAGTTTAAAAAAAAACAAAACAATATTTTATAAGAAATTGGAAGTCTGTGTATACAGTAAAGTTATTTGTCATATTAGATATATGTGAGTTCTTGTGGATTGCATTTTTTCTGAGTATCTAATTTATATATATATAGATATAGATATAGATATAGATATAGATATAAACATAGAAACATAGAAATTAGGTGCAGGAGTAGGCCATTCAGCCCTTCGAGCCTGCACCGCCATTCAATATGATCATGGCTGATCATCCAACTCAGTATCCCGTACCTGCCTTCTCTCCATACCCTCTGATCCCCTTAGCCACAAGGGCCACATCCAACTCACTCTTAAATATAGCCAATGAACTGGCCTCAACTACCCTCTGTGGCAGAGAGTTCCAGAGACTCACCACTCTCTGTGTGAAAAAAGTCTTTCTCATCTCGGTCTTAAAGGATTTCCCCCTTATCCTTAAGCTGTGACCCCTTGTCCTGGACTTCCCCAACATCGGGAACAATCTTCCTGCATCTAGCCTGTCCAACCCCTTAAGAATTTTGTAAGTTTCTATAAGATCCCCTCTCAATCTCCTAAATTCCAGAGAGTATAAACCGAGTCTATCCAGTCTTTCTTCATAAGACAGTCCTGACATCCAGGAATTAGTCTGGTATTATATATATATAATCTGTCCAAAATTGCAATACATAAGTCTGGAGATCAATATAGTCCTGAATTGCCTTAGGCAATGGACTCCAATTCTATCAATGATTCAAACAAGTTAACATTGAAAGTAATAATGCTGATGACTTTAGTATCAAGATAATAGTGCAAACATTGCAAATATTACGTTATAATTGTATGTGGATACGGATTACATTATCATATATGTTTATGAATTTACCAAACAAAGCAGACCAAGAAGAGCTGAAACCAAGGTAAACCTATAAGCATATCCTGTTGGCCTTAAATTGTGTGTGTGTGTGAACATTAATGAAATATGTTGAAGTAGGTAAGAGTCTGTGTGGTGATGAGACAGCACTATTTATTACACACAAAAAACCACATTAGGTTTCAGTAAAACTGATGATTCTAGAGAAATGTATTCTAGATGGTTAAACATTGAATAACACTCAGTGGAACTAGACACTGAAATGTGGAAAAATTACTCTGTTAAGGAGGTAGATACATTCACAGGAATGGCACAGGATGAGCCGCTCAAGCAAAGATGCAAGGCCACAGGAGGGTGTAAAATAAATATTAAATTAAATGAAATCAGTCATTGTGTCACGATTGGACATGGAGTGTTGGGTTCTCTATAATTGTTGCTTTGTTCATACCATCAAATTATATATATCAATTGATATTTTGTGATAAACTTGCCTTTCAATGGAAAGGGCATTACTTTTATTCTTTTTATAATGTGAAATAATTTATCACATAACTTGAGGCAATGTTTGAAGTGAAAAAATGTGTTATTTTGCTCATTACTGTGTTGAATGAGCCAGAGTGTCGTATGGAATGAGTCTACGACATAAAAAACACAGAAAGCTTCAAAATCTTCACGTAGTCACTCACATGACTCCGAAGTAAAATTAAACGAGAACTTACCAGTTCGAAGTTTGATCGTTATTTTATGAGGAGTAACGATGAAGGATTACGTGCCCTCCACTCCCGACCCTCATAAAATAAATGATCATCTGGTAGTTCTAAATCTATGTTGAGCCTTACTATCTTACTCCGGCTATTATGTTCTGTGTTTTTCATGCCGCTGCTTTGAAGTATGCCGTTCCAGCGCCAGGCGGGACTTCTTCACGTAATTCCTCATCGTTACTCCTCATAAAATAACGATCAACCTTCAAACTTGGTAAGTTCTCGTTTAATCTTACTATTAAACCTCAATTTCAAGCTCCTTCAGTTCGAATTGAAGTAACATTGTCCTAATATCCTCTTCCTGTGGATCCTGGACCTTCCCTGGTCACATTATCATTATTTTCTGTATTACCCCTTTCTCTCCCATAGGCACTACTACAGCCTGCATCTGACTTATACTCCTTGCAATAAGTTCCCTAAAACAACCGATACAACGGGATAAAGATCAGCCCAGCCAATGCACATAGAAACACGAGTGCCACTGTTCTCCGCCATGTTCCTCCGAGGATGGAATCCCACCATCGGGTACCCATAATCGAATTCCACTTTTGTATTGGAACATGTGCCAACTTACGGATTCCTTCTGATATGTCCATCACTGCCTGCCCATTGTCATCGATGTTTAGACAGCAATTAGAGAGGTTGAATTTCCCGCATACCCCTCCTTCTGCAAGGAGGTAATCTAGGGCCAACCGGTTCTGGTATATTGCTGCTCTCATCTGTGTCTGCTGCTTTGCCAGCATCTCCAGTGCCACCGCAGTTTGGTTGGTAATTACTTCCAGTACTGCCTGAAGTCTTATGATCCGGTTTAACAAGTATACCAGGGTTCGGTAGCCCCAGGATCCATCCTGTGCCCAAGTGGCTGGTCCATAGTATGAGATGATTCTTGCGGGTGGCCATTCATCATCTTCCCATTCTCCAATGTCTATTTTCCTCTTCTTCCGATATAGGTCGTCAAATACAGGTGTTCCTAGCGACCACCCTTCTTCGGTGTTTAACAGGAAAAATCCCGGTTGTACCAGTCCAATGAAGCAAGTCCCGCTCCAATTTGTTGGCAACACCGAGTATGCCTTGTGTCTGCATATCCATAACAGTCCTTCAGGGGCTGGTCCACTAGAGGTAACCTTGTTCCATATGTCTCGCAACACCGGGATTCCTTGATAAGGGTTGTTCCCGGTGCAGTTCCATAGTCCAGTCGATTCCATTCCATCAGTCTTCATCCAGATAGTGCAGTTTCTCCCGTCTTTCTTAGTTGGATACCATTTAGGCTCCTCTGGCCACCACACTTGGGACTGATTTGGCCACTGGGTGACGATGCGCTGGCAGGGGCTGCTGCCTACTAGGACGGCATCCTTTGCCCAGGGCCTAGCGATACACTCAGTCCCAACCAGAGCGTCTGTCAGGACCCATGCCTGGGGATCTCGGTCTTGTCCAACTGTCAGGTTCCACTCCATCAAGTCCCATACTTCAACAATGGATCCTCTCCACGGCCAACGTGAGCTCATCAGTGGTCCGCCACAGACCCAACAGTTAGTCACATTCAGGATTCCAGCTATCCGGAGGGCCAAGTCCACAAACAGGTTTTTCCCTCCTTCAGGGATCTCAATCTGCTTCTTTATTTCTTCATACATTGTCTGGTGCAATTGAGGCTGAGTAGGTGGGGGAGGGGGAGGCTTGGTGACTACTACTTTTGTTAACCTTGTTATTACTTCCTCCTTCATTTTGTCTAATGCACACCTTAACGCATGGAAAGGGAGACCTAACTGTCCTGTCCTAGTCATACAAACCCATCTCTCCCCCTTTGGGCAGGTAACGTACCCAAATCTCCCTACATATCCCCTATTCTCTACCATATAATACTTCTTTCCCCCGTCCTCACAAATAGTTCTAGTCCTCAGGTTATAGCAAGCGTCGTTCACATGGGAATGATAAGTAAATGATCTGGTTGTCCGCCCTCCGTATCTGATAGGATGATAACATTTATCACAGTTATTAATACTTTTTACCCTGATTACATGCAGAGCAAGCAATACCACGACTGCTCCTTTCATACTGCCAGTTATACATTTATTTTTTTCTAAAAGTTAATGTTAGGGGCTTATTCCCTGGCTTCACCATCCACTGTTCCTCTTTATCAGGAGCGGGTGGGTCAACGGGTCCTTTAACCCGGATTGCGTGGGTCCACCCTTTTTCTTTTGTTCGTACTGCTGTCTCGGTTGTCAGTAATACTAGGTATGGGTCGGTCCATCGGGGCTGGAGTTTCTCCTCCTTCCAATTCTTGACCAGTACCCAGTCGCTGGCCTTTACAGCATGTATTGGAAAGTCGAGTGGTGGGCTTTGAGCCAATAATCCTTTAGCTTTTAATTCCGTAAGAGAACGAGATACTGCCAGTAAATAGTTCCTTAAGAATACATCACTGCCCTCTATGGTGGGTATTCCTTCTATCTTTCCCAAATAAGGTAACCCAAACAACATTTCATAGGGGGATACTGCTAACTTTGCATGAGGTCTCCGTTGCTTTTCTCAAAGCCTTTCTGTTTCCCTACTGCTCCAAACAAGTACCAGACTCCATGTACATATGCTGCTCTTAAAGCCTTAATTTCTGCCAACTGAGCTATGCAAGATTGCAGGCAAGCTTCCAATTTGATTACCTTAAAGTCTAATTCATCCTGATGCATCACTTCAACCCCTGCATACTTATTATTATGATCCCTTTAAAAAGAAACATCCACAAGCAAAACCTTTTTGTCCCCTTCATTCAAAGGCTCTGACTGTAAAACATTTCTCAGACTTGTGTGTCCTCCTTCCTTCATTATTTTCTTTCAACATACTTTCCAATCTAGTCTGAACTATATCCTGCCATTCCCAAGATCATCATCATCTGTTCTACTGTCTGAGGTTTGGAAACTTCAATTATCACTTCAATTTGATCCTGCGCTATAGTTTTTACTTCTTTAGATATTACTCGTCCAAAATATTCTACCTGCTGCTGACAAAACAACAACTTCTTCCTTGATACATTATGACCTCCTGTGCCATCTTTTCCAAGATAATTACAATGTCTCTCTCTCACATTGCTTCTCACTTGTGGAACAAACCAACAAATCATCCACATACTATATCAACACCTTCCAAATCTGCCTACAACATCTGATTAAAAACATGGGGCTAGTATTTAAAACCCTGCCGCATCCTAGCCTAGGTGTATTTAATACGTCTTAATGTTCTTACCATAGCTATGTTCACCATTATCCTAATTTAATTATTATTTCCTGATTACCATACCTGTTCACATCCCCAACACACCTTATCCATTACCTATCTCCTTACTAGCCTTTCTTGACCTCTTCCTTGAGATCCCTCCCTCCCTTGGGGACCCCAGTCCTGTCTGGGCTTATATCCAGATTTATTTCACTCCTGATAGGGCATTTGAGGAAATACTCTCCCAAATATATTTATTATTGGCATGGAATCTCTGGCCCCTGTTTGGCTCTGTCATAGGACTCACTGTGTGTCGGTGCATCATTTATTTCAGACTTTTCAACCAGGTCTGTTGTTACTGACAACATTGTCTTTCCTTTTTCACGCTCTTTCTTTTTGAGCTCTTCAAGTTACATTTGCATCATTTTTCTCTGCACCTCTTCCTGCTGGTCTGCAAGTCTTTTTCCTATCTTTGCGATATTTCTCAACCTCATTGACCAAATAATCACTGAATCAGGGGTGGGAAATAGATTACAATCCCACCACCTCTTCCAATCTAGACTTGACTTTAGGAGGAATGACATCCACCACAGTGGTTCAAAATATAGTGTTCATTAACTGGTTGCCTTCTATTTTTGTTCAGTTTCCAGTCACCACCTTTTCAGCTTGTTCTCCAGATAGGCTGCTGGATTATTGTCTGAGGGCCTGCCATACCCTCTGCCTGACTGTGTCAAACAGCATGCCATTGTTTATTGCATTGTTCGCAGCATTTTTATACCAGCCATCTTCAGGAGTTCTGTCAGTTTAGTGGTTCCTATCACTTTCACCAACAGTGCCTTCAAATCTCCCATAGCCAATAATCGTCCTCCAAAGCCATAATCCATTTCCTGCCCCATCAGGAATATTGGGCAAGGTATTTTTTTAGTCCTCTCAGTTTATGGGTGCCCCAAAGGATAATCTGTGTCTGTCCTGCTCTTATCTGTTTAAAGCACTCATCAATTTATCCCTCTGCTTCCCACTTTAATCCTTTCTGATATGCCTTCTTTCTCATTCTAAACTCAATTTCTTACTTCTCAGATAGTCTATCCTCCTTTGCAAATTTATTCACCTTCCTTTTAAAATCTTCCACTGACTCCTCCTGATTTATTACCTGTCGTTTCCTACTTCTGTTACCTCCTCACTGCCTCTCTCTCCTTTTCTCTCTAAACTGCTTAAGTACATCTAATTCCTTTCCTCTCCTCTTTTCCCACCTTTCCAACTTATCTGTGGCATATAATTCATAATTAACACTTCCATCTTGTCACACATTTATCTTGAAAGTGCCTCCCTTGGGCCACTTCCTCACAACTGTTTCTGAAAATCTCAGCAAACAATCATTACCCTTCTCCAACCAGAATGTTTATCTAAACCAACCACAAAAGCTGGTCATGTTTCAGTAATTAAATTATTTCCAATTATTTCAATCCATTCTCACCACTATTTTTAAATTTCCAATTCCTAGTACTAGTAACAATTTTCCAAATTAACTTTACTGAAAGTTGTTTGTTACCTTACAGCTGTTCGTAACCTCCCCCATTGCTTACAATTTCTTAAAGGAATTTCTTAAAGCACACACCTTCTCTTACAGCATGTGGCCTACAGCAAACAAACTTATCACATATATGAACTTCCTCATTCATACAAAACCGGTTTTTACACACAAATCACATTTGTTCCATTCTTACTTCAATTATATTATGCAATTTCCTACACAGATTAAAGTTTCAAAATTAACATATTTTGCACTAACTCCTCATGTACCTGACCAATCTGTATATGAGTTTCTTGTATAGATTGTGTGAAACAACTCAATATTTCTTTCATGTGCTGCTCCTTCCTTTTTTTTTAACTTTTCGTACTCAAAACATTTGGCACTGTGATTTTCCTTAGATTTTTGCAATGTCTGAGTGATACTGAGTGATCCAAAGTGCCCAATCCTCATCGGAGCCCAGTCGTGGCCACCAGACTGAACTCCCCCTTATTGGTTCCTTTGGTTAATCAAGATAACAGAACTTAATCATTGTTTCCTTACTCTTACCCTGAGTCCACCCTTCACCCCACCTGTGCAACATTCGCCCCAACGGACTATCGGGCGGAACGTGCGGCTCTTTACCAGTGTGAGCCTTGTCCTGTTTCCCCGGACCCTCACTTTTCCCGTTCTGGTTACCCATTGTCTTATCGTACTATTCCCGTCCAACAGACCCTCGGTCGCCCGGGCAATACTTAATAGTCAGTTTTCTTACCTGGGTCTTGTGCACAAGAATCGCTCGACCGTCCCTTGTTTATTTTTCCGACACTCCCTCTTGTTTCCCGAGTCTCTTGTCCGGATATCTCTCGCTCAAACCGCTGATGGCAAGCAAGGAGATCAGAGACTGCTGAAATCAGCAGGGTGCACCTTCCCTTCCTTCCGTGCCTCCACCGAGCGGCCGGAGTGGCAATCGCGGACGAGCCCCCACCTTGTGAGATATAAGTTGTGCTCACAATCACTACTCAGAGACTAAATCATGGAAACAAGAAATGCTTTATTTGCGATTCTGCAGAGTCGGGTGCCTCTCCAAGTTGAGACACACCCAAGTCAGGAAAGTAAAGCCCCTTTATACACACAATTCTACATTTAACCTCCCCTTCTGACCCTCTCCAATCAGAGCACTGAGGTGCCAGTCTATAGGTACATCCCCCCTGTACCTCCCACATCATACATCGCATGTTCATACATGTGCATGGTAATGAGCAGTTTCTTAACCAGGGGTGTGTTAGTAATATTCATTTATTTCATTAAGCATGCTCAGTTGTAAATGACCTGCCCCAGTTTGCTCACCTCCAACTGACCTCTCTCAGTTCTCTTGTATCTGAATTAAAAGCTAGACTCTACTGACAAGGGTCGCATCCATCACTAGTCTCTACTGATAAGGGCCGCATCCATCACTCCCTTCTACCGCTATACAATGCCATCAATCCTTACTCAAGGAAAGTTCTGGTAACTTCATCCACAGCTGTGTCAGAATCCTCTCCCTGGCCTCTATCGGTTGGAATCCTCTTTACAAGTTAGAATCCTCTCCTGAACCCTTACAATAGTGGGGTTTAATCACTCTATCCCTCACAGCAGCATATGACACCAATATTGCCACGGGCCGGTTCAAACTCCGCTGCCCGGTGCGGTCGAAGCTGCCGCCCTCTAGTCCAGCAGGCGAAGCTGTTGCCGCGGGAGCTCCGGAAAAACCAAGCGGAGCTATAGGATCTTAGCCTAGGAGCCCCGGGATCCGCAGCGCCCGCCCGCACAGTATAGCACAGCCCAGGAGCGTCCGCTCAGCTCAGCACACACTGTACGGTTGAAGGAGCGCCCGAACCGCACAGCAGCGCCAGTGTGGTCTCGGCCGCCGCCTCTCTCCTCGCCTTTTTAAAATAAAACCGGATATTCTTTGACCTGAAAAAATACCCCAATAAGAAGGAGCTTTGCAGCAAAGCGGCGGGAGAGGCGGGAAAGGGAGAGCGAGTGAGAGGCGGCTGCCATGAAGCAGCAGCAACAGTGGAGGAAGCGGGACCGCTATAGGATCTTTGGCCTCAACCCCAAAGACGGAGGCGAAAGCAAAGATAATATCTTTTGGGCGAAGGTAAGATGGCGGAAGCAAGATGGCAGAGGCTGGTTGCTGAAATGGGTCCTATAATTACCCATGAATCTGCCCATGACCGTATTACGCGTTTTTCGTGGGAGTAGCCCATCTTGCTCCGCTATAGGATCTTTGAAAGACAGGTAGATTAGCACTTCCAGGCCAGAGCCCTCTCCTGCTGATCCTGCTGCCTCCTAGGCTGCTTGGCCTGTTATCTACACTCTCCTTCCCTGCTGGAGGCCCAGTGCAATACACAACAAGCCCACACCTTTTAGCACTAAAAGAGATCGCCGAGATGTTGAAAACACACAGCCACTGCATTCTGGGCACCGATAGCAAAAAACTATTCACTCACTCAATGTCCTTTGGTCGTTCTCAAAGGTTCCCTGTGAAGGAGCTTCCTAATGCAGCCAAACACCAGGTTTCCCCTCTGTCAACTAGGACCCAGTTGGCATCGATTCAGAATTTATAGTCATACAGCAGGGAAACTAGGTCTTCAGATGAATTCATCCATGCCGACCAAGGTGACCCATTCAAGCTAGTCTCATTTGCATGCATTTGGCCCATATCCCCTCAATATTTCCTATCCATGTACTTGTCTAAATATCATTTAAATGTTGTTATTGCACCTACCTCAACTACCTCCTTTCGGTTTGTTCGAAATACCCACCATCCTCAAGGAACTCAGCAGGTCAGGCAACAGCTGTGGAGAGAATCGAACAGATCTTTTGGGTCGAGCTCCTTATTCAGAATGATTGGAGTAGAGAGGAGAAAGCTGGACATTAACGATAGGGATGGGACACAGTCTGGCAAGTGACAGGTATGGGAGTTGATTGGCAGATGTGTGGAGTAAGTGACAAAGGGTAGAAGTAAAAAGGAGACAAAAGGGTGTGTCAGACAGGGAAAGGAGGAGGAGTGAAATCTAAAGCCAGACGGAGGAATGTGGCGGAAGGGGACGGAGAGGGGAAAGAGGAAGGATAAAAGGGAAACATGGGGCTGAGGGATGGAGATGAGCATATGAAGGATGGGGAAGGTGTAGGGGAAAGGGTAGGGATGGGACAAGTGTGGCAAGTAATGGGTGGAGTAAATGACAAAAGTTCTTAATTTTTTATTCTTTCCCCTCCCACCTTAAACCTATGCCCTTTAGTTCTTGATTCCCTTAATACGGGAAAAATGACTGCATTCACCCTATCTATTCCCCTCATGATTTTGTACTCTCCCATAACATCACCCCTCATCCTCCTGCGCTGCATAGAATAAAGTCCCAGCCTGCCCAACCTATCCCTATAGCCCTGGCTCTCAAATCCTGGCAACATCCTTGCTAAATTTTCTCTGCACCCTTTTAGAAACATAGAAACATAGAAAATAGGTGCAGGAGTAGGCCATTCGGCCCTTTGAGCCTGCACCGTCATTCAACATGATCGTGGCTGATCATCCAACTCCGTATCCTGTACCTGCCTTCTCTCCATACCCCCTGATCCCTTTAGCCACAAGGGCCACATCTAACTCCCTCTTAAATATAGCCAATTAACTGGCCTCAACTACCTTCTGAGGCAGAGAATTCCACAGATTCACCACTCTCTGTGCGAAAAAAGTTTTTCTCATCTCGGTCCTAAAAGACTTCCCCTTTATCCTTAAAATGTGACCCCTTGTTCTGGACTTCCCCAACATCAGGAACAATCTTCCTGTATCTAGCCTGTCCAACCCCTTTAGAATTTTGTAAGTTTCTATAAGATCCCCCCTCAGTTTAATGGCATCTTTACTGCAGTAGGGTGACCGAAAATCAAAATGTCAACAGGATGGATGTCACCATATGGCTGCTTAACGCGCATCCAGTGTAGGCGCTGGTCACAGATTGCAAAAATATGCACTCTGTATCAAAACTGGCAGCAAATCCATGCCCAAAGTATCGAATAAACTGGTACTGACGTGATTTTGTCCTGGGAATCTTAACTAAGAGGTAAACAATGGGAATTACAGTGACAACAGCAGACACTAGATGTCAGCCTTGTTGCACCGATAGTACACACGATCGCACTTTACATTAAACTTGCCTCCAAGACCCTTCCAGATTAGTAATGTGCTTTATTCAATCTGACCCAAGCCTCAGTCGATGTGAAACTGTGACACGAGTCACACATATCAATTACTGAGACATTGCGCACAGTTACAACAATATATGGTAGAATCAGAAAGAACTGAGAATGCTGGAATCTTGAGCAAGAACAAAAATGCTGGAGGAACTCAACGGGTCAGGCCGCATCTGTGGAGGGAAGTGGGCAGCTGATATTTCTGGTCAGGATCCTTCTTCAGACAGAATGGAGGGGAGAAAGCTGGAAAAGAAAGGTAGGGATGGGCCAAGTAATAGACACAAAGTGCAGGAGTAACTCAGCAGGCCAAGCAGCATCAGTGGAGAAAATGATTGGGTGATGTTTTGGGTCAGGACCCTTCTTCAGGAATTCAAAGTTCAGACTTTAAACTTGTTTCTACAAGTGATAGGTGGACGCAGGTATGGGAGGGTTGGTTGGCAGATGTGTGCAGTACGTGACAAAGGCTGGAAGTAAAAAGGAGACAAAAGGGTGTCAGACAAAGAAAGAAGAGAAGTGAAATGTAAATCCGGAGGGAGGGATATGGGCAGATGGGGACAGGGAGAGGGGGAAAAAGGGAGGTTAAAAGGGAAATATGGGAATGGTGATGGAGAGGAGAATTCGAAGCAGGGTAACATTTCATGGGAGATGGTGGGAGAAATGTGTGCTCACTGGAGTGGGGGTGTGGGCAGGGGAAAGAGGGGGTGTATTCATTGAAATTAGAAAATTCAAT
Source organism: Okamejei kenojei (assembly GCA_035221665.1). Lineage (NCBI taxonomy): Eukaryota > Metazoa > Chordata > Chondrichthyes > Rajiformes > Rajidae > Okamejei > Okamejei kenojei. Next base: position 28,516,425 of record CM069140.1, on the reverse strand, counting down.
GTTCATCCAGTTAAGTTGAAAGCTACCCAATTGGAGCTGATCTTTCTGTTGGCGTGTGGCAATCAGGCAATGGACAATAAATAGTGGAATTCCAATGATTACATTGTATAATTATTAACTCGGTCATGTATGTACAAAGCATGCAAAAATATGATGAAAGGTTGTTGACCTGAAACTCCAAATCTGTTTCTCTCTCCACACACACTTCCTGACCTGCTGAGTGTTTCCAATATTTTCTGTTTTGTTGAACAAAACACTCTGAGTGACAAGATGTAAGAGAATTCGGTGGAGGAAGACGTGGCCTTTGTTAAAACTGGCCTGGTGCAACAAGTTAGAAAATTGAGTTTAAAATAATTTTACCTACTGAGAAAAAAAAAAAAAAGTCCTTTCTATTTTAAGCAACTCTTAGTTGTTTTTCTCCCCACTGTACTTCCTGGAATGACTAGTTGCTGCTGCTGGGTGGTGACTGGCAGTTTCTTGAGTGGAAGTGTTGTTAGTCTGTATTATGTCAGCAGAAGTGAGATTGTGAGTGTAATTTTAATGTTTTTTTCTGTGAGAAAACACATTCCTCCCCTTCCTCATCTCTCCCTTTCCCAGATGGTGTCAACAATAACTCTGTGTGCAATTCTGGGTGACAATTCATTTAATTAATTCATTTGAATGAATTAAATCACATATTGTGAATGTAAGTCAAGTGTCCATGAATCTAAGTGTCCATTTAATTCAATAGACAATAGGTGCAGGAGTAGGCCATTTGGCCCTTCGAGCCATTCAATGTGGTCATGGCTGATCATTCCCAATCAGTACCCCGTTCCTGCCTTCTCCCCATATCCCCTGACTCCGCTATCTTTAAGAGCCCTATCTAGCTCTCTCTTGAAAGTATCCAGAGAACTGGTCTCCACCTCCCTCTTGAGGCAGAGAATCTCACACACTCACAACTCTCTGTGTAAAAAAGTATTTCCTCATCTCCGTTTTAAATGCCTTACCCCTTATTCTTCAACTGTGGCCCCTGGTTCTGGGCTCCCCCAACACTGGGAACATGTTTCCTGCCTCTAGCGTGTCCAAACCCTTAATAATCTTATACTTTTCAATAAGATCCCCTCTCATTCTTCTAAGTTCCAGAGCATACAAGCTCAGCTGCTCTATTCTCTCAGCATATGAAAGTCCCACCGTCCCGGGAATTAACCTTATAAACCCACACTGCACTCCCTCAATAGCAAGAATGTCCTTCCACAAATTAGGGGACCAAAACTGCACACAATACTCCAGGTGTGGTCTCACTAGGGCCCTGTACAAGTGTAGAAGGACCTCTTTGCTCCTATACTCAACTCCTCTTGTTATGAAGGCCAACATGCCATTCGCTTTCTTCACTGCCTGCTGGACCTGCATGCTTACTTTCATTGACTGATGAACAAGGACCCCGAGATCCCGTTGTACTTCCCCTTTTCCCAACTTGACACCATTTAGATAATAATCTGCCTTCCTGTTTTTTCTACCAAAGTGGATAACCTCACATTTATCCACATTAAATTGCATCTGCTATGCATCTGCCCACTCACCCAAACTGTCCAAGTCACCCTGCATTCTCATAGCATCCTCCTGACATTTTACACTGCCACCCAGCTTTGTGTCATCTGCACATTTGCTAATGTTACTTTGAATCCCTTCATCTAAATCATTGATGTATATTGTAAATAGCTGCGGTCCCAGCACCGAGCCTTGCGGTACCCCACTAGTCACTGCCTGCCATTCTGAAAGGGACCCGTTAATCCCTACTCTTTGTTTCCTGTCTGCCAACGAATTTTCTATCCATGTCAGCACTCTACCCCCAGTACCATGTGCCCTAATTTTGCCCACTAATCTCCTATGTGGGACCTTATCAAATACTTTCTGAAAGTCCAGGTACACTTCATCCATTGGCTCTCCCTTGTCCATTTTCCTAGTTACATCCTCAAAAAATTCCATAAGATTAGTCAAGCATGATTTCCCCTTTGTAAATCCGTGCTGACTTGGACCGATCCTGTTACTGCTATCCAAATGTGCCGCTATTTCATCTTTCATGATTGACTCCAGCATCTTCCCCACCACCAATGACAGGCTAACTGGTCTATACTTTCCCTGTTTTCTCTCCCCCACCTTTCTTAAAAAGTGAGATAACATTAGCTACACTCCAATCCACAGGAACTGATCCTGAATCTATAAAACATTGGAAAATAATCACCAATGCGTCCACGATTTCTAGAGCCACTTCCTTAAGTACCCTGGGATGCAGACCATCAGGCCCTGGGGATTTATCAGCCTTCGGTCCCAACAGTCTACCCAACATCATTTCCTGCCTAATGTGGATTTCCTTCAGTTCCTCCATCAGATCCTCAGGCCACTAGTACATCAGGAAGATTGTTTGTGTCCTCCTTAGTGAAGACGGATCCAAAGGACCTGTTCAACTCATCTGCCATTTCCTTGTTCTCCATAATACATTCAAAAGGGAACTGGAAGAATACTTGAAAGGAAAGAACTTGTGGAGCTATGAGGAGTGATTGAGCACAGAGCTAGTACAGACTTGATGAACCAAATGTCTTCAACCATGCTGAGGTATAGTCACTGAGAAAATGGGAATACTTTATGGAAGTTCCTTCTAAAGGCTTCAAGGTCAAAGTCGGTTTATTGTCACATGTACCAATTAAAGTACAGTGTAATTTGAGTTACCATACAGCCATACTATGTGAAAAGCAACAAGACACACAGCCACATAAAAGTTAACATAAATATCCATCACAGTGGTTTCTGCATTCCTCACTGTGATGGAAGGCAATAAAGTTCAATCTTCGTCCTCTTTGTTCTCCCATGGTCAGGACAGTCGAACCATTCGCAGTCGGGGCAAATAAAACCCCCGCAGCCGGCCATCAAAGCTCCCGTCGGGGTGATTGAAACTCCCGCGTCGGGGCGGTTGAAACTCTCTGCGGCATGGAGCTCCCGAATCGGCCTCTTCTTACCAGAAACTGCAGGCTTCACGATGTTAAAGTCCACAGGCCCTGTGGTTGGAGCTTCGAAAGGACAGACAGACTGTTGGCGAGGCAGCCATTGCTGGTGGAGCCACCCAGTGTTTATGAAATACTTTATGGAAGTTCTTTCTATAGGGTTCCGTGGGATCATATTGTGATTTGCTATAACAATTGATTGAGAGACTATTATTTAAGGGACAATTGAAACAGAAGTGATAGATGGAAGGTAGGATAGGTTCCATATTGCTCTTGCTCAAAGGGCTGAATGATCCATGACCTAAATATTTATAGTTTAGCTTAGTTTAGGTACAGTGAAAAGCTTTATTATTGTGTGCTATCCAGTCAATGCAAATACTATACATGATTACAATGAAGGCTTCTACAGTGTACAGATACAGGATAAACCTAGAAAAAGTCCTAAAAGTTATTCTCTTTATCCTGCATCTGTACACTGAGGATGGCTTGATTTTGATCATGTATAGGCTTTCCTTGACATTTAGTATCCTTCTCTGTTAAATTTCAACGGGACTCATCTCCCTATTCTACCGGCAGTTCTGCATCCATTTGAAGTCTAACACAATCCTGTTCACAGATGGCCATTTTGGAAAGTTTGTGTTGAGTGCAGATTTGGAAATTGTAGACCCAATTCCAAGTTATTAATGTTCATTAGAGAAGAAGCGTTGTTATTACACAACCTGGGGGGAACTCCATCGCACACTTCCCTCCACTCTGTAAAACAACTCTTCACTATTTACTAGCTACAGGATGCAGCTAACTAATAACATACATCAACAGAAATGGGGTCAGAACAAGAACTTGAAAACTTAAAACAAGTGAGAAGGAATTTCTTCTCAGATAGCCACGAGTCTCTGGAATTCCTAACCCTAGAGTGGTGTTGAGGCAGAATATTACATATATTCAAGGCAATGAACAAACCACTGGAGGAACTGAATGGGTCAGGGAGCATCCGTGACGGGAAATGGATGGACGGACGACATTCAAGGCAATGATTGATAGATTTTTTTGTCAACAGGAGAGAAGATGACTGCAGGGAAAGACATGACTTTGGAGCTGAGACCAAGGTCAGATCAGCTGAATGATGTACAATGTACTCGAGTGGCCACATAGCAATTTCTACAACCCCATTCCCACATCCTGACCCTGGCTTCCCATGGCCTGCACCACCACACCCAGAGCTCTTGGTTGGGAGTTTGTTCACACTCGCATTTGCTGAAGCTGACCTAATAAAACTGGTCTGGCAACAATTCTTGGTAAATGAGAAGCAGCTCCCTGCAACAGGAAACAAAAAGTTGAGCTGCTCTGCTAATATCTCACTTCACACCCCAATCTTACCAAATAGTGGAGTGAATGTTGAGAGGATTTTTCCACGGCTGGGAGAGTCCAGGACCAGAGGCCATCGCCTCGGAATAAAAGGACGTGCCTTTAGAAAGAAGATGAGGCGGAATTTCTTTAGTCAGAGAGTGGTGAATTCATTGCCACGGACAGTTGTGGAGGTCAAGCCAATGGATATTTTTCAGGCAGAAATTGACAGATTCTTGATTAGTAAGGATGTCAGGGGTTATGGGATGAAGGCAGGAGAATGGGGTTGAGAGAGAAAGATAGATCAATTTTAATTGAATGGCAAAGTAGACTTGATGGGCCGAATGGCCTAATTCTGCTCCTATTTCTTATGAACTTTTTCCAATAATGCCACCCAAACAGTATGCTGCCAACTAATGCACCCTAATGAATCCTATTACCAACTAGAGAGTGGTCCTGACCTCCTTTTACCTCACTGGAGATCTTTGGACGATCTTTAATTTGACTTTACTGGACTTTATATTGCGCTAAACGTTAATCCCTTTATCCTGTATCTGTGCACTGTGAACGGCTTGGTTGTAATAATGTATAATCTTTTTGCCGACTGGATAGCGCACAACAAAAAGCTTTTCATGGTACCTCGGTACACGTGACAATAAACTAAACTAAAACTAAACTAAACCAATCGGGATGGCAGTAGAGGAGACACCTCTAATTAGTCACATAACTCCTCAATATGTCCAATGTAGGTTATGGCCACAATTCCCCATCACTGGCAACATCATCATAATTTTCAGCACCCTCTTAAAAGCCGTCAAATAGAGTAATGATGAAGAAACATTGTTCGCACTTCCGTTCGCGGGTTTAAAGAAAAATGTTGCTGGAAGTTTGTGTCGCTGGAAGGGGTAGGATGGGAACCCACAGTCCCGTTTATATCAATGGGTCGATGGTGGAGAGGGCAAGAGCTTCAAATTCCTGGGCGTGCACATCTCTGAAGATCTCTCCTGGTCCGAGAACACTGATGCAATTATAAAGAAAGCACATCAGCACTTCTACTTCCTGAGAAGATTACGGAGAGTCAGTATGTCAAGGAGGATTCTATCGAACGTCTACAGGTGCATAGGTGAGAGCTTGCTGACCGGTTGCATCGTGGCTTGGTTCGGCAACTTGAGCGCCCAGGAGCGGAAAAGACTGCAAAAGGTTTTCAACACTACCCAGTCCATCATCGGTTCTGACCTCCCTACCATCAAGGGGATCTATCGCAGTCGCTGCCTCAAAAATGCTGCCAGCATCAAGGACCCACACCTTCCTGGCCACTCACTCATCTCCCACTGCCTTCAGGTAGAAGGTACAAGAGCCTGAAGACTGCAACATCCAGGTTCAGGAATAGATTCTTCCCCACAGCCATCAGGCTATTAAACTCAACTGACACAAAACTCTGATCATGAATATCCCATTGCACTTTATCTGTTTATTTATGTGTGTATATATATATATTCATTGGTATATGGTCACACTGATCTGTTCTGTTCAGTTCTGTATTATGCCTACTATATTCTGTTGTGTTGAAGCAAAGCAAGAAATTCATTGTCCTATCTGGGACACGACAATAAACTCTCTTGAATCTGGATTAAATTTAACTGTGACTAAAAACACCTTCAACATCGTGGATCGCAATATCAGGAGAAGACAAAAGGTATGTCATTTATTTAACATATTATTTTGCTTTATGGTGTGGCTTTATTTTAATCTTATGATGCGAAAAATGTTATTTAGGTCCACATACGAATCGGACATGTCTTGCCTGCCGATATGGGCTTAAATTTACGGCAACAGCAACATTCCAATCGATCACATTCCAGAAACATCCACTCTCAAGATAATCAAAATCATTATTCTTTTTGGACAATCATGTCATAAGAACATCTACATCATCTATATTTTGTGTTATTGTCTTTCCATGATCAATATTTTCACACTAAATATCCACAGTACAGTTTTAGTCAGATGTATTGTGCAAAATTAATGATTTTAATTATCTTGAGAGTGGATGTTTCTGGATTAATTTATGGGAATTAAACATTAAATTCCTTCCATTTGGCATATAAATTCATGACAAAGTGAGATTTCAGACCCGTACGAAGCTTTTCAAAAAGGGGGGTGGCATGACAGGATTACAAAAAATCTAATGTGAAATAATGTGGGCGCTGCGCACATCACGAGCACGTTATTTCACATTAAGGGCCCTGAAAGCTCAGGGCTTTTAGATGCTCGCTGTTGTATTCTGAGCCTTATTTTGGCGCATTTCCACGCCAAATTTATGACCAATATTTCAGAAATTAACAGGAATCTGAGAGGTAGCTTTTTCACACAAAGGGTGCTGGGTGTATGGAACGAGCTGCCAGAGGAGGTAGTTAAGGCTGGGACTATCCTAATGTTTAAGAGACATTTGGACACGTACATGGAGATTTAGATGGATATGGGCCAAACGTGTGTGAGCGGGACTAGTTTAGATGGGATATGTTGGTCGGTGTGGGCAAGTTGGGCAGAAGGGCCTGTTTCCACATCATTCCATGACTAAAAAGTTCAGAAGAAAAATGTATGTAGATAAGTAGAGCAGATTTGAAAGAGGAGTAAAATGTAAAGGCAGAGAGAGGTTTATGGGTGGAAAGGAACATAGGAAAGGAGGGGGGGGGGAGTGGGCTTGGGCAGATGGGTGAAGGGGAAATAGATACAAAGTGCTGGAGTAACTCAGTGGGTCAGGCAGCATCTGCAGAGAATATGAATAGGCAACATTTCACAGAGTGCTGGAGTAACTCAGCGGGTCAGGCAGCATCTCTGGAGAACATGGATAGGTGACATGTCAGAGTGCTGGAGTAACTCAGTAAGTCAGGCAGCATCTCTGGAGAAAAGGTATAGATTATATTTCGGGTCAAGACCGTTCTTCAGTAATATTCATGATGTGACATGCATAGACATTCCTGAATGTTACCCAAACCATCGTGAGCTACTTTGTTACGGTGCTTGCCCTCTCCTATAACGTCTCTGCTGCCTTGGGTGATGCAGGACAGGACACAAGCTTTGGGACACGGTGTGAAGCTGTTGCCGTCTCTCCCAGCCTGGTAAAGAACTGGATGGAGTGGATGTGGAGAGGATGCTTCCACTAGTGGGAGAGTCTAGGACCAGTGGCCACAGCCTCGGAATTAACAGACATTTTTTTAGGAAGGGGATGAGCAGGAATTTCTTGTCAGAGGGTGGTGAAGTGTGGAATTCATTGCCACAGACAGCTGTGGAGGTCAAGTCAATGGACATTTTTCGGGAGGAGATTGATAGATTCTTGATTGATACGGGTGTCAGAGGTAATGGGGAGAAGGCAGGAGAATGGGTTTGAGAGGGAAAGATAGATAGAGTCATAGAGTGATACAGTGTGGAAACAGGCCCTTCGGCCCAGCATGTCCCATGTGCACTAGTCCCACCTGCCCACGTTTGATCCATATCCCTCCGAATCTGTCCTATCCATGTACCTGTCTAACTGTTTCTTAAACGTTGCGATAATCCCCACCTCAACTACCTCCTCTGGCAGCTTGTTCCATATATCTACCACCCTTTGTGTGAAAAACATATCCCTCAGATTCCTATTAAATCTTTTGCCCTTCACCTTAAAATTTATGTCCTCTGCTCCTCGATTCACCTACTCTGGGCAAAAGACTCAACTATTCAAATCATGATTTTATACACCTTTATTAGATCATCTCTCATCCTCCTGTGCTCCATGAAATAGAGTCCCAGCCTACTCAACCTCTCCCTACAGCTCTGGCCTTCTCGTCCTGGCAACATCCTCGTAAATCTTCACTGTACCCTTTCCAGTTTGATGACATCTTTCCTATAACATGGTGCCCAGAACTGAATACAATACTCTGAATGCGGCCTCACCAGCTACTTATTCAACTGCAACATGACCTCCCAACCTCTATACTCAGCCTGACCCGCTGAGTTACTCCAGCACTGTGAAACGTCACAGAACAGGGCAAGATTAGCAAGTTTGCTGATGATACAGAAGTGAGTGGTTTTCGCTAGGGGCGCCACATTGAAAGCGTCTCTGCCTACAGTCTGTCCGTTTTTTCCCCATCTTTTTTTATTTTAGTTTGTCTAACAGTTTTGTTTTTGGGATTCTTTCGTTTTTCTATGTGGGGGAGTGGGGGGGTGGGGTAGGGTATGGGGGAAACCGTTTCCTAGTCGCTTCCTGACGAGGATGCAACTATATCTCCGTATCGCGTCCTCGCCCCCCCCCTCCTCGCGGCCTACCACTGGATCGGAGTGGCCTTTCCTACCGGAGACCGGGGAACAGACCAGAGCAATGGCGGCACAGCGCTGGATTCACCACAGAGCGGGCGATGCCTACCTGGATCGCCGTTTTGAAGCTCCGGAGTGTTGGGCCCACTGCTCCAACATCGCGGGGATGTGGTACGCGGAGCTCCAGGCGCGGGCGGCGTTGACCGACATCGCGGAGTCCTGGGGCCCTTTGCAGCGGCCATTTTGGAGGTCCAAGCCGCTGAGGTTGGCCTTCCGTTCCGACGTCGGAGTTCCAACATCCCGGCAAGCGGGCCTGAGCGGCGGGCCTGAGCGGCGGGCCTGAACGGCGGGCTGCCGGTAGTGGTGACTGCAGAGGGCTCCTGAGGCCCCAATCACGGGTGAACGTCAGAGGAAGGTGACTGATTTGGGCGCCTTCCCTCACAGTAAAAAACTCTTGATTCTGCCGTGTGGGGATGTTTTATGTTGAACTCTATCGTGTGTTGTGTTATTTTATCGTATGGCTGTATGGTGATCACTGGCAAATGTGACAAATAAATGTTTCTTCTATCTTGTATTTTGCAGATAGTGAAGATGGTTGTGAAAGATTGCAGCAGGATCTGGATCAATTAGCCAGGTGAGCAGAGGAATGGTTGATGGTTGCATGGTTCCTTGAAGGTCGAGTCGCAGGTACATCAGGTGGTCAAAAAGTATTTTGGCACTTTGGCCTTCATCAGTCAGAGTATTGAGTATAGAAGTTGGGAGGTCATGTTGCAGTTGTATAAGACGTTGGTGAGACCGCATTTAGAATATTGTGCTCAGTTCTGGGCCCCATGTTATAGGAAAGATGTCAAACTGAAAAGAGTACAGAGATCCCCATCCTGCATCAGTCCAATCAGGGTTGTGTCGTCCGCAAACTTGAGAAGCTTGACAGAGGTGTCTGTGGAGGTGCAGTCATTGGTGTGGCGAGAGTAGAGGAGAGGGGAGAGTACGCATCTTGCGGTGCCCCTATGCTTTCCCGCCTCTGTCTGTCAGAAAGCTGGTGATCCACCGACAGAGGGGTTCAGGCACAGTCAACTCAGAAAGTTTGAAGCGTTGTAGCTCTGGCACAATGGTGTTGAATGCAGAGCTAAAATCAACAAACAAAATCCTTGCATAGGTCCCCTGGCGGTCTAGGTGCTGGAGGATGAAGTGCAGGCCCAGATTGACTGCGTCATCCACAGATATATTGGCCCAATATGCAAAATGCAGAGGATCCAGCAGGGGGATTGTGATATTTTTCAGCTTGGCCAGCACAAGCCTTTCAATGGTCTTCATGACTACAGAGGTCAGTGTGACAGGCCTGTAGTCATTAAGACCAGTAATCCTTACCTTTTTGGGTACAGGGACAATAGTGGAGAGTTTGAAGTAGGCAGGGACAGTACATGTTTGCAGGGACTGGTTAAAAATTAGTAATTGGGTGTGAAGTGGTGATTGGAGTGGGGTGGGTGGAGAAGGGCCCAGTCTTTGCAGACTGAGGTCAGGCTGTGAGTGGGTGTGAGTTGGAGTGGGAAAGGGTCCAGTCTTTTCATACTGGAGCCTTGCCTTAAGTAGATGTGAAGTGGTGAATGGGAAGGAGAGGGTGCAGGGTCCTTCCTTAGCAGACTGGGGTCTGCCTGTGTTTGTTGGGGAGGGGGTACCAGGGTTACGTTTCTGATTTTCAAACCTGCAGTAAAACTCATTCAGGTCGTTGGTCAGCTGACGATTGTCCAAAGAGCGGGGGGCTTTCCTCTTGTCGTTGGTAATTTCTTGCATGCCCTTCCAAACTGAAGAAGAGTCATTAGCTGAGAACTTGCTCCACAACTTCTCAGAGTACCTTTCCTTGGCAGCTCGGATTCCTCTTCTCAGCACTTTATCGATGAGGCTATCTTTTAACTCTTTAACGATTAGGCTATCGGCTTGACGCATATTTGCCCCACCCCCCTGATCTCGAAATGGAAATGTTACATCTATATATAATGATCCCATTAAAATGTATATTTATGTCACAGACTATGGAATTCATATTTTTCAGTATTGTTATCAAGGAAAAGAAAGCAGTTCCAATAGTTTGATATTATTTGATATTGTTTAAAATTATTCATATGGAGGAGAAAATATAATAATAGCTCTAAAACCTACCTTAATTTTGCAATCTCACTAAAGATAATCCCCCTTTCCCTCTCCCCTCCCCCATCTCTCTCTCTCCCCTCCCTTCCTCTCACATCATCCCCTCTTTCTGGCGGGGGGAGGGGGCGGCAAAGATGAAGGTGGTGCGGGCCCAGTGGGCGGGGGGTTTGAAGTTGGCGTGGGCCCAGCGGGGGTGGCGTGGGCCCCGGTGGCAGGGGGAGGCGAGGGGAGTGGGCCCTGCCGCTGCGGCGTCTGGTGTTGGGGTTACGGCCGCTGGGTTCAGATTCAGCCACTCCCGCCCGGCGATGGGAGAACGGTCTCCTGGTAGTGGGCAGAAAGGCATGTCATGCGTGGTTTGAAGAACAAAAACCTGTAGTTTACAATGCCAAAATTGAAAAGTTGAGGAAAAACAAGGTGTACAGAGTTGCTTATTGGTTACTATCTGAGAATTATGATGATGTTAATGATTATGATATGCCAATGTACCAGCTAGCAGCTGATCTTCTCCATAAAGACTTGGTCTATTGCTAGAAATTGTAATTCTTTACTTATCTGTTACGGACTTACAGCATATAATACAATAATATTAAAGTTCCGATCTTGAGAATATCACATTTTTTAATTTTCAAGGCAGTCTGGGTGTTTATTACTATTTCCGTCACAACGGTCAATTTTGTAATTAGCTACAATTAGATAACGAACTAATTATACGCTTTAATTTCAAGATTGTTTTATATTTGTTTCAGAATACTTCAATCTATAATAACTGAAAATTTCATTCAGTTCACTTAATTTTTAAGGAAGTTATGGACTCGATTACAGCTTTTGTGTTAAGTCAATGGAAAAGCAATAGGGAACAAGATGTTAATTTCCGAGTATGAAATGGCCATAACTTTTTTAATACTGAAGATATGAAAGTGAATTAGGTGTCAAATTAAAGTTTTTTTTATGCTTTATCTGATGGGATAAATTACAGGCTTGATTTTTAAAATCTCAAAATTTGGTAACATTCCTACATAGAGTGATGAGCAGAACTTTATCCTTTCCACCAAGGTTTCCCAACCTGGGATAAATTTAACCCCAGTGGGTAAATTTCGCCTACCCAGGGGGTAAATTTGTTGATTCTGGATTTGTGCATATTTTTTCTCATTGACTAACTGTGTTTGGTTCTGGTATACCGGTATCTGGTCATCATTAATTGTTCATAAATAAGTGAAACAACATTGTTATGTGCTATTAAAGTTGCCAGCGGTAAATGGGACGAAAAAGGTTGGGAACCCCTGCTTTACACCAACTGTGGCCTATCTAAAATTTAATATAGAAGATAAGACACAAAATACTGGAGTAATTCAGCGGATCAGGCAGCATCTCTGGAGAAAGGGGAACTAGAGGTGTGAAAATGTACAGAACCCTTTAATACAATTCTGGCAAAGTCTTGTATTCTCGTGCAGTAGGCCCCCCTCGGTCATGACTGACACAGTGTACAGCTTGTAAAAACAAATGAATAGGAAGGCAAATAGCATATTGTTCTTTACTTTGCAAGAGGGCCAGAGTTGTTTAGGTTATGCAGATTACTGGTAAGGCCACAGCTAGAGTACTGTGCACCGTTTTGGTCCCCAAATTTAAGAATTAAGATATTGGAGTCAGTTCAAAAGAGAGTCACTCGTCTAATTCCTAGGATGAGAGGGCTGTCTTAACATAAACTGCTAAAGAAATTAGATCTATATTTATTGGAATGCAGATAAATGTTAAGATGTTTCCACTATTCGGGGAATCTTAACTGAGGTTAGAAAATTAGTGGTGGTCTTTTAGAATTGAGTTGTGTAGGAACTTCTCATAGAGAGTGGAAGTTGCTGGAATTATTTCTAACAGGCACAGAGGGTAACGGAGCCAATATTACTAGGGATATTTGAAGAGGAGGTTTGAGGGATATTTGAAGAGGAGGTAATGAATGTTTGAAAGAGTAGGACATTGAGAGTTAAGGGAAACTGGCAGAGAAGAACAACCGAGGCCTGGGACAGATCAGTCACAATCATGTTGATGGGATATCATGTTGAAGATAAAGAAGGTAGACACAAAATGCTGGAGTAAGCGGGACACCAATATCTCTGGATAAAAGGAATGGGTGACGTTTCAGGTTGAGATCCTTCTTTGGGCCTTGACCCGAAAAGTCACCCATTTCTGCTTTCCAGAGATGCTGCCTGTCTCGCTGAGATACTCCAGCATTTTATGTCTATCTTCAGTTTAAACCAGCATCTGCAGTTCCTTCTTACACATGTTAATGATATAGTCCAGTGAGTCTATATGGGTGGAGCTGAGAAATAAAAAAAAGATGATCACCTTGTTGGAAGAGTACTATAGGCCCGCAAATACTTAATGGGAATCAGAGGAACAAATATGCCAGGAGATTGCAAGCACCTACAAGGCTAATAGGAATGTAGGGGGCAAGAATCTAAATTACTGTCCTCTACATTAATGGCTGAAGAGTTGATGAAGGGAGCAGGAATTCTGATGGCAGAAATATGATAGATTCTTCATTAGTAAAAATGTCAGGGGTTATGGGATGAAGGCAGGAGAATAGGGTTGAGAGGGAAAGATAGATCAGTCTTGATTAAACGGCGGAGTAGACTTGATGGGCCGAATGGCCTAATTCTGCTCCTATAACATGAACTTTATCCAATAATGCCACCCAAGTATGGTGCCAAGGATTAACTAATGCACCCTAATGAATCCTATTACCAACTAGAGAGTGGTCCTGAGGAGTTGATGTAGGGAGCAAGAATTCTGATTTTTGGACTGTTATCTTTTCTGAACACAGAGGTGATCTGTATAAGAGGGGAAGATTGCACCTCATCTGGAGGCCTGGGTCTAGCAGTGTGCCTCATGGATTGGTGGGGACCAATATCCTGGTGGGAGGCTTTGCAAGTTCTACTTGGGACGGTTTAAACAAGATTGGCGGGGGGTTGAGATTCAATGGAGTAGTGAGGCTGGAGGTCAATACAGAAATCAGTTACTGCAAGTTCAGTAGATAGGACAACCAGGAACATGACAGGGCCAAGGAAAGAAGGTTGGATTAAAATGCATTTATTTCAATGTAAGAGGCCTGACAAGCAAGGCAGATGAACTCAAGGTGTGGCTAGATAGTATGACTGAGTTGTTACAGCCATTACAGAAACCTGGCTAAAGGGAGGGACAGAACAGGCAGCCAAATGTTCAAAAATCGGTGCTGGGCCCATTGCTATCAATATCAACAATTGTCATAAATATCAACGATTTGGTGAGGTTGTACAAGTCTTGATTCTTAAGTTTGCAGATGACAGTAAACATATGGTAGCATAGACAGTGAAGATGGTTATCAAGAATTATAATGGTTACGGCTAGGCAAGTGGGCTGAGGAATGCCTAATGGAGTTTAATTTAGTTAAGTGTGAGGTGTTAATTTTTTGGAACCTAAACCAGAATAGGACTTTGACAGTGAATGGTAGGGCATGGGGGGTGGGGTGGGGGGGGGGGGGGGGTTGTTGTACAATAGAGGGATCCAGAGGTACAAGTTCTCTGAAAGTGGCATCACAGAGAAATAGGGTGATGAATACATCTTTTGGCAAGCTGGTCTTCATCAGTCAAGGAAATTAGTATATAAATCGGGACATTATGTTAGTTGTACATGAAAATGGTGAGGCCACATTTGGAGTGTTCACTTTTGGACACCCTGCTACATAAAGATACCTTCAAGCTGGAAAGAGTGCATGAAATATTTACAAGGATGTTTCCAGGACTCGGGGACTTGACCTCTAGGGAGAAGTTGGACATATTAGGACTCACTTCCTTGGAGTGCAGGAGGCTAAGGGGTAATCTTATAGATGTGCGTAAAATGATGAGGAGAATAGATCGGGTAAGAGCACAGTCTCTTTTTGCCAAGGTAAGGGTATGAAAAACTACAGGTGTGAGGGGAAGGATTGAATAGGAACCAGAGGGACAATTTTTTCACACAAATGGATATATGGAACGATCTGCCATTTGAAGTAATTCAGCCAGTTTCTTTTTTTTTTTTTTTTTTTTTTGTTTGTTTATTTTTGTTAGAAGTAAGTACAGTAGTCTGGTACTTAAGTACCTAATACATAATACATAAATACATAATTTTCATTCTTGTACAACTTCATATTTTTGGTGCAATAATAAAAGAACAGTGAGAGAAAAGAGAAATAAAGAGTGTCGGAATAGATAGACAAGCAAGTAGAAACAGAAAGTAAAAAAAAATAAAGGACAGAGGTGAGAAGTTAAAAGATTGAAAGAAAAAGGAAAAAGTAATAAGAAATGAAAGATTAGGAGAGATCTACCTATCTCATATTTTTGCCCATTCGTCACCCAGTTCTGAACCATTTAATTTCTAAGGTTATGTTATGTTGCACCATATGCTTGTATAAAGTTGATAAACGGAGACCAAATCTTTAAGAATTGGTCTACTTTGCCTAGTAAGAGGAATCTCATTTCTTCAAGATGTAGCGTTTCAGACATATTTGAGATCCACATTTTGAATGTTGGCGTAGGTGCGTTTTTCCAAAATTTAAGTATAAGTTTTTTCGCTGTTATTAGACCATAATTAAGAAAGGCTTCTTGGAATATAGTTAGTTTACTTCCCTCTTCCATTGATCCAAAGATAATCAATTCAGTATTGGGTTCAATTTTGTGTTAAATAGTTTTGTAAAAATTCCAAAAATTTCATTCCAAAATGTATACAGTTTTGTACAAGAGACAAAGGAATGTGCTATAGTGGCATTTTGAGTTAGACATTTGTCGCAGATGGGAAACATTTGAAAATATTTTATTCAGTCTTGTTTTCGATAATATAATCTATGTAAAATTTTAAATTGAATTAGGTTATGTCTTACATTCATTGAACATTTGTTTACATATAATAAATTTTATCCCATCTATCGTTCGGAATTTTTATCAATAACTCTTGTTCCCAGTCTCTTCTAATTGCTTCTGTCGTTGGTGTTTCTATATTTAGAATTATATTATATAAGTAAGATATTAAATTGCTTGATTCTGCCTTTCTATTCATTCCTTCCTCCAGTAGATCTGGGGTTAAAGTTTGATATCCTTGTATATACTTTTTCAAATAATCTTGAATTTGAAGGTATTTGAAATATTGATTACTTTTCAAATTATATTTTAGTTGTAATTGTTGGAATGATAAAAGTTTTCCCATTTCATACATATCTCCCATCATTTTAATTCCTATTCTTTTCCCAATGGGTAAACGTTTTATCAATAATGGATGGTTTGAATGAGGGATTATTAGCTATTGGAGAAAGAAGCGATAATTTTCTTAATTTTAAAGTTAATTTTATTTGTTTCCAAATTCGTATTATACTATGAATAATTGGATTCTTGTTGTATATTACATTGTTCAGTTTTATCGGGGAAAGAAGGATCGCTCCTATATTATAAGGGGAACAATCCTCTTTCTCCATTCTTATCCAATCTACCTGTTGGGCAGAACTGTCCAACCAGTAGATTATATTTTTTAATATTCACTGCCCAATAATAATACAATAAGTTAGGGAGTGTCAGTCCCCCTGATTCTTTAGATTTACACAAGTGTTTTTTTTTTATTCTGTGTGATTTATAATCCCATATAAAGTTTATAATATCAGAATCTAATTTTTTGAAGAATTTTTTAGGTATGTATATTGGTATTGATTGAAATAGGTACAATATTTGTGGTAAGAAGATCATTTTTATCGCGTTTATTCTGCCTATTAATGACATCGGCAGTGTCTTCCAAAATTTAATCAGCCCATTTAATTTAGTTAATAAAGGCATATAGTTTGCGTTGAGTAATGATTTATAGTTCCTAGTAATTTGGATGCCCAAATATTTAAATTTTTCTGTTGTAATTCTAAAAGGGAATTTCAACAGATGTGTCGACTCTTGAGGTTTTATCGTCATAATTTTGCTTTTGTTCCAATTTATTCTATATCCTGAAAAAGAACCAAATTCCTCTATTAAATTTAGTATATTTGGTATGCTAATTTGCGAATTTGTAATATATAATAATATGTCATCTGCATATAATGAAGATCTGCCATTTGAAGTAATTCAGCCAGTTTCAATAACAACATTTGGACAGATACACGGAGAGAGTTTAAGAGAGATATGGACCAGGCGCTGGGACATGGCACTGGCATGGATGCGCATCCTGATTGGTGTGGGCAAGTTAGGTTGAAGGGCCTGTTTCCGTGCTGTATGTTCATGTCAACTTTCCTTGTTCAGGCTGTGCATCTCTAAATGCTGATTGATGCTGTCTTTCAAACATTTTACCAATAGTTTTTCCACCACAAATGTTGAGTTTGTGAGCTATTCAGTCAATGTTTTTTTAATGTTATCAATGCAGGTGTTACGTTAGCTATCTGGCAGTCCTGTAGCCAAAACAAGTAGGCAGTTGATGTCACTATTTTGTCTAAATGTCCAACTATTTTACCTGGGCCACATTTTATCTGGACCTGGTGATTTATTCTCTTTAACAAATGCTAATTGCCTTAATATGTCCCTTCCCCTATGTTCATTAATTCCAAGATGTCAATTCCAAGGTCAATAATTGTGCCACCTCCTCTTAGAGGCATAGAATCATGCAGCACAGAAACAGGCCCTTCAGCCCAACACGTCCATGCCAACCAAGATGCTCCATCTTGTCCCATTTGCCCACATTTTGTCCATATTCCTCTAAACCTTTCATATCCATGCACCTGTTTAAGTGTCTTTCAAATGTTTCTATTGTGCCTGCCACAACCACCTCCTCTTCTATGAACACGATGGCAAGAATATTTATTCGGAACAGTACACCTCTCCCACCTCAACTCACACCTGTTTAGGACTTACATTTTCCCTTTTTACAATACTCTTTCCTATAATGTATTTATTAAAAATCCTAAGGCATTCCTTGATTTCATCAGGCAATATATTTTCATGCCTCATGCCACCTCTTGGCTTTTTTGACTTCCTTTTTAATTTCATCTCTGCATCTTCTAAGCTATCCAGGCTCTCTGCACTGTTGCATTCTCGGTATGTGTCATAAGATTCCCTGTTTTTCATATTGTATGTTTGCTTCTTGCAACACCGATTTGATTTAGGAGTTCCCCTATCTGTTTATTGGGAACACATTTGGTCTGAACCTTCATGATCTCTTTAAGTGTCTCAAACAGCTGAAATACTGATTTAACAAAGTTGCTTTTTAAGTCCTCTTTTGGGAAGACCCACCAACCTATTGTCCAAACTCTGTCTTCAAAGCTAATTTCATCAGTTTCTACATGTGGTCATCTTTCCATTCAGAATGCCGGACGATGGAGTACAGCATGATATTAAATCCACTTAGTCGCAAATAGCCCACGGCTCAAGGAACCTCCGGTGCTGTCTGATTAGAGTTTGCACGTTCTACCTTCAGGCACTTCAGTTTCCTACCACATTCCAAAGACATGCGGATCGATAGATCAAATTGCCGCTGTAACTTGCCTCTGGTGTTTAGGTGGGTGCTAAAATCTAGGGAGAATAGATGGGCACGTGAGAAGAATAAAATGGGATTTAGAGTCATAGATTTAAACTGCAAGGAAACAGGCCCTAGGCCCCTACATACAAACTAACCAAGATGCCCCATCTAAGCTAGTCCCATTGACATTTGGCTCAAATTCTTCTAAATCCTTCCTATCATTGCACCTGCCCAAGTGTGTACGATTAGTGTGGTTGATGGTCAGTATGAGCTTCAAGGGATCAAATCGATCTTGGATCAGGAAAGGGTGAGACGTTGATCAGGGCTTGAGGAGGCACATGGATTTTTAAACACTCAAAGCCATCTTAGAGTGTCTCAGGAACCCGGTGCCAGCTAAAGGCACAGTTAGTAATTTGGCAAAAGGGACTTGTAAAATATCTCCACTTCCTAGAAAGGCACGGAGGAATTTTGCAGTATACTTCCAGGGATGAAAGGTTTCAGTTATTGGGTTAGACCTGGGATGACTTTTGCTAGATTAACAAGCGTTGAGAGAAGATTTGATGTTGGTGAACGTGATCACAATGGGGTTCGATAGAGGGAAGCTCTTCTCAATGGTAGAGAGCTCAAGGACCATGGAATGTAGTTTTAAATTGACAGGGGAAATGTCTTGCTGTAGAGAATGGTAGTGTCTGAACATGTCAGGGTGGTAGATTCCAAAAGGGAGGCGAGGGGAAATAATCTTCTAGGAAAGAGAGTGAGTGGAGTGAATAGGCAGATCTACTAGGAGTGGGCATGGACTGTAGAAACAAAGAACTGCAGAAGCTAGTTTATTTTTGTTAAATATTTTTATTAGACGTAAGTACATATTAAAAGAATATACATGTCACATACATTCGTAATATTATTAATATTAACAATTATGTCTTATTTGTATTTCTATACTTTTTTTTTATTGCAGATAGGAAAAAAGAGAAAAATAAAGTAAAAATAGAAAATCAAAAAAAAAAAATGAGTGGAGTGTTAAACAGGTTATCCATCATTGGAGATATATCCATGATTTGTTATATATGATTCTTCATCCATTCCTTTATTCAGGCTTCAGTCAGGCTCTCGCACCGAGCCATTTTGACCCTTTAAATATTCAATAAATGGAGACCATATCCCTCTGAAAAGATCCAACTTGTCCAGTAGGACAAGCCTTAATCTTTCCAGATGAAGTGTCTCCGACATTCCTGTAATCCACATTTTGGTTGTGGGGGATGTAGGACCTTTCCAGAATTTCAATATTAATTTTTCCCAATTATTAAACTGTAATCAATAAAAATTATTTGATTTGTTGTTATTAGTTGATCTGTTTCTAATATTCCCAATATTATTAATTTTGAGTCAGGGATCAGATTCATATTAACAACATTCAAAATTGTCTTAAATATTTCTGTCAAATTTAGTAATATTTATACAATTTGTAAATGAGTGCGTTAAGTTAGCTTCTAAGTGCTGACATTTATCATATATGGCAGATTCATTTGAAAAAATACTATGTAATTTGGATTTTGAATAATGTAATCTATGTAATATTTTAAATTGTATAAGAGAGTGTCCAGCATTTAATGAACAATGGTGTATATGTTGTAAACTTTCATCCCATACTTCTAGTCTGATTAATTGACCTAATTCATTTTCCCCTGATTGCCTATATATTTCTGTCATTGGGACATTGTTTTCCAATAAAATGTTATAAATATATAATATCAATTTTTCTGTGTTCGGGTGTTTATTTAGACATTCATCTAAAATTTCTGTCTTTCTATTTCTGATTTCTTGTGTGTTTGCTTTTACATAGTCTCTAATTTGTAAATATTTAAAGTAATCTTTTGAATGTAATCCATACATTTTTGTAATTCTTGAAATGACATAAAGGAGTTTTCCCATAGAGATCGCCCATCTTATTAATTCCATAGTTTTTCCATTGTAAAAAACCTTTGTCCATGATTGAAGGTTTAAATGTAACGTTATTTACAATGGTAAGGGCTAGTGGTATACATTTCAATTTTAATGTTTTCTTTATTTGTTTCCAGATACGTATTCCACTTTCTATTATAGGATTTTCACTATAGTTTTTCTTACCTAGTTTAATATTAGCGAATAAAATCGAGCTAATTTCAAATGGCGAACAATCTTCCTTTTCCATTTTTAACCAGATTGGTTGTTTATCTGTCTCTACTAACCATAAATTCATATTTTTAATATTAACTGCCCAGTAATAAAATTAATTTTGGCAGTGCTAGACCTCCATTTATTTTTGATTTACATAAATATTTTTTATTTATTCTATGGCTCTTATAATCCCAGATAAAGCTGGTGACTATAGAATCCACCTTCTTAAAGACATTTTTAGGAAGATATATCGGAATCAATTGGAAGAGATATAGTAATTGCGGGAGAAAAATCATTTTTATTGCATTAATTCTACCTAGCATTGAAATAGGTAATGTTTTCCAATATAAAATATTCTTATTTAATTTATTCAATAAAAGTGGAAAATTGGATTTAAATAAAGAATCAAATCTTTTTGTTACATAAATTCCAAGATATTTCATTTTTTCGTTTGCTATCTTAAAAGGAAATTGTTGTAGTATATGTAAGTTATTTACCATTATTGACATAAGTTCACTTTTATTCCAATTAATACTATATCCTGTAAATAATCCAAATTCAGTTATTAATTTTAGTAAATTTGGAATACTAATTTCCGGCTTTGTAATATAAATTAATACATCATCTGCATATAAGGAGATTTTATTTTCAGTATCTCTGGGGTCATACCCATATATTTCAGGATGTAATCTCACACGTTGAGCTAATGGTTCTATTGCAAGTGCAAACAATAGCGGGGATAAAGGACAACCCTGTCTGCAGCCTCGGAATAAATTAAATTTAGTTGATAGCATTTGGTTTGTTAGTATTCTAACTGTTGGATTAGTGTATAATAATTTAACCCAAGTAATAAACTTCTCTCCCAATTTAAAAGTTTCCATAACCGAAAACAAGTAAGACCATTCCACCTGGTCAAAGGCTTTCTCCGCGTCTAACGATATAATTACTAGGTCTTTATTAATACCTCTTTTCGAATATATATTGAATAATCATCTCAGGTTATATGAGGAATATCGTTTTGGTATAAATCCTGTTTGATCCGGGTGAATTAATTTATTAATAACTGTGCTTAATCTTTGTGCTAATATTTTGGTTAGTATCTTTTGATCAGTATTTAAAAGAGCTATAGCTCTATATGATCCTGGGTCATCCACATGTTTGTCTATTTTAGGTATAAGTGTTATAAGAGATTCATTTAACGTTTCTGGTAGTTTCTGGTGGGTATAGATGTATTCATAGAGTATCTTCAAACGTGGTGCAATCAGATCATAAAATGTTTTATAAAATTCCGAATCAATACCATCTGGTCCTGGTGTTTTACCATGTTTTAATGATTTGATAGATTCTTCGATTTCTTTTACTGATATTTCAGCATTTAGTGATTCTCTATTTTGTGAATCCAACCCATTTAGATTACATTTTTTTTAAATGCTTCTATTCCTATCCTGTTTTCTGTCGTTTTAGCTGAATATAATTTTTTATAATATTGCAAAAATCTCTCATTAATATCTTTGGGTTGTACTGATGGTTCGCCATTGTATGATTTAATCCTATGGATTATCTTTTCTCCCTCCATTTTCTGTAATTGACGAGCCAATAATTTTTGAGGTTTATCTCCAAATTCAAATTGTAATTGTTTAGTGTATTGATAGAGTTTTACAACTTGATCTGAGTATATTTTATGTAATTTATATTTCAGTGCAGCGATTTTGTTATGTTTTCTTATTAGCAGCATTCTCTGTGTCTAATTGTTTAATCTCCTTTTCCAATTCCTGTTGTTCCCTCCGATTCTCTTTATTATAAAATGCTTGAGAAGAAATCATAATTCCACGGGCATATGCTTTAAAAGTTTCCCATAATAGGGAAGAAGATATTTCCGGTTTATCATTTATTTCAAAGAAAATCTTGATCTGTTCTATAATATATTCCTGAGTTACTTTGTCTTTTAAAATTTGTGGGTTAAATCTCCATTGTCCCTGTTTTTCCGTTTTACCATTTATTTTAATCATAAATGTTAAAGGTGCGTGATCTGAGATTGTAATATAATGCTATTTTGAATTGTAAGTAAGTGATATGAGTTTAGAGTCTACCAAAAAATAAACTATTCTTGAATAGGTTTTATGTACAGGTGAGTAAAATGAATATTCTCGTCGAGTTGGATTTTCTACTCTCCAAACATCTTTAATATCACTAGTATCCATGTATGCATTTAATAAGTCACTGGAATGGGATTTGGTTTTCCTTTGTCTTGTGGATCTATCTAAATAAGAGTCTAGTGTACAATTTAAATCTCCTCCAATTATTAAGTTATGTTGTGCTATTTCCGGGATATTATTAAACATTTTCTTAAAGAACAGTGGACTATCAAAGTTTGATCCATAAACATTAACAAAAATCATTTTTTGTGCATTTAATTCTCCTCCTACAATAATGTATCTACCATCACTGTCAGTTATAGTTGCTGTATGTTTAAATAAAGTGCCTTTACGAAATAATATTGCTACGCCTCTGGATTTGTGTGTAAAAGAAGAATGATACGTTTTATCTATCCATTTAGCTTTCAGCCTATGCTCGGCATCTTTTTTTAAGTGTGTTTCTTGAATAAAAATTACATCAGCTTTAATTGCTTTTAAATGTGCTAGTACTTGACTCTCTTAATTGGTTCATTAATACCTTTAACATTCCAGCTACAAAACGTTATTCCTTCATTCCCCGTATTCATTTTTTAATCTTGCATCGTTTGTCTATGGAGGTCTGTAATAGAGCCAATGGTTCAGTTCGACAGACCCGACCTTACACCCGAACTCCGAATAGACGAATTTTAAGACCCATGAATGTCTCTCACGTGTATATCTCCTCAATTTGTAACTCCATTCAAACTGAAAATAATAACGATAGGTTATAATAGAAGAAAAAAAGAGGATAGATTAAGAAATTAATAATGTGCACAAAGAAGGAAAAAACTAGATCTAGTATTAGTGTAGTTAGTGCTAGCCATACTAGCATGGCTAACCGTCTACCGACTTCCGTAACATAGAAACATAGAAATTAGGTGCAGGAGTAGGCCATTCAGCCCTTCGAGCCTGCACCGCCATTCAATATGATCATGGCTGATCATCCAACTCAGTATCCCGTACCTGCCTTCTCTCCATACCCTCTGATCCCCTTAGCCACAAGGGCCACATCCAACTCACTCTTAAATATAGCCGTAGTTGATGTTACCAACTTAACCAGCACCCTGGTTTCTTGAAATTTTTATTCCATAGCAGTATTTTACCGGGGATATTGGATTTTAAAATATTTGGGTTCCAATAATCAGGAATGTGAGGATACATATATTTAAAACTTATTTAAGAATATAATAAAAAAACGTTAAAAAAAGAAAAATAAGAATAAAAATTAATAAAAAGAAAAAAAGGGTTTCCAAGGAGGGCAAATGAAATCAAACTCTATTTTTGACTCTAAACATTCAATTATAGGTAAGTATTAGTCATTAGTGATAATTATTAGCTCTGATTAGTAAAAATACCACGCTATAGTTTTAGTATTTATTAGTTATTTGTATTAGTAGTGCAGTTATACTAATTATTAGTATCCATGGGAGAGTTTCTGATCCACATCTTTCTCCAGCTTCCTTAGACACGACTTTAGTTCCATCCAGTCCTGCAAAGTCAGTTTATTCAGTGATGAAGTTCAGTTTTAAAAGTATTATTCAAGCTTCCTCTCGAGCCTTAATCTTCTGGGCAAAGTCCAGTGCCTCCCCAGGGTTGGTGAAAAAGTGTTAATTCTGATTGTAGGTGACTCTTAGGGTAGCTGGATACCTCAGACCATATTTCAAGTTCTTCACTTCCCTCAAGATTCTTTTGGTCTCATTAAAGGTTTTTCTTTTCCTGGAGACCTCTGCTGGGTAGTCTCGATAGATACTGATCCCGTTTCCTTCAAATGTAAGATTTCTGTTTCTTGTAACTTTTTGCATTATCTCCTCCAGGACATAGTCGTATTGAATTTTTATTATCACCTTGTCTTGTCTGGCATCTCATCACTCTGTGTGCTCGAGCAAGTAAAGGCTTTTGATCCAGAGATAAAACTTTTGCAGTAAATTTCCAGTAAATTCTCGGGGATCTTGATCCGCCTCTTTCCCTTCTGGAATACCCGCAATTCTTAGGTTCTGTCTTCTCTGGCGACCTTCCAATTCAGTACATTTCTCAGTTATTTTGCCCAGTAGTTCAGTTAGGCGTTGGTTTTGTGATAAGTTTTGCCTGAGCACTTTAGTCTGAGCACTTGTTTCGGCCAGTTCTTCAAGGCCCTTTATGGCTGCCGTTGTTGATTCAGTGCTTCCACCACAGGATTCAGCCTTTCTTCAAGATCAGTTGTCACTTTTCTGATTTTAACATTTGTCTCGTTTGTCATACTTGCAACTTGTTCAGTCAGTATTTCTGCAATTTCTTTCTTCAGTTTATCCGATGTATTCATAGGCATGATATTAATTTCAAGCTTTAAGTTCATCATTTCCTCCTTGATTTTTTTTATTTCTTCCCCAAAATTCATCTTCAATTCTTCGTTCGTTTTTGCAAGTTCACTCTTTAGTTCCTCCTTTAAGCCAACAATTTCACTTGCAATAAAAGTTTTAAGATCTTTAAGTTTTAAGGCCCGAATTTTTCATCTTTTTTTCAACACATCTTCTTGGGATAGCGTCCTACCTGAGCCCGAGGCTTCAATCGGGCCTTTTTCTTGTTCACCCGGTTTCTACCTAGTAACACGACTTTTTGGTTTATCCGTGGGGGGGCTGCACTGTGTATACATATTAAGTCGCGCGCCTGATGACGTCACTCACGGCAATCGGTACAGAAGCAGCAGGCAGGTCGCTTTCTCCCCGATTTTTCAACGTTTTTTCCAAGGAGCTGGCTGGCTTTGCTCTCTAGCCCTACGTAGCACCACGAGAAGTCTGCAGAAGCTAGTTTATATCAAAGGGAGACCCAAAGTGCTGGTGTAAATCAGCGGGTCAGGCAGCATCTCTGGAGAAAAAGAATGGGTGCATTTTGGGTCGTGACCCTTCTTCAGTTTGAAGAGTTCCGACCTGAAATGTTACCCATCCATTTTCTCCAAAGATGCTGCCTGACCCGCTGAGTTACTCCAGCACTTTGTATCTTTCATTGGCACGGACTTGATGGGCTGAATGTTCGAATGTCTCCATGATGGTGTGATTGTTGATGGTCCAGTGCCTGGGTTAGTGAGCTTGACTGCGCACTCTCGAGTGCAGTGTGAAATCTGACCGTGGCCTTTTCCCTCCACAGAGTGAACTCCTGTACCAGTTTACCCACTAGTGGGAGCCGTTCAGCAACAAGCTCAACACGTGACGTAGGGTTCTGGAGCCCAGAGGGCCTTGCTCACTTCCCCCTCCATTCTCATCCCTGATTCAACCTTGGCCTTCCTGAGTCACGGTGAGGCCTAAATAACAAAGGATTCAGTTCCCTCATCCCGGAAGAGGTGCTTTACATGACCACGAGACATGATCCCTGCCTATAAGAGGTGCTTTACATGACCACGAGACATACAAAATATTTTACCAGCGATGAACCACATTCTTTTTTAATCATGCCGGCTCATCTGGCAGAACTGCCAAATCACATCGCTAGGTTCGATCCTGACCTCGGATGCTGTGTGGGATTTGCACATTCTCCCTGTGACCATGTGGGTTTCCACTGGGTGCTCCGGCTTCCTCCCAAAGACGGAGGGTTTGTAGGTTAAATGGCCATCTGTAAAATTGCCTGTAATGTTTAGGGAGTAGGTGAGAAAGTAGAATATAGAACGAGTGTGAATGAGTGATTGACAGGGCATGGACTTGGTGGGCCGAAGGTCCTGTTTACATGCTGAAATTCTCAACTAAACTACTGCAATAACGGAGATGTTGTAGTGAACCCGTGTGGGACAAGCTCTTTCAAACAGCAGTGTGAAACGGAGGAGATAATCGGTGGCAACAAGGTGCCGCATAGGCAGGAAGGAGTCTTTGGCTGCCAATCACTCATCCATGGAGACACATGCAAACTGCAGACGCTGGAATCTTGAGGGGAAAAAACAAAGTGCTGGAGGAACTCAGTGGGTCAGATAACATCTGCGGTGAGAAATGGGCAGACGATATTCGAGATCTGAAGGAGGATCCCAATCCGAAATGGTGTCTATCCATTTCCTTCACTGATGCTGCCTGACCTGCTGATTTACTCCAGCACTTTGTATTTGGCTTAATCATAGAATCAATGAGCGTCATCGAGACATACAGCACAAAAACAGGCTCTTTGGCCCAACTTCCCCCATGGTGATCAAGATGCCTCATCTACACTATTCCCACCTGCCTGTGTTTGGTCAATATCTCTCCAAACCTTTCCTACCCATTCCGTTAACTGTCCCAATATCCCCAGGCTCCATGAGAGGGAGGGGAGGGAGAGGGGGAGAGGGGGAGGGGGAGAGGGGGAGAGGGGGAGAGGGGGAGAGGGGGAGAGGGGGAGAGGGGGAGAGGGGGAGAGGGGGAGAGGGGGAGGGGGGAGAGGGGGGGGGGGAGCAGGGGGTGGGGTAGAGGGGGAGAGGGGGAGAGGGGGAGAGGGGGGAGAGGGAGAGGGGGAGAGGGGGAGGAGGGGGAGAGAGGAGGGGGGAGAGGGGGGAGGGGGGAGAGGGGGAGAGGGGGGAGGGGGAGAGGGGGAAGGGGGAGAGGGGGAGAGGGGGGAGTGGGGAGAGGGAGAGGGGAGGGGGAGGGGGGAGAGACCTGCTAGTATAGCATGAGCGAAGGAGAGGACAAAAGGAACACAGAGAAAGAGAGAGACAGACAATGAAGAAACAAAGATCAGTCAGTAAAATAAATGAAAGGCTGAAAGGAGGTATAACATCCAGCAGTTGAGGGAGGGAGTGATCAGACATTCAGCAGAAATCCCTGTGGTGATCCTCAATGGAAAAAATTCATCAGCAGGAAGCTGAGGTATTACTAATTAGGAAGAGCCCTGCCCCTCGGGGTGAATCACACCCACTCTGGGTCCTTCCTGGCCTATTTCCCACACTGATGGAGCACAGCTGCCTACCATTGGATTGATGAGATTTCAATCTTTGTCTGTTCCCCTGTGGGGTGGGGGAGGCGACAGGGGTCCAGGGCTAATGTTGTGGACCGGGGGGGGGGGATGTAGATCGGGAGAGCTTTCCCTGATGGAATATCTGACCATTTCGAGCGGGAGAGGTGGAGAAACGGTTATGAGTGTTTGGGCTTTACACTGGCCCTAACTGTGTTCCTCCAAGATACCCGAGTACCTGTACAGGTACACAACAATAATACTCAGCCTTACTATAGCTTTCAAGTTTTCCAAATCCCTAAAACTGCCAGAATCTCCCAGCACTAAAGATTAATTTCCAGGACACCTGCTAAGTGTAAGTAACCCAGAAAAGCAAAATCAGTATCTTGTTTTCATTTTCTTTAGATCACCCGTTATCGAGAGTGGAGAAATTGAGCAAAAACGGTGGCTTTGTACTGAAGAATCACCCACCTGGGTGATGAAGAGTTTTGTTTCTCTACAGTTAGTGCGGGTAGGCTGGGTTGCAGTGGAATGGGCTATGCCGATAGTTGGCCACCTGGTGAGGGAGCACTCACTCCCTCACTTCACAATGGGGTTACAATGGCGGCATGTTAATTCAACTTCCCTTCCCACTCCCACACCGACCTATCTATCTATCCTCGACCTTCTCCACTGCTGTGGTGAGGCCAAACGCAAACTAGAGGAACAGCATATTCAACTTGGGTAGCCTGAAGCCCAATGTTATGACTTGTGGAACATCGAATTTTCCAATGTCAGATAACCCACACCCACAGTTCCTTTCCCACTCCTACCGGTTCACCTTTTCCATTCCCACCAGCCCAATCCCTCTCATGTTTCGTAGATGTGTTACCCTCCCCCCATTTGGTTTAATCTCCCCATCATCCCTCCCTTATCTGGTTCCATTCATCATCTTCCATCCTCAACCTTCCCTCCTCTGCAACTTGGCTCCATCTGCTCGCCTTTTGTCACCTCATATTCTATGAGGTGCAGGCCCCTTGTCCCACCCCAACCCCTCCCCTCTTTATTGTGACTATCTCTCCTCTACACTCAGTGCTGCTGCAGGGTCTCAGTCCCTCACTCTCCCCTCTGTATTCTGGCTCTCTCCGCTCTGCACTCTCAATCCCCATGCAGCAAGGTCTTAACCAGAAGGTCGGCTGCAGGAGGCGACCCAGGATACAGAGATGGCTGGGTGTGGAGAGAAGGACCTTGTTTCGTGGGGACTGCTCCGGTACATCAAGCCAGCGGCCTAAACGGACTTTGAATGACGGCGCCAAAAATGGTGGTCAGCATAGAAACATAGAAAATAGGTGCAGGAGTAGGCCATTCAGTCCTTCGAGCCTGCACCGGCATTCAATATGATCATGGCTGATCATCCAACTCAGTATCCTGTACCTGCCTTCTCTCCATACCCCCTGATCCCTTTAACCACAAGGGCCACATCTAACCCCCTCTTAAATATAGCCAATGAACTGGCCTCAACTACCTACTGTGGCAGAGAATTCCAGATTCACCACTCTCTGTGTGAACATTTTTTTTCTCATCTCGGTCCTAAAAGACATCCCTCTTATCCTTAAACTGTGACCCCTTGTTCTGGACTTCCCCAACATCGGGAACAATCTTCCTGCATCTAGCCTGTCCAACCCCTTAAGAATTTTGTACGTTTCTATAAGATCCCCCCTCAATCTTCTAAATTCTAGCGAGTACAAGCCGAGTCTATCCAGTCTTTCTTCAGTCTGCCATCCCAGGAATCAGTCTGGTGAACCTTCTCTGTACTCCCTCTATGGCAAGAATGTCTTTCCTCAGATTAGGAGACCAAAACTGTACGCAATACTCCAGGTGTGGTCTCACCAAGACCCTGTGTAAGATATGCAAAAATAATTTCACTGTGCAGTTGCATATGTGACAAATAAAGCACTATTGAACGACAGAACCCTCCACAAGTGCTGCCTGACCCTTTCACGTCCCCGGCAGTTTGGTTTTGGCTCCAGATTGCAACTTCCGCAGTCTCCTGTGTTTACAGCGGACCAATGCCTGCTGCTGACAGGGAGGAAGCTGCGGCTGCTGGAACAGACAGGGCAGTTGAATGACTCTTTCTGTACAACATGTGTGAGGGTGAGCTGGGATTGGGTGGATTCAACACAAAGAGGAAGACCAGAAGTGGGAGGGTGCCCTATTCCGGTAGAAAACTGCCTGACCACTTCCATTCAGATGAGTGAGAGGAAATTGTGTGGCTGCAGAAAGAGGCGTTGGCTTCCGAAAAGGATCTCACGTTTGCCGATGGTGTATGAGTGGGGTAGTGCGAGTGCGGTGGGTGAGAGTGGGAATCATGATGGGGCCAGCCAACACAACTGCATGTTTGAGAGAGAGAGAGAGAGAGAGAGAGAAGAGAGAGAGAGAGAGAGCCATGGGCTAAGGTTTTCCTGATTCATGGCTCATGTACCCAGCAACATGCCTGTTTTCTAACTCTGACCTTTTCCCACCACGACAGTCAGCCATGATGCAGCTCATTGTTAAGCCTGGTCTAATTTAACTCCTGAGAATAATCTATGGATTTATGAGTTTCTATACAGATGCTGCTCCCTGTGGGGCAATTTAATTTAGTTTAGTTTATTAGTTTAGAGATACCGACTGCATCCGTGTTGACCAGCGATCCCCGTACACTAACACTATCCTACACACTCTAGGGACAATTTACAATGTTACCAAGCCAATTAGTCTGCAAACCTGTACATCTTTGGAGCGTGGTAGGAAACCAGAGGTCCCAGAAAAAACCCACACAGCTCACGGGGAGAATGTACAAACTCCATACAGACAGCACCTGTGGTCAGGATCGAACACGGGTCTCTGGCACTGCAAAGCAGCAACTCTATCACTGTGACACTGTGCCGCTCAATTCTTGTTCCTCTGCCCAGAGTGAAGCACACAGCGGTAAATAAAAATCATCGAATCGGGGTGGGGATGAGATAGCATTTGTGTGCAACAAACCATGCCAAGACTAATCATATTGGAATATAAATATTATAAGAATAGAACAGGGATTTAGAAACAGATGCAGATACAGACTTGTGGTGTAATTACTTTAATAATATCTTCTGCTCAGTTATCACTACTTGCATTCCTCAGTGATAAACAATGCTGATAGAAGGAAAATTGAACAGCATTTCCAATTTGAACACAATCGACAGCATCTTACATTTGACTTGAATCTTAGCATCAACACACACATTTACCCCCCCCCCCCCCCCCCCCCCCACCCCCCCCCCCCCCCCCCCCGCCAATATATGGCACTCCAGAAATTCATCTCTCTGCTCCTCACACAGACAGCGCACCAAATCATCTCACACACACCCAAAACCACCTCCCCATGAAGCCACCTCCCCCTCACTCACACCCCATGAAACCACCTCACACAGAGCACACCAGTAAATCACCTCTCCCTCACGCACACATACTCTCCCCAACAACTCCTTTCACACACACGCCGGTTTTTTTTAAAACTCGTGTTCATCCAAGTTCAAGCATGCTCCCTTTTTTTTCTTTTCAGGTCAAATTAGTTTACTTCTCCCACTGCCATCTCTTTCATTCTTGTTTTTTGCTCACCTAATTCACTTCTCTCTTCATCCTCTTGACTTTCACACTTGTCTTTTGCTTTCTCCGTTTGGATAATTCTCTCCATATCTATAAAACCTCTCTGCTGCCTTGTGCCCGTCTCGGTTGATTCTCGTGGTTTTCACCTCCCTTCACTCTCTTTATCTACTGGCTTTCCAAGTCTTTGCTCTCTCTCATTCACCACACATTTCCATCACAGCTGTCTTCCACATCTCCTCCGGTCTACCACTCTCACCTCCATTGACTATTTATCACATCAATCTTTACCTCACTCTGTGCCATACTTCCTACTTGTTGCTTCTTGTTCTATCTTTGCTTCCCTCCCACCATTTTTCCATGACGCAACCATTCTCTCGTCTTTTGGTCTTCCTTATTCCCACCATTTTCTCTCACTTGCGATCCCTGTTCCTACAATTGTACACTTTTTCCTCTCACTTGTTGCCACATACCTCTTCAACTTCCCCAGGTTTTCTCTCTATCCTGAGCACTCACTAACAAACTCTGTGCTGCAGACTGTAGGTTAAGTCCTTTAGAATTGCCTGCCTTAAGCCTGTCCTTCTCTGAATGCGAGCCAGTCTTGGCTCTTGTGTTTATAAAGCTGCCAAAAATATGAACTGGAGCCCACCTATTTCCTTTCTCACTTCACTGAGCAGTTTGTGGTATTGCCCTTCATGCTCTCTGGAAACACAGCTTACAGTTAAGGTAGTATGTTCCACTGACGTGCAGAATAAAGGACACAGGATACTTTAGAAGCTTTTTCCATTGTGCTTTAGACCTGCCTGCCTCTAGCCCCATACTCATAGCAGAATGCAATGTACGGTTATCATATATAAAGTTGGACACTCTTATCCCGATGTAGCCTTGGTAAACTGTCAGGATTGGGTGGAGCACATGCAGTATGCCCAGTCTGATAATACAAGGTGTTCGGAAAGATAGGGAAGGCAGGTTACCAGAACTGAATAAGGACATTACTGCAGTGTCATAAGGAGAGGATGTTCTTGAGAGGTCAGGGACAGAATTCACTCAGTTTAATTTAGGAAACAAGGAGGGGGCATTGTCTATTCCTCTAAATAGTGAGAGTGACAGAGGAACAAGTCTCCCAGAAAAGTACAGAAGTGTGTGACAGCTACAGGGAAGTGATACAGGGGGATTTCAGTTGAGCTAACATAGATTAGAATAGTCCATCTTAGAAACATAGAAAATAGGTACAGGAGGAGGCCATTCGGCCCTTCGAGCCAGCCCCGCCATTCATTGTGATCATGGCTGATCGTCCCCAACCAATAACCCGTCCTTGCCTTCTCCCCATATCCCTTGATTCCACTAGCCCCTAGAGCTCTATCTAACGCTCTCTTAAATCCATCCAGGGACTTGGCCTCCACTGCCCTCTGTGGCAGGGAATTCCGCAAATTCACAACTCTCTGGGTGAAATTTATTTTTCTCAACTCAGTCTTAAATGGCTTTCCCTTTATTCTAAAAGAATGCTATCTTCTTTGGCATTCGCACGGACCAAGGGCGATTGTTTCCATTCGAGTTCTGTTGGTTCGGAAAAGGCTGTAGAAACCATTGTGGGAATGCAGCAACAGGTATGACAGGGCCTGTTTGATTGGGGAGGCGAGTGAGCAAGGGAGGAAAAGCACCGAGTTTCAATGTCAGTTTCAATTTCTCTAACTTCAAGTAACCCCTTGCATCCCCTCTCTCCCCACTCCTCCCCCACCCATACTGTCGTACTAGTTTCATGGTCATCCTGCTGAGTTTCACTGTTGGTATCAATAGACAATAGACCATAGGTGCAGGAGTAGGCCATTCCGCCCTTCGAGCCAGCACCGCCATTCACTGTGATCATCCACAATCAATACCCCGTTCCTGCCTTCTCCCCATATCCCCTGACTCCGCTACCTTTAAGAGCTCTAACTCTACCTTGAAAGCATCCAGAGAATGGGCCTCCATTGCCTTCTGAGACAGAGAATTCAACAGATTCACAATCCTCTGTGTGAAAAAGTTTGTCGTCAGCTCCATTCTAAATGGCTTACCCCTTATTCTTAATGTTTGACCCCTGGACTCCCCCAACATCGGGAACATGTTTCCTGCCTATAGCGTGTCCAAACCCCTTAATAACCTTAAATGTTTCAATAAGATCCCCTCTCATCCATGTAACTTCCAGAGTATACAAGCCCAGCCGCTCCATTCTCTCAACATATGACAGTCCCGCCACCCCTGGAATTAACCTTGTGAACCAACGCTGCACTCCCTCAATAGCAAGAATGTCCTTCCTCAAATTTGGAGACCAAAACTGCACACAATAACTCCAGGTGTGGTCTCACTAGGGCCCTGTACAACTGCTGTGATCACTCGTTATCACCTTCTCCACAGCCAAAAATGGACCATTTCCTTGATCATCGTTGCTGATTTGTCCTTTTGCATAAATACCTTGCATTTATTTGTTGCTCCATATCTTTTCACATCTCTCATTTCCCCCTCAATAGACAATAGGTGCAGGAGTAGGCCATGTGATCATGGCTGATCATCCCCAATCAGTACCCCGTTCCTGCCTTCCCCCCACCCCCCGGTTCCTGCCTTCTCCCCATATCCCCCGACTCTGCTACCCTCTTCGAACTCTGAAGAAAGGTCTTGATCCAAAACACTTATTCCTTTCCCCTAGAAATGCTGCCGGACCTGCTGAGTTACTCCAGCTTTTTGTGTCTATCTTCAGTTTCACTTAGATTTACTTTAATTTTAGTTTAGAGATACAGCGTGGAAACAAGCCCTTCGGCCTACCGAGTCTGCGCCGACCAGCGATCACCCCGTACACTAGCTCTATCGACTCTAGGGGTCATTTTACAGGGGTCAACTAGCCTACACGTCTTTGAAATGTGGGAGGAAGCCTGAACACCCAGAGGAGAAACCTTTAGACCCAGAGGGGAGAATGTACTAACTCTGTACAAACAGCACCAGAGGTCGGGATTGAACCTGGGTTTCTAGCGCAATAAGGCAGCAACTCTATCACTGCGCAACT
This sequence comes from Okamejei kenojei, assembly GCA_035221665.1. NCBI lineage: Eukaryota > Metazoa > Chordata > Chondrichthyes > Rajiformes > Rajidae > Okamejei > Okamejei kenojei. The sequence continues at coordinate 28,482,325 of CM069140.1, read as the reverse complement.
GAGCTGTCCATGTACCCAATGAAGAAACTCAAGGTTTCTTCCTAAATGCTAATACCATCCTAAATGCCCCTTCTCCGTTCTGAGCAGTCACGGCCAAGGATTCCCTTGAGGATATTACACAATATTCCAGATTGCACCTGAACTGGACAGGAACCAATATCTTAGCGGGAATATTTGCTAGTGCATCTGGGGTGAGTTTAAACCACATCACAACTCAATGGGCACCCGGCAGTATTAGAGGAAAATAATTCTTTTTTTTTGGATTTGTATGCATGTCTCTTTTGATATCGTTATTTGAAATTGTGTTATTCACTATTAAGATATATACTATAATCTTTTTACTTTTTTTTCTCTTCTCTCTCTCTCTCTCTCTCTCTCTATATAATCAAAATTATTATTTAATCACTATTCTTATTGATTAACCTATTCTTTTCTTTTTCTACTTTCTAAAAAATAGAAAGTTATAAGAATTATTTGTAACATCCGTATACTTATTGAAATAAGTTGCTTGTGTATTTGAAAAGTTGTTATACCGTTGTTATGATGGATTACTTCTAATAAAAATATTTTTTTTTTTAAATACATTTGGTGGGGCATGGGAACCAAGGAAATAATGAAGCAGATCGCAAGATGGAAGTTGATGCAAAGGCCAATGACAGCAAGTTCAGTAGACAAGTGCGAGGTATTGCATTTTGGGAAATCAAACCAAGATATGCCATGAGACAAATCTACAACACTTGCCCTCATCAGTCCACTTGGCCACCTCAAAAAAAATCTCCATCGAATCTTTGAGACTAGCTAAGTGTGAGTGCGAGCACACCACTGATGGTAACTCCAGGCAGCAGCACCAAGCACCATCTGCCAGCAAAATCAAAACATATCTGATTTCTCAAATGAAGTAAAAGATCTCAAGAGACTATGTCCCAGAGGGGCAGGGAAGTGTTCCCAGCTGTCTCAGTTAATATCTGTCCCTCACAATAACTAGTCTTTATCACCTACTGTTTGTAGTTGCTTACTTTGGGTGCTGTCTCTCCAATATTTAGTTTAGTGATACAGTGTGGAAACAGGTCCTTTGACCCACTGAGACTGTGCTGTACACTAGCCAACCCATACACTAGTTCTATCCGACTAGTGACGACAATTTATAGAAGCTAATTAACCTACAAAGCTGCATGTCTTTGTAATGTGGGAGGAAACCGGAGCGCCCGGAGAAAACCCATGTACAAACTCTGTAGAGACAGCGCCCGCAGTCAGGATCGAACCTGGGTTTCTGGCGCTGTTATGCAGCATTCTACCATTGTGCCACCCTACTATAGTATTGACTGCACTTCAATAAGTAGTCCATTGGTTGTAAATAGTTTGGGAAAGCCTAAGAGCATGGAAATACCAAATAAGCATTTTTTCTTCTCTCTGTGGTTGGAGTGATAACAGCTCGGAGTGTTGACGTACTGCTGATTATTATTGCATGGCAGCTCTGCGTCCATACATCGTTGGCACAGCTTCTGTTTGTAAAGACAATCGAGAAAGACAATCATGGTCTGTGCCCTTGGCACACACTCTTTCATTCAATCCAACTGAGGCTGTAATCTTCTGCAAATTGAGTTATATCTGAGGCATTACTTGTATCTAAACATTCAGCTGGTTCCATTGAGATTAGGAGCCACCATCTGGACTAGTTATCTATCTCAATGAGGGAAGTTCCCTCTGTCTGCAACTGTTGGTGTGAGAGGTTCTGAGCCAGCCAGGCTGGCATTGTTCATTGCTCCCTCTGTCCGTCCGAACAACACTGGCACAGATCTTCACTTAGAACCAACTGGTGCAAAGGCAAACATTCGAATTACAACAATTTTCACTAAAGCAGGAGAAGGAAAAGAATGCATGTGTCCTGACCTCTCTGTAGCTCTGCTATGGGCTATAACTGTGAATGCTTATTTCATATTTCAGGTCATATCCTGTGCTACCATTAGGTTCTAAACAGGTCGAAATAAGAAATTCTCCAATTAGATACCACCTGATAATTCCCCTACCCATTCCCATTCCGGCCTTTCTGTTCTGGCCCCCCTCCACAGTCAGAGGCCACAAGCAAATCAGACGTATTCTACATTTTCTTTGAACTTCGTCCCCTTTGATGTCTCGTTTCACACCTTATCCTTCAATATCCCAGACTATCAACTAAAGGAAGGGTCTCGACCTGAAACATCACTCACTCCTTCTATCCAGAGATGCTGCCTGTCCCACTGAGTTACACCAGCATTTTGTCTATCTTCAGTATAAACATTGATTTCTCTAATTTCAGGTAACTCCTGCAATTCTTCCCCTTCCCCCTCCCCTTCTCACTGCCTCTCCCCCACCCTAGTCATACTACTAGTTCCACTGTTCACATCCTTGTATCCCTGTCATTGGCACATCTTTCCCAGTCAACATTGGGCCATTATGGACCCCCCCCCCCCCCCCCACATTGCCAGCGCTGTTCTGGCCTTCTTTATCTTTCAGTCTGAGGATGAGTTCCAACCCGAAACATCATCTATTTTCTCCTGAGATGTTACTTGACCAGCTGAGTTACTCCAGCATTTTGTGTCCACCACCTGATTTCTGTTGGTTCGATAGGCAATGACCTAGGCTACTGTACAAAGAATGGTAATCCAGAAAGGCAACAGAGATTATAAACCCAACTGGGGGAGTGACGGGATGAGACGGTTATCAGGTAAGGAAATCCAGAATTGATCTCCCTCAAGAAGCTGGGAACCTACCCAGCCCAGATGTTGCACTAGGCTTCAACTGGGAAGCAGTTAGGAGCAGAAGGAGAGTGATGTTCAGCATGGGATACCTCAGGAAGAAGGATGATTCTGTGGATATGGACTAGGAAAAAAAAAAAAGAATCAAGGAAGAGTCCTCAATATAGAGCGATTGAAGGAGGAGCAAAAATCTTGGAGAACAGAGTGATGAGAAAAAAGGAGGCGATCTAGGAGATGCTGTAGATTGGGAGAGAAGGAGAGTAGTTTGCCAGGCATCGTGAATCAAGAGGGAAGATCGCAGGGAGCGGGAAAGGTGGAAAGAAAGACAAATATTATGGGAGAAGAAAGATTGAAAAAAGGTGGGAGAGGGTCATGGGGAGGCCACAGAGCACAAATGAGAAGCTGCAGGAAGATAGCAAGGGCCTTAAGGATGTTGGGAGGGCACCAAATTGTGGAAGGGAGGTCCATTATGGGGAGCAGGCTGGAGAATGAGGTTAGGAGGGAGAGATAGATCAGCCATGATTCTTGTTTGGGTTCTTGTTTGGCTGGTGGCAAGTGGTCCCACTCCTGGTCCACATGAATTCCAGATAACAAACCCCATCTTTCTTTAACTACTAAGATTTCTGCAGGCCCTTCTAGAAGCCAGATCTCCCAGTGGAAATCCTGGAGCCTATTAGGACCCTACAATCTCCCATTGGAAACATACAAAACCCATAAAACGTCACATCAATGCAGTTGAAACGCAGAGAGCCCTACATCAGAATAATACATTATCCTCATTTGGAACTTATTAAAATTCCATTTGTAACCTGTAGTGCTTAATTAGATGCACCAATTACTATTATAAGCCTACAGCACCCACCCCAAACCCCATTTGAATCTACAACTTTATTTAAAGTCGAGTACCTCACAGCTGTGGAGAGCTATGAGATTTGATGAAATGAAATGAGGATAAATGTGAGGTTATCCACTTTGGTGGCAAAAACAGGAAAGTAGACTATTATTTGAATGGTGACCGATTAGAAAAGGGAAGATGCAACGAGACCTGGGTGTCATGGTACACCAGTCATTGAAAGTAGGCATGCAGGTGCAGCAGGCAGTGTAGAAAGCGAATGGTATGTTAGCATCCATAGCAAAAGGATTTGAGTATAGAAGCAGGGAGGTTCTACTGCAGTTGTACAGGGTCGTGGTGAGACCACATCTGGAGTATTGCGTATAGTTTTGGTCTCCAAATCTGAGGAAATACATTCTTGCCATAGAGGGAGTACAGAGAAGGTTCACCAGACTGATTCCTGGGATGTCAGGACTTTCATATGAAAAAAGACTGGATAGACTCGGCATGTACTCGCTAGAATTTAGAAGATTGAGGGGGGATCTTATAGAAACGTACAAAATTCTTAAGGGGTTGGACAGGCTAGATGCAGGAAGATTGTTCCCGATGTTGGGGAAGTCCAGGACAAGGGATCACAGTTTTAAGGATAAGGGGGAAATCTTTTAGGACCGAGATGAGAAAAACATTTTTCACACAGAGTGGTGAATCTCTGGAATTCTCGGCCACAGAAGGTAGTTGAGGCCAGTTCATTGGCTATATTTAAGAGGGAGTTAGATGTGGCCCTTGTGGCTGAAGGGATCAGGGGGTATGGAGAGAAGGCAGGTACAGGATACTGAGTTGGATGATCAGCCATGATCATATTGAATGGCGGTGCAGGCTCGAAGGGCCGAATGGCCTACTCCTGCACCTACTTTCTATGTTTCTATGTCTCCATTCCCTATAGATTAATACTCAAAGATATCGGGACCAAATATTTTTTCCTCTCTGGTTCAAAGCCTTTCTGCTCCTCCGTGCTGACAAATCATCAGGCTGAGCATTTCCCACGCCTGTAAGAATATAAGCAGTATCTCCATAGCAACAGGCCCAACATTCCAGCTACTCCCAATTGTTGCTGGCCCGGTCTCCCCTAGCAACCAAGGAAATATTGTACCTGGAGATCAGAGTCTATATCTAGACGTGCAAAGCAATCTGCAGTTTGGTAGCTGTTGTTTTTTCCTATTCTCAACACTCAGTATTTCTAATGTTATTTCTCTTCACCTTTCCAAGAAGTTGTCTGGAGAGCTGTGTACACTGTAAGTGAGGCCAAGATTTACTACAAGCCTTTAAACGAATGCCCTGAATATACACTCAACCTGTCAAGATGAAAATCAGGAAAAGATATACAGCAGCAGGTGTTTTTTTTTTGTGGTGTGTGTGTCTCTCTCTCTCTCCCCCTCTCTCTGTGTCTGTCTGTCTGTCTGTGTGTTATGTGTGATTTTAAAATTACTTACAGAAGAACACAGTAAATACTGCTGAACACTGGGATTGTCTGTCACCCGTCCAGGACATGTGCTGCAGTCCTCAGGATACTGTAGCAAGTATAAAACAACTTTATTTATTATAAAATTACTTGAGGCAGGGCATGCGGATGTAAGTAACTTGACGGACGGTGAAGATTCATACATTTGGATTTGTAACTGCCTATCTGCTTTCCTATCTTATTTGAGAACATGTGTTTCAGTAGCCTGGATTTAGCAATCTAACTGAGCAAAGATATTTAATTTAAATTATATATTTAAAAGTATATAATGGGTGAATTCTACTTTTTTTAAATTATTCTCACAGAATCAAACCTTACATACAATGTGCAGATTTCACCATCGCTCTCTCTGCGCAATGTTGAACTCCATTCATAGCTTCCCAAGTAGTGAAGTCTATACTTCCATTCAATCAGTTCTAAGTAACATTCAGGCATCAGCTGATATGACACAACATTGCAGCCAAAGATATGCCAGGCAACGACCATCTTCTAAAAGAGAACATCAAATCCCCAACCATTGACATTCCATGCCAAATCCATTGCCAGATTCCCTACTATCAACATCCTAGAGGTCAGCATTGACCAGAAACTACAACTACTGTGGCTACAAGTACCTGGGTCTTCAGTGGAGAGTGACCCAACTCTTGACAACATAAAAGCCTTCCCATCTACTTCAAGATGGAAGTCAGGAGCGTAGTGGAAAACACTCTCTACGTGCCTGGATAAATCCAATACCAATAACTCAAGAAGCCAAACACCAGACAGGACAGAGCAACCCATCGGATTGGTATTTCATCCATCACCTAAAATTAATTCCCTCTACCATCGGCAGCCAGTGACTCCAGTATGTTCCATCTATAAAATACATCACAGTCACTCACCTTGGCTATTCTATCCACAGCTCCTAAACCCACAATGTTTACTATCAAGAGGGAAAAGATTAGCAGGCGCATGGGAACTTTACTATCATAAGGTCATAAGGGATAGGAGTAGAAATAGGTCATTCGGCCCATCATGTCGACTCCGCCATAGAATCATGGGTGATCTATCTCTCCCTCCTAACCTCATTCTCCAGCCTGCTCCCCATAATCTCTGACACCCGTACTAATCATGAATCTATTTTAATCTCTGCTTTAAAAATATCCACTAACTTGGCCTCCACAGCCCTTTGCGGCAAAGAATTCCACAGATTCACCACCCTCTGACTAAAGAAATTTCTCCTCATCTCCTTCATAAAAGAATGCCTTTTAATTTTTAAGGCTTCCCTCTAAGTTACATGTTATCATGACTTGGAAATATATCAATGGTCCTTCATCATTGCGGAGTCTAAATCCTGGAACTGCCTCCCCAACAGCACTGTAAAGCACCCTGTAGTGGTTCAAAAAGGCGACTCACCACCGCTTCTCAAGAACAATTAGGGATGGTCAATAAATGTCGATCTTTCTAATCCAATGACACCTACAACCTGAAAAGCAAATTAAAAGTGTTGCTCAGAACCAATATTGCATACACGGCAATGCCACACACACACACACACACACACACTATCATTTAATTTCTCAACCCCCAGCTTTCTATTGAGCCATCCAAAAAAGTTATTGGATGAAATAAAAACATAAACACAGACATAAACTAGGATTTTAAACTTGGTTCAGTACTATCTTTAAATTCGATGTGGAAAGAAATAGATTGGTTTATTAACTAACCATCAATTTCACACCATACCGCAAATGTAAAGTAAAAATCTGCAACCTTGTTCCTTTGTTAAAGATCTTAAAATCTTACCCTCTGGTTATGAATTTAATCACTAGGAATCTCCCTAGATTAAAGCTCCTCTCATGACAAAGTAAGGCTTAAGAAACATTAGAGAAAAAGATTTTTAATCCAAGCAAGGGAGGATTCACCTTATTAAACATGTCTTGATGTGTTCCTGAACACCCCATGACACTATTTATCACATATTGTTACCTGACACTCAAACTGCAGATTCCAATTTAAAGGGTTGCTGCCTCTAAACATAGATTTTTAGACAACACAATTACCAAAGCCAGTTAGCCTTCCATCTAATCTTATTCACTACCGAGAATAAATCCTTTTCTTCACCTATTCACTAGTTGAGGTCATCGATGGAAAAGTCATCATTTTTTGCCCGTCTCTATTACCCATGAGAAAGTGGAGTGAGCAGCCTTACTCCTGTCCACTGAAGTCCATTTGATCTTTGTACTCCAGAGAGTTGCAGGATATTAATCAAATGGTGGAGTGGTGGAAATCAAAAGGCAGCACAAGCTGAAATAAATTGTGACATATTTCCAAGTCAAGGTGGCGCGTAACTTGGAGACAAATTTGATTGTAGCATTCAATTGTGTTACTTTTTTGTTCTAGGAAGTAGAAGCCATGGGTTTCAAGATGTTATTAACACAGCCTGGTTAGTTATTGATGGTATTGCAGCGAGTGTACTGTGATGGAAGGAGATATTGTGAAACTATGCACATGGTTGATCATTCATTCTGAGGACTAAAAGCCAGTCTAAAGATTGTAAAGGGGTTAGAGTATTGGCCTTTATTGCAATGGACGGATGTCTTTGGTTTCAACTGTACAGATCATTGGTGAGATCACACTGGGAGTGCTGTGTAAATGTTTAAGGAGGGATATCCTTACATTAGAGGTGGTTCAGAGAAGATTCATTTGTTGATTCCTAAAGATTGGTTTATGAGGAAAGGTTTGAGCAGGCTAGGTGTGCTCACTGGAGTTCTGATGAACAAAAGGTGCTTTTATTGAAAAATATAAGCTTCTATGGGGGAGGAAGGGGTGGGGTCTTGACAGCCTGAGAATGCGATTCCTTATTTCAAATGGCAGTGAGGAGGAATTTCTTCTCAGAACGAGAGGCATCTTTGGAGTTCTCAAACCCAGGGAGCTGTGGAGGTGAGGACTTTGCCCATGTTCAAAGTTGTTAGATATTTGGCTTGTCGAGAAACCCGAGGTTCTGGGAAACAATCGGGAAAGTGGAGCTGAGGCCAAGATCCGATGAGCCAGGATCTTATTGAATCGTGGAGCATGCTCCAAGTACAAAAAGGCTACTTCTGCTCCTATTTAAGTTCTTATATAACTGGAAATTTTTATGTTGGCGTGTTTAAAAAACAGCAAATTGCGTGATGAGGTTCAGTCGCTCATTAACTGAGGCTGCGGTACAACAGGGTTCAGGTGCAGAAATAATCCTTTCAACCCTCCAGGCCCCGAGGCTAGGTGGATAAACAGCAGCCGCAGTGCAAAGCTGGAAAAGCTATAACTATAACACAGCCTCACAGTGATTATAACATAGCGACTGATTACGTTATAATAATCACACTGATTATAGCAACCCTACTTGTGGCTCCAGTGAAGGAAATCAAACAATGAAAAGCATAATCAAAAACTCCCCTCCAATCCTCCTCGCCAGGGCATGTGGCACATATTCAATGGATGCACCTGGCACCAGGTCATCAGTTGCCACCAACCCATTCCCCCATGATTACTCTTAGTCGGTCTGACTCTCACACTGACTACAACAATGTAGAAACAAAGAACTGCAAATGTGCGAGAATCTATTATGCAAAATCTTATAATAGATCATCGGAACCCTTGCTGTAGTCTGATCTAGACACAGAGTGCTGGAGTAACTCAGTGGGTCAGGCAGCATCTCTGGTAGTAGGGTGGATGGCTCTCTGGGGGAGTTCAAGAGAAGGAGGAGTGTTAGAGACAGGAGAAGGGGGGAGGGGGATGTCATTGAGGAGTCCGACGAAGGGTCCCAACCCGAAATTTCACCTATTCTTTTGCTCCAGTGGTGCTGCCTGACCCGCTGAGTTACTCCAGCAGTCTATGTCTATCCGACTACAACAAGCGATCTATTATAAGATTTTGCATAATAGATTCTCCCACAGGGGCCTGCATGGCTAGTGGAAGAGCAGGGGCCACAGCCCCCTATAATCATTAGCCACAATAAGGAAGCACGTTGCACAGATAGGATGTACATTTTTAACGTGTTCCTCAGAAAGTGGTTGAAGGTAAAACCCTGCATGCTGTTCTGGTCTCACTGATAATAACAGTGCTCACAGTGACTGTGGTTTTGGTCTGTGGAATGCTGTCTGCTGTGAGCTCACAGGCAGTGGGTGCGGGGATCTGCACAGTCAGTCGACATGCTGGGACATGCCTGCTTCTGATCTCAACCCTTGCACTGCCTGCAGCCCTGTCTTGCCTATTCTTGCCATTAAAAAATGTTCTCCACAATCCAAGTTACATTGAAAGATCCCAGCTGTCAAAGGCTTTATCTGAAGGGTTCAGGAATTGGAGGCTAGTCTACAAATTGCTGCTCTCGGGAAAAATAATTGTAGTAAAACATATCTTTTATCAATTCTGTATTATTATTTTTTTAATATTGATGATTAGAATACTAAAGGCTGATTGACTGTTCAGGTAAAGAAGAAGGTCTCAAACACGAGCCACCCACCAAATGCATTTTCAAGTAGTAGAAACAAAGAACTGCAGGTGTTGGTTTACGAAAAAGACACAAAATGCTGGAGTAACTCTGAGTCAGGCAGCATCTCTGGGTCTGAACAAGAACCCAAACACCAAACATCGCCTATCTCTGTTCTTTAGAGTTGCTACCTGATCTGCTGAGTTACTTGAGCATTTGGTGTCCATTTTCATCTTCAATACTACCCTAGTGTGACAAATGCCGAACACTGAAACCATGTTTAGCTTCTCAGAACCAGCAAGTTGTTTATTTTACCCACTGGCTGATCGGTTACCTAGAACAGATGGAGGGTAAATGGGAGGAAAGGTAGAGGTAATCTGATGGCAATCCAGCTCCCACCATCAAAAAATTCCTTTACCAGTTCTTTCTCAACACTCCTTCTCCCCCACCCACATTAACCAATTCTGCCACCCATTCAGACCGGAACATTTGCTTTCTCTGGCAGTATAGTTCAAGGTCCACTCGGAAATGGAAAACATGGACTCGACCCTAACAATCTCAGTCGAGTGAACATCATGAACACTAACTCAGTCGTTTGGAGGCAAGTGAGGGATGTGGATTGGAAAATCACTAGTCAGTGGGTAAAGCACTTGCCACTAGACAAGCGGCGCAGCTGGTATTGCCACTGCCACTGCCTCGCAGGACCCGGTACCTGTGGAACCCTAATCAGTCTTCCAATCACAAACACATTTATCAATCATTAGTTTTTCTTTTCTGTTACTCCAACTTGGGACCCAATTTGCCTCTTGGCAAATACATTTTGCCAGTTATCATCTATGTGCCTCCAATTCACGTAATTTTGCAACTAGTGGCAGCAACAGTGCTTGAGTAAATGATATCCAATCTTTATCAATTACTTGGATGGGGGTGTGATGGTATTGAATCCAAACTTGCTACATTACAAAGATGGGTGGGATAGCAAACTGTAAGGAGGAAGCACATAGTTTTACATAGGGAGATAAAATGAGTGGGCAAAAAAAAAAAATTGCCATTGAAGTATAATGAAGAAAACGTTTGATTATCCGTGTGTGTGTGCGCGCATGTGACGCCGCAGGCCACCCCCCCCCCCCACCCCCCCCCCCCCCCCACAGAATGGTCCTATCGAAAGGATCTGGGTGTTCTCATACATGAAACACAGAAAGTTACATGCGGGAACAAGTAGTTAGAAAGGCAATTGAAATGTAGAGCTTTACTGCAAAGAGAATGGAGTATAAATATACAGAAATATTTTTGGGGTTGAGCTAGGCATTGGTAACCCTACACCCGAGGACTGCATCAAGCCTCTTACTATAAGGAGAAATGTACTTGCATTAGAGGACGCAAATTGCTGGAGTAACTAAGCAGGTCAAGCTGCATCTCTGGAGAACTTGGAAAGGTGATGTTTTTAGAGACAGATACTCTTGTGTTGGAAGGTAGACACAAAATGCTGCAGTAACTCAGCGGAACAGGAGCATCTCTGGAGAAAAGGAATGGGTGACGTTTTGGGTCGAGACCCTTCTTCAGACTGATCCCTCCAACTTGTATTAGAAATAGTTCAGAGAATGCTTAAATAGTGCAGAGAATCCCTGGAATTAAGTTGTTTTATGAGAAATGGTTAAATGGTGTGGTGGGAGCGGCTCCAGCTTGAGCACGCGTATTCAACTGTGGAGAAGCACAGGGCTAGGGCAGTTGCGCGGATGGTTGGTGGATCAGCGCCCCACTTTGAGTTTACCAGTTTGCGCAGGATGTTGTTGCGAGTGTTGACCTTGGCGTTGGTGTTCTGAAGGTGGGTTTTGAAAGAGAGTGTCCTGTCGAGTGTGACTCTGAGGTACACGGGGTGGAAGGGGTTGGAGAGTTTGTGGCCATCCCATGAGACGCTCAGTTGTTTTCCTGCATCTCGATTTTTAAGGTGGAAGCTGCATAGTTGGGTTTTTGATCGGTTGGGTTTCAGGTGGTTGTTATTGTAGTAGGTTGTCATCTCTTGGAGGGCGCTTTCCAGGACAGACTCGATCTTCTGGAAGTTCTCCTGTTGGGTGGTGATGCAGAGGTCATCAGCATAGTGAAGCGGCGGCATTGTGGGGAAGTGGTTGGTCGTTGGTGTAGATGTTGAAGAGGACGGGGGCCAGTACGCTGCCTTGTGGTAGGCCATTCTTTTGGGCTATCCATTTGCTCTTCTTGTCGTTTAGTTGAACGAAGAAGCGCCTGTTGTTGAGAAGGCTTTTGATGACTTGGCACAGGTCGAGGTCACCAGTCATGTCAGAAAGTTTCCTGATCATGGTGCGGTGCTGGACAGTGTCGTAGGCAGCGGTGAGGTCTATGAAAGCTGCTCCGGTGATGAGTTTGCACTCAAAACCGTCCTCAATGTGTTGGGTGAGGTTCAGTAGCTGCCCAGCACAGGAGCGGCCAGGGCGGAAGCCAGCTTGATCTTCAGTAAGCTTGGAGTCTATAAGTGGCATAAGGTGTTGGAGTGGTAGCCTCTCGTAGAGCTTGTACGTGATGCAAAGGAGGGAAATGGGTCTGTAGCTCTTTGGAGATGATGGGTCCTTTCCAGGTTTGGGGAATTGCAACAGTCTTGGCCTTTCTCCATACAGGTGGGGTTGTTTTCTGTGCCATGCATGAGTTCAGCATTGCTAGGAGCCAGGTCTTTGCTTTAGGTCCCAGGTACTGTATCATTTCCATCAGTACATCATCGATTCCTGCTGCTTTCCCAGGTTTCAGCATGCTCATTGCAGCTTCGAGTTCTTCCAGGTCGAAGGGCTTGGTGAGAGCGCTGACTGGTTGTAGGTGGTCTGTTACCGCTGTCCGGCGGTATTCTCCTGTGGGTCTGCGCCGGTTTTGGCTACAACCGTTTGCCACCAGCTGTGTTTGCTGTGACTGTTGTGAGCATGGGCGGTGTGGTATGGTCTTCACTGAGGCGGCGGATTGTGGCCCATGCCTTCCTGCTGTTATTGGTCATGTTGGTGTTTTCTATCAACTCCTTCCAGACTTGCCTTCGGTCCTCCCCGACCGAGTTCAACAGGATCTCTCCGCGTTCCATGGTGGTGGAGGAGAAGGGGTCCTCGTGATATGCCCTGTGGTAGGCTTTCAGTAGATCGCTGGATGTTTCCGACAGCCTGGGGACGTACTCGGTCTGGCATCCTCTTGGTATATGTCGCCTGGCTGATCTTTTCAGCAGTTCTGTGAACATGGTATAGTTGTTGGGGTGTGTTGGAATGCTGGGGATGGAGTCTTCGATCTCCTGTTGGAATGACAGCCAGTCGGCCTTCCGCAGTTTAGAAGAATAAGCTAGCTTATTGAAATACAAGATTCTGAGGAAGCTTGACAAGTGATAAGATATTCCCTTCAACAAGACATGGTTTCAGAATAAATGATTGGCCATCTTAAAAAAAATTCAAAAATTAATTTCTTCTCAGAGTCTGTCATTGAATATATCCATCGTCATAAAATAGTACTGGATAGAAATAGGCCCTTGCCCCATCATGCCCATGCCAATCACCATGCCATCTATACTAATCCCATTCACCAGCACTCTTATGCCTTGGTGATTCACATGCTTGTCCAGATATGGCTGTGGGTCTCTGCCTCCACTACCTTCCCAGGTAATGTATTCCAAATTCCAACCACCCTCTGGTTGAATTTTCTCTCCCTTCAAATCCCCTTCGGCTTCACCTTTAACCTATGCCTCAGGTCTTAGACACCGCTGTCATGGAGAAATATTTTTCATTATCTACCCTACCCAAGGCTCTCATAATTTAGTACAGCTCTATCAGGTCTCCCTCAACCTATCCTGTCTCTTCTCATAATTGAAGCCCTCTGAACAAGGCATCACCCTGATAAATCTCTGCATTCTCTCCAGGGTATCGCATCCAGAACTGCATGCAATATTCTAGCTGCAGCCTAAACAAAGTTGTATGAAGTAGTATTGTGACCTTCATGCTTCATTCCATGCCCTAACTAATGATGGCCAGCAACCTTCTTCACTACCTTTTCTACCCTAGTTGCCTTCTTCAGGAATCAATGGACTGCTGCACTAAAGTCTCTATGTTCCCCATCACTCTTTAGGGACATTTATAGTGCATGTCCTCCCCGAATTAGGTGTCCCAATGGATGACTTTGCACTTTTCAGGATTCAATTCCATCTACCAATGCTCTGCCCACCTTATCAGCAATATTATTCCATAATCTAAGACTAACCTCAGTGATCAACAACTCCGCCAATTTTCATGATATCTAATCATTAATGTAAATGGCAAGCTGCAAGGGTCTCAGTACTGGTCCCTGTGACACACCATTGGTCACGGGCTTTCAATCACAAAAGCAAAGTTCCACCATCACACATTTGCCTCCTTTTGTCAAGCCAACTTTTAATTCAATCCACCAACTTATTTTGGATCCTATGGACTCCAGTCATTTGAATCGGTTTTGCATGTAGGGTCTGGTCAAAGGCCTTATTGAAGTCCAAGCAAACCACATCAACTACACTGCTTTCAATACATTTTATTAGTTCCTCAAAAAGCTCAATCAAATTTGTCTGAGCTAACCAATAAAGCTATGCTGACTACCCCGATTAACCAGTCTTTTGAAATGCAGATTAATGCTGTCCTTAGAAATTTAAAAAGAACTTCCATATCCAGTAAGGAAGACATATTTTGGTTTCAGAGGTGACAACGGTTAAGAGAACAGGCCAGAAGAATGGCACCGATGTCAGGATCAGGTCAGTCTTGATCCAAGTGAAAGTGAAGCAGGACTGAAGGGTTGTACATCCTACTCCAACACCTGTGGTTATATTGTCACATTTACAGTTTAGAACCCCTCATGGCATCTGGAACCTAACAAAGAGCAAGGATGAAGGTCAGAAAAGATTTGCAAGGATGACACCAGAATTGAGAGCTTATAACTCTGCCAGACAAATAAATCCTTCTGGATCACCACCAATTCTCTTTGCTATTCCACAAATGAGAAGACGAGAAGAGGAGTTGAGCTCAAAGAACTGGACTCCCATGGAGAGTCAGCACCTTGAGAAAATCCCAGGCCCAGTATAATATAGGATGGTTCTTTACTGGCACTTCAGTAGCCCGTACAGGGCTGCCCAGTTCTAATTTGCTCTGCATCATTGGTACATTGAATATGGGAGCTGAATTAAAGCACCACAGGATGTCCTCTCAGTGGTTGTATTCCTTCAGTATAGTTCAGTTTATTGCTAAGTGTACCGAGGTACAGTGAAAAGCTTTTGTTGCGTGCTAACCAGTTGGTGGAAAGACAATACATGATTACAATCGAGCCATTCGGAGTGCAGATACATGATTAGGGAATAATGTTTAGTGCAAGATAAACCCAGTAAAATCAGATTAAAGATAGTCCGAGAGTCACCAATGAGGTAGATAGTAGCTCAGAACTGCTCTCTAGCCACTCTCCCCACCGTGCTTTTTGTGAAGTCCTTTTGCAGTCCTTCATAGTCCCTTGACAATAATAATGTATCTGCGAATGTGCAGGGGCTGGTGACTGATCGGCACCACCCACCAAGATCATCGTCCTGGATGCCAGCCAAGGAGAATTGATCCTCCGACTACTTGGCAACATCGTCAATCATCTCAGCTCACAAGTTTCTAATTAGCATGTGTAGAATAAACAGGCTTTTCAGAAGCATGGCACTTCCATTTCATGCATCAAATGAACTGTCTCAAGATGACTAGGGCCATTCACTCCCTTCTTTGTTTCATCTCACATCATGCACTAAATCCAGATATGAATTTTGATTTGAAACAAGGAACTGTAGATACTGGGTTTTTTTTTTTTTTTTTAAAACAAAAAGGCACATTCAGCCCATCAAGCCCATGACCACAACAGACACAATGTGCTGGAGTAATTCTGCAGGTCAGTCAACATCCCTGGAGAACTCGAGTAAGTGACTTTTCGGGTCAGGACACTTCTTCAAAATGATGAAGGGTCCTGTCCGAAATGTCACTCCATCACATGGACAATTCCGTGTGCTTCTCCAGTCCTTTTCCCTTTTTCTTCTTCCTTTCAATCTTCCTGTCCCCTAATTCCTCTTCAGAATACTCATGTTCTGATGAGTGAAACATTGTCTATTTCTCTCTCTACTGCCTGGCCTGCAAAGTGTTTCCAGCATTTTCTATGTTTATTTCAGGTTTCCAGCATCTGCAGTTCTTTGCTTTTTAATTCCCTTTTCTGATCCCACTCATTCAATTCCCAGACCTCTTCAATCTTACTCCCTCACTTCAACATTTACTCTAAACCTGAATGTTCTTCCTCTCATGAACATCTTGAATACATTACAACTGTGTACTTTGCTCAGCTCCTTTGCACTCTCCCACTTTCCCCATTAACACATCATACTGTCTACTCAGAGCCCAATTGTTCTTCCCTATCAGTGCAAACAGCTTTGACACATACTCTTGCACTGTGTGCCACACTTAGTGAGAACAGTTCTTGCCTTGCTCCCTTCCACATAATCCAGTGCTGGAGGAGAACTGCATGGTTAGTAATGACACATTCAGACGAGTCATTAAACTAAAGCCCCACTGGAGTCCCTGGATGATTGTAAAACATGTCACCGAACAACAGACAGGGAGCTCCCACTGATTATTCTGGA
Source organism: Okamejei kenojei (assembly GCA_035221665.1). NCBI lineage: Eukaryota > Metazoa > Chordata > Chondrichthyes > Rajiformes > Rajidae > Okamejei > Okamejei kenojei. The sequence goes on along the minus strand of CM069140.1, from coordinate 28,466,137 downwards.
CAATAATTACCTCCCACATTGAGAAACCAATGCAGATCACTGGCACATTATTACATTAGGATTTGTGTGGGACCATATTGTGTGCAAATTGGCGACTGAATTTCCTCAACTACAACTGGGAAAATCTCCAGACTGATTGTATGTGAGATTGTGACTCCAGACTGATATGGCTGTGTTTGGAAATACCTGCACCTCTAATGTTTGTGTACTATGAGGTCCTGGATTTGGTTATTAGTTCAATGGAATTACAGTTTCATTTGGGCCTTGATGTCCTTTATCACAATGCGGTTGCTAACCTTTCAGGGATTTAAGGTTAATAAGCGCCACACTACACCTGCAGCACATCATTGGAGTATTAAATAAAATGGCTTGCTTTTTGTATATTCTTTGAATACTTTTGAAGTTCAGTTGCTATAAAATTATGCGGAAAAGGGGCATTTGAATGGCACTTAGGGTCTTGACCCGAAACGTCACCCATTTGTTCCCTCCAGAGATGCTGCCTGTCCACAGAGTTGCTTTGGCTTTTTGTGTCCATCTTCATTAGAAAACAGCAAGTTTGTTCATAGTCCAGCAGTGAGTTAATGCCGCAGATCACATGGATGGACAGGGTCAAACAATGTGATGATGCAGCAAGAGCAGGCCATTCAGTCCTTTGAATTTCCTCTGCCTGTCAGTTAAATTGTGATTGGCCTGCATATTAACTTCATCTACCTGCCTTAGTTTCATAACCCTTAATACCCTTGTATAACAATCAGTTTTTGTTTTTTTATTGCACTGTGCTACCAACTCACCCACCACCCATTCTTCAGCATTTTGGAGAGAGACCCTCAGATTTCCACTGCCTGAGAGTGAACTACCCAACTCAATTTTAAAGTTCTCAATTTTTCGGTAGAGTAGAGGTCTAATCCTGACTTTGGATGTTGCTTATGTGGAGTTTGCTCATTTTCCAAGTGACCACTTGTTTCCTCCAGGTGCTCTGGCTTCCTCCCACATCCTAAAAAATGCAGTCATAGATTCATAGAGATATATAGAACACAGAAACAGGCCCTTCGGCCCAATTTACAGAATATTGTTTACATATCTGTTGTGCTGCTACAAGAATTTTATTGTTCCATTTCGGGACATATAACAATATAACACTCTTGACTAGTCCCAGTTGCCTGTGGAACCAATATTCTTCCAGACATGCCCTGTCCAAGCTCATTCCATAAAGGACTGCATTCTACATGAAAATATTGCCTTTTCACATTAAACTTATGACTGGAGTCAAGAGAGATTTATTGTTATACTAGACTAAGTGGGACCTCGTTGGGTCCCAGCGTCACACGGAAGGGCTGGTCACCAACGCAATATTCCACCTCTCCCCCAATTCCAATATTGCTCGCCAGTGGGTGGGGGGGGGGGGGGGGCTTTCTATTGCACTAGTATGGGTGTTGCGGGCCGAAGGTACTGGTTTCCAGAGGGCTAGTATAGACATTGTGGGCTGAATGGATTCTTGGGCTGGCAGCCAACTGTTGCAATTATTTTAAAAGCCAAGCCAAGGCAAACAATTTGGCTGCAGCCACCTGACAACCAAAATCCATTTTGTGAACACAAACTTTTTAAAAAGGCGAGGCGAACAATTGGGCTGCAGCCACCTGACAACCAAAATCCATTTTGTGAACACAAACTTAAAAAAAAGGCGAGGCAAACAATTTGGCAGCAGCCACATCGAGGGGACTCACCGTGGAGTAGACATGCGTTCAGTGTTATTCGCAGCTCAGAGAGCCGTGACCCTCTCGTTTCCTAGGTCTGGCAGAGATTGAGTGAGACACGACACTTCCGGGTTTTATAGTCCCTTCCCCCTGCTGCAGCGGGGGCAGCAGAGAAAAACGGGGAATTTTTTTAAAACATTAATATCTCTCTCGTTTTTAATCGATGGGAAAAATCCTCTGGTCCCAGAAAGTGGAGGGGGGCTCTGAGCAAGCTGGCCAAAAATGACGGCCGTAGGTGGCGGCGTTCTCTCGGAAGTCGCAGCACAATGGGCCAAAACCGGTCAAGATCAGACTTTTAGTAATATAGATGTCCCAGGTAAAACACTTAAGACTGGAGTCAAGAGAGATTTATTGTTATATGTCCCAGATAAAACAATTAAATTCTTACTTGCAGCAGCACAACAGAAAATATGACACAAGAATAACTCAGAGTTACTCCAGCACAGTGTTTTTCTTTTAAACCTACACTTTCTAGTTTTAGACCCCTCACCTAGGGAAAAGACAATGGCTACTCCCATTATCTGTGTCCACCAAGAGTTTATAAACCTCTATAAGATCCACCTCAACCACTTGTTTAGATTAGTAGGTTAATTGCCCTCAGTTTGAAAGAGAGTGGTAGAATCTAGGAGGAGTTGATGACAATATGGGTGAATAAGAAATTGGATTAATATTGAATTAGCGTGAATGGGTGGTTGATGGTCAATGCAGAGTTGGTGGGCCAAAGCGAAGGATCTTTGGGCCAAAGAACCCATTTCCATGCTTTACCTTTCAGTGACAATATTTGGCTTCTTTCAATCTTCACACCCTCTTTGTGTTATGTGACAGCAACATTGCTCCGAATGGAATAAATTCACAGCAAACCTTGCAACTAAAAACAGGATATTTATGGGATATGGGTCTGCAACAGCATCAGAAATACACTGTCTCAATATGTCAGGCCCGGCATAGATTTTAAACCATCACTACTGTCGTCAGGGAACCAATAGTGGTTCGATGTTAAGTGTAGGGCACGGCAGGAGAAACACAAGGTATTTAAACTGAAGTGTTAACATGACAAGCTGTGACACTGAACTGCACTCACACTAAAGAGTGAAACCTAAGTGAACCCTCAGCCAAAGCACGAGATCAAAGCTCTGCATTGTCCTGCCACATCCAGTCATGATTAGCAGTGGGCAATTAAATATCTAACAAAGGATTGCGTTCCATGAACGTACCCATTTTTTGTCCCAGCAAAGCTTAAGCCGTGTGTACAAAAGTAAAGGCTACAACCGTGTTCAGCCAGATTGCTCAGAAGATGATCCCATTTGCACAATTACTGGGTCCCTCTCAAACACAAAAATAGCCTTCAGCCAATTTAGTTTAGAGAATTAGTGTGGAGACAGGCCTTTTGGCCCACCAAGGCTGCACCGACCAATGATCACCCGTACACGAGTTCTATTCTACACAATAGGGGCAATTTATAATTTTACAGAAGCCAATTAATCTACAAACCTGTATGTCTTTGGAATGCCTTTGGAAAACCTACACAGTCACAGGGAGAACATACAAACTCCATACAGACAGTACCCATGGACAGGATCTGCAAACTGCAACATTTTGGGCGGCACAGCGGCCCAGCGGTAGAGTTGCTGCCTTAGAGCACCAGAGACCCGGACTCGATCCTGAATAAGGGTGCTGTCAGTATAGAGCTTCCCCTGTGACCATGTGGGTTTTCTCCGAGTGCTCCGGTTTCCTCCCACACTCCAAAGACATACTGGTTTGTAGGTTAATTTTCTTTGATAAAAATTATAAATTGTTCCTAGTGTGTAGGTTCGTCTCTTGTACAGGGGTGACACAGTATCTCTAAAGTCCAAGGACTGACATGAGAAGGAAGAGCCTGAAGAAGGGTCTCGACCCGAAACGTCACCTATTCCTTTTCTCCAGAGGTGCTGTCTAATCTGCTGACCTGCTGAGTTAATTCAGCTGTTTGTATCTCTTAGGTTTAAGCAACCATCTGCGGTTCCTTCCCGCACATCTCTCAGAGGGTTATGAATCTTTGTAATTCTCAAACCAAGGACACATTATCATTCAGTTTAACCAAGGTTGAAGTGAAGGCATCATGGAATACATTGTTGAAAACATCCTATCACAATGCGTCACAACTTGGTTTGGCAAGAGCTCTGCCCAAGATTGCTAAACTCTTAGAAATCAAGGCTCAAGGGGATCAGGTAGCAATGTAGCGCTGAAGCCAAGATTAGCCATGTCTCACTGAATGGAGAAGCAGGCTCAAGGGCAACTCCTGTTCCTAATTCTTATGTTCATATGGTTACAGACAACAGACATGGTGAAAATGTGCTTTAACTAAGACCTGGTATTCTCCAATTGTGCCGATGAACACACACACATACAAACCAGGTGCATACACACAGCCATATTCTTACAAGTTGATATGCTGGCATTGGCATAATATTGCAACGTGCAGTAAGATGCAGTGAAAAACTTTGTTTGCATGCACTGGAGGGAAACCATGCTCCACACGAATGCAATCAAAACATTACACAAGTACAATGAGTAGTGCAAGGAGAAATATACCAAACTGCAGATTTATAGTGTTACAGCACAACAGTTACAAAGAAAGTGCAGATTTTAAAAAGTTCATGGCGAGGTAGGTTGGGAGATTGGAACTACACCCTTAATCTGAGAGGACCATTTAGTGATCTGCTAAGTGTAGGGGTGGATGTTCCTGAACCTGGTGGTACATGCTTTCAAGCCTCTGTATCTCCTGCCTGATGGGATAGAGGAGAAGAGGGAATGATTATGTCGGCTGCTTTCTCAAGGCAGCGTAACGTATAGATGGAGCCGATGGGAGGGGGACTGGATTGTGTGATAGACTCAGCTAAGCTACATCCACAAATCTTTGCAATTTCTTGGGCAGAGCTATTGCCAAACCAAGCTGTGATACATTGTGATGGGATGGTTTCTATGGTGCATCTACAGAGGTTGTTGAGAGTTGTTGGAGACAGGCCAAATGTCTTCAGCCTACTGAGGAAGTCGAGGTGTTGGTGTGCTTACATGGATATGGCTTCAATATGGTTGGTCCAGGACAAATTAATGATGATATTCATGCCTAGGAACTTGAAGTTCTCAACCATCACCACTTCAACACCATTGAGGCTAACTGGTGTACACCGCCTCATTACCTAATCAATAACTAGCTCTTCCATCTTACTAAAATTGAGAGAGTGCTTGCAGTACATACAGGTCCACCCCCGGTTATGATTACATTCCAATCCTGTTAATTATTCATAACTAAAACAGTTCACAATTTGGAAATGCAATCACCCAACAATATTTAAATAAAAACATAGACCAACTAATGAAATGTGTAGTTACATTGTGTTTAACTCAACCATTCAGATCTTTCCGTGAATGTCCCAACATGGCAAAAGATACCTGCAGCCCTGGGGTGGAGTTCTTCAGTCATAGGGAGGAAGCGACTGTGGAAAGCCCTCGCGAAGATTTTGACTGCAGCTGACAGAAAGGAGACTCTTCTGTAGTTAATGACTACTTGTTGCCTTTCTATAAGATGGCCATAATTATCTGAGGTTTCCATATGAATGACGTGATAATTAGATGGTGGATTTGAGACTAAACTCCTCACTGGCAAGTTTTCGGTCAACAGGATATTGTCTGCTCTCCAAGCCTTATTACATTATTAATTGGGATATGGCTCTTTCAATTTCTCTTTGGTCAGGAGTAGCAGTAAGGTCAACCTGGATAGGCTGCTGTGTGATGGAGTTGTGTACTCAAGTCAAGGGGAAGTTGCAATTGAGGAGATACTTGAGGATTTTCTTCCAACAGGCACTAATTGCACCTGTCCTTGATAGGACCATTGCCAATCTTGGTTCTCAGCAGGGTGAAGCCTTGGATATTAAAGCCATAGAAGGTTTTAACAGGGTTGAAAATTCAATGCTTGGGCTGTCAATGAATTGTTGAATCCCCTATCCTTTTCCATCATTTTTCACCTCAGATATTCTGCTAGACCTCTGCACTCATTGCCTTTTCCTTGACAAATGGCGAAGCTTCCAATCCAGGAATATCTTACCTTTGTGATGAATTAGTTCCTTGATCTCCTGAACTTTCTAATCATCCAGTTCTGGACAACATGTGTCAATTAAGTAAACTCTATGGTAGCCCATACATTGCAATCATTCTGGAGCTCTGGTTGACCGGAAATGGACAGGTTGCTTGTGAGGCACTGAAAAAAAAAAGAGCTGCCTTCGTGAGATCCTTGAGAACTTAGACATCAACCTCAAGGCAATGTTTCTGTTTATGCTGATATCCACACCACTGGCACTGATAAGGTTCTGACACACCCAGGCACTGCATGTACTCTAGATGTATCTTATGTTAGCAACAAGAATACACACACATTTGCACACTAAAATATCCAACATCCTCTCACCACCCTGTTAGACATAGAAAGCTGACATACATCACAACAATCAACCCTGCACACAGATACATACCACACAATCACATCATATACAGAGAGTCATACAGACCACATAGGGCAAATAAATACACTAAACCATTTATACACAAACCAATCATACACATAATCATATACCAACTTACCTTCCATGCTCAGGTAGACAAGTGCTGGAGACTTCGATTTTCCAGCATCTGCAGTTCCTTCTTAAAAACCTTCCATGCTCAGATGCACTTACTACATACATTCTCTCGCACAGTTGCAAAGATGCACAGTTACTACATACTACATTCTCACTCGGCAAATACACATTACACACTCCATATGCCAACATGTATACACATTACATACAAAATGCATCATACAAATAAAAAACATGCTCTATTTTCACACACACACACACAATATTTTCTCTTCAGGATCACAAATAGTCTGTTTACTTCAAAATGCAAAATGACTGGGCCCCTCCAGGGTTCCTACATTGCACTACCTTAATAGCAGAGTTTATACTTAACTAACGGAGGGGTTAGCAAACCATGCATTGCAACCAGCAGTCACTGGGTTGGGAATCTGTAGCTGATTTCCTGAGCAGAGATGTGTAATGCAGAAAGAATTCCTAAAGCTGCATTCCTCAACCCCAGCGTCCTGCCAAATAGTAAATCCACTCAGGAGAGCTTTTCGCCCGACCTGCTTTGGAAGTGGGAGGAAAGGCCGTGTCTGGACATGACAAAAGCAACGATAAAGTGCAGACGGGTTAAAGTACAAGAACTGTCAGCATCTCAGGGTGTGAGAACTGCCATTCACAGCATTGTAATCCTGCCCTTAGCTGATCCCCAGCCATAATCAAGAAACTGTAGTATATTTTAACAACACGCTGGACATACCGCCCCTTTTTCCTGAAATGTGAGAATATGCTTAGTGGATTGTATTGTGCATTTGAAATTCGGAGAGACCTGAAAGAATGTTTGACAAGTGCTGATGGCCTGTGATAATTCACATTGGAGTTCCTCTGGTTAATACATGTTGCAGACTACTATTAATAAATACACAAAGTGGTATTCAACTACTTGATTGAAAGGAAAAGAGCAACAGTGGTATTGCTACCCTCAATGATCAACTTTTCCAGAGCTCTCCCGATCAGCCTCCAGAAATACATATTCATCAGTATGAACTCAAGCAAAATGAACTACACTGACTAACACCAATTGCTTGTACCATCTGCCAGAGCCATAACCTGAGAGTTTAAAAGTGTGAAACATTTGCACGGTACTTTCCATGGGTGGAGGTTACCTTGCTTTCCATGAATTACCACACACTATCCCTGTAGTTTCCTCCAGGGATATGATGGGATTCATATCCTCAATCCAGGACAGAGGTAGCCATCCATCTACAGGGCTGTTCAAAGTGGATAATAAATATTTGATCTACCAGCAAATCCCAGGATGATATTTTAAAATGGGAAGAGTGGGGAATCATTTTCTCACATGACTGTAGTTCACAGGGTGAAGGTAACCTCTTAGTTTTGTTGGGAAATGCAACATTGAACTCTGCCATCAGAGACAAGAAAGAAAATGCAATATATTTCCAAATCAGCATGGTGTATAACTGGGAAGATAATATCAAAAACAGAACAAGGTCATTCAACCCCTTCTCCCCATTCTAAATTTTTATGGGCAGCACAATGCCGCAGCAGTAACCAAAGACCCGGGTTCAATCCTAACTACAGATCTGCCTGTACGTACGTTCCCCCTGTGACCGGCTGAAAGCATGGGTTTTCTCCATGTGCTCTGGTTTCCTCCGCAGTCCAAAGACCTGAATGTCTGTAGATTAATTAGCTTCTGTAAATTGTCCCTAGTGTGTAGAATAGGACTAGTGTATGGGTGATTGCTAGTCAGCACGGACTCGGTGGGCCGAAGGGCCTGTTTCCACGCTGTATCTGCAAATCTGAAACTAAAGATAATGGCTGATCTTTACCTCTGTTAAATTTAATACTGTGAACATAGTCCTTAATTTCCTTAATATTTAAAACTTGATCTCTCTCTTGAATATTAGTCATAGAATCATGGAGCTTCACACCACGGAAACAGGCCCTCAGGCCCAAATTATTCATGCCAACCAAATAGCTGGAACAAGTTAGTCCCATTTACCCGTGTCTGGCCCATATCCCTTCAATCCTTCCTAGCCTAGGCCCAGCGCATGTGTGCAATCAGGAAGGAGGAGCACCAGCACCTCTACTTTCATGAAAGTTTAAAGAGATTTGGCACATCTCAAAACATTAAACAAACTTTGACAGATGTACTGTACAAAGTAATTTGGCCAATTTCATCATGGCCTGGTATGGCAATTTCAATGCACACGAATGCAAGAGGCTGCAGAGAGTTTGTAGGAAGGAAGGACAGATGCTGCTTTAAACGGAAGATAGACACAAAAAGCTGGAGTAACTCAGCGGGACAGGCAGCATCACTGGAGAAAGGAATGGGTGCCGTTTCAGGTCGAGACCCTTCTTCAAGAAGAATAGAATTTTGTGTAACTTAGGCAGCAGAGTGTGGTGGACAGCCCAGTCCATGACAGCCCTCCCACCATCAAAAGCATCTACAGTGGCTTGCAAAAGTATTCATACCCCTTGAACTTTTCCACGTTTTGTCACGTTACAACCACAAACGTAAATGTATTTTATTGGGATTTTATGAGATAGACCAACACAAAGTGGTGCATAATTGTGAAATGGAAGGAAAATGATACATGGTTTCCAAATTTTATTACAAATAAAAAACTGAAAAGTGTGGCGTGCAAAAGTATTCAGCCCCCCTGAGTCAATACTTTGTAGAACCACCTTTCGCTGCAATTACAGCTGCAAGTCTTTTGGGGTATGTCTCTACCAGCTTTGCACATCTAGAGACTTAAATTTCTGCCCATTCTTCTTTGCAAAATAGCTCAAACTCAGTCAGATTGGATGGAGAGCATCCGTGAACAGCAATTTTCAAGTCTTGCCAGAGATTCTCAATTGGATTTAGGTCTGGACTTTGACATGAATATGAATATGCTTTGATCTAAACCATTCCATTGTAGCTCTGGCTGTATGTTGAGGGTCGTTGTCCTGCTAGAAGGTGAACCTCCGCCCCAGTCGCAAGTCTTTTGCCGACTCTAATACGTTTTCTTCCAAGATTGCCCTGTATTTGGCTCCATCCATCTTCCCATCAACTCTGACCAGCTTCCCTGTCCCTGCTGAAGAAAAGCATCCCCACAGCATGATGCTGCCACCACCATGTTTCACAGTGGGGATGGTGTGTTCAGGGTGATGTGCAGTGTTAGTTTTCCGCCACACATAGCGTTTTGTATTTAGACCAAAAACTTCCATTTTGGTCTCATCAGACCAGAGCACCTTCCTCCACATGTTTGCTGTATCCCCCACATGGCTTGTGGCAAACTGCAAACGGGACTTCTTATGGCTTTGTTTTCAATAATGGCCTTCTTCTTGCCACTCTTCCATAAAGACCCGATTTGTGGAGTGCACGACTAATAGTTGGCCTGTGGACAGAATCTCCCACCTGAGCTGTGGATTTCTGCAGCTCCTCCAGAGTTACCATGGGCCTCTTGGCTGCTTCTCTGATCAATGCTCTCCTTGCCCGGCCTGTAGGTTTAGGTGGATGGCCATGTCTTGGTAGGTTTGCAGTTGTGCCATACTCTTTCCATTTTCGGATGATGGATTGAACAGTCCTCCGTGAGATTTTCAAAGTTTGGGATTTTTTTTATAACCTAACCCTGCTTTAAACTTCTCCACAACTTTATCCCTGACCTGTCTGGTATGTTCCTTGGGCTTCATGATGCCCAAGGAACATTGTTTGTTCACTAATGTTCTCTAACAAACCTCTGAGGCCTTCACAGAACAGCTGTATTTATACTGAGATTAGATTACACACAAGTGGACTCTATTTACTAATTAGGTGACTTCTGAAGGCAATTGGTTGCACTGGATTTTATTTAGGGGTATCAGAGTAAAGGGGGCTGAATACTTTGGCACGCCACACTTTTCAGTTTTTTATTTGTAAACAAATTTGAAAACCATGTATCATTTTCCTTCCACTGCACAATTATGCGCCACTTTGCGTTGGTCTATCACATAAAATTCCAATAAAATACATTTACGTTTGTGGTTGTAATGTGACAAAATGTGGAAAAGTTCAAGGGGTATGAATACTTTTGCGAGCCACTGTACATTAGCCAGTTCCTCGAGAGCAGTATCCATCATCAAGGATCCCCACAGTCATGGCCATGTCCACTTCACACTTGCTATCATCAGGCAATTCAATTCAATTCAAAGGGTTCAGAAGCCAAAAGTCCAAACCATCCAGATCAGGAAGAGCTATTGTTCGACAACTTTCACCTTCTTGAACCAAAATCCAATGCATTAGTATGGCCTCTTGCACTACTATGGTCTTGTTTTTATGTTGTTCTTTTTTTTAATGTAATTCTGCTTTTGTGTTAATGTCTTGCTTTTTTATTTGCAGTCTTACAGAACCTTTGTGCAATTAATGTATAATTTGTTCCTGTGTGTTTATCTCAACCTCTGTGCCTGTGATGCTGCTACAAGTCCCGAGTCAGTCCAGAGTCCAGAATAACAACCTTTTATTTTGAGACAATGATCACTGGTTCAAGAATACCCAATCATGGAGAAACAACCCCATGTCGAGCCTGTCAAACCCTATTAAGAGTTTGTATGTTTTTATGTGACTACCTCATATTCTTCTCAATCCCAGCTTAATTTATCATAATACGATAAACCCACAATATTTGTATATATTACTCCTCATCTACTAAACTAAATCATTCATGTTGATTGTGATGGCCCCCTACTCCCCGTATTCTGTCCATTAATCACTCCTCAATCCATTCCATTAAAATACCTACAACATTGTGCACGCCAATTTCGTGTAACATTTTATCAAAGGCCTCATGATAGGCCAAAAATACCCTACCAAACAGTTTAAGTATTCTGCTAATTATCCATTAGAGTTTCTTGAAGATATTTCTCAAACATGATTCTTCTTTCATAAATCCATAAGCCCAGTCCCATCATTATTTTCCAAGTACCCCGTTTGCACTTCCTTAATAATTGATTCCAATATATTTCCAACTACCGATATCAAGTTAACTTATCTATAGTTGAGACACAGGTGTACTGCAGTAGCTGGAATCTTGAGCAAAAAAACAAACTGCTGGAGGAACTCAGTGGGTCAGGTCACATCTATTGAAAGTAACGATCTGAACAACGATCCAAACCCAAAGCACTGTCCGGCCATTTGCCTCTACAGATGTAGACTGATCTGCGGAATTCCCTGACCAGTCTGAAGAAGGGTCTCGACCCGAAACGTCGCCCATCTCCTTCGCTCCTTAGATGCTGCTGTACCCGCTGAGTTTCTCCTGCCTTTTGTGTACCCTTGATTCTCCAGCATCTGCAGTTCCTTCTTTAACACAAATTCCCTCAATAGTTTGTTTCTTTTCTCAACTTGTCTATGGTTCTATGTTTTATCGCTTCCTTTTTTTAAGTAGTGGGATTAGATTTTGTATTTTCTAGTCTGTGTAAATCACACTAGAATTTATAGAAGCATCCATTTCCAAACCATATGACACAGGTTATTATTCTCCACAATAGTCATTCTCTTCCATTTACCCATCTTTTCTGAATAAAAATCTCCCTGGAATATTTCATGACTAATCGTGGTCAATTTGCAACCATATCTCTCTCTCATGGCTACTAGATTATATCCTCTGTGCCATTAATTCACATACTTTTGCTATATTTTAATGTCACCTTTCACTATATTTCCCTGTTCTGACATTCATTGGAGTATATTCTTATCTCAGCTTGTTCTGTCCCCACCCAACATATTCTGATGTTTATTATTCAATTTGCCACCCTGCACTGTCTTTTGATCTTTCTCGTCAGCTTTCTAAATCTCCTATCACCAGAACCCTTCCCCCTGCAATACTAATCAATTTGGAGTCTGATCTGCTGCCCTTATTCAGTTTGCAAGGATACTGGTGAAAGTCCAGTTAAAATGGAGCTTATCCCAGTTATTCCACTCCCTCTCCTCAATGCCAGTACTTCATGAATTGAAACCCATTTCTCCCGCACTAGTTTTTGAATTGCACTGTCATCCCCAGTTATTTACCTTATGGCAATTTGCAAATTGCTCACTAGTAATCGAGAGATTCTTTGTCGCCCAGTTTTATAATTTGAACCAACATGCTCACATTCTTGGAGCAGGTGCGCAACGGCAGAGTTGCTGCCTTATAGCGCCAGAGGCTCTGGTTTGATCCTGACTACGGGTGCTGTCTGTACAGAGTTTGTACGTTCTCCCCGTGACCACTTGAGTTTACCCCGGGTGTTCTGGTTTCCTCCCACACTCCAAAGACATACAGGTAAGTACGTTAATTGGCTTCAGTCAAAGCTATTGCAAATTGTCCCTAGTGTATAGGATAGTGTTCGAGGATCGCTGGTTGGCACAGACTCGATGGGCTGAATGGCCGTTCCTACTCTAAACTAAAACATTTTTCTTGTCCTCTCTCTGTCACTGATTGCATGGACACTACCACTCGACCTTTTGCCTCCAATCCAACAAACTCCAGAGCCAAGGAGATGTACTTAGGCCTGCACCTTTGGGATTCGTGTCACAGATGTAGAAAACAGTATGTACCCCCCTAACTATGCCATTCCCTATTACCACTACATTCCTTCTTCAACACATGAAAGGCCCACGTACCATGGTACTTCAGTCAGTTTGCTTATTCGCCCTGTGGTCTCCACTCTTGTCCACACACACTTCAAGAATCTTATGCATGTTGAACAGGTGCAAGGGCTGATTCCCCAACACTCATCCATATTATGCCTTGGTCATAAGCACATCTTCCTATCCCAGGGACTTGACCCGAAACGTTACCCATTCCTTCTCGCCAGAGATGCTTCCTGTCCCGCTGAGTTACCACAGCTTTTTGTGTCTATCTTCCTATCCCAATTAACTGACAAATTTCTAATTACCTAATCTAAGAACTGTAAAGTATCCAGATTGCTTTCCCCCTCACTGATGCCTCAAGATATCCGAATATCACACTTGAGGTCACCAACTGTGAGCTGAAGTTCTTTGAGCTGTAAACACTAATTGAAGATATGGACACCGTTAACTCACTTTCAATCAATTCCCACCTCTTACAGCTGTCACACATTACCTGCCCTGCCATGACATCTTAAAAACCTAATACTGTCAATGCCTTGACACTGGTGAAGCTGGCCCAAAAATGGTTCACTTTTAATTGGGACTGCAAATTTAGTCTTCCGGCTATCAGTGCCTTGTGTCATTTGACTTCAATTAGCTAGTTCTAGCTGATTACTCAAATACCTAAGATACGAAAATTTACTCAACTCAATACTTTATATCACTGCAATTTAAAATTACAAAGTTAAGCTATTTTAACTGCAAACCCAAGCTAAACAAGGTGCTAAAATCCAAATAAAATAATCCACTACTCACCAAATTCAACACCCAGGGACACTGACAGAATATATTGCTTGGAAAATGTTGTCCTTTCAGCTGGAGGTGAAGAATTCTACCCTTGAACAACTATTGATGACTTGAGGGTGACAGTTTCCATAGCCCTATAAGGTGGTCGATATTGTGGACAGGAAGTGGATTTTATAGATGTTTCAGAGCCGAGGCAAGCTAACGTTGGAGGCAATGAAGAGGTAAAAGTGATGGATGAGGGGTCAGTCAAGAGTGTTGCTTTGATTGTTGTTGATTGTTTTGTTGGGGTTGCAATAATCCAAACGAGCGATGAGTATTTATGACATTGCTGACTGGTGCCTTGAAGATAGTGGAGAAAGCTTGGGGAACACAGCCATCACCATACTTATCTGGTTGAATGCAGCATCTGGAGAGTTAGTAAAATAATTCATAGAAATTCAAGAGGAAAACCTTCCACTTAATTCTGTACAATGAAAGCTATGATTGTAGGATGTCAACCAACCAAGCAGGAGGACATTGCTGCAAGTGTTCTCCAATGTAACTAAGTCGCCACCTTGGGGCTCACAATGCAGAAAAACAATGTATTGGACCAGCCAAGTGAGTACTGTGGGTACTAGACCATGTCACGGACTGGGTGTCTTGCAGTAATTCACACACAACTCGATAACCCTTCCACCATCAGAAGCATGATGCATACTTTCCACATGTCTAGATGAGTACAATTCAACAATTAAGATACTACACAGCTGACTTGTGTAGTATCTTAATCAGCTCTCTGTCCCCCACTTAATACACTCATTCCCCCAACTACAGGTACAGGCTTATCAAAGTACATTGCAGCAATTTTTCAACAGTATACTCATAGCAGCAATCTCATTCACCACCAGGAAGTATCGGGATACAGATGCTGAGAACACTACCCATTTTACAGATGCTGAGAACACTACCCTTATTATGCCAACTTAAAAACATACGCCTGTTCAGAAACCTGGCTTTCCTTCCGGTTGAGTTTCTCTTCACTGTAACTCTCCAGCAGAGCAAGGCACCAACTCACCACCTGCACCAAAATGACAATTAAGGTTGAGCAATAACGCTGACTTTGCAACACCCACAGTTCTGTACAAATTTTTTAAAAAGTTCAGTATTATCTCTAGGAAAACTAGCCGATTCCCACATACAAGAAATTAGTAGGTTATGGACACCAGATTTGGTTCCCATCCGGGGAATTAACCTAAAGACCTGCACATCTCTGGAATGTGGCCAGAAATTGGAGCGCCCGGAGAAATCACGCAGGGTCACAGGTAGAATGTGCAAAGTCCACACAGACAGCAGCCGAGTTCAGAATCAAACCTGGGTCACGGGAACTGGGAGAGAACGGCTCAACCCACTGTGTAACTGTAGGGAGGATTAGAGGAGGTTGACCCACTAGGACCCAGTGCTGTTTTTAACGGCACTGGGTCCTAGTGCCCGTCTCCCCAGCCCCAGTAACCTTACTGGCTATTCCACTGGGTCTTCCCCATCCCCCCCCCCCCAACCATGTAACCCCCGCTCTTCCCCACCCACACCACAGCCACCATACCCCCCCCCCCCACCCCCTGACCACCCTCCACCCCCCCACACGCAACGCTCCGTCCTCAGTGCACTCACCTGCCTTCCTCCGAGCACAACACCCATCCTTGCCACGTGTTCACCATCCCCCCGGACCTCCCCTTCTCCGACACTGAAAGGTCGGTCCTCAGCAGAGGTCTTACCTTTGTCCCCCTCCGTCCTCACCTCAATGAGTTCCGCGCCCACCACGACTTGGAGCTCTTCTACCGTCGCCTCCGCCTCACAGCGTTCTTCCACGGGAAGAAGTCCTCGCCCCCACTGATGATCCCTTTTCCCGTCTCCAACGTACCCCCTCCACTTGGACCCCCCCCTCGTAGCCTTCCGGCTCTAGAACTATTTATCCAGAACTGCCGTCGGGACATCAACCGGCTCGACTTCTTCACTCCCCTCACTACCAATCTCTCCCCCCCCGAACGTACTGCCATCGACTCACTCCGTAACAACCCAGACTGGGTTATCAAACCCGCCGACAAGGGAGGTGCCGTGGTAGTCTGGCGCGTCGATCTCTACAAAGCGGAGGCCGCACGCCAACTCTCGGACACCTCCTCCTACTTACCCCTGGACCATGACCCCACTGACGAACACCAGGCCACCATCTCGAGCACCATAACCGACTTCATCAGCTCCGGCTCCCTACCCCCCGAGCCTCCAACCTCATCGTTTCCCAGCCCCGCACGGCCCGATTTTACCTTCTCCCCAAAATCCACAAACCCGACTGCCCTGGCAGACCCATTGTCTCTGCCTATTCGTGCCTCACTGAACACATTTCCACATACCTTGACGCCATCCTATCCCCCTTTGTTAAATCCCTCCCCACCTATGTTCAAGACACCTCAGACACTCTCCGTCGGCTCCGCGCATTCCATTCTCCAGGCCCCCATCCTCTCATCTTTACCATGGACGTCCAGTCACTCTACACCTCCATCCCCCACCAGGACGGTCTCAAAGCCCTCCGGTACTTCCTCGACCAGAGGAGCAACCCATACCCGTCCACCGACACCCTCCTCCGCCTAGTGGAGTTGGTCCTCACCCTCAATAACTTCTCTTTTGACTCCTCCCATTTCCTCCAAACACAAGGCGTAGCTATGGGCACACGCATGGGCCCCAGCTACGCTTGCCTCTTTGTCAGGTACGTCGAACAATCCTTGTTCTCGGCGTACCAGGGCCCCATCCCCAACCTCTACCTCCGTTACATCGACGACTGCTTTGGTGTCACCTCCTGCACCCACCCACACACAACTGACTGACTTCATCCATTTCACCACCAACTTCCATCCGGCACTCAAATACACTTGGAACATTTCCGACATTTCCCTACCATTCCTTGACCTCACCATCTCTATTGCAGGTGATACACTCCTGACCAACATCCACTACAAACCAACTGACTCCCACAGCTACCTGGACTAATCTTCCTCCCACCCTGCTTCCAGTAAGGACACCATCCCCTATTCCCAATTCCTCCGTCTACGCCGCATCTGCTCCCAGGATGCGGTGTTCCACACCATGTCATCACAAATGGCCTCATTCTTCAGAGAACGGGGATTCCCCTCCCCCACTATTGATGAGGCTCGCACCAGGGTCTCCTCCATACCCCGCAACACTGCCCTCTCTCCCCATTCCTCCACTCGCAACAAGGGCAGAGTCCCCCTGGTCCTCACCTTTCACCCCACCAGCCGGCAAATACAACACATAGTCCTCCGCCAGTTTCGCCACCTCCAACGTGACCCCTCCACTCGCCACATCTTCCCATCTCCCCCCCACCCCACCGTTCTGCCTTCCACAAAGACCGCTCCCTCCGCAACTCCCTTGTCAATTCTTCCCATCCCTCCCGCTCTACCCCTTCCCCGGGCACTTTCCCTTGCAACCGCAAGAAATGCTACACTTGTCCCTTCATCTCCCCCCTCCATTCCTTTCAGGGACCCAAGCAGTCCTTCCAGGTCCGACAGAGGTTCACCTGCACCTCCTCCAACCTCATCTACTACATCCGCTGCTCCAGATGCCAGATGATCTATATCGGTGAGACCAAGCGGAGGCTTGGCGATTGTTTCGCCGAACACCTCCGCTCGGTCCGCAATAACCAACCCGACCTCCCGGTGGCTCAGCACTTCAACTCCCCCTCCCATTCTGTATCCGACCTCTCGGTCCTGGGCCTCCTCCACGGCCAGAGTGAGCAACACCGCAAGTTGGAGGAACAGCACCTCATATTCCGCTCGGGGAATCTACATCGTCTGGGCTTGAACATTGAATTTTCTCAATTCTGTTAACCCTTGCTGTCTCCTCCCCTTCCCACCTCTCCCTCAGCCCTCGGGTCCTGGCATTCCCTCTCTCTCTCTCTCTCTCTCTCTCCCCATCTCTCTCCCCCACCCTAGTCGCACTAGCTTCTCATTTTCACACTACAAACAGCTTACAATGGCCTGTTCCCTTTATCATACTTTTTTGCATATCTTTCATTCATTGTTCTTTATCTCTCCGCATCACCGTCTGCATCTCTCGTTTCCCTGATCCCTGACCAGTCTGAAGAAGGGTCTCGACCCGAAACGTCACCTATCTCCTTCGCTCCTTAGATGCTGCTGCACTCGCTGAGTTTCTCCAGCCTTTTGTGTACCCACTGCGTAACTGTGCTGGCTCATGCAGCAATGTAGATCACCTCAAATCAGAAACATTATTCAGACCTCACGTTACTCCTAATTACCCATTTAACCTCATCATCTCTTTTGTTCTTCTGGGTAATCAAATTTTAACCCAAATTTCAGGCTCACCAATCGTTTTAAACGTTTTACTTCCTCAAAACACTCAAGTCCTGGACATGTCTTATCAGATGTCCTAACACCTTTGTTACTCAAGGGCCAGTTACAAGCTTAACCAAAATCGAGCCTTCATGTATTTCCGAACCACGGAAGCTATTTGATCCATTCAGTCTTCACCAGCTCTTAAAACAATCCCATCCCCTTAGTTTCCTGTAATCCATTTGTTCTCATGTCATCACTCTCCTGCCACCCATATACACTGCTTTAAGTCGCCCGTAGGCTATTAAGCTACTGGTTTGCAAGAGGAAACCATAGCACCCTGGGGAAATTCTTAGTCATGTGCAAACTCCAGTCAGATAGTAGCAGAGGTCAGGATTGAGCCTGGGTTGCTGGAGCTGCACGGCAGTGACTCTAACAGCTGTACCACTGTGCTGTCCTTACCCAGGAGACATTTATTGTAGTTGAACAAACGTGCATGATCTTGATCTCCTCTTTATGGATTACAGCATATCAGTATCTTAATCAGTCAATACTTAAGTGACAAAACTCAAGACTAAACGCTCTACTAGAGGAATTTAAAACAAATCTAATGACCTGACTATTGAGACTAGAAGAGGATTCAAATTGTTAATTTTACACTCACATGCCACCAAAACGTGGGACACTTTACTCTGGTGAAACTAGCTTTAGAGATACAGCATGGAAACTGGCCCTTCAGCCCACACCAATCATCGATTACGTATTCACACTAGTTCAAATGTTATCCTACTTTCTCATCCACTTTCTGTACATTCGAGGGAATTTAGAGGCCAACCAACCAACAAACCCGCAACACTTTGGGATGTGGGAGGAAACCAAGAGCACCCAGAGGAAACCCACGCAGTCAGAGGGATAATGTGTAAGTTCCACACAGGCAGCACACGAGGTCAGGATTGCACCCGGGTCTCTGGTGCTGTGTTGGCAGCAGTTCAACCAGATGTGCCACCAGTTACAATACACAAGAACGAGAAGCCCATTTAGCCCCAATGCCTGATCAATTCCTCATTCATAATTTGCATCAACATTCTTCATGTGCATGAAGGATCCACATCAGACGCCCACGTGAACTATTGACTTGCAATTTTCAACTAATCCTCAGGATATCTTGTGTGGAAAATTCTCAAAATTATAATTTCAAACACAATTAGTTTCAGTGCAGGACAACATTTTTTTGATCGGAATTTCCCTCCCCAATTATTGAAATACATCAACAAATATTCCTTGCATGGTACAGAAAGGCAGAATCCACTCTCCTACAAGCTACGATAGCCCAGTCTCTGGCGTATTAAGTAGGGCAGTCAATGAATCTCAGTACCAGCAAGCTCAGAAGAGACTAGTGTAAAAGGCCACCATTCCCACTTTGAGCTGGAAAATGAACATGACAAATCGCAAAGATTTAGATGCTTGGGATCCACAGTAACTTGGCAGTTTGTGTTCTGAACTGCCTTACCCATAGAAGGTAGAGGGTAGTGGTGGCAGGGTGTCAGTAGTGGCAGACGGGTATCATGCTGGCTGTAGATCTGTGATGTCCCAGTGATCAGTGTCTGGGACGAGTTTTTGATGTCACAATAATACGGAAGGGCTCTTTACTAAGGCTGCAGACAACACAAAACTTGGTGAAGTTGCAGAGTGAAGGCAGCTGTCAAAGGATACAACAGGATAGAGATCAGTTGCAGATATGAGCAGAGACCTGGCAGATGCAGTTTAATCGGGGCAAATACGAGATATTGCATTTTGGGATGTATGTGTTCATTTTTATTGTGTATTGTGTGTGTTTTTTAAAAAAATATAATGCTACTGCTGTTGGCAAGTTCATTTCACTGCACTTTATTGTGCATGTGACAAATAAATCTGACTTGATTTGAAAAAGTATAGAATTAATGGCAGGACCCTTAACAGCATTGATTACACAAGGGGTTGTGGGATCAATGTCCATCACTCCCTGAAACCAGCAACACAACAGGATAGTGGTAAAGAAAGTTCAGTTAGGGCATTGACTGCAAGTGTCAAATCATGGTGCTTCTTTATAAATCTTTGGTTAGGCCATATTTGGAGTATCATGTGCAGATCTGGTCACTCCATTGCAGGATGTGAAGGCTTGAGAGGATGCTACCTAGATCAGCATTAGCTACAATGAAGGGCTTGTATGAGCTTGGATTATTTTTTTCTGGAGCATCAAAGGATAAGGAGCCCTGAGAGAAGTTTATAAAACTAGGAAATGCATAGTCAGAATTTTTTTTCCCCTCCAGGTAGCACAGCTTTAAGGTCAGAGGTGGAAGATTTTGGAATATGTTGGGCAAGTTATTTTCTCAAAGAGTGCAAGTGCCCGCAGTGCTTTACCAGGTGTGGTGGTGGAAGTAGATACAATAGTGCCATCGAGGTGGGTTTTAGATAGCACGTGACTATCTGAAGAGGGATAACAATCCTGTGCAGACATAGAAAATAGGTGCAGGGGTAGGCCATTCGGCCCCTCGAGACAGCGCCGCCATTCAATATGATCTTGGCTGATCATCCAAAATCAGCACCCCATTCCTGCTTTCTCCCCATATCCCTTGATTCCGTTAGCGCCAAGAGCTATATCTAACTCTTGAAATCATCCAGTGAATTGGCCTCCACTGCCTTCTGTGGCAGAGAATTCCAGATTCACAACTTTCTGGGTGAAAAGGTTTTTCCTCATCTCAGTCCAAAATGGCCTAACCATATATTTTTTTTAACTGTAACCCCTGGTCTGGACTCGCCCAACATCGGGAAGATTTTTCCTGCATCTAGCCTGTCCAATTCCCTAAGAATGTTAGGTTTCTGTAAGATATCCTCTCATCCTAAATTCCAGTGAATACAAGCCCAGTCAATCCATTCTTTCATCATAGGTCAGTCCAGCCATCCTGGGAATTAACCTGGTGAACCTACACTGCACTCCCTCAATAGCAAGAATGTCCTTCCTCAAATTAGGAGACCAAAACTGCATATATTCCAGGTGTGGTCTCACCAGGGCCCTGTATAACTGCAGTAGGATCTCCTTGCTCCTATACTCAAATCCTCTTGCTATGAAAGCCAACATGCCATTTGCTTTCTTCATTGCCTGCTGTACCTGCATGCTTACTTTATGACATAAGGGATTAGCTGAATTTGACTTCTTGATCAACACACACTGTGAGCTGAAGGGCCTGTTCCTGTCCTGTAATGTCCCACATTTCATGACTCATTGGCAAAGCCAGGATCCAAAAAAAGGAAGCTATTGCATATGTCATCATTTTTACTTAAAGAAAACCTGGCATCTGTATGGGATAAAATCTCACTTACTATCTATCCTGAGACTCAGTTTAAAATGAAAGCATTAAAATCACCAACATATTTAAGTACTTACTATCAAAGAATCTTTGCTTACTATATCGTCAGGACTGCACAAAGCCGTATCTTTGGTTTCGACTCGAAACGTTGCCTATTTCCTTCGCTCCATAGATGCTGCTGCACCCGCTGAGTTTCTCCAGCACTTTTGTCTACCTTCTATCTATTTAAGATCTCTGTACACATTTAGGGGTTGAATGGACAAAAATTAAAGTAGATTGCCTGCTTGGGCAATAACTGGAGACTGCAAAATTCTGGAAGCCTATTTAGATCTAACGTGAACAAGCAGTTCAGGGAAGACTGTGATCCTCGAAAACTGACAGAAATAATTTCCATTCGGTGCTCAAGCTTCCATGAAATATCTAAACCCTCGGTATTAGAGTAAACCCCATGTGCACACTTTTGTTGTGCTCAGCTGCTTTAACTACGTTGTCCCTCTTACTCTCAATTTTCTTCAGTACAAAAGCGGGACTAAACGGAGAACAAAATAAAGTGAACAGCTAGCAACATTTTTTTTGTGTGTGTGTTGGGGGGGGGGTCGAAGAAACATTAGGCCCACTCCGTTCCCGATCATCCAAACAATTCCTCATCAGGATAAATTTTCAACAGTCAACCAACTCTTCTGGTGGGGGGGGGCATTAAAACGCAGGAAGTAAAATGTTTGTAACCAGATCTCAAATAGAACTATATGGAATGGGGCTGCTGAGGAAAGTAGTTGCAACGATCAAGCCTTCGTCTGAAAACCACTCGAAAAAGCTGTTTGAAAGTGGAAAAAAAAATTGCCAACTCTGGGCGGGTGGTTCGGTTAAAAAAAAAAGTTGCGGTTGGAGCAGGGTGAACTTTACCCTACTTAGAGCTGACAAAAGCAGCACTGTCTCTTTAAAGCGCCCAATGCATTCCACCCAACAATAGCCACAAAGGAAACTCCCCTCCCCCCCGCCAGTACAACGGCAGCAGTTAACCCATCGAGGCCCAGTGCGTACGTGCAAACAAGCCCAAAGAGCAAAGTTAATTTAAAATAACCTTTTAATTCATGTAATTTACAGCAGTCATACAACAATGAAAACAGTATTACAAAAACGGTTAATAATCGGAACGTTTTTCATGTCTTTATAAAACAAAGACGTTAAATTAACGTACAGCAATGTACCCAGACTGCCCATTGCGAGTCCAATGCAAATTAACATCTGCGAAAGGGCGTGGAACAAACGGGAAAAGGCAACTGACTCAGCAATTTGTATTTTGTTTCAATATACAATAAAACTTCCAACTGAACACTCTTGCTACCTTGAAACCTTTAGTCGGGGCTGCAAAGATACACAATTAAACCAAAATAAATTCACAGGAACTCCCAACTCTCAAACAAATGCCCTCCGCCCGAGTCCCAACACGCCCGTCGGGGCCCGCCTATCCGCTCCGTTTCCTCGTCGGGGGTGGTGAATGAACCTGCTCTCCACGTGGTGCTGAGGGCGCCTTTTTTTTTTAATAAGAGATGTGCAGGTTGCTCCGAACCAAGCCTCTCAAGCCGTGTATGCTCCAGAAGTGAGAACCAATCGAAACCGAAAAAGTCCTGGTCTCTATCACTCCCGTCCCAGGGGGCGAAACTTTCAGAAGGCCACAATCGCCCTGTTCCAGGAGCCCATGTTTCCCAACACTTGATCGCAGCAGATCTGCCCGCTCTCGCCCTCGCTCTCCTCTTTACTCAAGAGCCCAGAGAAGCTGGAGCCAAAGATGTTGATGAGACTGGAGACGTTGGAAGTCTCCATCTCCTCTTCCTCTTGGCCGGCAGGCGGGATGGTCAGATGCTGCTCGGTCCTGGGCCTTTTGAGCGGGCTTTCAGGCTCGGGTGCCCCCTGCTCTCCGTTTCTCCTCTTCCGACCAGAACTCGCTTTGGCCACCGAGTCACAATCCGAAGGAGTCGCCAGCTCTCGGGACCCCGTCGCCTCCAGCTGCTGGGCGCATGTCACCGCAGACTGGCGGGGGGTGTCCGGCTCCTGGGTGGCCTTTGCTTCTGGCCCTTGGTCCTGTGAGAGCGGGCACAAAGTCCTTTCCCCCTCAACCCAGCTCGGCCCTTGCTCCCGAGGTTGTGTCCTCTCCGCCTGATCGCCCGAGGACTCACAGGCGGCGATCCTCTCCTCCATCTCGGCCCAGTTGGCAGACTGCTGACCGGCCGCCGCCGCTGCCGCCGCCGCCGCCGCCTGGAACTGGCCCTGAGCCTGCAAGTACAGCTCTTCCTGCTCGCTCAGGTAGACCTGCCGGGCACTTCTGAGCACCAGGGACACCAGCAGGTTCTTGTGCAACTTGATGCCTCCGCGCTGCACCCGGGAGGAGTAGATCTTGCCGAGGGAGATGGTCATGATCCGGTGCGCCTCCACCTTAAACTCCATCGTGCGGCTCGCAACTGGCCGCCCGGTAACCGAGCCGGGACTGCCCCGCGGTATCACTCGATGGCAACTTCGACTGAGGAGTGGGATGTGGTGGGAAGCTCCCGCCGGTGGTATTGGGGAGTTTCCCGGGGTAACCGGCGCCTGGGGTCCGGCTCCCGCCGCGCAGCTCCGGGAAATAGTAACCGTTTAAAAATAGCTCGCTCTTTATACTGGCCCGGCCGCCGCCGCCGGCCAATCCCCGCCGCCCCTCGCCTGTCACAGCCACGGGGCCCGCCCACAATGGGCAGGTCTCGGCCAATCAGCGCCCCAGCCCGCAGCAGCGTTATTTGAACTGGAGCCGTCACCGCGAAACTCTTAAAGCGGCACCGCCCCCGACACACTCACACCTCCACACATATACACACACACTCACACACACACCCACACACACACACACACACACACACACACACACTCCCCACACTCCCACACACACACACACACACACACACACACACACACACACACTCACACCTCCACACACACACACACACACACACACTCCACACACACACACACACACACACACACTCCACACACACACATACACACATCACACACACACTCACACACTCACCCCCCCCAAACACACACACACACTCACACACACACTCCTCCACACACACACTCATTCCCACACACACTCACTCCCCACACACACTCACACACTCACTCCCACACACACACTCGCCCCCCCAAACACGCATGCACACACCCTCGTCCCCCCCCAAACACACGCACACTCGCCCCCCCAAACACACACACTCGCCCCCCCCAAACACACACACACACACACGCACACTCGCCCCCCCAAACACACACACACTCGCCCCCCAAACACACACACACTCACCCCTCCCAAACACACACACACACACACACTCACCCCTCCAAACACACACACACACACCCCTCCAAACACACACTCACTCACCCCTCCAAACACACACACACTCCTACACACACACACACACACACAAACACACACACACACCCCTCCAAACACACACTCACTCACCCTCACCCCTCCAAACACACACACTCCCCCACTACTCACTCACACCCCCCACACACACTCACCCCCCCCCCACACACACACACCCCACACACGCTCACTCACTCATCCCCCCCAACACACACACTCATCCCCCCAACACACACCCACACCCCTTCAAACACACCCCCCCCCCACACACCCCCCAACACACAACCCCCCACACACTCACCCCCCCACACACACACACACACACACACTCGCCCCCCACACACACTCGTCCCCCCCCACACACTCACACCGCCCCCACACACACACTCACCCCCCCCCCCACACACACACACACTCGCCCCCCCACACGCCCCCCCCCCCACACACCCCCCCCCCCCCCCCACACACACACACGTACTGTAAGTTGCACACCTGAAATTCAATGGATCTCATTGAAGCAAGTGATTTTGTTGTTGTTTATTTTGCGTCGCTGAAGGGAAAAGGTAATATCCAGTGATGGACCTGAGCAATACAGTCCAAAAATAGTTTTCAGTCTGTGCTGATTTAGTTGACTTCATTTGCAATCGCAAGGTCCAAGCTATGTGCCTCTCTTCCACACGTCAGCTCATGACAAGGGGCATTGGAGAAGAGGGATCTAACTTCAAATGATAAACTCTAAACCTGTAGAGATCATAAAGGTTGGGTCTATTTCAGATAATGTCAGATTCAGAATATTTCATTGTCATGTACACCAAGGTGCAATGAAACTCCTTGTTCTGAACTCGCAGGGTCAATAGTATATACTACAGTAATAAAAAAACAATAAATATGCCTTCTATATTCTGTTGTGCTGAAGCAAAGCAGAGAATTTCATTGTCCGATCTGGGAAACATGACTATAAACTCTCTTGAATCTTGAAATACAAGTGCAAAACAAAATACAACAATGAGTGCAAAAAGAGTTTGCATTTAACTCGCACCTTTACCATTGTAAACTGATTTAATACTCAAAAATCTTAAAAGAATGGCCAATCCTCCAAATCTGTCCCATTAACCTGATCTGTTATCACCTTGTAGACTAGTTCAATCAGAGGATCTCTTTGCCACGTGCCAAGTAATCATTAAAAGGCCCAGGCAGTTGACCGCCTGGACCTTTTCCAGCTTCATTTCATGTCCCCCTTCCAAGGTTGTGTTTCCAGCTAACTCGCCCCAGCGAGCATATGCAGTTTCTATTTGCATACTCAAGGCCATCGATGACTGGTAGGCACTTGAGTGACTCGAGTGCATTCATGGTAGAATAAACATTTACTTTTTGTTTTAATTCTGATAACAGATATTTAGTAAAACATTTAAAAGAAGCACAAAGCACTTTGGATCGTGAATTTTATCCAGCATTTAAATAAGGGATCATTGCTGTGGGTTTCAGCAGAAGATAAACAGAGGCAAAGATTGGAGAGACAACCTGGCTGATCACCTGGCTGTGCTTCTTCCTGAATATGAATAAGAGACTGAAGAGAGACTGATACCAGCAGAGAGGACTACAAAGAGCTGGTCTGGGGTGGCAGAAGAAAAGTTACAGGACTGTTTCATATCGGTGGGCTGGGACATGTTCAAGGATTCGTCAACAGAGCTGTAAGAATATGCTGCAGTTGTCACCGACTTCATAAAGAAATACATGGGTGAATGTGTGCTACAACAACGTTGTCTTCCACAACCCGATGCCCTGAATGAACCATGAGATTTGTACTCTGTTGAAGGCTAGATCTATGGCATTTAATATTGGCAATCTAGGCTCATTCAAGAAGTTCAGGTACAGCCTCTTCAAGACCACTGTGAGTGCAAAGAGACAATTGAGGACTAAACTGGAGTCAAAGTTGGGCAACTTACAGCTATGGCAAGGCTTGTACACTATCACGTGCTACAAGATGAAACCGGGCAGCTTTAGGGTTAATGATACATCACTTCCAAATGAGCACAATACCGTTTATGCTCAATGAAAATGACAAACAAGAGAAATGACACACATACACAAACCTCCATAACCCCTGATCTCCATGTGATGTCAGTCTCTGGGGCAGATGTCAGAACACTCAACAAGATGGTAAATGCATGCAAAGCAGGTACGGGATACTGAGTTAGATGATCAGCCATGATCATATTGAATGGTGGTGCAGGCTCGAAGGGCCGAATGGCCTACTCCTGCACCTAATTTCTATGTTTCTATGTTTCTAAAGTGTCTGGTCCATACAGCATACCTGGGCGAGTATTAAAGACCTGTGTGGACGAACAGGCTGAAGGATTCAAGCATGACTTCAACCTCTTGCTTCTGCGGTCTGAAGTTCCCACCTGCTTCAAAAGGACATCTATCCAGCCAGTACCCAAAAAGAGACCTGGCCCAATGACTAGAATCCAGTAACACTTATATCCATTATAATTAGGATTTTCAAGGGATTAGTTATGTGCGAATTAACTCCTGCCACAAAAATGACCCAGATCCACTCTAGTTCGCACAACAGGTCACTAACAGATGCTATTTCACTGGCTCTGCACGCTGCAGTGGACCTTCTGGATATCAGGAGCATGTACATCATGCTGCCTGTTCATCGACTACAGTTCGGCATAGAACACAATCATGCTCGCCAAATTCATTACCAAGCTGCAAGATCTGTGCCTCTGTACATCCCTTTGCAACTGAATCCTTGACATCTTTATCGGTAGACCCCAAACAGTGTAGATCGGTAGTAACATCTCCTCATTGACCATCAACACAGGAGCACCTCAGGGCCTCATGTTTAGCCTCCTGCTTCATTCTTTTTACATCCATAACTGTGGCTGTAATGTCATCTTCAAATTCACTGATAACACCACTGTGGTGACCGAATCACAGTTGGTAATGATCAGTGTACAGGGTGGAGATACCTGGTTGAGTGGTGCCACTACAACACGTTCTCACTCAACATCAGCAGAACCAAGAAACTAATTGTTGACTTCAGAAGGGGAAGTCAGGAGATGCCAGTTTTCATTGATGGGTTGGCTGTGGAGAGAGTTAGATGACCTGTCTTGGACCCAGCCCATATATCTAATCACGAGAATCCCCACCATCTGGGACCAGGCCCTCTTCTTGCTACTAATAACAGCCGGAAGTCCACTACCACCAGTGACAGGAACAGCTATTTTCCTACAACCATCAGATCTTTCAACTGACCTGCACAACCCTAATTTTACCCCAGTAACAGAACACACTGGATCACCTCTTGCGCTAACATGGGCTTGTTTTCTAATTATGTTTTTGCACTAATGTCTTGTTTTTGCATAGTCTTTATCTTTTCTCACTGTACAACTCAAGTATAATGGATGTCATGTTGCACTTGTACCTCATCATACATGTGCATTTGACAAGCTTGACTTGACAATAATGGAAAGGCAGAAGTGGTTCCTCTAGGCATTATCGATAATATGACCTAGAAGCTCAACTCAGGATCAAAGTCAATTGTAAAAGAGTGAAATGGAAATGTAAAAGAGACAATTGTAAAAGAGTATATAACAGCAACACAAGACAATAGCCATACTGATAATATTTGCCGCACGTTTTCTTCATCCGACATTGTTTAGCAGAAATGTAATATCACTGAACAAAAAGTGACAGAATCGTGCATGATCCTTGAGATACTTCAGAAAGGTTTAAAACAAATGTATCCTGGGATAAAGGATTTTTTTAATTAGACTGAAATAACTGAGGATATTCTTATAATATGGTTGAGGGAAAATTTAATAGAAATGTATTAAATCATGATAGGGTTAAATAGGGAAGAGAGAAACAGGAGACAAATTTAAAATGACAGGCAAAGATATACATGGATGTAAGGAATGTTATTTTTTAATGCAAAATATGGTTACCACTTGCAAGGATGGTGGAGAGAGATGCATTCAGGACTTTCAAAAGGGAGAATGAGAACAACAATCTGCAGATGCTGGTTGATACACAAAAGGACACAAAGTAACTCAGTAGGTCAGGCAGCATCTCTGGGCGACATGGATAGGTGACGTTTCAGGTCAAAACTCTTCTTCAATGCCATGTTTCAATAAACAGCACAAAGCAAATTGGTTGTTATCACATTGCTTTCTGGGAGCTTGCTGTGCACAAATTACCTGTCGTGTTTCTCTCATTACAACAGTAACTATTTTTAGCATTTACTTCATCTTGCTGCAAAGCATTTTTATACGTGTTGAGGTCATCAAAGGAATTATGTAATGCAAACTAACTCCATGAGATACTGACTATTTAGTTCATTTAAAACCTGAAATTAACTTTTTTAATATCCAAATATTAAGAGATATGGAACAGAATAAGGAACATTTGAAGTTAGATAACAGGTTAGCTATGATCCAAGTGAATGGCAGCAGGTTTGAAGGGCTAACTGTCTGGTTTCTATTCTTCGAGACACAAGATTGCAAAAGCTGATATATTGAGCATTCTGTTCCCAAACGAAAGACCTATCTTCCATCACCAACTCCAAAATAACCCTGCAGAGACAATTTCATTAGTGCATCTGCACCTTTCTCTTCTGATGACGAGTCCCCCTTTAAGAGTTAAAGAAGGAACTGCAGATGCTGGAGAATCGAGGGTACACAAAAGGCTGGAGAAACTCAGCGGGTGCAGCAGCATCTAAGGAGCGAAGGAGATAGGCGACGTTTCGGGTCGAGACCCTTCTTCAGACTGGTCAGGATTCAGGGAAACGAGAGATATAGACGGTGATGTGGAGAGATAAAGAACAATGAATGATAAGCAAAAAAGTATCGATGATAAAGGGAACAAGCCATTGTAAGCTGTTTGTAGTGTGAAAATGAGAAGCTAGTGCGACTAGGGTGGGGGAGAGAGAGAGATAGAGGGAATGCCAGGGCCCGAGGGCTGAGGGAGAGGTGGGAAGGGGAGGAGACAGCAAGGGTTAACAGAATTGAGAAAATTCAATTATGTTAACCCTTGCTGTCTCCTCCCCTTCCCACCTCTCCCTCAGCCCTCGGGCCCTGGCATTCCCTCTCTCTATCTCTCCCCCACCCTAGTCGCACTAGCTTCTCATTTTCACACTACAAACAGCTTACAATGGCTTGTTCCCTTTTATCATCGATACTTTTTTGCATATCTTTCATTCATTGTTCTTTATCTCTCCACATCACCGTCTATATCTCTCGTTTCCCTGATCCCTGACCAGTCTGAAGAAGGGTCTAGACCCGAAACGTCGCCTATCTCCTTCGCTCCTCAGATGCTGCTGCACCCGCTGAGTTTCTCCAGCCTTTTGTATACCCCCTTTAAGAGTACTGTGTTTTGATGAGGAAGTTCCGCTGATGTAATGTTTATTGTCAGTTTCAGTCAGTCATGTGCGAGGGAAGAGGAGGGGCAGATTCAACTTAGTTTTAACGTGAAATTGAATTATTTATTAGAGTTTGCTAACCGGTGATCAGGATATAACACTTACGGTCTCCAATATTCACAGTCCGTCAATGTGGGGGATAACACATGAGATCATATTTTAAAATATTTGTGCATTACGGATGAAGCACAACTAATTATTGTATTTCGAATCTTAAAAATAGGTGCCCAAGTCAACTAACTTTTAACTTAGACAGTTATAACTTAGTCCATTATTTTGTGAAAACCTTTAAGAGCTTCGGATGACCCCTAATATTTCCGCATAATTAACTCTTAATCCCAAGTGTTTTAAACCCTGGCAATAAAGCGATACCAATCGAGTTGTTTAGATTTCCTCATTTGTATGGGGAGGGGCAGGAGTTATGCATGTGTGTGGGGTGGGAGGGGAGAGGAGAGGTGGGGCAGTGTCCGTGTGTACGCCTATAATCCATTGAAACTAAACGAGGCGCATCCTCTCAGATGATGCTATTAAATGACAAACAAAATGAGAGGCCAGAAAATAGTTTCCACAGCCCTGACGTCAGGACTCGACACGCTGAAAGGCGTAACTTTCCATTATTTACAATGCAGCAGTGCCAAATGCATTGGGGGAATGGAAGCGAATATTTCATTGAGCAGGTTCATTCAGCGCCATGCACAAAGGCAGCGAATTAGTCGCATTATTTTAAAAAGTGCATGCAGAAAATATTTATTTTTTGCCGTTAAACGATTCTAAATGTTAGTGTGCAGGTTAGGGCCTCGTTGCTAAGCAGCTGGGCTAGAGCTCCTTTACTGGAGACAAACGAGGTCACTGCCCGTGGGCAAGAGCTTTCCAATCAAAACCCGAGTTAGTTTTGCAGTCTGATTCTGTTCAAGGCAGACGCACATAGGCCAACTCATTAATTATCAACAGTACGCGGCAACTTCTCGTTCATTGAACAAACAGCCAGATTTTCAACGAGAAAGATTCCAACCCTACCCAGGGCTCCAAAACTAAACATTAACTCATGTTTTTTTCTTCATTTTATTTATCAGCTAGAAAAAGGTTAGAGATGATAAATGGGCCATAGTCAGGTGGGGGGGTTAAGAGGTAACACATAGTAAACCGATGGAAAATAGTCTGATTTTGCAGCCCGTTGATCATTTTCCAAGCCTATCAAATAGCATATTTGCCAGGCCATTTCCATCTCATATTTGGAGGAGAATTATGGAACATAATTTCTATATTTCCAAAGACATAGACCATTCAACCCATCAAGTCTATGTCCATTTTCCCCACCAATTTACTCTCCCTCAGATTTTGCTCCTCACTTACACACCAAGGACAAATTAATAATTAGTCTACCAAACCAGCATGTCTCTGGGATTGCACCCAGAATGGTGGGGGGAAATCCTTGCAGTCATGTAAACTGCACACAAAGAGTACCGAAGATCAACATTGAATTTAATCTACTTAATCATTACACCATACTATCAAAAGGGGAGGGTGTAAAGGGAGTTACTGATGCAATAAAACATCCGATCTTGGAAACATCAATGACTGACATAATTCCCTATACATGAGTTTGAGAAAAATGTATGGAAAGCAACAAAAGATCCATTTGTTTCGCTTATCCCTAACCAGTCTGAAGAAGGTCTCGACCCAAAACCTCACCCATTCCTTCTCTCTAGAGATGTTGCCTGTCCCGCTGTGTTACTCCAGCATTTTATGTCTATAAAAGATCCTTAGTGTCAGTTTACTTTTCAGCGTGACTGGATCTAATTGGTGTTTGTTTATTTGGTTAAACAGTGGCAGATACTGGTTAGCCATCTCTCCTCCCCACTTCTAAACGTTATCACCTTACAATTGATTAGTCTCATTATAATTGATTAGTCTTTGCCCTTCTACTCTTTTAGGTGAGAGGGGAAAATGTTAAAGGAAATGTGTAGGACAAGCTTTTGCTTTAGGTAGAGGGTCATGAGTGCCAGGAACACGCTGCTGTGGGTGGTGGTGGAGACAGATACAAATGACATTTAAGAGACTTTTGGATAAACACATCGATATGCAGGGAATGGAGAGATATGGATTATGTGCAGGCAGATACGGGTTGGTCATTGAATCATTTTCAACACAGACAGGCTGAAGGCCCTATTCCTCTGTTATATTATTTTACGATGTGTGTTCTAATATCCAAAGTGATTGCTTACTCAAATAAGTACACTTAAAAAAAAAAAAAAATCATACTCCTGGAAACTGTTGTCAGTGATCTTTATCCAGGTATTTACAATGACAAATTTGGCACCCATACCAGAATCACTGGGTGTACATTTGGTGACAGATTTAAGTGTTAAGCACTAGAGGGCCACTCATGGGAATCCAAATGAAATTTAAAGGCTTGCAATTATAAGGGCACACACAATCTCAGATCCTTCTAAAGCTCTTTACAGACAAGAATTTACTTTTTCTTTGAATTTCTAATAAACTCAAAAGCCTATTTGCACTCAGCAAGATCCCAACAGTAGCAATAAGATGATAACCCAAGAATCATAAAATATTTAATGATGTTGGTTTAGGATTAATTAATTACTGGACAAGATAGCAAAGCAAATTTAATTGGTTTCAGACTTATTTCCAGAGATCGGAACTATTCTGATATTCCAATCAAATACTCAGAGAGTGTTGCAATGGTTGGACTCCATCTTCTAGATCAGATGTCAAAATTCAGATCTGGTCTCTGTCTCAGGTGAAAAATTAATGAAAAAAGGAAATCCCATGGCATAATTGTTTGCCACGTTTCATACATTACAATGACTACAAATGTGTTTCGCTTGTGATGGAGCTCTCTAGGACACCTAATTTATGCAAGCAATAACAAATGCACACCCTCTTTTCTAAAAGCAGTCGTGTTATTAGTCATTTGGAGAAAGTTGAATCTCAGACACTGAGGTAAAAAATTAGTAATAGTGAACTTATAAGAACTGAAGCTGATTGAGGATGGTGTCCAGAAGGAAGATAACCAACCCCATGCTTACTAATAACAATTGCTGAGAGATTGCTTTAAGGGACAAACTATGTAGAGAAACAATGATGATCAGCATATCCAGGCAAGCACGAGATAAGTATTTGGATGAAATATACACACTTCACTTGGACAAAGAGTAACTATATATTGAGGGTACACAAAAGGCTGGAGAAACTCAGCGGGTGCAGCAGCATCTAAGGAGCGAAGGAGATAGGTGACGTTTCGGGTCGAGACCCTTCTTCAGACTGGTCGGGGATCAGGGAAACGAGAGATATAGACGGTGATGTGGAGAGATAAAGAACAATGAATGAAAGATATGCAAAAAAGTATCGATGATAAAGGAAACAAGCCATTGTAAGCTGTTTGTAGTGTGAAAATGAGAAGCTAGTGCGACTAGGGTGGGGGAGAGAGATAGAGAGAGAGGGAATGCCAGGACTCGAAGGCTGAGGGAGAGGTGGGAAGGGGAGGAGACAGCAAGGGTTAACAGAATTGAGAAAATTCAATCTTCAAGCCCAGAGGATGCAGACTCCCCAAGCGGAATATGAGGTGCTGTTCCTCCAACTTGCGGTGTTGGAGGAACACTATATATTGAATCTGCTTTTAAAACTTACTGTTTATTCTGCTTCCACCAGCCTTTCCATCAGTCCACCTTTTTACCCATATTAAAATATTTTTCAAACACAGTGCTGGAGTGATTTAAGAGGCCAGCCATAATCGCCGATGAGAATGGACATATGACCTCTTTCAATTTGAGTCCTATATCCAGCCACTAAAATTATTTCTCATTTATTCTATTGAAGCCCTTTAAAATCTTAATCAACAACAGATCCCTCCCCATTTCCGAAGGAATTCAATCTGCTTCATCTCACAATTGAAATCTATCCTCACACCTGGCAGCCGAGATCACTTGAGTAAAATTAGGAACTGATTTGCCACAAAAAGGTTAACCCAAATGCCACCAAAAACGTCCCTTTAGTGGCAAATCAGTTCACAACAGAGG
Source organism: Okamejei kenojei (assembly GCA_035221665.1). Taxonomy (NCBI): domain Eukaryota; kingdom Metazoa; phylum Chordata; class Chondrichthyes; order Rajiformes; family Rajidae; genus Okamejei; species Okamejei kenojei. Next base: position 28,431,831 of record CM069140.1, on the reverse strand, counting down.
AACAACCCTGCCCTGTAAATCAATGACCAGGCTTCGGATTTCTATTTACAGATTTTAATCCATAAATACCCATCGAATTGAGCCATAACATTTCCAAATCAATAGCCTACTTAAAATTGATGGCGATGAGGGATATGCTGCACACAGATCTTCTGATGGTCTAAAGTTGCTCCTGATTTCTCAACTTTCTCTCTCATCAGGACACAGTTCCTGGGAGCAGCTCCCCGACTCTCTCTCCCTGCTCACACAAACTCCCCTGCTGCTTCTGCACAGAAACTTCGCCAGGGTGTAGTTTGCACAGTAATTGTGAGGTGTGGTGTGGTTTGGGGGGTGCATCGGAAACTAGAGCTCGTTTGATTTGGGAGGGAGGGAGGGAGGGGGGTCGGGGCGATTGCCCTCGTGCATCTGCTGCCTGCCGATGGAAGTGATGAATGGGGTTGGGGCTGGGCCTGGGGTCGGGGTTGAGGCCGGGGCCGGGGTCGGGGCTGGTGTTGGGGTCGGGGTTGGGGTTGGGGCCGGGGTCGGGGCCGGGGTCGGGCCTGGGTGGGGGCTGGACCTGGGGCTGGGGTCGGACTTGGGGCCGGCCTGCTCAATGCTGCTAGAGGAGCTGTATAATCCTTGGGCCTGCTCCACCGTTACCCCTGGCAACCCGCGCCCTCTCACCCGGCAGCGCTTCCTGGCGGCCGGAGGCAGCAAGATGGCGGCGGGGACGGACTGAGGGGGAGAGGAGGAAGGAAGATCGGCCCCAACACACGGCCGCGCAGCTCACCCGGCAGCGCCGTCGTCGGAGCTTGCTGCAGAGTCGCGATCAGCCGCCGCCGCCGCCGCCGCCATGTCGATGGAGGATCCCTTCTTCGTGGTGAAAGGGTTAGCAACGCTGTCCGGCACAGCGGACGGAGCGTGAAGCACTCGCCCCACCGTCCCCTCTAATCTCACCATCCCAACCCTCCCCTCCCATCACACCTCACCCCCGTCCTAATCCCGCCCCATCTTGCTTCCCAAGATTCCCCTCTGTCCCCCACAAACTTCCCAGCCTCAACCCTCCCTCTCAATACTCCCTCCCTCCACCACTGCCCATCTCCCTCCCTCCACCACTGCCCATCTCCCTCCCTCCACCACTGCCCATCTCCCTCCTCCACCACTGCCCATCTCCCTCCCTCCACCACTGCCCATCTCCCTCCCTCCACCACTGCCCATCTCCCTCCCTCCACCACTGCCCATCTCCCTCCACCACTGCCCATCTCCCTCCACCACTGCCCATACTCCCTCCCTCCACCACTGCCCATCTCCCTCCCCACTACCCCCTCCCTCCCAATCTCCCTCCACCACTGCCCATCTCCCTCCCTCCACCACTGCCCATCTCCCTCCCTCCACCACTGCCCATCTCCCTCCCTCCACCACTGCCCATCTCCCTCCCTCCACCACTGCCCATCTCCCTCCCTCCACCACTGCCCATCTCCCTCCACCACTGCCATCTCCCTCCCTCCACCACTGCCCATCTCCCTCCCTCCACCACTGCCCATCTCCCTCCACCACTGCCCATCTCCCTCTCCCACTACCCCCTCCCTCCCCAGTGCCCGTACTCCGCTACAACACCTCCTCATTTGCTCCCTCACACTTCAGCGCTGACCTATTTGCCCTTCCCCTTGCTGTGCCTCATCTCACCCAGCAAGTCCTCCCTTGCCCTCCCTCATTCTGTCAAGACCCATTGTTCCTTCTGGATTATGCAGATTTCACTGCTATGTGTACAAGCTAAAGCATTATCCATTTACTGATTTGTCCCTCTTGCAGTGAAGTGCAAAAAGCAGTAAATACATCCCAAGGATTATACCAACGATGGACCGAACTCCTGAGCGATCCCTCTTCAACCAGCAAGGAAGAGTGTGACTGGACAACCAATGAGTTGAGGAACAGTCTTCGTAGTATAGAGTGGGATCTGGAGGACCTAGATGAGACTATTAATATCCTTTAACTGCGGGTGCCTTGATATTTCCTTTAAAGTAATTTCTAAAACTATTTTGTTGGATTTGATGCTGCATTCACTAATTGCCAGTAAGAATTTGCAATGGCTGTGTCAAACCCACGTGTCCCTTGTGTCGGATATGCACCAAAATGTTAGTCGTGACATCCCTGTTACCCATAAAATTTGCCTGTCAATGCCTTTACAGAGGCTAATGGTATAACTTTGTGCAGATTTGCAAATGACTCAATGTTATTTTTAAATACACTTTACATTATTGCAGGAATCTACGGAATTATGGTCTCTCAGCTGGAAAACATTCTCCCTGTTTCCTCTCACATCCCAAAACAGTGCGAGTTTAAGGTTAATTCATCTCGGCAAATTACCCCTAATGTGTAGGGAAAGTGTGATGACTTGGAACAAGTGTGAACGGGTGACCAATAGTCGGCATGGACTCGGTGGACCAAAGTGCTTATTTCCAAGTTGTATCTCTAACTCACAAACTAAAAGGTCTTTTTGATCCTGCTGGGAGTCACATAATTTTACATGCCTCAGGTGCATATACTGTTGCTTTGTGGTTAAGTGACTGGACATAGAAACATATAAACTTCTTAGAGGATTGGACAGGGTAGATGTAGGAAAAATGTTCCCGAAGTTTGGGGGAATCCAGAACCGGGGAGGCGGGTCACAGTTTAAGAATACGTTATAGGCCATTTAGGACTGAGATGAGGAAAAACTTTTTCATCCAGAGAGTTGTTAATCTATGGAATTCTCTGCCACAGAAGGCAGTGGAGGCCAATTCACTGGATGTTTTAAAAGAGAGAGTTAAATTTAGGTCTTAGGGCTAAGGGAATCAAGGGATATGGGGGAAAAAGCCAGAATGGGGTACTGATTTTGCATGATCAGCCATGATCATATTGGCTTGAGGGGCTGAATGGCCCTCTCCTGCACTTATTTTCTATGTTTCTATGGACTGACAGCCTGTGCGCTGGGTCATTGATCCAGGGACTTGAGCATGAATCCCATCGCAACAGGTGGATTTTTTTTTTAAAGCTGCAGACACTAACCATGAAACAAGTGGATTGTTGTATAAAACAATATCTGCTTCTTCTTTACCCATGATGGTCTGTGCATGACTCAAAGCACACGGTTGTAGCTGACCTTCTCAGTTCAGAAGCAAACAGGGATGGACAATATGTGCTATAGTGACAGCAATATCTACATCCCTTGAACAAATAAGAAAGTACCACCTCTCCTCTTTCCCAATCACAACATTTAAGAAACATTTAGATGGGTACGTGGATAGGATAGGTTTTGAGGAATATGGGCCAAATGCAGGCAGGTGGGACTGGTGTAGATAGGACATGTTGGTCGGTGTGGGCAAGTGGGGACAAAGGGCCTGTTTCCACGCTGTATGACACTATAGCCACAAATAATTTACCACAAATCATTTCTCCAATACTAGTAGCATCTTCATAAATCTCTGTACCTTCTCTCCTGTTACCACATCCTTCCTCTAATTTGTTTTTTAATTGAAAGAACTAACTTGCAAACAGCATAAATACCAAGGACAATGTTTGAGTGTCTGAATTTCTAATGGTTAATATTTGACTTACTGGAGTCAGGATCCTGTTTCAGACTGAAGGGGGGGGGGGGGGGGGGGGTGAAGAGCTGGAGGCAAGAAAAGACCAGGCCCAATTAAGGCTGGCCGCAAATGATCTTGGGCAAGGCGGTGCGAGGGAAGGTGTGATCTCAACAAGGGAACAATGTGGAGAACTGCAAAACTGCTAAAATAACTAGGATGAAAGGGGAGGGTAGTATAAGTTGCTTAAAATTAGAGAATCCAATGTTAATACATCTGGGTTGTAATCTACCCAAGCAAAATATGAGGTGTTCTTACTCGAATTTGTGTGTGGCCTCACTCTGACACTGGAGGAGGCCCAGGACAGAAAGGTCAGTTTGGGAAGGGGAGTTGAATGGTTGGCAACTAGAAGATCCCAGGTGGATCAAGCATTTTTATACCATTTACTATATTTTAGTTTTCAGAATCCTTAATACTCTGCCATTGTTTGGAAAGAGATTAGATTCAGCCAAGTTAGCAAACAGAAAAATCAATTGTTGGAACAAAACCATTTTCCTGTAAGGATGAATATAAGCAGATATGTGGCATATTTATAATAGCTGTCATGATGGAATGTCAAAGGTCAAATTACTCTCTTGTCTATAGACATAAGCATGTCTTAAAAGGAGTAACTTAGAAAGAGGTCACTTTTTATTCTAGGCTAGGGTGGGAAAGAGTAAGAGGAAAAAAATGCAATGGTTAAGAAGTTTAATGTCAGGACATGTGCTTCTTTTAGTTCAGTGTGTGCCAAGGTTGTCATTGTGTTGAACTGCAAACTTAGCCTGCATTGGGAAACTAAATAATGCTACATTCTGAATAATTATTTTTTCACCGGATTTGATAATATGTTCCTGCAAAGAAACATACTGACATAATTCACTACATTAGTACATTAAAGACAATATATCAGTGCAAGTTGTTACTGAGTTTAAATCTACTATGCACGCATCAGTCAATTTGCCTCAACTGCAACATAAGCATCGTGGAGACAAACCCTCGTAAGTTTAACCTCGATCCAGCAGAGCTGAGTAAAAGGAAAGCGTTCATCACTAGCACCAAAGCAATTGTAAAGGTAAGTCCTTGTGATGCATTTGCAGAAAGGCATGAAAGTAGATGCTTTATGTTGGCTTTGGCAGTGGAATCCAGAGGCCCAGGCTGTGGGAAATTGAGGACACAGCATCTCCATTGTTGGGCAAGGACATGATGGGGCTAGATAGCAGAACGGAAGGTCGTGTGGAGAGGAAGAACAAAATATCCTTTTGTCCTCTTGTACCACTTATGCTTTTTATGAAAATACATTTCTGCCAGGAATTAGTTTGGTGGAAGGTAGTGGTTGTATTGTTTTCCTTTATGAGAAATGAAGCGCTAATCCAGAGAATTAGTTCAAATCCCACACAGATTTAAATCAATGTGCTCCGGTCTAATTGTACTTAAACAAACATAGCAAATGTTTAGGTGTGAAAAAAAACCTGTTGTCGATACTAAAAATCACCAGGGAAGGAAAGGGCAGTTAGGCATGGGTTACATTCACAACAAAGCTCCCTGCGCAATCTTTCAGTCCTGCATCTACATTTGGTTTTAAACAGTTCTTGGGTTTGTTGCTGCACATCTACTGGTCATCAGGGAAATGATAAGTGTTGGAGAAAGTCAGAGATGATGTTAAATTTGAATGTCTTCGCAGTTCATAATCTTATATGTGATATTGGTGATACCTTATGGGAGGTAGACGCAGGCCAAAAAACTGGAATGGACACATAACAGATGAAAACCACACTGCAGGGGTTCTTTTATCTTCAGCATTGTGCTTGTAGCCATAATTTAGTCCTATAATCTGAAGTCATTCATAATTACTCAGGTGAGTTGATGGGACCAGTTTAAAGTTGCCTGGGTCTTGGCTTGGTGCGGTGGAAATCATGTTGATCATGCAGACTATATACTACAGGATGAATGGTGTGGGAAGTGCAAAATACACTGAGAATGTTGCTGAAAGATTGCAGAGAGAGAGCTTTACTGTGTATTTAACCCATGCTGTACTTCTTCCCTGAAGATTTTTAGTACATTAGTTAGTAGTGTTTAGTTTGGTCTAGAAGTTGAAATGGAATGTTGTATTAATATAAACACCAATGGAACAAAATGGATAGAGGGGTGATCCACAGTCCCATGCTGTGCTTACGATGATGATGATGATGATGATTTGGGATGATGTGCAGTTTGCTGCTGGAGCAAAACCAGAATCTTGTAATGGCAGCACCAGGAATGTTATTTTTAAAAAAAGGATCACGACCCAAAATGGCACCTTTCTATTCCCTGACCTGCTGAGTTACTCCAGCACTTTGTGTTTTAATGAACATTATTATTATGTTGACAGGAAATGAAAGATCACATGTCCAGTTCTTCCATGCAAGCATTGGTGGAACAGAAAAACCGTCAGGTGTGTGGCTATTATTTGCCTCTTGCTTACTATAAATTAGAAACCTCATGTATCACAGGCACCACAGCTGGGATTTATTTCAAGGTTTTTTAGATAATATCAAGACATCATAGTGGGATTTTAAAAAAACACAGCCTCCTGGTGAATCTCCCTGAGGAGATCGTCAATGATGTCTGTATTGTTTCAGTGTTGTACAGGTTAGTCAAGTGCTTTGTTCCCAAGTTTGCAATCAGTTCCCTGAAAATTAAAGGCATTCTTCAACACATTAATTTGCTGATAGGAGGCACATGCCCACTTTAACCTGATTAGCCCAATTAATCAGAGCTGAATATTCGATAAAATCATTTCCAATAATGCTGTGTTATTTATCTCTTCAGCAAGCTTTCTTATTTGGAAAAGTACTCCTAATGTAGAGCACAGACCAAGATGATCAATTCAGAGCTGGTGGTTTCTTCTGTTAGCCGGTTGGCCAATTTTGATTGGGATGTTGTTAGACTGTTGACTCCAGCACCCAAGAGGCGTAAAATGCTCGAAAGCTTTGCCTGGATGACCAGTTTTGTTACACCGGGCATGTTCCCCTGGCCAGTGCCATTGGAACCATACCAAGTCATTTAGTTGTTGCTCAGTGGGAACCATTGGCCTGCCTCTCTCTGCCTGTCACTCTCTCTCTGTCTGTCTGTCTCTCACTGTCTCTGTCTCTGTCTCTCTGTGTCTGCCTCTTTGTGTCTGTCTCTCTCTCACTTTTGGTTAATACACACATCTCAACCCGAAAAGTCACCTATCCATGTTCTCTAGTGATGCTGACTGACCTGCTGAGTTACTCCAGCACTTATCATCATCATTTAAACCAGGCAGAACCATAAGTGCTTCCTGTCCTTTAGTCAAGACATTTAACAAGAATGTCATTTGGGCCACCATGGTGAGCATGAACACGATATGAAGATCTAGGGGGTGCTTCTCTTTGATGTCCTGAATAATATTTATCTATTAACCAGGGTCATTGAAACAGCTGATCTGGTCATTATTAAATTGATGTTTATGGGAACTTAAACTGTTTCTCGTGTACTGCTCTGGGATTTTCTTAATCCATGCAAGTCCTTTTATTCTGTTGTCTTCAATGTGGATTCTGGCTGTGTTGGGAAATCGCACTGGCTTTTGCTATTTTGCAGGCAGTGCTAAGCAGCAGGGGAAGCCAGAGACCAAGCACCGCTTCAGATAAATACAGCCGACTTGATCAGAAAATGCAAGCAGTGAATTCTCAGTTTATGGATGACCAAAACATGCAGCAACAGGTAACCTGTGAGGATGAGGGTAGCGGATGGGGAATGGGATATATTTCAGCCTGCATGTTTGATGGAGAAATAAGATATGGATTTCAGACATGATACCCTCCCAAAAAGGAAACTGGGGTGAAGCAGTTGATGCAGCTGCCTAGTCCTGCACTAGATTGTAGATTTAATTTTCAAACCTTGCTAAGGTCTTTGATTTTAGTAGATCCCTGTCAAACTGGTCTCCTTGCCCTAGAGTACAAGCAAGATATTTGTGGGTGAAATTGGTTTAGGTTCCTGCTCCTGATGCTTAGTTTAGTTTAGAGAAACAGCGCGGAAACAGACCCTTCGGTCCAGTGATATCCGCACATTAACACTACCCTAGGGACAATTTTACATGTATACCAAGCCAATTAGTCTACAAACCTGTACATCTTTGGAGTGTGGGAGAAAACCAAAGATCTCTGAGAAAACCCATGCAGGTCACGGGGATAACGTACAAACTCTGTACAGACCGCACCGGTAGTCGGGATCAAACCCGGGTCTCCGGCGCTGTGAGGCAGTAGCTCTTCTGCTACTTTGTTCTGCCATGTGCACGGTCGTAGTTACGCTGAGCACAGGTAGGCTGTGAAGCCCCTCAAGACAGTAGTCTTTTGCTTTGTGTCAGTCTGGTTGCAAAGATCCAAGGATTCAAGTCCAGTCAAAAGAAGAAAGTTATTTGTGCATTGACAGGGAAACACAAGAAAGTAGAAAAACTGTCATCTACTCGGAAATAGTTTGAATCAATTGGAAAATCTTTGGGCAAATAAAGTAAAAGATCTTCAGGAGACTCTGGAGATGATTATAGAGATGCAACAGTCTAGTGTTGAGGAGCTGTGTTTTAGTGACGGGTGACTTTATGTAGGGAGAGACCCTGTACTGGGAAAGGGGAGGTTAACAATGAAGGGGAGGAACTAGGGACTTACCACCTGAGCTTTGGGAGCTTGTCATTGTTTTTATGCTGTTCATCCTATGCAGTTGATCGTGGAGCAACAGGATGATCAGCTGGAGTTAGTTTCGGGCAGCATCGGAGTTTTGAAGAACATGTCGCAGAAGATTGGCAATGAATTGGATGAGCAAGCAGTGTGAGTTTTGTTTCACCAGACTGCCTTTTACATTTCATTCTTTCCCATCCCTGCAGTCTTTGCTTTGTTTGGCCCCAAGAAAACTTTCTTTGCTTGGATCCCTTTCCAACCCTCCGTTTGCCTTCTCCTTCATTGACTTATGTTGTAGACCTACAAGTTTCAACAACCCAACGCTACAGTGCCCTCCATAATGTTTGGGACAAAGACCCATCATTTATTTTTTTGCCTCTGTACTCCACAATTTGGGATTTGTAATAGAAAAAAATCACATGTGGTTAAAGTGCACATTGTCAGATTTTATTAAAGGGTATTTTTAAACATTTTGGTTTCACCATGTAGAAATTACAGCTGTGTTTATACATATTCCCCCCATTTCAGGGCACCATAATGTTTGGGACACATGGCTTCACAGGCGTTTGTAATTACTCAGGTCAGGTATATACCTTCATGCAGGTATAATAAAGCTCTCAGCACCTAGTCTTTTCTCCAGTCTTTTCATCACCTTTGGAAACTTGTATTGCTGTTTATCAACATCAGGACCAAAGTTGTGCCAATGAAAGTCAAAAAAGCCATTATGAGACTGAGAAACAAGAATACAATTGTTAGAGAGACATCAGCCAAACACTAGGCTTACCAAAATCAACTGTTTGTAACATCATTAAGAAGAAAGAGAGCACTGGTGAGCTTACTAATCGCAAAACGACTGGCAGGCCAAGGAAGACCTCCACAGCACATGACAGAAGAATTCTCTCTATAATAAAGAAAAATTCCCAAACACATGCCCGACAGATCAGAAACACCCTTCAGGTGTGGCTGAGCATCACCAGATAAGACACCCAGATTTGTCAATGACCACTGATGGCAGAAGACTTCATGAACAGAAATACAGAGGCTACACTGCAGGATGCAAACCACTGGTTAGCCACAAAAATAGGATGGCCAGGTTACAATTTACCAAGAAGTACTTAAAAGAGCAACAACAGTTCTGGAAAAAGGTCTTGTCGACAGATGAGACGAAGATTAACTTATATCAGAGTGATGGCATGAGCAAAGTATGGATGGGAAAAGCAACTGCCCAAGATCCAAAGCATACCACCTCATCTGTGAAACATGGTGGTGGGGGTGTTATGGCCTGGGCATGTACGGCTGCTGAAGGTATTGGCTCTTCATTGATGATACAACTGCTGATGGTAGTAGCTTAATGAATTCTGAAGTGTATAGACACATCCTATCTGCACAAGTTCAAACAAATACCTCAACTCATTGGCCAGCGGTTCATTCTACAGCAAGACAATGATCCCAAACATACTGCTACAGCAACAAAGGAATTTTTCAAACCTAAAAATGGTCAATTCTTGAGAGGCCAAGTTAATCACCCGATCTGAACTCAATTGAGCATGCCTTTTATATGCTGAAGAGAAACCTGAAGGGGACTAGCCCCCAAAACAAGCATAAGCTAAAGATGGCTGCAATACAGGCCTGGCAGAGCATCACCAGAGGTGACACCCAGCAACTGGTGATGTCCATGAATCGCAGACTTCAAGCAGTCATTGCGTGCAAAGGATATGCAATAAAATACTAAACATGACTACTGTCATTAACATGACATTGCTGTGTCCCAAACATTATGGTGGCCTGAAATGGGGGGACGGGGAGGGGACTATGTATAAACACTTCTGTAATTTCTACATGGTGAAACCAAAATGTATAAAAATTGCCTTTATTAAACTCTGACCATGTGCACTTTAACCACATGTGATTTTTTCTATTACAAATCTCAAATTGTGGAATGCAGAGGCAAATCAATAACTGATCGGTCTTTGTCCCAAACATTATGGAGGGCACTGTAAATGTCCATCTATGCACTAGGCAAGATATGAAGAGTTGACAGATTCTGCTGTCCAACCATACCCTACTGGTACTTGATGCAGAGCATACTGAAGGACTGTATGGTTGACTGTATGCACTATCATTGACTAAGGTTACAGCAGTTGGTGGCGAGGGCTACAAAAACTAAAGTAATCAATCTTTGCACAGAATCTTTCCTGCTCGGGGATTCATTGGAAATTTCAAACCTTATTCATTTGGCCAATGTGATGGAGTTGTGATACAAAGGAGTTGTGATTGAATTAAATAATGGAAGCGAGGGATTAAATGGCATAATTCTTATGAAGGAAATTGTATTAATGAGGTAAAATGTTAGGTTTATAACTTGTTAATGATTTTGCAAACTCAAGAATAAGGAGAAGAGGGAATGGAATAGAGTGCAGTTTGTGATATGGGTTGGAGAGAGGAGGCCAGGAGTTAGTTGCGAGGTGATGGTGTGGGACACGGGTTTTGCTGAACAGCTGCAGGCTGCGTTCAGATAGACATGAATTGAATGCAATCAAGGAAAGGTAAAGCGGCAGAACAGTTAGATCACCAGACCAGCAAGAGAAAGGCCAGGACAGCACAGTGGCACAGCTGGTAGAGCTGCTGCCTTACTCTGCCAAAATCCCCCATTCATTTCTGACCCCTGGTGCTGTCTGTGTGGAGTTTGAATGTTCTCCCTCTGGGCGCATAGGTTTCCTCTGGGTGCTCCAGTTTTCTCCCACATTCTGAACACATGCAGGTTGATTAGTTTTGATAATTGGCCACTGTAAATTGCCCCTGTTGTATAGGTGAGTGATAGAATCTGGGGGAGATAGTTGCGGTTGTAGTGGAGAATGAAAATACGATTAATGAAAGATTAGTGTGAGTAGGTGGTTGATAGTTGGCACAGACTCTGGGCTAAAGCACCTATTTCCACTCTATAACTCTATGAATAATGATCCTGAGATTTAATCGGCCGTTCACAGATGGGAATATAATTTCAGTTAATTAAATAAATGCAAAGTAAGATAGTATCAGTAATGGTAATAAGAAACTACAGTATTTCAAATACCCATTCTATTCACTAACGGTATTGGAAAGATAATGTGCCACCCACATTTGGTCTGGCCTTTGTGTGACTCTTGATGAAATTAAATTGGTAGATGCTTAATTACATTCTGAAACAGGTTAGTTAAAGCACCTAGTTTAGAGTAAATTAGGGATGGGCAATAAATGATCACCTTGCCAGCAACATCGAGATCCCAAAAATGAATGAATTTTTTTTTAATAAGGGATCTTGGCAGAATTGCATTTCAGTTTACTGTCTGATGCCCATCATTGTGCCGTTGCTTACAGGATGAAGAGTGAAAGTTGAGCCGGAGCACTTCTGCTCTTGACAGCTAGCAATGCTTTTGTTCAAGCTTTTGGGAGTTAATTGTACCGTGGTTTCAGCATCAAACCTCTGAATGGAATTCCATTTTCCATAAGCCTAACCAAGTGCAAGAATTGCAGATGCCCTTTAGGGATATCCCACCCATTTCAGAGTTCCAAAGTATGGGAGCGGCACGATGGTGCAGCTTTAGAGATGCTGCCCCACAACACCAGAGACCCGGTTTGATCCTCACTAGGGGTGTTGTCTGCACGGAGTTTGTATGTTCTCCCCATGACCTGTGTGGGTTTTCTCCGGGTGCTCTGGTTTCCTCCCACACTCCAAGGATGTACAGGTTTGTACGTTAATTGGTTTCTGTAACTTGTAAATTGTCCCTAGTGTGTGCAGGATAATAGTAGAGTGCGGGGATCGCTGGTCGGCGCAGACTCAGTGGGCCGAAGAGTCTGTTTCCGCACTGTATCTCTAAACTAAACTAAACTAAAGTATGGAACTACTTTAGCATAAGAACTGGTCTTTTATTTATAAAATTGAGGCAAATAAAGCCAGTAGAATATGCAGGTGGAATTGAGACTGTGTTTTATGTAACTGTGAAGAACAAGAACTTCAGAGTATGAACATGGCTCACAGGGAGCCTTCATACCACATTTTACCTTGTTATTACAACAGAGATGTTGTGGTCTATTTGTATGTTTGAGGGAATGTCAGTGTGATGGGGTTTATTTGTAGGGGTTGAATATGATGGATATATGGAGAGATGAGATACATTTGCATTTGAAGAAGTGGGGTTTTCTTCATGTAGATGTTTGGAGGGAAAGATCTATATGATCTTTCCCTCCTTGTTTGGAGGGAAAGACTTCCGTATGAAGAAAGACTGGATAGACTTGGCTTGTACACGCTGGAATTTAGGAGATTGAGGGGGGACCTTATAGAGGCTTACAAAATTCTTATGGGGTTGGACAGGCTAGATGCAGGAAGATTGTTCCCGATGTTGGGGAACTCCAGAACAAGGGGTCACAGTTTAAGGATAATGGGGAAGTCTTTTAGGACCGAGATGAGAAGATCTTTTTTCACACAGAGAGTGGTGAGTCTGTGAAATTCTCTGCCACAGAGGGTCGTTGAGGCCAGTTCATTGGCTATATTTAAGAGGGAGCTAGATGTGGCCCTTGTGGCTAAAGGGATCAGGGGGTATGGAGAGAAGGCAGGTACAGGATACTGAGTTGGATGATCAGCCATGATCATATTGATTGGCGGTGCAGGCTCGAAGGGCCTACTCCTGCACCTATTTTCTATGTTTCTATGATTCTATAAGATGAGAAAAGTATATGCTGGTGGTGCTGTTACCAGGGATGAAGTCACAATCACTTTATTTTTAGAACAGTCATGTCAAAGCATTGTAACTAGCTTCCTCATTGGGATAAGTGGAAAATGTCATCTAAAATGGAGCTAATAACAAATTCTGTAAATTATTTAGTGTGTGTAGAGGGTGAAATTGGAGCCCTCTCCTTAGTTTAAGGTGTCTCTGAATGCTCTGCTCTCCCACAGTATGCTTGACGAGTTCTCCTATGAGTTGGATAGCACACAGTCACGGATGGATAACGTCATGAAGAAGCTGGCCAAAGTGTCCCACATGACCAGTGGTAAGTTTGACGAGCTGAGCTTTCCCTGTAGATTGGTGTTGCTTGACCCAAAGTCGAAGAGAATGACACGGGAATGTTTGCCTTCCTTGAGTCCTTCTTCCCTTAAAGAGAAACTGAGAGGGGAATTATTTTTTAATATGTTGAAAGTTTTGATGGAAGTTTTTGACTAATCGCAACCAAGTCTTATCTATGTTGTACAAAATTAAACAAGCTGTTTTTGTTCATAAAATTAAAGGCAACAAAAAACAAGGTAGTAATTATGTGATAAAAATGTTGCTGATGTTGTAAATCTGAAATAAAATAACAGAAAAGGATTTCTATTCTGCATCTATGGAGGAAGTAAATCAGACTTACGTTTTCGACAGAAGGGATCATTGTACATGACAAGCCATTTGACACTGTGTTCTGCCTCTTTAAAAGACCTATTCAGTTATTCCACTCATTTTTTCCCATACTTGTACACATTTCTCTTTTAAGTATATATTCTTTTTTTTTTAAGTAATCATCGATTCCTCTTCCCCATCCTTCCATCTGTGCGTCGCATTTGTGGTATGATTCTCGTAACATAGAGGCCTTGTCAGTTCATCCTTCTTGTTATGAGGCCTTCTCAGTTCGTGCTTCCACCTTTACAGATTTGTGCATGTGAATTATTCGTTCTCTTTACCTGTTGAATTGTAATTTATTTTGTCCCCTTTTCTTCCCTCCTTGGGAAAGTGAATACATTTGACCGAATATGATATCAAGGCACTGGTAAAACTGGTTAACGAGTAACTAGGGAACACATTTCCGTCGGCACGGACTGGAAGGGCCGAGAGGGCCTGTTTCCGTGCTGTAATTGTTATATAGTTATATGGTTATATTTGTTGCAATTGTACCTCGGGCAAAGAAAGGAGTTGATGATTAATCATCCCAGCCCTAGGACTTAACAGCGGGATGTTCTCTGGACAGTGTCCTGGGCCCAACCACTTTCAGCTGCTTTATCAATGTCCTTCCTTCTGTCATAAGGTCAGAAGCGGGGGTAGGATATTAATTTGTGATTGTACATTGTTCTGATCCAATCAAAGGTCTTCAGTAAATGAAGCAGTCCATGTCTTCATGCAGCAAGACATAAACAACGTTCAGTCATGAGCTGATAAGTGGCAAGTAACAGTCATAGCACAAAACTGTCAGGCAATGATCATCTCCAATATTATATGGTCATAGTCCACAGGTTATAGGAGCAGAATTAGGCCATGCGGCCCATCAATCACGGCTGATCTATCTTTCCCTCTCAACCCCATTCTCCTGCCTTCTCCCCATAACTTCTGACAGTCATACTAATCAAGAATCTGCAGGGTTTAATCTCCTATTCTTGAGATTTAGTGACATTATGACATTATGATAGGCAAATCCTTTACTATCAAAATTTTGGATGTCACCATTAACCTACTTCCCCACAGCCATCAGGCTATTAAACCTGGCTCGGACAAAACTCTGAACATTAATAATCCATTATCTGTTATTTGCACTTTATTAGTTTATTTATTCATGTACGTATATATTTATATAATGGTATATGAACGCACTGATCTGTTTTTGTAGTCAATGCCTACTATGTTCTGTTGTGCTGAAGCAAAGCAAGAATGTCATTGTCCTATCAGGGACACATGACAATAAACTCACTTGAACTTGAACTAACATGACCCAGCATGACCCACCAAAATATTTTTTCTTGTGTCTCATGTTGTCTCACATTTTTCTTGTGTCTTCAATTCAGTTCAAGTCGTCGTGTCCCCCCCCCCCCCCCCCCCCCCCCCCCCCAGTCTATTTCCTTTGCTCCATAGATGCTGCGGCACCTGCTGAGTTTCTCCAGCACTTTTGTCTACCCCCCCAGTCACTCGTTTGCCCATTCCCTACCTGCCGTAGCTGACTGGTTTCATACTTGAATGTACCTCATTCATCCCAGGAGTTAGCCAAATGAATCGCTTTTGGACTGCCTCCAAGCCAGTATATGATTTCTTAAATAAGGCCACTAAACCCGTGTACAGTACTCCAGGTGTTGCCTTGTCTACACTCTCTAAACTGTAAGAATACTTTGTAAGAAGGAACTGCAGATGCTGGTTTAAACCGAAGATAGACACAAAAAGCTGGATTAACTCACCTTGACAGGTAGCATCTCTGGAGAGAAGGAATGGGTGACGTTTCGGGTCACCCATTCCATCTCTCCAGAGATGCTGCCTGTCCCGCTGAGTTGCTTCTGTAAGAATACTTTCCTTATTTCTAAAATCAAATGCTCAAGGGGACTTTTACCAATTGTTTTCCTAACCACTTGCTATCATTTTGTGAATCATGCACAAGAACATCTAGACTATACTGTAGTCTCTCTCCATTAAGATAATATTCCTCAGCATAACATCGCAGTTGAACTCCGTTTGCTAAGTTTTCAGCTATTGACTCAACTAATCTCTATCATGTTGCAGAATTCAAATGTCATCATTACTGCATGCCTTCCCATTGGCATGTCAATGGCAAACTTGGATACCTCTGCCCCTCCTCCATGTCATGAATATAAATCATAAATAATTGCAAGCCAAGAACTGATGCTTGGGGCTCCCCACTAGTTTCGCCCTTCCAACCTGAAAAAGACCTGTTTATTCCAACACAAAAGCAGGAAATGCTGGAAATACTCAGCAGATTGGGCTGTATTGTGGGAAGAGATCCTTTCCTGTTTTTGCTCCCTGAAAGTGGAGGGCAGAGCTGCTGGCCTTGTTTCCTAAATGTTGCATTTTGCAACTCCAACGTTCTTTTAGCCAGGAGAGGTCCCAACTCAAGACATTACCTGCCCATTCCCTCCACAGATGCTGCCTGACATGCAGAGTTCCACCAGCACTTTGTGGTTTGCTTAAGATTCTAGCATCTGCAGTCTCTTGTGCCTCTATTCTTTTGTCTACATTCCCACTGGCTAACTGCTCCCATTCACTCACTGACCAGATAACTTTGTTTACAGCTTACCATGTTCACCCTGATTTTTACCCTTGTATTAGCTTCTTTTGTGTCTTTTTCAGTTCTGATGAAGGGTGTCTGACTTAATATTAACTTTGTTTCTCTTCCCACGGATGTGTTCTAAGCTGTTGAATGTTTCGAGAGTTTTCTGTTTTTCTTTTAAATTTCCAGCATGTGTAGTTGTTTTGACTCCCATTTATTCTAACTTTGGCTTTTATACAATTACCAATCCATGATCACACACTTCCTAGAATATCACAAGCTCTTGTGCATCAGCCTTTTATGTAACAACTTGCCAAATGTCTTCTGAATATCCAAGTACACTACATCTACTGATTTCACCCCTTTGCCTGCGTGCTACACTTAATTCTTTAAAATGTATCAAATTTAATTTGCCTTTCATTAAGCCATGTTTACTGGATTTGATTACACTGAGCTTCTCAAATGACTATTTCTTCCTTGATTCCAGACTTCAGCAGCCTTGTCAACAACAGACTAACAGGCCAACATTTTGTCTGTCTCTCCTCCTGAATGAACTTTGGTTCATGTGCGATTTTCCAATCAGCTGATCTTTGAACAGATATGTCAAATGTGCTGCATCCCAAGTTTCTCTCACCCTCTTTACCCACGGAGGAATGAAAGATTTTGTCAAGCCTTCCATTATCTCCACCTCAACTTTCTTTAGCAATCATAAATACAAGCCTTCTGAACCAGATACCGTGAGCATTGCCATCATTGTTTCTACTGCCTCCTCTGGCAGCGCGTTCCAGGCACTTGCCACTCTGTGAACAATAACTTCTCTTGCAAATCCCTTTAAACATTCCCCTTCTCATCTTAAAGCTGTAACGTCCTGCGTTTGATATTTCCACCAGGGAAAACAATTCTGACTATCTATCTTACCTACATGCCTCATAATTGTATGTATTTCTATCACATTGCCCTTTAGCCGCTGACATTCCAGAGAAAGCAGACTAAATTTTTGTCCAACTTTTCTTTATAGATAATACACTCCAATCCAGGCAACATTTTGAAAACCTCTTCTGCACCCTATCCAAAGCATCCACATCCTTCTTATGGTGTTTTATACTCTATGCCCCACCTGATGAAAGCAAGTTTGCCTTCTATACCACTTACGCACTTGTGTTATCATTTTCAAAAATCAATGGATTTGCATCCCATGATCCCACTGTACATAATTGCTCCGAAGGATCTTTCCATTTACTGTATACATTCCTCTAACATTTGACTTCCAAAATCCATCTGCCGTTTTGCTGCCCAAATCTCCATCTGATCCGTATCCTGCTGTATCCTTTGACAATGTTCCAGACTATCCATTATTTGCACCAATATCAGTGTCATTTGCAAACTTACTGATCAGTAAACATAATTTTGTCCAAATCATTCATATATATTACAAACAACAGAAGTCGCTGGTTTACACAAAAGGCTGGAGAAATTCAGCGGGTGCAGCAGCATCTAACGGAGCGAAGGAGATAGGCGACGTTTCGGGTCGAGACCCTTCTTCAGACAACAAGTCCCTGGTTTGATCCTTGCAGAATGTCTCCAGTCAGAAAAACTCCCCTGTACCACTACTCTGTCATCTATGAACAATCCACTTTACTAATTCACTGTGAGCTTAAATTTATCAACCAACCTACCATGAGGGACCTTGTCCAAATACTTTACTAATTCCATGTAGACAACATCCATTGCCCTACATCGGTTATTCTTTAGTCTTCTCACTGTCAGAGCTGGAGTATTGTAACACAACACTTCCTTGTGCTGCGTCTAACCCAAAATGTCACCTATCCTACTATTTTAGAGATACAGCGCGAAAATAGGCTCTTTGCTCCATCGAGTCTGGGCTGACCAGCGATCACCCCGTACACAATATCCTATACACAAGGGACAATTTACAATTTTACCGAACCCAATTAACCTACAAACCTATACTTTTTGGAGTGTGGAAGGAAACTGGAGCTCCAGGAGAAAACACGTGGTCACAGGGAGAACGTAAAACTCCAGACTGCACCCGCAGTCAGGAGCAAACCTGGATCTCAGGTGCTGTAAGGCTGCAACTCTGCAGGTGAAAAATGCAACAGTGATTGCTGGAAAGAAACTGTAAGGCTACGCCACTGTGCCGCCCATCTATATAAAGAGCTGTCTTTTGCACGCTGCATTCTTTGTACCTGCCATAAACTGAATCGATAATGGAGACATTTTTCAGGAAAACATATCTATTGTCCTTTCTAAATGGTGTTTTGTTTCATCCCCCAGATCGCCGGCAGTGGTGTGCAATCATCGTTCTACTGACAATCCTGGTTGTGGTACTGATATTGTTTACTATCTAAATGACCTGAACATTTCGTGCAAGTGTTACATAAAGGAGGAGTGGGAAGAGGGAGAATGAAGGAAGACCCTTCCACTCTCTGGTGCTACAATCTATGGGTCAGTTGGCCAGGCTCTTGGCCTTTGGTTGCTGAGTATGAACAGTTTCTGCACCCCATCTGTCTTTCCAGCAATCACTGTTGCATTTTGCACCTGCAGAGTTATCGCTGAATGTCTCTTGATTTATCTTTAATTGGTCGTTCACAGAAATTCTGAGGAATTTAAGGAAAGTGAAGGTGCAAGGTTATACCCAGATCTGGCCCCTGCAGGATAGATGAATGTATCATGTTCCTTGGACTTGGGGAAGAGGGTTTCTGGACATTTGCCTTCCTAGAAGTTTATATTTCTCCTGCACAGTGCTCTTTATGGTTCGGACATGTAAAGAAGACTGTGTGAAGAACAGGAAGAACTCTGTTGGCCAAGATGGCCACCAGACCCCAGTGTCAAGTGTTGGCCAGCCCTGCGTCAGCTATTCACAATAGAGGCACCAGTAAATCAAGACCAGACCTCCTTTCAGCTGGAGTATGTACGGATTGGAGGTGTGGCCAGCACTCTGCTTGGATGTGGTGCTTTCAGTAGCTAAATAACTGGTGCAACAGCAAGTTATTCAGCTATTGAAAGCCATGGAACACTTCCATCTGATTTCCTTGACCACATCACCTTTCAGCAGAGGAAAGAGAGGAAACTATGATTAGGTTTAGAACATGAATGATTGTGTTTAGTACATTCACACAGAGTGGGAATTCAACATGCAGAAACTCTAGCATTAACTACTACCCCTGGGAAATATTTATTTAGATGCCATGAGGGAACAAAATGTACAGTTGGGTCACATTATGGTGTAGTCCATTAATTTTTAGTTCTGTGCTTTGGGAATGTGCAGCTGACATGACTAAATAACTGGTAAAGAGCAACAGTCTTGTCTATAGTTACTGCTGACCCATTCCTTCTGGTCTTATGATGGACATGGGTGACGAGTTCACATCTGTGGGATTGCCTTGGGCTGAGACAAATATTTTTCAAAGGTAGTTATCAAAAGTACTTTTTCACCTTGGGCTTCTGTGCATTTTACCATTGATTTGTATTGGCACGAATAATTCTGTTCAAAATTGTACAGCCCCATATTTTTGAGCAGCAAGAACATTCCCATAAGGCATATTTGTAAAATTATAATTGGAGTGGGGGTGAGATGGGATGGAATGGAATAAATAGGAGGAGATTCAAAACATGGAGTATTCTGTGCTTACTAGAATTCTAGTAACTTTGTACCAAAGTGTTAATTTACTACTACTCCATGGTAAACACAACCAACATGTTGTTGCCCTTCCTTATCCCCATCACAAAACCACCTTTCCCACTCATTCAGACACACTATATACATATATATATATATATATATATATATATATATATATATATATATATATATATATATATATATATGCCTCCATTGTATTGTTTTCCAGTCTAATCGTTCAGATTACAAATGGTTCATGCAGGATAGTTCAAAGTAAACCTTTATACTGTCGATGGTGCTTTGCCATTGTCATTGCTAAAATGTTCTTGTTGTTCGATTTCAGTCTGTGTGTGGCACATGGACATTGTACCTTCAGTTTGTACTGACAGTAATGCAACACCATGGTTTTCTACTCTCCAGTACTCGCCCCAAACCAAGCTGCTGTCTTCTATGGTCTCCCTTCTTCCTGTAGCCGAGATCCAGAAAATCCCAAATTAGCAGTCCTCCTCGTCCAACACTGTGCACAGTTGAACAGTGCCGGTTAAGAAGTTCCCAGGTTTACTGACTGGCCTGAGTTTATGTCAGTGTCGTGCTTTGGAGCAGCTGATGCTTGCCTATGCCCAGGGACTTTGAAGGGCTGCCCACTGCGGACTACCCGCCTGTGGTACTGCTGCAGAGAGCAACCATGCAGAAGGTGTGAGCATGCATGGCTCTACCTGTATACCCAAGTGGGATTTAATCTCACCTGGCAAATTATGTTCACAGGCTGGACAGCAGTGAAAAAGGCAATCCTTGAAATGGGAGGATGGGGAGAAGGTAAAGATAGGAATTATAATTAAAGTATTAAACCAAGTCTAGATGAAGGTTCCCCACCAGAAATGGGACTCCAATTCCCTCCATGGATGCTGCTTAACCCGCTGAGTTTCCCCAGCAGATTGTTTATTGCGGGAGTTTTAATTAGTTAGATAAATGAAGGATTTGATTAAGGTGATTAAAATGTTGAAGGATTTGATAAAAGGGCACTGCCCAGAAATGCTAATAGACTCCATTGAGTCAACAGGATGGTCATACCAGCAGAGGCTGCATGGCCATTTTGGATTTCAGGACCTCATGCAGTATTGACTTGACATTTTCATTGTTCAAATGACCCAGGCTGTGGGTAGGAATGAGTTGGATTGTTCGGGTTAAGGAGACTGTAGTGGAAATGTGGAGGAATGCTTCAGCCACAACAGTTCATTGGGGTCATTGAAAATATCATTATGGAGATTGGTACGTTTGTTAGGAAATACTATTTAGTCATGTGGGTAGATGGAAAAGTAATAATCAACAATTGAACAATGGAACATAGGAGATTGAATGGGCCTCCTACTGTTTGTTATTTTTTTTAAACCAAGAATCAGAGGAAATATTTTAATTTTTCCAATAAAGTGCTAGTGTGAGACATCTTCAGATGTTTAAAAAAAATCGTATTAAGGCAATTGCAAAAACAAGAATATTTAAATCAAAGTATTTTGCAGTTCTGAACTAGTCGAAGTAAAATTGAGATGTTCCAAGTACCTTTGGGCCAAGTATTGACATTGGATCATTTAGATGCGTCTAGTCATTTGACCTGCAGAATCTGGCAGTTTGAGAATTGATGGAAGCTTCACAGGAACGAAACCGTCACCAGTAACAGAACCCCCTTAGATTCCAAATGCCATTTGTAGCTTAGACTGCTCACTTTGACAGTGAGGGGTGAGGAGGCAGCATTTGCACACCCCAGGACTCTGCATGAAGGGCATTTGGCAGAATAAAGAATACCGTCAGTCATTCTGAAATATAT
Source organism: Okamejei kenojei (assembly GCA_035221665.1). Classification (NCBI taxonomy): domain Eukaryota; kingdom Metazoa; phylum Chordata; class Chondrichthyes; order Rajiformes; family Rajidae; genus Okamejei; species Okamejei kenojei. The sequence continues at coordinate 28,410,120 of CM069140.1, read as the reverse complement.
TTGCTTTATCCTTGATCGTTTTTTTTTAGATTGTCTGCTAACAGTTCCCAAACCATCACCATTCATTAGGGCTCAACTAATCTACACTCGTTGGCCTTCTCTGCTACATTACTGTCTGTTATTGCTGATTGATAAGGCAGTAGATTTGAACTCCACTCCAGAGCACCCAGGGCAATACTGAGGGAGGGCTATACTGGCAACAAGCTGCCTTTCATATGAAGTGACAAACTAAGGTCCTGTCTGTCCTCTTGGAAGGACAGACAATACAAGATCCCACTGCTCCATTCTGAAGAACAGAGGAGAAATGAACTGTGGAAGCCTGACCTGTTTATTCCATCACGTGCATTGGGGGAACATCCCGATTCTCTGGTCATTACTTCTGGTTTTAGGATCTTGCTGTGCACACATTGCATGACATACTTCATGAATAATCAACAACTGCAGTTCAAAAGTATCTCATTGGCTATAATGTATCTGGGTTGTTTTTAAGTTGGTGAAAGGTGCTATGTAAATGCATATCTTTAGAAGTTAACATGTGACTTCTGATTTTCATATAAACGATGATGTGATTTACAAATAAACGATGCATGATCCAACCCCCTCTGCTTTCTCTTCTGTATGTTCACTTGTGCACTGATTATTCTGAACACTCAAATTTCATAAGAAATCTATGTTTCAATGAGTTCACTTCATTCATCAACACTCCAGAGTCTGGTCCAATTCTGCTTAATTTCTGCCTATTCAACAAATCTGCCATCCCAGGAACCAATCTGGTGAAACATTACTGCATCCTTCATCACAAGGACATTCATGGGGAAGGAGACCTGACCTGTGCACAATAAGCCAGATGTGCGCTCACCGGATCCCAGAAAATGTAATTGAAGCAAGACATCTGTACCCAAATCCTGTCATAATAACAAACAATTTGCCTTCCTAATTGCTAACAGACTGCACAATATATTTAGTGATTTGTATGTCACTCAGATCCCTCAACACCAATACTTTCCAATTTCCCGTGATTTAAACATTACTCCACTGTAGCTTTTCACTATCAAAGTGGACCACCTCACATTCTCCTTCCATGCAGTTTCTCTGTCAGATCTGTCTATACCTTTATTAATCCTCCATTAGATTCCCCTTCCAATTTCCTCAGTTCCAGGAAGAACAATCCCAGCTTATCCAGTCTAACTGTATAACAATGTCCCCTTATTCCTGGAATCAGTCTAATAAATGTCTCTGTAGGAAAGAACTGCAGATGCTGGTTTAAATCTAAGGTAGACACAAAATGCTGGAGTAACTCAGCGGGTCAAGCAGCATCTCTGGAGAGAAGGAATGGGTGATGATTCGGGTCGAGACCCTTCAGACTGATGTAAGGAGAGGGGGGTGCACAGAGATAGAATGTAGTCTTCCCAGTTCTCCCACTAGTCTTGCTGTCTCCAACTATATTCTTTGTCCCGCCCACTCCCCTGACATCAGTCTGAAGAAGGGTCTCGACCCGAAACGTCACCCATTCCTTTTCTCCAGAGATGCTGCCTGACCTGCTGAGTTACTCCAGCATTTTGTGTCTAATGTCTGCTGCAGCTTCTAAAGAACTTCTTACCTTTCCGAAAGTGTGATGCCCAAAACTGGACACCATACTTCAGTTGTGGTTAAATTAGTTATTTATATATGATTATCATGATTTCCTTCTCTCTGCCCTCTATTTATAAAGCTGAAATCCCATTCATGTTCTTATAACCATATAACCATATAACAATTACAGCACGGAAACAGGCCCTCTCGGCCCTTCCAGTCCGTGCCGACCATTTGTTTTCCCCTAGTCCCATCTACCTGCACTCAGACCATACCCCTCCATTCCCTTCACGTCCATATACCTATCCACTTTACTCTTAAATGTTAAAATCGATCCTGCCTCCACCACTTCTGCTGGAAGCTCATTCCACACAGCCACCACCCTCTGAGTAAAGAAGTTCCCCCTCACGTTACCCCGAAACCTCTGTCCCTTAATTCTCATGTCATGCCCTCTTGTTTGAATCTTCCCTACCCTCAATGGGAAAAACGTATCCACGTCAACTCTGTCTATCCCTTTCATCATTTTAAAGACCTCAATAAAGTCCCCCCTTAACCTTCTGCGCTCCAAAGAATAAAGACCTAACTTGTTCAACCTTTCTCTGTAACATAGTTGCTGGAACCCTGGCAACATTCTAGTAAATCTCCTCTGTACTCTCTCTATTTTGTTGACATCCTTCCTATAACTAGGCGACCAAAATTGTACACCATACTCCAGAATTGGTCTTACCAATGCCTTGTACAATTTTAACATTACTTCCCTACTCCTATATTCAATGCTCTGATTTATAAAGGCCATCACACCAAAGGCTTTCTTTACCACCCTATCTACATGCGATTCCACCTTCAGGGAACTATGCACAGTTATTCCTAGTTATGCACAGTTATGCACAGTTATTCCTATGTTCCACAGCATTCCTCAATTCCCTACCATTTACCATGTACGTCCTATTTTGATTTGTCCTGCCAAGATGTAGCACTTCACACTTATCAGCATTAAACTCCATCTGCCATCTTTCAGCCCACTTTTCCAAATGGCCCAAATCTCTCTGTAGACTTTGAAAATCTACTTCATTATCCACAACACCACCTATCTTAGTATCATCTGCATACTTACTTATCCAATTTTCCACCCCATCATCCAGATCATTGATGTACATGACAAACAACAGTGGACCCAACACAGATCCCTGAGGCACCCCACTGGTCACCGGCTTCCAACCTGACAAACAGCCATCCACCATTACTCTCTGACATCTCCCATTCAGCCACTGTTGAATCCATCTTGCTACTCCGCCATTAACACCCAAAGATTGAACCTTCTTAACCAACCTTCCATGGGGAACCTTGTCAAAGGCCTTACTGAAATCCATATAGACAACATCCACTGCTTTACCCTCATCAATTTCCCTAGTTACCGCTTCAAAAAATTCAAGAAGGTTTGTCAAACATGACCTTCCAGGCACAAATCCATGTTGACTGTTCCTGATCAGACCCTGTTTATCCAGATGCTTATATATATTATCTCTAAGTATCCTTTCCATTAATTTGCCCACCACTGACGTCAAACTAATAGGTCTATAATTGCTAGGTTTATTCTTTGAACCCTTTTTAAACAATGGAACAACATGCGCAGTACGCCAATCCTCCGGCACTATTCCCGTTTCTAATGACATTTGAAATATTTCTGTCATAGCTCCTGCTATTTCTACACATTTCTACACTAACTTCCCTCAATGTCCTAGGGAATATCCTGTCAGGACCTTACTTTCCTGCTATTTTCAACATTTTGCTCTTCCAAATTGCACATTTTGAATTGTTTTTAAGCACTGAGCTTCATCTGGTGCCTCTGCCCCTTTGCATGTCTATAACCTCTAGGCCTAGGTCCATTGCTATCCACCTGACAATTCACTACAATTCCAAGATTTTTGTTGCCTGTTAATTTGCACAGTGTCCAAATATTAAAATTCATCTTTCACATACATTAAGGAAAGCAGCAACCTGGTATCATTCTCAGGGATAGACTCAAAAAGCTGGAGTAACTTAGCGGCTCAGGCAACATGTCCCGCTGAGTTACTCCAGCTTTTTGTGTCTACGGTTTAAACCAGCATCTGCAGTTCCTTGTTACACTACATCCTCAGGGAGCTCCGCCATAAGCACCCCTCCAGTCTGAGAAGCCACCCACTGCTTCTCATACTTCCATCATTTATGCTATTTGCCTTTTTTACTCCGTAAAGTCCCAGGTAAAAAGCTGGAGAGACAGGTTGAGGTCCATGAAAAAATATGTTAATTGCTGAAATGAGTAAATGGTTTAAGGACAGAAAGCAGAGTGTTGCAAGAACTGTGTCTTAGGCTGGCAGAATGCAATTGCCACTCTCATTCCAGAGCTATGAGTTACACATATTAATGACCTGGATATGTGTGTGCAGGGCAGCATTTCAGAGTGTACAGATATTACAATGCTCAAAGATGTGCTGAAGACTGAGGAGGCAAATAACAGACCACAGGAAGATGCAGTTAGTGACTGAAAGCACACAATTTGACAGATGGAAATTAATACAGAGAAAAGTGAAGTACATGTGTGTATCAAAATTATCCACATATTTAACAACATGGATGGAATGGCATAGTTCTAAAGGGTGCGTGGGGATACAGTCTATGTGCATAACTTGTTGAGAGTTAGTAAAAGTATATGGGAACCTAGGATTTATGAATAAATATAATAATAGAAACATTATGTGAAATTTCATAAAGAATGGATGGGCTATAATTGGAGTACTGCAAACAGTTCTGGGCATTTCATATTGGGAAGGATAGAAAAGGCCAAGTGTTGAAGCAGAAGAGACTTACTGAAAGGTGGAGCTGCAGGGTACTGAGGAGACACGTGATGTCTATGATAATTGAGGGCAACCCCCATTCCCTAAAGATTGAGGACATCTCTGAGCTCCTGGTATGGAATCTGGCTGGGAGGCTCGGTCTCCACAAGCTAACACATTCAGCAATTCAGACGCACACCGGAAATATCAGAATGTAATCTATTATTTACTTTCCTTTTTGTTAAAATGTAAAAATTAATTTAATCTGATTAAAAGCCTCTGGAAACCTTAGTACACCACATCACTGGTTCCACTTATCGATTCTACCGCACATCCTCAAAGATCTCCAGCAGATGAGTCAAATTAGATTTCCCTTTCTTACATCCATGCTGAATGCTCAATTCTATTATATTTTCCTTTTCTATTATTAAATCCTTCATTACATACCCATATATGCTTGACACAAGGACTTCCTTCCCCTTGTGCACCAGATTCACACACTAACCAAATTGACAACTGTGCGGTTTGTTTATAACTCCCTGTTCAAAGCAACACTGCCCGTTAATCATTATCATAGCAGCGTCATCTTAGCCATGGGGAGTCATACACTGAATGTACACAACAGTGGCCATTATTTATTGTTACTGTGCATTTGGTGTGCCCATTAATCACTATTAATGCACACATCTGTACACATTAATCACTTCTACTATACGTGACAGTACCCATTAATCAGCGCTGTTGCATACTTCGCAGTACAACGTGGAATTCAATCGTCACAAGCCTCCATACTAATCACTGTGGGACTGAGATGCACCTATCATTCACTACTAATTAATGGGCTAGTAATTGACATTATTAACCTACATAGCAGGCACAATTAACTAACTACATAATAGTTCATTAATTGCTATTGCTGTAGTATCCCAATTGATCACTAGTGCACAACACATTACTTTTTTACGCTTAGTGATGTTCATTAAGAAGTATGATTGTACCACAGAGTACATTATTCACAAAACATATCAATTAATTGCCAAGTAATAAAAAGGTTGTACAAGTCGTTAGTGAGGACGCTTTTGGAGTGTTGTGTTCAGTTTTGGTCACCCTGATATAGGAAAGGTGCCATTAGGCTGGAGAGGACGCAGAGAATGTTTACAAGGATGTTGCCAAGAATTAAGTGCCTGAGCTGTAACGCAGAGGTTGAGCAGGCTAGGACATGATTCCTGGGAGCGCAGAAGGTCTTATAGAGGAGTATAAAACCATACTATAAATAGATAGGGTGAATGCCCAGTCTTTTACCCAGCGTAGGGTAATCAAGAACCAGAGAGCATAGGTTTAAGGTGAGAGAGGAGAGATTTACAAGGAACCTGAGGGGCAACTTTTTCAAAAAGGTGGTGGGTATATGGAACAAGCTGCCCCAGGAAGTAGTTGAGGAGGCAGCTACAATAACAACATTTAAAATAAATTTGGATAGGTACATGGATAGGAAGGTTTAGAGGGATATGGACCATCCATGTGTAAATGGGGACAGATTGGTCAGCATGGATGAGTTGGGGTGAAGGGCCTGTTTCTGGGCTGTATGGCTCAATGATTCCAAGGTAGTGTCCATTCATCACCACTACAGTAAACATCAGATTCACTACTACTGTACAGAGCAGGGCCCATACTTGTACTGCTGTCGCCTATTGTCACGATCACGATACAGTTACATCTTTACCCATTAATCAATATTACTTAGCACAGCGCACCGACAAATTCACAAAGCTGTGCCTTTAATCACAGTTACCCCATATAATTGTGACTTAATCACTGTACATTTTAGGGCCCATTAATCACTATTACCAAACCTTGCACTGTCCATCAGTCACGACTACTGTATGCAACAATACCCATTCATCACTCCTAATCTGGAGCTGCACCTTTAATTGCACTTTGATGCTCATAAATTAACATTACCGAACAGTGTCTTTGATCACCATTACTTGGAAGAGGGTTCCATGTCATTCATTGTTACTGAATCAATTACAGTGCCCATTTATTACCCCCAATGCATACAGCGTTGGCCCTTAATCCTCTTCTGTGCAATGTCTCCAAACACTATTCCTCAACAGAGCATTCCCTGTTATCTCCACTGTGCCCAGTATTTACCTTTATTATCCACAGTCATGTTCATTAATCGCCATAACAGCATGGTGTCTCTAATCCTCATTACTATCCACGGCAAAATTCATCCATCAATATTACCGCACACAGCCCAGTGCTCATTGATCATTTCTACTAAATACAGTTGTGCCCATCAATCATTACCACTGTACAGCACAGTGCCATCAATCACTAATAATATATACCCAAAGCTTCACCTGTTAATATCCTGTTTGGAGCACAGGAGGATGAGAAGCGATCTTACAGAGGTGTATAAAATCATGAGAGGAATAGATCGGGTAGATGCACAGTTTCTTGCCCAGAGTGGGGGAATCGAGGACCAGAGGACATAGGTTCAAGGAGAAGGGGAAATGATTTAATAGGAATCTGAGGGGTAACTTTTTCAGACAAAGCGTGGTGGGTGTATGGAACGAGCTGCCAGAGGACATAGTTGACGCAGGGACTATTGCAACGTTTAAGAAATATTTGGACAGGTACATGGATAGGACAGGTTTGGAGGGATATGGACCAAACACAGGCAGGTGGGACTGGTGTAGCTGGGACATGTGGGCCAGTGTCGGTAAGTTGGGCCAAGGGGCCTGTTTCCAAACTGTACCACTCTATGACTATGACTCTAATGACTGTACACAGCACCGCCCATTAACACTCCCACTGCATATACAGTAGTACTATCTTTTAATCATTATCCTTCACATGCTTTAACCCCCATTTCTTTATTTATCAATGCCCATTAATTTCTAATGGAAGGATAGCGTCCATTTATTATGATCACACAGCTAATTCATTAATTGATATTATTGTACATGGCAATTCCCAGTAATTGTCTCATTCAAGATTCAACAGATTTTATTGTCGTGTCCCTGATAGGACAATGACATCCTTGCTTTGTTTCAGCACGACAGAACATAGTAGGCATGACTACAGAACAGATCAGTGTGTCCATATACCCTTATATAAATATATACACACATGAATAAATAAACTGATAAAGTGCAATTAAACAGATAATGGGCTATTAATGTTCAGAGTTTTGTCCGTGCCAGGTTTAATTGCCTGATGGCTGTGGGGAAGTAGCTATTCCTGAACCTGGTCGTTGTAGTCTTCAGGCTCCTGTACCTTCTACCTGAAGGTAGCAGGGAGATGAGTGTGTGGCCAGGATGGTAACACAATGTAACAAAACAGAGTTAATTACGCTCTTTCACAGTGTATTGGCCTGTCCAGATATCTAAATTGTGAGCAACAGTTAACTTCATTCACCAATACTGTGCACAATAGTGATTACGTTATCATGACAGTGTTCGAGGACCTAGAACACAGATCCAGAAATGTGAGTTTGCATCCCATTATTGAAATTCATGCAGTAGATCAGAAGTTAAAAATCTAGAATCAACAATGGTAATGGTGAAGCCATCAGATTGTCATAAGAACTCATTTGATTCACTAATGTTCCTCAGGGAAGGAATCTTTCTAAATCTTTCCTATCTGTGTACCTGTCCAGATGTCTTTTAAACTCAAGTGTAGATAAGGTGAAAATCTATGGTGTTTCTTGAGGAACTCAAGAATTAACTGGCCTACGATTTCGGTGACACACAGAGGGTTGTGCATATGCCTGAAGAAATGGCAGGTAGCTGCATAACAACATTTAAAAGACACCTGGACAGATGTATGGAAATAAAGGTTTGTAGGGATATGGGCCAGGCACAAACAAATGGCACAAGCTGCAACCTGTTGCTGCCAGGCCTTTTCCATGTTGTATAAATGAAACTCTACAAAGTTGTAATTATACCTGCCTCGAGCACATCATCTGGCTCAGTACATCTCCCCTCCCTGAGTTCAAAATGGAAGGGTGTCAATCCAAACCATATGTTCTTCCAGTAATTGATGATGGGCTCATTTCTATCGGACTGAAGGTAGCTATTGAGTCAGACAGGGCAAGACCATGGTGAGATTTTAAAAGAAGGATTGTTTAAACTTTCCTGAATGGGGATCATTCTGTTGCTGAAATTATTACATGTTAGGATCTGGGTAGCAACCCATCCTGAAGCCTCTTCTGTCAGCTATACCAAGAAAGATGAGCAGCCTCTTATACCTGGAGCCCCAAGTCATCACCACTGAAGAAGGGTTCTGTTAATTTGTACTCACCCAGAAACGTCACGCATTCCTAAAGCAGAATGAGGAGGCCACATTCCTGTTGGAAACATGCCTGCACAATGCAGAAGGTTCCTCCAGCACTTTGTGTCTATGCTGTAATAATGAGTTTCTCCCACTTTGTGTCTTTTTTTTTTGACCTGGCATTGTGAATGTCATCTACATCCTGTGACTGAATAAATATGCAATTGTGAAGGTCTTATTGCGCAGCCTGGTTGGTAATATCTTGGTCACCAGTCATAAATATTACATGTGTTTGAGCCCAAAAATCTAATCTACATTCCAATATATAACCTTATAGCAGGATCACCCTTTCTCCAGTTGATGTGAAAGTAAATAGCATTGCTGATTTGAATGAGTTGGTGTATCCTTAATAGATAACAACTATACATTAAAATACAAGAGATGATGATTATTAAATTGGTTGCAGGCAAATTGCATACCACATTTCTTCAGTACTGCATTGAGTATACATCAAAGGTAATGCAGCTTTGCAGCACAGAAACACACTTTTGGCCCAACTCGTCATGTCAACTAGGTTGTTTAACCACCTGCCTGTACCGGGCCCATATTCATCTAAACCTTTCTCATCCATGTAACTGACCAAATGTCTTTTAAATGTTATAATTGTAACATTGTAACATCTGGCAGCTTGTTCCATACATGCACCATTCTCGGTATGAAACAGTTGCCCCTCAGGTTCCTTTTAAATCTTTCCCCTCTCATCTTAAATCTATATTCTCTAGTTTTTAACTCCCCTACCCTGGGGAAAAGACCATGGTTGTTCACCTTATCTAGGCCCCTTTTGACTTTATATACCTCCATATCTCAACCTCTCACACTCCAGGGAAAATAGACTCCTCAAGAGATTTGTTTAATTCCAGCTGCCTGTACATGACCAATACCTTCTTTTTACTGACCATTCTCTTGTTATCCAATGTTCCCTAACCCTGCAGCTCTGCCCTTCAATCTAATAGGAACATGCTGGCCCTGAACATTTGCTATTTCACATTTAAAAGCTTTCCACTTATCTGATATCTCTTTACCTACAAACGGTTTCCTCCAATCAACTTGTAAATGTTCCTGTCTTGTACCATCAAAATTGGTTTTGTCCCAATTTAGACTTTAACTTTTAGACCAGTCCTATCCATTTCCATAGCTATCTTCAAACTAATAGAATCATGGTCTTTGGCCCCAAAGTCCTCTCTTGCTAATACTTCAGTCAATGTTTTGCCTTATTACATAAGAGGAGGCTGACCTTTCCTCTTCTCATATATATATTTTCTCAGTATTGTAGACTGAGAAAAATGTTCCCAAGCACACCTGGCAATTTCCATCCCATCTAAGCCCAATGGTAGTCCCAGGCGATATTTGGAAAGCCGAAATCCCCACTATTACAACCCACATTTTTAAGAAGCTATCTATAATCTCCTTAGATATCCTTAGATATTTTTTACCTCAGATTCCCACTGACGACCAAGGAACGGGGGGGAGGGGAGTCTATTGTACAATCCTTAGATGATATCACAGGATAATCTCCCAAATCAAGAATGCAATCCCCACTCGTCTCTTATGTTCCTCCTCATGCCTCCTGTAGCATTTGTACCCTAGACATTGAATTGCCAGTTCTGTTCCTCCCTCAGCCCTGTTTCTGTTATAGTTATAATATCCCAGTCCTATGTTCTATCCATGCCCTAACTGCAACTGCTTTGCTATCAGGCCTCTTACTTTGAACTAAATGCATTTTAAACCATCGGACTTTCCCAACTCCCTGGACCATTTCATTGTTTTAAAGCACCATTGGTAGTTTTGAAACATGTTATGCCGAATGTCCTTCATTTTTAAAACAAAATATATGAGTTCATGTGCACATCTTAATAGCATTTGCATATACTTTCAAACAGTCATTATGTTTTTGCACACCATCAAATAGTTTCTTCAAACTATATATTGTTGAGCATATGCACGCCATTTTGATGGAAGTTAATGAAAACACTTAATACCAATATTTAATTGAATGTTTTCCAATAATATTTAATAGTAATAGTTGTTTAATTGAATATTTATATTTAATGAATATCTCTGTGTACATTATTTAATCAAGAATATATACAACCCTTAAGCAAAACATAATACGAGAATTTCAAAGTCAGCAAGAAGATTAATGTCACAGCATTGGAAGGATTGACAATGAAACAATTAACTACAGCCTCATCCAAGGACATCAGTGTCTGAAACAAAAGTTCATCTTGTAATGTGTTGTTGCAGATTTGCACGGCATCCTTAATCCCTCTGGGCAAGATTGACAATCAGCAGCTGGGGTTCAGGCAAGAGAGATCCCCTCCTCCCACCATGCTCTCTGGGGACAGAGGACCAGCTGGCTTCATTAGCATTACAATGGCTGTGGACGAGGCAGCTCAGGATGGAAGGTATTAGTTAAGCAGCTTTTCACTGATGACCCAGTGATTTTTGACAATGCTTCTTCCTCCCGCCACCTGATCTCCACATCACCCCCCACATCTCCTGCCAACAAAGGGGAGTCATGGTGAGCAGAACGTGCAACCTTTAATCATAGAACTACACAGAAACAGGAGTACTGAAACGTCATGCAAGCCTAGCCTTCTAGAATGTCTTTTTTTACATCTTGCACAGGAACTTTGTTCCACCCATCCATCTCACTGTCAGTGGATCCTTTTCCTTTTCCCCTCACATATTAATAATCCTCTTGCCTTAAATAAATTGTAATTATTTGCTTCTATCATTCCAAGTTATATCAAGTTCTACTTTCACTCTGCTCTCTTGGTGAAGACACAAGGAACTGCAGATGCTGGAAATTAGAACACAAATTGCTGGAGTAACTTAGTGGGTCAGACTATATCTGGAGGACATGCATAGTTGACATTTTGGGTTGGGACCTTTCTTCAGATTTCAATGAAAGGGCTCTGACCTGAAGCATTGCCTATCCGTGTTCTGAAGAGATGCTGCCTGACCCATTGAGTTATTGCAGCACTTTGTGCTCTCTGGGTGACAATGTTCTTCCTTGCTTTCAGACTGGAGGTATTAGTGGCCATCTCATGTTAATGGCCGCAGTTTGGAATTTATTTCACAACATCTTCTCTATACCACCCATGTGGTTTCTTTAACCTCGATACCTTCTCCCCCACCTGCCTCCAACAACCCATCACCCTCCCCTTCATTGGTAACACTATCACCTGCAAGTGCCTGCCTCATCTCTTTGCATGGACACCATGGGTTAAAGACCTGTTCCTGTGCTGTATTGTTCCAAGTTCAATACTGACTATCCCCCCCCCCCCACACTGTCAGTCTTGTTGCAGGGTGTTGACCCAAAACATTGTTGACTTTCCCATTGTCTCCATAGATGCTACCTGACATGCTGAGTTCCTCCAGACATTTTCTGTTATTCCTCCAGTTTCATTAATTCATTTTTATTTACTGCCTTCAAGAGATTTCCCCCTAAACAAATAACTAGTGGGAATGGGAGTAGTAATGAAGATACAATAGTGATGAGGCTTCCAGGAATAGGGACAAGCAGAGGTAGTGGACGTGGCTGAGGAGTGGGAGTTGAGGCTGGGGCTATCCCAAAGTTTAAGAAACAGTTAGACAGGTACATGGATAGGATAGGTTTGGAGGGATATGGACCAAGCACAGGCAGGTGGGACTAGCGTAGCTGGGACATGTTGGCCAGTGTGGGCAAGTTGGGCTGAAGGGCCCGTTTCCACACTGTATTGCTTTATAACTTTAGATTGCTTTATGACAATCTCCATTTTCCATCCTCATTGAAATATCTAATCTTTTCTCATAACTGTTATTTTCCATCTTTGACACAATCCTGGTAAATCTTTGCTGCATGCTCTCAATTGCTTCAATGTTCTTCCTATTGCAAAACATCAAACACTGCAAACTGTACTCTCACAGTTTAATCACAATTTGCCACACATTAATCATTAGAGAATACACTTACCTTAATTCTGTGAACAACATAGATACAGGCCAACGATACATACAAAATGCTGAGTAACTCAGCAAATCCAGCAGCATCTCTGGAGAAAAGGGATTGGTGACATTTCGGGTCGGGATGCTTTTTCAGAAGAGGAGCTGTCTTCATAAAAAGGTGGTGAAAGCAGAGTCTTCGAGAGGTAGTTAGATCCTTGATTAGTCAGGAATGAATGGTTATTTCAGCTTGAAAGAGGCGTGGAGTTGAGATTACAAGCAGGTCAGCTATGATCTTGATCATTAATGGATCAAGCTTGACAGGCTTATTCCTGCTTCCAATTCATGTTGGTTTTTAAAAGATGTATTGATTGGAAGGCCACTCACCATGCTTATCAAATTCCTTGTTTTGCGTAACAAAATTATTTAGTTCACATTTTCCCACATTGCCCTGCACCTGCCATCATTGTCTTCTCCCACTTCTACTTCTTCCCAGCTTCTCAGTTTTGTATAATTGACTATCTTGGATATTGAAGTACCTGTAGCCATCTCTACATCATGCACGTACTGAAATATCAGCAATAGCTTTCATTTCAGAAGGGTTTCATTCCTGATTCCAAGTAAGCAATGTTTTCACTCTTGGGATTCCTGAGCTCATTTTCAGAGGAAAACTATTTCAGGGGAATGAGGGGAAAAGACTGGCATGAAGGATGGATGGTCCTGAAGTTGTGGATGGGACTATATAAATGTAATCTTTCTGTTTTTATCTTTAAATAAGTGTCTGTCACCAATGCTGTTAAATATTAGCTATTTCATTTTGTGAGCAATTTTGTATTCCCAAACAGTATTGTATAGGGAACATGGCAATAGTTTGAATTATAGCTGTTGCTGGTATTAAACATGTGGTGTGCATAAAGAATATATTCTAACATTTTCAAAAGAATAGCACAGTTCGTTTGTCAGTAACTCAGTGCCTCCGGTTGACAGAATAGAGACCGTACTTTAGTCTGGCTGTAAAGACTCAATTAATTTTGTAGTTTAGATGTCAAGGAGAGGATTCACTCAGTTATCTGCAGGAATGGAGGTTTTACTACTGCGCACTATTGCTATTGAGCAATAAATGGAGAATGTTTATCAAAGTTGTATGTAGCAATGATGTTCAAACTTGATGCCAATCAGGATCCCATCCTTTGATAAGGACACCCAGACTAGTGGTTCTTGTAGCCTTACGCATGCCTTAGATATGACAACTAATCCACATACAATGGCCACTTTGATCCAGAGACCTTTTTAACTTTGGAATATACTGAAAGTACTTTGATTGTACATCTAAACCAGGAGCCAGTGACTGTTCCTATCAATATTCCTCTTGTCATGTGCTAGCATTATGCCTTCTGACCCTAATTGACACTGTGTTGTCTTGTAACATCAGACAGTTCACTTCATTGAAACTGAGACCTTCCACGCGTTCTCCATTGACCTCCAGAACTTCATCCCCTGGTTCCAGCAATCCAGAGTACAATTTCTCAGCATTCTTGTCCGCCATTTGGTGAATAAATATACCTAAAGCCAAGAAATAAGAATACGATTTAAATTCATAAAGTCGCTGCTCTGAAGATTTGTTCAACTACAATCGAGCGCAGGAGGAATGCAAGGAGTGGAATTGTTTAAATGTGTCTATATATGTACATTATTGATGAGAATAAATTAAAAAGTCAGGTTAATAGAACCTGGCAAAAATATCAGCTTGAATATGAATTTTAAGGGCTATAAGAAAGTCAAGATAGTTACAGAACTAAAAAGTGAAAGGATGTAATAAATGATCTATCTTTGTGACCAATGCAGCACAAGCTGCCAAAGTTGAATGCATGAAGTTCTTAACAACATGTAGATTAATAAAATTAAACCAACTGACATTTTTGGATAACAAAACATACACATTATATTGATTCTTCACTTTTGTGCTGCCTTTGGAGACTTTGCTTGCCCTTCTCCTGCCGTGGTCTATGTAATGCAGACATAGTTGGAGGTCTGTTCTTTGCTGTTGAGGAGGCCACTGATGGCCAGCAGGGCCCACTGTGATCAGCCCTCCTAGGCTGGCCTACCAGAGTCCGCACCATGTTTGCATGAGGGCCAGGAATCTGGACCAGCTATTACTATGGCAAATGGTAGGATGCTGTTCAAGTGCAAACTGCTGGAAGTACAAGTACTCTGAGTTTGAGAACATTTATTTCTCCACAGAGCCACCGGGATAGCAGTTGGCCTGTAATTTGGTGGAGACAACATTGAACTGCTACTTTCACTTCCTCGAAGCACATGTTGACTTTAATTTATTGAGATGATTTAACGCAATGCTGGCAGCAAGCTGTGCCTGACTGGTATAACATATTGTTTTGTTGCCAGTAGACGGAGTTTTCAGCCTCCACCTGTGCTGCTGTGGAGGCTGAAAACTCTGTATTCAATGACCAGGCCTGACAGATCTGAAATACCCAGCACTTCTCAGATGATCCGATTGACTTCTGGTTTCTCTCGACCTATATATTTTACAGAAGGGCTCCCCCACACTTCCCGACAGCTCTCAGTTCCTCTCTCAGCGGACTATGCACAAATCATATACTTAGGCAAATTCATTGTCTTTCTCCTGTAGATTACCTTTTTGCAACCCTCGTCAAAATTGTTGAGAATTTAGCTGCTGTGTGACCATGTCCTGGACGTTGACACACTTATCTCCTGACCTGGCTGCAGCTTGCTTGTGGCAGTTGCCCCGTCACATCAAGCCCACACCATCTAATTACCTTGTACAGTATATTCTAGCACGACAGGATCTGAGATCCTGCTTGGAGAATGGTGGTAAATGATGGTGGTACCTGATTGGGTGGTAAATCAGGTTCCTCTCCCAGCACCTACCTACACCACACCACATTCTCACAAGCCTTCCTGTTATTCTCTCATTTCTCCTGCTGAGTATTGCCTGTTCCAGTAGACAATAGACTATAGGTGCAGGAGCAGGCCATTCGGCCCTTCGAGCCAGCACTGCCATTCAATGTGATCATGGCTGATCATCCCATATCTCTCTGTACCTTTCCGATCCATACATGTGTCCAAATGTCTTTTAAAAGTCACGAATGTATCCACTTCTATAGCTTCCTCTGGCAGCTCGTTCCAGATACGGACTTTCCTCTGAGTAAACAAGTTGCCCAAAGTCCCTCCTAAATCTCCCCACTCTCACCTTAAGCCTGTGCCCTCTAGTGTTAGAAGCTTGTGAGCATTCACTTTATCCATGCCCCTCATGATCTTGTACACTTTGATAAGGTCACCCCTCAGCTGACTCCTACGCTCCACAGAAAAATGTCCCAGCCTATCCAACTTCTCCCTATAATGAGCCTGTCCCAATTGGGCGATTTTTCAGCAGACTGCCGACGACTGTCAAGTTGCCGGCAGTCGCCTGAAAAACCGGCAACTGGAACAGTAACTGTCACTGAGCTACTGAGCATATTCCAGTATCACATGGTATTTGTACATTTGGTTGCACATCGTAATGCTACAGCAAGGGGGCAGTGTCCGCACAGTGTTTAACTCTAAATCTATGGTACAACATCCCAATGTGTATACACTAACCTGCTGCAGCCTAAAGAAGAAACACCACTCACTCTCTTCCTAATAATGAGTTCCTGTGTATAAGATCATGTCAGCGGATGGAGGATTAATTTTATTTATGTTTATTCAGCTTGGTCAAATGTTTCAAATCTGAGCACATCTGTGTCAGCTGGTTCTGCATGCTTAAAATGGTGAAATTTAATATAAATTAATTCAACTAATATACTCAACTAATAAATGAGAACAGTTGGTTGAGCAGACAATATATTGTACCTGCAACATGTGGGAACTGGTAGCCCCGCTGTAATAAACATGGAACTATATTTGCGACTAGGTCGATGGGCTACAGTCTGCTCTCCGAACATAATGGTAATTCAGGAAGTGCTGGACACAGTATTTCAGAAGGCCATCACACTCTCTCACATTAACTCCCTTTAAATCAGTGAATGGTCAGAAACAAGGTGATGTGACTGGAGGAGGGAGGTAGAAGGATCCAAAGGATAGGTCCAGGGGACCCTTTGTCTAACAGGGTAAAGGTTCTTACTCCCTTTCTGGACAAGCATGGGTTCTCCAGTATGTGTGTGCAAACTGTCCATTGCATCAAGGCACAATGAGCTTTCCAAGTCAGGCGAGAAAAGAGAAATGAAATCGAGGATAGCATAGTTAGGGAAAAAATACATTGTTTTCTGCTGCAAAGACAGAGTGACCTGGAGGTATTATTATCTGCGTAGTGATAAGGTTGACATATCTTCCAGACTGGAGAAGAACTTGGCGTGGGAAGGACAGGATCCAATTGTTGTGGTTCACATAGATGCTGAAAAATTGGTAGGACTGGGAAGGCGGTTCTACTGAGAAATTCTCAGGATCTTCGGGCAAATTTAAAATGCAGAACCAGTAAAATGATCATCTCTGGATTATTACCCAAGCCGTCTGCAAATTGGAAAAGTGGTAATGCACGACTGAAGGAGTGGTATGATAGAAATGGGTCTTGTTTCATGGGATATTGTACTGGGGAAGGAGAGAGCTGTTCTGTTGTGATGGGCTCCATCTGAATAATATTGGGGCTAGTTTCCATGTGAATTGCAAAATAGTGTTCTGGACTATTGACTAAACAGGAGGTGGAGAGGACTCTATGACAGGACTTTAAATAAGTTAGTAGGAAATAAAAAAGCAGTGGCACAGGATAGTGTGTGGAAATGAATACATAATGTGGCACAGGCTGGAGCAGAAAATCTAAACAAAAGTGTGCAGCATAGGGCAAATCCAGAATGAGTGAAAACTGTAGAAACTCAAAGAGTAATTATCTTTATTTGAATGTATGTCATATTACAATAATGTAGATGAGTGGACAGCACAGACAGCAAAATAATCTACTAACTAATTTGGAGTATTGTGTGCAGTTCTGATCACCCCATTACAGGAAGGATGTGGAGACCTTGGAAAGGGTGCTGAAGAGGTTAACTGGAAATCTACCTGAATTATAGAATATAATTGCTCCTTATTGCTAATATTCTATAATTTAGGTAGATTTCCAGTTAACCTCTTCAGCACCGTTTCCAAGGTCTCCCACATCCTTCCTGTAACAGAACTTGTTAGTTAGTAGATTATTTTGCTGTCTGTGCTGTAACTTGGATTGTTTTCTCTGGAATGTCAGAGGCTGAGGAGAGACCCGATAAAAGCAGATAAAATTTGAGAGGGGAGACAATTAGAACCTTTTTCCAAGGTTGGACTTGTCAAAGACTAGAGGGCTTAGATTTAAGGTGAGAGGGGCAAAGTTTGAAGGAAATACATGGGGCAAGGTTTTATTGCCAAGAGTGGTGGGTGCCTGGAATGCACTGCCGGGGTGGTGGTAGAAGCAGATACGATAGTGGGATTTAAGAACCTTTATTAGGCACATAGATATGTGGGGAAGTATGGCATATAGATAATGTGCAAGCAGAGATTAGTTTAACTTTGGTCGGGACATTGTGGGTGAAGGGCCGGTTCCTGTGTTGTACTGTTCTATGGTTCATATTGCATGGCAAGCATATTGTTAAATTGTAAAGCAGGGCATGTAGAATGGCATAACCAGTGGTAGGCCAATGTTTTCGGAAGATTTTGAGATTTAGCAGTGAAACACTACAAATCCTATAAGAAGGAAAAAAATTGATTTTGGGAGAAACCTTGCATGTAACATCAAAACAGATAGTCATAGTATCTATGGATGTATAAATGAGAAGAAAGTGGCTGAGATATGTCTTCTTCTTCTTGCGTATGGCGTGCACAGCCTAAAGTTGTAGGACAACTTGTTCTATTTGATCTTATTTGATTGTGCACGCCGGGTTGATTGCAGTCGTCGAAACAGGGCAGAACACGTGAAGGTTGCATCTTCCACCCCCTGAGGTATGTGTGGGTTCACTAAAGCACAAAAGTGGTGAAGTAATAATAGAAAACAAAGAAATGGCAGATTTGCTAAATGAATCAATTGCATTACATCTCACCATGAAGGACATTGCAAATATCCCTCAGAAAACAGATAATTTCAAGATACAGGGAGGAACTTGTAAAAATCCCAATCACAAGGGGTAATTACAGAAACAGGGCTAAAGGCAGACAAATTGGCAATAGCCAATGGCCTAAGACCACGGATTTTAAAGGAAGTGGTTAAAAGAGATAGCGGACCCATCGGTCGATATTTTTCAGAAATCACAAAACCTAACCTGTCCACTCTCAGCAAGGAGATACAAGAAGATTTGAAAACAGACAAAGTGACTCCCTAATTACAGGCCATTTAGTTTTACGTATTGCAGGCAAGATAATACAATCAATAATGCAAGGTACTAAAATCAATAATGAAGAGAAAATAACTAATCATTTAGGAAAGGTAGACACAAAATGCTGGAGTAACTCAGCGGGACAGGCAGCATCTCTGGAGACAAGGAATGGGTGATGTTTCGGGTCAATTAGGAAATATGAATAAAATCAAACCTAGTTTTATGAAAGGTAAATTATTTTAAACATTTTTTCCATATCCTTTGAGGATGTGACAGGAAGAGTTGATAGAAGGATAGATAGATGTACTGTATTTAGATTTATAAAAGGCATTTGATAAGGTGCCACATAAGAGGCTCGCACAAAATGGAATGAGACTACAAATGGGGGAAATTAAGAAGGATCTAGGTGTCCGTGTAATTGAATCACAATAATTTAATGTCGAGCAAGTACTTAAGATTGGAAAAACATTTTTGTCTTTATTGCAAAGGGTTTGAAATTTACGAATGGTGTTTTTGTTATAGTTGTGTGGGATGTTGGTGAGGGCATACCTTGAAAAATGTACAGTTTTGGTCTCTTTACCTAAAAATGATACTATAGCATTGGAGGCAGTCCAAAGAGATGCACCGGGCTAATTCCTGGGATGAGAGGGTTGTCCAGACTAAAGAGTTTTGTTCTGTGTTCTTTGGAGTTTAGAAGTATGAGGGATGACGTTATTCATACCTGAGATCGCTTAGAGTCATGGCAAGGTAGATGTCGAGGTGCCTTAACCAGTGGGAGAGTCAAGAACAAGGCCACAAAGTTACAAAACAATGGTTCGGCTTTTCAAAACTGAGGTGCATTGAAATGTTTTCTCTCAGTAAATTTCTGGAATTCTGTGCCCCTGACAGTTGTGGAGGACTGATGAATATATATATTTAAGGTGGAGATAGATAAATATGTGAAAGATTGACGAACTAGGAGTTATGGGGAACTGACGCAGAAGAGGAGTTGAGACCAGCATAGATCAGCCATGATTATATTGAATAGCATGGCAGGCATGAGGGTGCCACTCCTGCTCCTTGTGTTTTCATAAAAACACAAAGTACTTGGTTTTTAAATACGTTTTTTTCTTTGAAAACATTTCTTATGTTTTTATAACCCAATGAGAAATTCATCATGTTTTATGCAAGATTATTGCAATGGAGGCCAGGCAATATTCATTCTAATGGTTGGTCCTTTACCGGAGAACAAACCCATAGCTCTTTGCCTGTGACTGAATTCTGAAGTAGTACTCACCACCACGAGATCTAGAGATGAAAAACCCAAAAGGTCCATGAGCTGGTTTGTACAGTTGAAGCAGGAGGCTGCCATCAGCAAATGTCTCCATTACCTGTCCAATAAACCTTGGGTGATTGGGCGATCCAATATCTTCCACACTGAGCGGCGTTAATAGTCTACAGCCAGATGTCTTTTGTTCACTTTTAAGAATATAAAGTATGCATTAATAAAGGCCAAAGCATCATATCACAATCGTACAAACCTGCACTTCCCAAATAATTCATTCTTACATGAGGCATGAAAACCAAGGCCTACTGCTACTGTACCATACCCCCAGTAATTGTTATCACATTGATAGAGGCATGATTCCATATTAATTGGCTCCTTGTCTACATTTGGACCAACTCTGTGATGAAGGAGGTACCGTGTGATCCTAGCTCATTCCAAATTGAGCAATGTAAGAAAATTATAACAATTAAATAGCACTTTGTTGGCACCATACACCATTTTGCTAATAACTGCTCATGGACTATTATAGTGGGGCTGTAATTTCCAGATTGTATTTACCCTGCAAAGACAAGCTTGCAGTTGTCAGGCAGACACCAGTGTTGGAACAATACATGAACAGCTTGACTAGGCCAAGGCAATAACTGGAGCACAAGTCCTCACACGATTTGAGATAAAGGTATTTATGGTGGTATTAGGAAATGTATGAAATCCTTTGTTGAGTTTGTGAAGTGTAAAGAGAGGTAGAAAGAGACAAGGATTTGGGAAGGATCATCAGCTGAAGGTTTCTATTTCAGATATAAGAAGGGCAAAGGAAATGGAAGAAATTGGAAACAGGAATGAAATCATGTGAGATATGACACAACTCTATTTCTGCACAAACCCCTCCACCAATACTCAATACCTTAATTGGTACCATGTACCTGCTTCCTAAGCCAGTCTCCATTATCTCCCCAACCAGGTAGGAGTTGCAACGCTTCTTCTTACTTTGGGAGTGAAGCGATTGTATGGATGATGCTTTCCTCAACTGGGCCAATGGGGACACCTAACAGAAGATGATTTCAATGGTCAGTGAATACTTAGTCATGTTGTCACTATTTTCACACATTTTCAATGTTGACAAGGAGAATTGGTTTGTTTAAGAAAGAACTGCAGATGCTGGTAAATCGAAGGTAGACACAAAATGCTGGAGTAACTCAGCGGGTAAGGCAGCATCTATGGAGAGAAGGAATTGGCGACGTTTCTGGTCAAGACCCTTCTTCAGACTGAAGTCAGGGGAGGGGGCGGGACAAGGAACAAATGTAGGCGGAGACAGTAAGACTAGTGGGAGAACTGGGAAGGGGGAGGGGATGGAGAGAGAAAGCAAGAGCTACCTGAAGTTAGAGAAGTCAATATTTATACTGTTGGGGTGTAAGCTACCCAAGTGAAATATGAGGTGCTGTTCCTCCAATTTGTGCTGGGCCTCACTCTGACAATGGAGGAGGCCCAGGACAGAAAGGTCAGATTGGGAATGGGAGGGGGGGGGGGGGGGGGGGTTTCTGGGCCACCGGGAGATCAGCTTGGTTAAGACAGACTGAGCGGAGGTGTTCAGCGAAACGATCGCCGAGCCTGCATCTCGATCTCGCCGATGTAGAGAAATTGACACCTGGAACAGCGGATGCAGTAGATGAGGTTGAAGGAGGTGCAAGTGCACCCCTGCCTCACCTGGAAAGACTGCTTGGGTCCTTGGATGGAGTCGAGGGGGAAGGTGAAGGGACAGGTGTTGCATCTCTCCCGGTTACAGGGGAAAGTACCTGGGGAGGGGGTGGTTTGGGTGAGAAGGGACGAGTTGACCAGGGGGTTACAGAGGGAACGGTCTCTGTGGAAAGCAGAAAAGGGTGGAGATGGGAAGATGTGGCCAGTGGTGGGATCCCTTTGGAGGTGGCGAAAATGTTGGAGGATTATACGCTGTATGTGACGGCAGATGGGATGCAAGGTGGAGACAACGGGGACTCTGTCTTTGGGGAGAGGGAAGTAAGAGCAGAGCTGTGGGATATCAAGGAGACCCTAGTGAGAGCCTCATCTATAATGGAAGAGTTGAAACCCCTTTCCCTAAAGAATGAGGACATCTCCGATGCCTAGTATGGAAAACCTCATCCTGGGTGCAGATGTGGCGTAAATGGATGAATTGGGAGTGCGGGATAGAGTCTTTATAAGAAGCAGGGTGGGAAGAAATGTGGTCAAGACAACTATGGGAGTCAGTCAGTTTGTAGTAGATATTGGTAGATGTTTGTGTTCTGCACAAAAAAGCTAATCATGCTTCTGAAAGTAATTATTCAGTTGATAGTGATAATCTATTTCCTCGAGAAGCTAATTCTTCAGAGTAAGCAAAGACTAAGAAAGCTTTTGAACAAAAAGAAGTATTGCAAAAAATATTGGCGACAAACTCTGAAAAAGACTTTCCCCGTATTCTCAGGTAACAAACCAGGACTTCAGTCCTGGGCCTCCTCCATTGTCAGAGTGAGGCCCAGCGCAAATTGGAGGAACAGCAACTCATATTTCGCTTGGGCAGCTTACACCCCAGCGGTATGAATATTGACTTCACGCACTTCAAGTAGCCCTTGATTTCCCTCTCATTCCATTCCTCCCCCTTCCCAGTTCTCAGGTTAGTCTGACTGTCCTTGTTTACATTTTATCTCTGTTTGAGTTGTTGCTACATTCTCCTAGCTAACAGTGATCTATTCTACATGTTCCTTGATCTCCATCCCCTTTGCCCCATTTTCACACCTTACACTTCCTTATCTCCGTATCTCCCTCTCCTTTGACTCAGTCTGAAGAAGGGTCTCGACCCAAAACATCACCCATTCCTATCCAGAGATGCTGCCTGTCCCGCTGAGTTACTCCAGCATTTTATGTCTGACTCCAGGAGTCTTTGGTTACCCACTACACATCAAATGCATACAAACTAATATCAATAGACACTAGGCAATAGGTTCAGGAGTAGGCCATTCATCCACTCGAGCCAGCACCGCTATTCACTGTGATCATAGCTGATCATCCACAATGTACCCCGTTCCTGCCTTCTTCCCATATCCTTTGACTCCGCTATCTTTAAGAGCTCTATCTAACTCTCTCTTGAAAGTTATTGAAACATATAAGATTATTAAGGGTTTGAACTCGCTAGAGGCAGGAAACATGTTCTCGATGTTGGGGGAATCCAGAACCAGGGGCCTCAGTTTAGGAATAAGGGGTAAACCATTTAGAACGAAGATGAGGAAAAACTTATTCGCACAGAGAGTTGTGAGTGTGGAATTCTCTGCCTCAGAAGGCGTTGGAGGCCGGTTCTCTGGATGCTTTCAAGAGAGAGTTAGATAGAGCTCTTAAAAATAGCGGAGCAGGGGATATGGGGAGAAGGCAGGAAAGGGGTATTGATTGTGGATGATCAGCCATGATCATATTGAATGGCAGTGCTGGATCGAAGGGCCAAATGACCAACACCTGCACCTATTGTCTATTGTCCAAGCATCCAGAGAATTGGCCTCCACTGCCATCTGAGGCAGAGAATTCCATAGATTCACAACTCTCTGTGTGAAAAAGTTTTTCCTCATCTCCATTCTAAATGGCTTACACCTTATTCTTAAACTGTGGCCCTTGGTTCTGGACTCCAAAATCAGGTACATGTTTCCTGCCTCTTAATAGTTTCCTGCCTCTCCAAACCCTTAATAATCTTATATGTTTCAAATGATCCCCTCTCATCCTTCTAAATTCCAGAGTATTCAAACCCAGCCGTTCCATTCCATTAACATATGACAGTCCCGCCATCCCTGGAATTAACCTTGTGAACCTACGCTGCACTCCCTCAAATTCCTCCTATGGAAAATGTTACGTCCATTCATCCAGATCTCACCAGTTTCCCAACATTCATTCTATTAAATTCTTCATTTAAGATATCCATAAAGCCAGTTTACAGATTCAACACAATCGAAGAGTTGTGTTCTTTCATTTATGATATTGTCTTCTAACCCTACATCAAATCTTCATCAGTGGTTACAATAAAGCTGTACACGGTATTTCATATGGTTTAGAAATCAGCACCTTGTTCTTCTGCTGTTCAAATTCAGTGAAACATCATTTGCAAAGGATCGCCGTGGATCAACCTATGAAATCCATGATACTCCTCTGGAGGGCAGCATTAAATACCAAAAAAGGTCTGGGAGCAAAGGGAAGCATGAGAACAAGGAACAACGTTTTTGGACAGGGACTGACAGTAAGAGAGTACAAGGTCTTAGATGGATGTACAGTACATTTACATGTACGAACTGTGGTAAAGTGCTGTTGGTGCAATAAACCACTTGGAATTATGATGCCTTGGCAACAGCAGAAATCTGTCTCAGTGAAAGAGAATGGTGTCCAGGAACGATACCATACTGTAGGGAACAGCGGAGGCAGTATTAACTAAGGATTTACATGGAAAGTGGAGGAATGTGCTAAATCATAGAAGAGGGTGATAATAAGGGACACCAACTATTGAGATATATCAAAGCAATAATGTAAGAGAGAACTAAAATGATCATTGTGATTTTGGTTCAATAAAGAAGTGAAATGAGCCAGGTCAAGTAGAGCATGTGAGGACTAGTGATCGTAATACCATAAGGGTTAGAATAGCTACAAGAAAGCATATCATTCAAGGTAAAAATGTTTATCAGACAAGGGCCATTTCCAATGGGATGAGAATATGGAACCAACATTTTACTGGCAAAACATTAAAGTAGAGGTGTTTCAGCTACATGCTAGGAACATTTGTATTAGGAGCACAACATGAAAATTCAAGTTTGTGCCTCCTGAATGACCAGAGAGAATGAGAGTAAAAAGTATAAGGAAAAATAATTTATGAGAAATGCTATGTCATAAATTAATGAGAAGCAGACAGATTAGAGAAAACAGAGATAAGGCAAAAGTAAAATAAGAGAGGCAAAGAGAGATCATAAAAAAGACAGACAACAAACATATAAAAGCCAAAAATATGTAATTTTAATGCCGTTTTATACCCCTGTCTCACTGTGCGAGTTGACCCACGAGGTACCCCGAGTGATAGACTCGTGGCTGCCCAAGAGACTGCAAGTGTATGATCAAGTGTGTGGCCGAGTTCCCACGGGTATGTAATTGCTGCGATGTTGCAAGTTCCTCTCCCGAGTTAGCAAGTTCCTCTCCCGAGTTAGCAAGTTCCTCTCCCGTTACTCTTGAGCCAACCGTGAATGAAGGTATGGTTTAATAAAGCAACAATGTTAAAATACATCTCCATCCTGTGGTTTTGAGTTATTTCAGCGCGGCCGCATCTATTGATATGACCTACAATGGAAAATGCGCATTCTACCAAGCATTTCTTGTTTTTTTTATGTTTTTAAATACTTTTTTGCAATGGATCTCTATTTTAAATAATTTTAAAAAAGGAAGCAGCCCGGGTGACTGACATTGAGCGGCCGTTGGGACCCGACAGCAGACACACACACACACACACACACACACACACACACACACACACACACACACACACACACACACAGATAGAGATACACACAGACAGCAGCTGGCCACCACTTCAGAGGAATTAAGCAGCGCGGGTGACTGAGCGGCCGCCAGGACCCGACAGTACACACACACACACACAGAGATAGACAGAGAGGGAGAGAGACACACACACACACACACACACACACACACACACACACACACACACACACACACACACACACACACACACACACACACAGAGATACACACAGACAGCAGCTGGCCACCACTTCAGAGGAATTAAGCAGCGCGGGTGACTGAGCGGCCGCCAGGACCCGACAGTACACACACACACACACACACACACACACAGATAGACAGAGAGGGAGAGAGAGAGACACACACACACACACACACACACACACAGAGAGAGAGAGAGAGAGATACACACAGACAGCAGCTGGCCACCACTTCAGAGGAATTAAGCAGCGCGGGTGACTGAGCGGCCGCCAGGACCCGACAGTACACACACACACACACACAGAGATAGACAGAGAGGGAGAGAGACACACACACACACACACACACACACACACACACAGATAGAGATACACACAGACAGCAGCTGGCCACCACTTCAGAGGAATTAAGCAGCGCGGGTGACTGAGCGGCCGCCAGGACCCGACAGTACACACACACACACACACACACAGAGATAGACAGAGAGGGAGAGAGAGACACACACACACACACACACACACACACACACACAGAGAGAGAGAGAGAGAGAGATACACACAGACAGCAGCTGGCCACCACTTCAGAGGAATTAAGCAGCGCGGGTGACTGAGCGGCCGCCAGGACCCGACAGTACACACACACACACAGAGATAGACAGAGAGGGAGAGAGAGAGACACACACACACACACACACACACACACACACACACAGATAGAGATACACACAGACAGCAGCTGGCCACCACTTCAGAGGAATTAAGCAGCGCGGGTGACTGAGCGGCCGCCAGGACCCGACAGTACACACACACACACACACACACAGAGATAGACAGAGAGGGAGAGAGAGACACACACACACACACACACACACACACACACACACACACACACAGATAGACAGAGAGGGAGAGAGACACACACACACACACACACACACACACACACACAGACAGCAGCTGGCCACCACTTCAGAGGAATCAAGCAGCTCGGGTGACTTTGAGCGGCCACCGGGACCCGACAGCAGACACACACACAGATACACACAGATAGACAGAGAGGGAGAGAGACACACACACACAACTCAGCGGACATGGCAGCATCTCTGGAGAGAAGGAATAGAGTCGAGACCCTTCTTCAGACTTACCCGAAATGCCACCCATTCCTTCGCTCCAGAGATGCTGCCTGTCCCGCCGAGTTACTCCAGCATTGTGTGTGTCTATCTCCGGTGTGAACCAGCATCTGCAGTTCCTTCCCAATCCCACACTCTCGGCCCCGGGGGGGTGGATGGAGCATCACACGTGGACACATCCCACCCACCACCCCAGACTTGCCCCTTCGGCAGGTCTTTAAGCCGTTCATTGAGACAGAGTGAAGCCACGGGGACAAGTGGCAGAAAGGCCGAAGATAGACACGAAATGCTGGAGTAACTCTGCGGGACAGGCTGCATCTCTGGAGCGAAGGAAAGTCTGAAGAAGGGTCTCGACTCTATTCCTTCTCTCCAGAGATGCTGCCTGGTCCGCTGAGTTATAAAACTCCAGCATTTTGTGTCTATCTTTGGTTCAAGTTCCCGGTACACTCACGAGACACTAAGATAAACGCACGGGGCCACTACGTTATTGCAACGAGTTAAAATGTTTCCATTTTACACTTGAACAGTTAATTTGACTCGTGGAAAAAATCAAACATGTTTGATTTTTTTCACGAGTTAACAAGTTTCCCGAGTACCTGCCGTTACCGCCACGAGTCGATAAGTTGCTCGACGTTCCCGCTACGTGATCACCACGAGTGAAAACTCGGGGTCACTCGTGGGCCAACTCGCACAGTGAGACAGGGGTTTTATACCTAAAATAAATGCAGATGAGCTACAAGCGAGCACTGTTAGGTTGCCAGGCGAAAGCATCATTGGGCAATGGATTGTATAATACAAAATGCATATTCTTAGGCTTCCCACCTGGTGGCGCTCATGTACTATCGACACCATGCTTTCAATGCTTTGAATGTAACAAGGTGATGAGAATGACAACACTGTTAACAGAAAAATCCACAAATATTCCACGTCTCCCCTTCCACACAAGTTCATCCGACCCAAGCTATTTCAGTCATTTACTTATTCAGCTCTCCCTCAAGAATTTTGATGTGATTAACATGCGCTCTACATATCTCTAATGCATATTCAGATTACCTTCATAAATTCACACAATTGGACAAAAATGAATTATAAGGGTGGCAGTATTCAAACAGATTTGGGTAAAGAGCACTTGGAGCAATACGTAGAGCTCATAGCTGCTACATTGAATACGTTGACCATTGAGAAGACAGACAAATGTAAAATAATCTCTCTCTCCGTGTCAACAAAAAAGGTTGTGCTTGGGGATGGGGGAGAAAGCAGCAATATCAAGGTGTGTGGCCAGTCCCCACAAGATCCAATGGACTGTCAGAGTCTTGTTCTGCAAATGGCCCTATGTCTCCGTGTGGTATGCAATGATTAGTCCGGCAGTTTTCACAGAATCTTGCACGTAGATGCACTGCTCTTGGCAATAAGAGAACAACACCAAGAGAAGCTAATGCTTCTGCATGTATACCGAACAATGCAAAATGAACTGGCAGCGGCTGTGAGTGAAACACGAATGTCACACTTGGGACCATTTAATTCACAGTTCTTTGAGAATCTGCGGCAGAATCGGCGTTTCGTGAAATTGCACACTATGTTTCATTAACTTTGAAAATGGCCACTGCAAGTTTGATGATGTCATCAGTTGCATGACTGACACTCACAGTGTTTGCAAGTGAAATCATATACAAAAGTATCATGTTATTTTCTCCGTGTACATGAATGTACAACTGGGTCCAATTTCTTGATAATTGTCTCAACATCATGTCAAGTCAAGTCAAGTCAAGTTTATTGCAGTGAGGTACAGGAACAAAGCAAATCTCGCTTGCAGTAGCATTACCAGCACATACACTCAGACAAACATAGAAAAACACAAATCATTGACAAATTATACATGAAGTTATGCAAGAGTAAAAAGAAAGCAGACAGTACAACAAAAATCAAGATATTAGTGCCAAGTGCAATTTTAAAAGTCCATGGTAATGCAAGAGGTGGGCTGTTGTGTTCTTTAGTAGAGGTAGGATAGAGATCAGATCTATCAACACTTTTCAAAAACAAGTTTAGAAGGTCACCTCTCAACTTTCTCTATTCTGGAGTGACAACTCAAGCCTATTCAGACATTCATATTTGGACTAATTTTTTAAACTTAAAAATCTTGGAATGAGCTAAAGTAATTGAAAACACCCACCAGTTGCAGTGATTGCAGAGAAGGAGTCTTCCTCAGGCGTCCGCTGGTCTTCTCACACCTCAGGTCCCCAGACTTGTCCCCTGTAGATTGGCAGTTAATCTGCTCCATACTGGATGATCGGAGCCGGTTCAATTTACTGACCGTGTTGTGTCTAATTGTTGTAAAGAATGCCTTCATAAAGGAGCGATGCTTGTGTTGACTGTCAGTAAAGTGCTGAGTTCTAGCATTGTCCTTGGAGGTGCTGGATAAGAAGCCAGAATGTCATTCAGCCAGTGCTCACTTGTATCTCATCTGCACCTTACATTATAACTACAAGAGCTGGTTTAATACATACTGTGGGTGTGTATGAGAGGAATCACCCAGGAGTCTGAGTTGAAATGTGTGACAAGGAATAGGTTACTCATATGGCGAGATGCAATGGGAATACTCAGAAAGTGAAATAGACACAGGGGCCTAGACGTTCTGAGCTTCATAACAGGAATGATAAAACATTATTGCATGTTTTCTTAATGCTGTTTCCTTCTACAAGGTTCGGATCACCATTTTCAGTCATGAATCTAGTACGACACAAGTGCAGTTGTGCAACATTAATAAAGAAGGAAAGCTACTCTTGTGACCATTGCAATAACATCACTTTAATTGAGCTACCAGCATTCGGTCGCACAGTTAACAACCACTTGAAAGGACATTATACACCATGGCATACTGCATTGGTGTAAGTGTTATAGCTGAAGGGATGGCACAGGGAGAAGGTGGGAAGCCCAGGAAGCAAGCACCTGAGTTTTTTTTACCAGGATCTCAAGAATATTATAGATGAAATTTGCTTTTTCAATGAAGTCCAAGAGATCTTCAAACAGGAGGTCTCTTGGACTTCATTGCCAGCCCGGTATGCAGCCCCTATATACAAAGACCATTACTAAAAGAATCATGACCTTCTACATTCAGGAACATCCCCATTCAACATCATCCCTCCACACAGACCTATTTTCAGAGGCATGTGTATCATATATCATTTGATTGTTTGCCAATTTAGCTGCAATAAGATGAATACAGCACCTCATATTTTAGGTAACGTTTCTGCTTTTAGGTGAAGTTGGCAGAGCAAACAGGATGAGGGCCCTCTCATGGTTAGAGCTAGCATGGGCAGCTCAGCTAATGCCAATTAGATGGATACAAGTTATCATACGTTAAACTCCATCCCTCCTTCATCAAAATTACTATTCATTCTGAACGGTTCTGTATTATACTGATCACTTTCAGCAAAATGCCAATGCCAGCAGGATCACTATTCTAATCATTATCTTTTCAGGCTTCAGGAGATCATTTAAAGCCATCATCAATCTGTGTAAACCAAATCTGACTCATCAGAGCTCTGCTAACTACCTTCAGCAGCACATTGCTCTCATGAAGGCATAGAGAAACGCTAGTGGGGAAGAGATTGCTCTTCATCAGGAATGGATTACTGCCATATGTAAACAGAGAGCGGATTCCCAGGAGATTACTGTAACCCTCAGTATGGAAATAGTTGATTTGTGTGATTGAATGCTTTGAATGCAGGGTTGGCATTTCTGAAGATTCCAATGGTATTTGTGTAATCTGCGATATGGCAGGCCTGCCATGAATCCAATGCCACTTTAGTACACGCAGTTTCTGTCCTCCATCAAGATGTCAGATGTCAAGATGCTAGCATTCATGCAATTCTCATTGATAAACTGCTTCATAGTGAGTAAAAGTTCAGGTACTCCATGTCCTAATAAGATTTGTGTATTCCGTCAGTCAGACGTTGAGATGAAAACTATTGGTTAATGAAAAGCTACTCATTCACTGCATGGGCCTAGATAGATAAAGATACTAAAGCGAAAACAGGATCTCCCTTCATGACTACAAGAAACACAGCATCTACAGGTCGTCCTCCAAGAAATGGAGTCTGCAGCAAGGTCAGTCATAGCCTTTTAGCTACCCAACTGTAGAAGTCACTTCATTGAACAAAATATCGAATGGGGACAGAGTGACACCTAATGTTCTGTTTGTTGTTTGTCAGTAATAATTTCTTTATTTAATGCTGTATTTTTATCCAATCTTCATCCATGAATAATATGAAACTCAACATTTAGAGTAATTCACGTATTCCACAACAGCATATGTGTACTTGCCAACTTTGTCAAGATAAGTTGTGGCTTTTTTTTTCTCTCGCATGATAAGGAGTTCAGTCTGTATCATTCCAAAAGCAGGCTTCAAAATGAAAGTAGGCTGTCAACAATTATCTTCAGAATGGTTCTGATCAAAGTTCATCATAATTAATCAAGATAGATATTAGTCAATCAAAAGGCTGGCCTCAATGATCTCCTACGGATTGGGGCAAGCACTGATTCATGCAAATAGTTTGCAGGTTCTCATGATGCATCACATTGCTTGACTCGGGATGTTAATGGATCCCATTGATTTATTTTAAGGCCGCTACATCTAATGATCATTATACTGTATATTTTATTGTATTCTTGATAGATAATAATTGTTGAGAGCAATTGCTGCCAGCCCGTGGAAGACACAAAGGGTTAAGGCTGATGTGCTGGACAATACATTTTGTTGTGGGGGTATCTTGAAGCATTGCTCAACTGTAATGTTGGAGAAGCTCAATTGACATTTTAGTGGACCATCTTGCATAGATGGAACAATATTTGAGTAGCAGAAGCCGAATCCAAGTCAAGTTGAACGTTCACTTAAATGTCCCCTACTCCCAATTTCTCCGTCTACGCTGCATCTGCACCCAGGATGAGGAGTTCCACACCAGGGCATCGGAGATGTCATAATTCTTTAGGAAACAGGGGTTGCCATCTTCCTTTATAGATGAGGCTCTCACTAGGGTCTCTTCAATATCCCGCAGCTCCGCTCTTGCTCCCCTTCCCCCATTCGTAACATGGACAGAGTCCCCCTTGTCCTCACCTTCCACCCCATCAGCCGTCGCAATCAGCATATCATCCTCCAACATTTTCGCCACCTCCAACGGGATCCCACTGCTCACCACATTTTCCCATCTCCACCCCATTTTGCTTTCTGCAGGGAACCGTTCCCTCTAAAACTCCATCGTCAACTCGTCCCTTCCCACCCAAACCACCCCCCACCCCCGGTACTTTCCCCTACAACTGCAGGAGATGCAAAATCCGTCCCTTTACCTCCACCCTTGACTCCATCCAAGGACCCAAACAGTCTTTCCAGGTGAGACAGACGTTCACTTGCACCTCCTCCAAACTCATCTCTGCATCCGCTGTTCCTGGTGTCAACTTCTCTACATCGACGAGACCCAGCGCAGGTTTGGCGATCGTTTCGCTGAACACCTCCGCTCAGTCCATCTTAACCTACCTGATCTCCCGGTAGCTCTGCACTTCAACTCCCCCTTCCATTCCCAATCTGACCTTTCTGTCCTGGGCCTCCTCCTTTGTCATAGTGAGGCCCAGCACAAATTGGAGGAACAGCACCTCACATTTAGCTTGGGTAGTTTACATCTCAGTGGTAGGAACATTAACTTCTCTAACTTCAGATAGCCCTTGCTTTCCCTCTCTATCCCCTTCCCAGTTCTCCCACTCGTCTTTACAGTCTCAGACTACATTCTGACATTGAAAGAGAGTTTGTGGGCCTCAATCCACAGAAGGAAATAGTGCATAAAAGATCTCATTGCACAGAAAACCAGAAATCATTAACAAAATAACTATCATCCTTTCCCATTACTTCCTGTCCCATCTGTAGCAGTCTGTAGCTCTCACATTATCCTTATAATTTATCTGTGTATGTCAGACCCAGGAGGGAAACATGTCAACATTTATCCCAACAACCTAAAAACAAAATGGACAAACTAGTGTTGCCGTGGGTTAGAACATGGGGTACACTAGGATCTTGGATTTACATTGGTTCCTAACCCTATCATTAGGTTGATAGCTCAAATTTAACAAAGGTAAAACAAGAGAAGCTGGCCACATGTGCTTTGAATTTATCATATATGGAGAAACAAGAATGATGAAGTTTATTTAGCAGTCGATAATCTGTGGCAAGGAAATGTGAGACAGTAGCAAAGAGGTGGAATTAGTTGGTCTACGTAATGCACATGTATGTGGTCCAAATATCATCAAATATATTATTAAGTATACAAACAGTCTATTTCAGCCTCAAACGGTCGCTAAGAAGATGGAGGTACTCCAGTCGGAAACTGATCCAGCCCACAGTGGATGAATGAATTCTCTGACCTTATCTCAACTGATAACTGATGACTCTTTTCTCAGAGAATACAAAATGTATAAAAATCGAGAAACGGCAGAAGTTTGAAATAAGAACAGAAAATGCCACAAGCTCTCAGCAGGTCAGACAGCATCTACGAAAAGAGAAACAGATAACATTTCAGCAAAATGTCCGTTCATTAGACTAGCCTGTCGGATATGGCGTACAGCTCTGCATCTTGCAACTTTTATGTTCTTATTTATGTTCTCACTTTAACTGTCCTCATTTCATAGATTTAATTATTTTTTGATCAAATTCTTTCTCTCTGCCCGATGAACCAATCAACTAGATGACCTCATTTATAGCGTATCCCCATGGAGCCCCATCCCTACCATGTCAGAGCAATGCCCTTTGTCCTATCCATTTCTTGAAAATCAACTTGTTTTCTCTTTTTCTTATATCTAATGAAGGGTCCTCAACCTGACATATTCACTTTATTTCTCATCCCACAGACGTTGCCTGGCCTACTGAGTGTTTCTGGCATTTTTAGACTTTATCAGTTCTGGCGTTTAGACTTTAGAATTTAGAGATACAGCATGAAAACAGGCCCTTCGGCCCATTGAATCCACGCCAACCAGCAATCACCACGTACACGAGCACTATCCTCCACTAGCACCAATTTACAATTGACAGTAGCCAATTAGCCTACAAACCTGTATGTCTTACGACTGTGGGAGGAAACCAGAGGACCCTGAGAAAGCCCACGCCGTCACAGGGAGAATGTACAAACTCTGTAGAGACCGCATCAGTAGTCAGAATTGAACCCGGGTCTCTGGCGCTGTATGACAGCAACTCTACCACTGCACCACTGTGCCACCGTTTCTTTTGTGCACAATGTAACCTTACCTTAAATAGCATAAAAATAATAGCATTCCTTATCACATTTAAACTGCTAGAGTCAGTTATTAAAGATGGGATAACAGCACATTTGGAAAGTGGTGAAATCATTGGACAAAGTCAGCATGGATTTACGAAAGGTAAATCATGTCTGACGAATCTTATTGAGTTTTTTGAGGATGTAACTAGTAGAGTGAATAAGGGATGTGGATGTGTTATATCTGGACTTTCAGAAGGCTTTCGACAAAGTCCCACACAAGAGATTAATATACAAACTTAAAGCACAAGGTATTGGCGGTTCAGTATTGATGTGGATAGGGAACTGGCTGGCAGACAGGAAGCTAAGAGTAGGAGTAAACGGGTCCTTTTCAGGATGGCAGGCAGTGACTAGTGGGGTGCCGCAAGGCTCAGTGCTGGGACCCCAGCTATTTACAATATATATTAATGATTTGGACGAGGGAATTAAATGCAACATCTCGAAGTTTGCGGATGACACGAAGCTGGGGGGCAGTGTTAGCTGTGAGGAGGATGCTAGGAGGCTGTAAGGTGACTTGGATAGACTGGGTGAGTGGGCGAATGCATGGCAGACACAGTATAATGTGGATAAATGTGAGGTTATCCACTTTGGTGGCAAAAACAGGAAAGTAGACTATTATTTGAATGGTGACCGATTAGGAAAATGGGAGATGCAACGAGACCTGGGTGTCATGGTACACCAGTCATTGAAAGTAGGCATGTAGGTGCAGCAGGCTGTGAAGAAAGCGAATGGTATGTTGGCATTCATAGCAAAAGGATTTGAGTACAGGAGCAGGGAGGTTCTACTGCAGTTGTACAGGGTCTTGGTGAGGCCACACCTGGAGTATTGCCTACAGTTTTGGTCTCCTAATCTGAGGAAAGACATTCTTGCCATAGAGGGAGTACAGAGAAGGTTCACCAGACTGATTCCTGGGATGGCAGGACTTCCATATGAAGAAAGACTGGATAGACTCGGCTTGTACTCGCTTGAATTTAGAAGATTGAGGGGGGATCTCATAGAAACTTACAAAATTCTTAAGGTGTTGGACAGGCTAGATGCAGGAAGATTGTTCCCGATGTTGGGGAAGTCCAGGACAAGGGGTCACAGTTTAAGGATAAGGGGGAAGTCTTTTAGGACCGAGATGAGAAAATCTTTTTTCACACAGAGAGTGGTGAATCTGTGGAATTCTGCCACAGAAGGTAGTTGAGGCCAGTTCGTTGGCTATATTTAAGATGGAGTTAGATGGCCCTTGTGGCTAAAGGATCAGGGGGTATGGAGAGAAGGCAGGTACAGGATACTGAGTTGGATGATCAGCCATGATCATATTGAATGGCGGTGCAGGCTCGAAGGGCCGAATGGTCTACTCCTGCACCTAATTTCTATGTTTCTATGTTTCTATGTTAATTCAAACTATTTATTCTCACATAATCTAATTCTATCATCATCTTATAAAGCTCAATCATATATAGATGCTCAACTATTTTACTGTGAAGTATTTTTTAGCTTACCTTGATAAAGGGATTTATTCTGGTGGTTCTACTTTTTAGCTGCCTGAAGCATCAGTTTCACCCATCATATGAGGAGAAGAATACTGAACATAGTATTCCAACTGAAACCTGGACCTAGTCTCGTCCAAGACTAGAATTCAATCCATTTAACTTTTATGAATTTTTTGTTCTATTAATTTAACACCACCATTTTTTCCCCATAGCTCAGCTGCTATTTTCCTTTATACATATATATAAACTTTCCTTTTCAAAGTTAATATTGAATACTTTGAGTAATGTTTTCTACATCAAAATGACTTGTAGTGTTCTGGTTCCTGCCTCTACTGCCAATGGACAAAATTTGTCCAATATGCAACCTTATCAAAACTACTATTGTTTGTTTTTTGAGCATAGAATCATAGAAAATAGGTGCAAGAGTAGGCCATTTGGCCCTTCGAGCCTGCACCGCCATTCAATATGACCATGGCTGATCATCCAACTCAGTATTCTGTACCTGCCTTCCCTCCATACCCCCTGATCCCTTTAGCCACACGGGCCACATCTAACTCCCTCTTAAATATAGCCAATGAACTGGCCTCAACTACCTTCTGTGGCAGAGAATTCCACAGACTCTGTGTGAAAAGTGATCTTCTCATCTCGGTCCTAAAAGACTTCCCCCTTATCCTTAAACTGTGACCCCTTGTTCTGGAGTTCCCCAACATCGGGAACAATTACCCATCATATGAGTGTGTGTGTGTGTGTGTGTGTGTGTGTGTGTGTGTGTGTGTGTGTGTGTGTGTGTGTGTGTGTGTGTGTGTGTGTGTGTGTGTGTGTGTGTGTGTGTGTGTGTGTGTGTGTGTGTTGTGAACATCTGTGTATACACACTGAACTTCTTTTCCCTCTCTCGTTTATCATATTTTTTACAGTGTACAATGTTTATATATTCTGTTGTGCTGCAGCAAGTAAGACTTGTTCTATCTGGGACAAATGACAATAAAACGCTTTTAACTCTTGACCATTTGCAATTTTGAATGGCTGTAAAGTATCCACATTCTGCTCTAAAGACGATAGTTCTAGCTTTCTTTAGTCATTTCCTATAGTGAGGCTGCATTGTAAGTATACAATATTTGTAAATTTGTTCCTTTTAGAAAAAAGCCTTTTTTTGTGCAGCATATTTCACAATTTGGGCAGTTGATTTTTCTGATGTGCCTCACAGCTAATTAAATCCTTTCAACATGTCGTCTCAATATGACAGTGAGGAAATAGAGCAGCCAAAACAAACACGTTAAAGCCTCACAAACAACACGTTTAGATTTATGTTGGTTGTAGAATAAACATACTTTTTATATTGCAGTCCACATGAAAGATAGCAATTTTGACTGAAATATTTCCTTTGCACCAGTCTAGATTATGTGCTCAATTTTCTGCATTAGATTTGCATATCTAGTTCCCTGGACCTCAGAGTGGAACCCGCAATTTCCTAACACAAAAGTAAATGGTAAACATGCTATCAACTGATCTACAACTGGCACCTGATGCCCTACACTCAATAGCCTCCAGTCCCAAAGCTGTGTCTACCCTTCATTTATCATCCAAAACATTGACTGTCAATATATGTGATTGCCTAAGGGAATCCCAGATTAAGTTAGGCAGCTCCTATGGTAGGGAATCTGGATATTAATCACCTCAGCAGACATGCTAATCCAGCCCTTCCTACTAACCAAGAATCTATATTGGCAAAGGCAGTCTCTGGATTTCCTTGCTGATTCACCAGGCATTTACCCTGAGGCCAATATAACCTGCTATACAAAATTACCAATTTACCTGGGGGTTCTTCAGAAAGTATGGGAGCTTTAACTCACAGTGGCAGCTGATTGTCATCTGAAGGTTTACTGGCTGGATGGTGAATAGGTCTATCTCTGCAGTCTGAGGTCCCAATCACTGGCAACACTGGCTCACCATCCCTGGTTGCTGGCTGAGGAAGCTTAGGCAAACCGCTGTCATCTTCCTTGACCAAAGTTGGCACAGATGTCAGTGATTCCCAACTGGAAGTTGAGTCTTGAGGTTGTATTCTCACTGCCGCAGGCTGATTTTCTGTTAAAAGAAAAGAGAATAAGATAAGATTTGGCCAGAGTCTCATTGCTTTAATCTATACCAAACAGAGCACAAGATCCTAAGAAAATAGGAGCAACAGTGGATCATTTGGCCTCTCAAGCCAATTCTGACATTCAATATGAACATGGCTAAACTGCCACAAGCCACTTCCCTTCTGTGCCAGTAACTCAAAGCCCTCATTTTCCCAATATTTCAAAAGTCTATTTTACCTTTACTTTAAATACTAGCCTCTACAACTCTCTGGGGTAGATAATTCCAGAAATTTGCGGTTCTCTTCAAGATAAATTTCACCTCAGTGTTAAACTACAATGTGAGTAAATCACTACAAAATATTTAACTGTACATGAATGACAACCAACTCTCTAAATAAAGCTTTTGCCCATACTCTAACTTTAACTTTAATTCTGTTTGAATATAATCTTACAATGTGACTCTCATTAATTTGATAGCTTCACCAAAGAGCTGACACCAACAACAAGACCAAATACCTCCAATGTAGTGCAAGACTTTATGATGCGAGCAGTGAGTGATCTACTAAGTTTTTCTGCTTTTCAGGCAGAATTACTGAAATATTCACTCTGGTTAAACATGGGCAGAAGTTTCTCCAAAAGACCTGTCACTTCAAATGGTCTGTAGCTTATTAATAAACGAATGACTCTTGCCAGCAATCTGTGATGTGACTACATCAGTACTTTTCTCAATGTAATTTACTGTATGGGGAAACATTAGCCATGCTTCCTCAGACAAACTGTTAAAGGTTAAATCCCATCCTGTCAGTTAGGGGTCTCTTTACTGTGTTGGATGCTGAGGTCCACACATCTTTTAAACAGGATACAGGTGAGCTTGATGTTTGTTATTTTACTTTTCAAAGGCATCCTTTTAATTATGCTGACTAAGGTGCTATTCAATGCTATTGTCATTACCCACAGTAAATTTCACAGGAGGTCACCAATAACCACAAACAAAACTGGACCAGCAACATACTATGGCCACTGTTTAAGAGTAGGTCAGACACATTCATTGTCTGTGACCTGATTGCTCAAACATTTGAATAATTGACAAGGCACAAGTATGTGTGATGGAGTACCATCATTTGCTTCAACATCATTCTCAACACTATCAAGGATAAAGCAGCGATTATGACCCATCTGTCATGCTAACAATTCACTCATTCTACAAACAGTGTGCATATACAGTACTATCTAAGAAATGCACTGCAGCAATCTGAGACATCTTCTTTGATAGTGCCCAGCAAATCCACTGTCACTACCATGTTATAGGAAATACGGAGCAGGTGCTTAGCACCACCAGCAAGCTGGAAAGTTCCTTTCCAAGTTACATGTCATCCTGGTGGGTGAATATTGCTGATACTTTACCAACATATACTGAAACATTTTACACAGACTGTAGGAATACTTTCAACAGACTGTAACAATTCCAGAATGTCTCACGATCACTCTCAAGGATAAATCGAGGTGGACAACAAATTATGTCAATGAAGGCAAATGGGAGCAACTCATAAAAATACCCTGGTCGGTACAGATGAGGGCCTGTTTTAATTCTCTATGATGTTATGAGAAGAGCTTCAAGCATACCTTTTATTTGCAGTTGGAGTGGAGATATTATTATAAGATATTGGCCTTGGCCTCCTGCTGTCCTGCTTAAATAATATAAGGGTGGGACATTTTTGGCCTGTAACGTGGCTGTTCTAACTGCCTAGCACACTGGAAATGCAGGAGGCTGCCTAACACTGAAAATATTAGACAGTATCCAATTCAACTTGTAAATGATTAGCTCCAAGCAGTTACAGTAGACGATAAATCATTCAGTAGCTGATATCAATCTCCCACATACCTGTTCTGTCCTTCTGTTTTTCAGTTTTCTGTTTGGATGAGGAGACAGTTGCCCGATTAGGATCAATAAGACAATTCTGACTTTTGAAGTGTTTGATGGCTGTCTTATGTTCAGAGGTCAACAGTCCATCATTCATGTCAGTCACCTGTTCAGATATTTCTGGGTTTTTCCACACCTCTGATCTGTAACCTTCTGAACTTTGATAGTCACCATTGCAATTCCTTGGCATCCGAATAGCAGAATTCAATGAGGGGTTAGCTGAAGGTATTGGCCTGACATCAGTGTGGTTATTTGGCCAATTATGATCAGGATCAGTAGGACTGTGTTGAGGTTGAAGCAAAAGCGTTTCTGGTGCGACTTGAGAATCAGATGGTCGTCCATTATTCTCCTCTGGATTTAAATGAATGAGCCTGTACTGAGAAGTAAATGTATCCAGTTGTATTAACGGATTGTTCTTCTGCATTGGTGGCAGTTGGTTTTGTTGGGAGTTGGACTGGATTGTCCCATTGACTTTGTTGATCATCGGCCTCTTGGGAAGAGAATCCTGATCAGAAGTGTTTTCTTCAAATTTTGTGAGATATAATATATTCATTGAGTGGGAATTGGGCATCCGGGATCTGCTATGAGCATGAGAAAAAGCAGGAATTTCCTTGACTTGGCGATTTCTGTGAGAGTATGTGTCCTTTTGTTGGGGTAGTGATGAACAGTGTGAGGTGGAGTTCTCTGTGTTGTGCTTAGAACTTTGAACTGACTTTATGAATGGACGCAATGAAGTATCGAGATGTGCTGAAAAGGGAGTAACCTCCACAACTTGTTCTGTGGGTAGCCTTGATATGTGACTGTGCTTTGATATCAAAACGCTGGCCATTGGGTCAGACGCAGCACAGTCTCTTAACTCTTGAATGCTGCTTATTTGGCAGTGGACAGATTGGAGACCATCCTCTTGTCTCTCGATGGGTTTTCTTCGTGACTTTAAATTGCAATCAGCCACTATGCTTACTGCTTCTTTTTCAACACTGTTCTCCCCAGTGCATCTAGTTGACTTCCTTATGCCTTTGGTATTCAGTTCAACATTATTTCTAATTGAGCTATCATTGCTCCCTGATATTATGGCACAGCAGTTTGTTACGATCTTAGGCTCTCTGAAATCTTTCATTTCTTGGAAAGCAGTGTCGGTAGTATTGTCTTCAGTTACTGATACATCATCAATGGAAGTGATCTCCCCTATATAAGTTTCCTTTATTGGTTCAATTCTGATTCTGTGTTGTGAAGGGAGAACCCAGCAAGGTACAATTCTGGCAGGCAAGACTCCAACATCTGGAGCCTCCATTCCAAGGTTAGTTTTGACCTCCATTGCACTAGATATAGGGAACTCGTGATAACTGGGTCTTTGAGGCTCCCTGCATTGCTTAAATACACTAGCATCTGGAAATTCATAAGAAGGAGGGTCAAGGCAGATGGCTTTGGTACCTGAAATGATGTAAGAGCCACAACAGCTACACTTCCCATCAATGCACATTGCTGTATTTACTTGAGGGCTGCTGGACTTGCCAAATTGGTTTTCTCCAGTTTCTCCAGTGGCAATTGGATTTGCTGCACTTTTCCAACTCCAGCTCTCTGTAATTTCCGTGTTCTTATAGAAAGATTTGTTGCAATTTCCTGATTCAGCTCTCGACATATGCTCCTTCCCTGGATTCCCATGGGATGGAATCCAAGGCTTTTGTATCAATCCCCTTGGGATGGGTCGCACCGAGGACTCAAGGCCACACTTCCTCCGTAATTGGTAACGGACTTCAGCCTCCTTGGTGGACTCATCCTCAAACCTTACATGGCTTGGCAACTGACTTAGTTTCTTGCGTAGTTCGCAATGCGACTCAGCGCTGGAGGAGTCACTGAGGTTGCAGCTGGTTTGGGTGTTCAACAAACGTCCTTTTCTGGAGAAAGGGCCTTTCTTTGGTGAAGAGACACCATTTGTGCCAATTTCACTATAGAAAATGAAGAAATAAGTAGTTATTTCAACTACTGTGCTATTACAACATAAGAAATGCAACCTGCTGAAGCAGTCGGAGATTAAAGGTCATCCCAGGAAGTGACGGTAGATTACTTGTCATGGTTACATGCTCTTAGTTCCTTACTCTTCCATGACAATAATGCTTCCGTAATGTTAAACGATAGCTAAGATGTTACTGTCTATATATTAGCCACAGATCAAAACGTTGAATAGTAATACCTTGTTACTCACACTATTTTGGAGAATAACAAAATACTTTTAAGCAGTCTATACTTTTATTCAATGCCTTGATCAATATTTATCCTTAGCCAAAATCACTAAAATAGAGCATGCTCTCTTTTCTATCCTAACAATGTGTTTTGGAATATCACTGTTCACAAAATGACCTAACATTTGTTACCATTCTCTACTCAAGGCATTTTTATAAAGTGATTAGCCTCACTAGAGCAGTTGCTGTAGTTTCTATTTCTGCTGTGAAATTAACTTTGTACGCTGTGCAATACACTGATTGTTGCGTGCCACTCCAACACTGTCCAATGTTGTGTTGCTAGTAAATACTGTGCATTGAACCAAGCTTTATTCAACCCACCGCCTGGACTCACCACCAATCCCACTTACATGGAAAGATGCAAAAGGCTAAATGAGCTAACATTTTAACCTGAGAATTGACATCAAGGTGTAACAAGACCTTAATAGTGACCAGACCCCATGTGA
Source organism: Okamejei kenojei (assembly GCA_035221665.1). NCBI lineage: Eukaryota > Metazoa > Chordata > Chondrichthyes > Rajiformes > Rajidae > Okamejei > Okamejei kenojei. The sequence continues at coordinate 28,367,524 of CM069140.1, read as the reverse complement.
AATCAAACTGTAGCCATGCCCACAGAATAACTTGACAGAATTGGAGAGGACACAAACCTCCTGTTTCCAAGTTTTCATTTTATTTATTCACCCTCTTGTGATTCTGCACAATGAATCTTGAGGTGCAAGAATTTCAGAATGCAGGCTGTGGTGAGCAAGGGTTTTTCTGTGCAGTGGATGATTGGTGAGTAGCAGTAGGTGAGTGATTCCGCATTCTTTTATTCATTTGTAGTAAATCAGGGAGAATTCCAGTGTCCCTCATGGCCATGTGTTTGAGAAGTATATCTAGCTGCAGCTCCTGCCTGACAATAATGCACAGACGGAGTTGTAAATGTAGGTATGTTACAATACCTACCTTTAGCAGCGCTGCAGTTCTGCCGCTCCCCGTGTGCGTGACTTTGGTGCCTTTCAGAGGGGGGACGGGTTTAAAATGCCGTTTTTCCCTAGACAGTCCAAATCGATCCATGTCGGGCGATTTCATCGCTAAAGAGAAATCGCTCCGACATTTCATTCATGAAGCTATTTTTAAACTACGCTAGATTATTTATTAACTAGAGTAGTTTAAAAATCATCTTCTAAAGCTCTGAACGCCGACAGCAGAACGGACCTAACATAGGGGAGAAAATAATGTGCAGAGTTTATTTTTACATGAAAACTTGGTTTTTAGGAAGCCTTTAATCACATTTTCGTGTTGCGAAATGGGGACAAAAAAATTGTATGAACCGGCAGAGTTTTTCCTGTCGACTGTGGGTTAAATTCACCGCAAACCGTAACGTTCCAATCCACCGCATTCCACTAAAACCCACTCGCAAGTTGATTTAAATGGCCATTCATTTACAGGAATTAAACACTAAATTCCTTCCATTTGGCCTATAAATTCATGAAAATGAGATTTAAAAATCATGTTATATTGTGCATTATTGTGTGAATGTTATTTGGACACTTAGGCAATTTAAAAATGTTTATCATTTCTTAAGAAATGGATAGATGTTTAGATCTAGTAATTGAATTTTGTAATTAGCTACAATTAGACAACTAACTAATTATATGCTTTAATTTCAAGTCATCCAAGTGAGATTGTTTCATATTTTTTTCAGAATGCTTCAATTTATAATAACTAAAAATGTCATTGAGTTCTCTTAATGTTTAAGAGAGTTTTGGGCTTTTGATTGTCCTCGATCACAGCTTTTGAGTTAAGTCAATGGAAAGGCAATGGGGAACACGATGCTAATTTCTGAGTATGAAAATGGCCATAACTTTTTTAATACTGAAGATTTGAAAGTGAATTAGGTGTCAAATTAAACTTCTTTTTATGCTTTATCTGATGGGATCAATTGCAGACTTGATTTTTAAAATCTCAAAATTTTGTAACATTGCTAGTGAATGGACTATAAAACATCCATGATGTAAAGGTACTGTGGATGGCACATTTAGGGAGCTGGCCACCCCACATTTATTGGCTGCACAGGCAGAAAAGCAGTAGATGACCACTGGGCATAGCAGTAGACTTAGGCAAGTGGTGCAGAGTACCCTGTGGCTACCACCGCTAGTTTTGCTGTGGGGGATGGGGATGGAGGAGGGGCATCTGGGAAAACTATGGCGGTTTAAAGCGGGAGCAGACAGATGTTTCTGTGGCCGCACATGATGAGCACATTAATTGCCACAACATACATGGCTGTGGTTCAATTGCTTGTAAATGAAGTTACTATACATAGGTAGGAAGGTACACGATGGGTCAAAGGGTCTCTTTCTTGTCCTGTATGATCCATTTAAAGTCTCCATTACTTGTTCTTCATCATTCAAATGATAGGGTAAACTGAGTTGAGATGAAGATAAGACTGCTTCTCATAGTGTCAGAGAACTGCACAGCTCAGAAATAGATCCTTCATCCCAGGTTGTCCATGCTGACCAAGTTGGCCAATCGAGCTAGTCCCATTTGCTTGTGCTTGGTTCATATTCTTCCAAACCTTTCCTATCCCTGTATTTGTCTCTGTGTCCGTTAAATGTAATTATAACAATCGCTTCTAGCACATCCTCTGGTAGCTCCTTCCATATACATATCACCCTCTGTTTGAAAAATGTGTCTGACAGGTCCCTTTTAAATCTTTCCCCTCTCATCTTAAACCTATGTCCTCTAGTTTTAACCCCCCTACCCTGGGGAAAAAGACTGTTGATATTCACCTTATCGATGTCCCACGTGATTTTATAAACCTTTATAAGGAAATCCCTCAGCTTCCTAAACTTCAGGGAAAATAGATCCAGCCTAGCCACCTCTCCTTAAAGGTCAAACTCTCCAGACCTGGTAGCATCCTCGTAAACCTTATTTAATAACATCCTTCCAATAGCAAGGTGATCCAAACTGTACTCATTACTCCAAATGTGGTCTTACCTACATCTTATACAGCTGTAACATAACATCCCAACTTCTTCACTACCCTTTCAACCTGCGTTATCATTTTCATGGAATTATATACCTTGTACTGAAGAAAAGTCGCAATCTGAAATATCACCCATCCATATTCTCCAGAGATCCTGCCTGACCTGCTGAGTTATTCCAGGAATTTGCGTCTTTTTTTGTAAACCAGCATCTGCAGTTGCTTGATTCCCCCTTAGTTTCTCTGTTCTACAATAGTTCTCAAGTTACCTAAAATTGGAGAATTGAATGTTCATACCGTTGGGTTGTAAGCTAGGAACACTGCAAATCAGGTACACTCAGGTAACTAACCAATCCACGCCCCGTTCTACCCTCTGCTCCATCTGTACTCACACCTATTTCTCCTCTCCCCTTCCCTATTCCTTCCTCTGTTTTCTCTTCACTGTTCACAGCTCTTCAATCTTTGTCTTACACCTTTTGTCTTTTTATCTCCGGCCTTTGTCCAACCATCTGCCTATCAAAATCCCCCCTCACCTGTATCCACCTATCACTTGACAGGCTCCACACCTCCTCTCTTCCAGCTTTTGTCCCCCCCTTCCCCCAACTACAAACGGATGAGTTACTCCAGCACTTTGTGATTTTTTTTCTATAGCAGTATCTGCTGTTCCTTGCTTCTTGATAAATAGGATTGTGGGCTGAATTGTTCACTCCTGCTTCTGTGATCTTATAATAAGATATTGTTCACATATTATATGCAGTTAAATTCATATTCATATATTGCAACTTTTTGGGGGAAATTGTGAATCTTCTGACCATTCATCTGTGGTAGGATTGGTTTTCTAAATAGTCATCCAAGAAAGCTATGTGTAGCACTTACATAGAACTCTTCACTACCGGCAGAATACTGTGGTCAGCCTTGAGTGGACTAGCTCGGGCCTTCCTCCGAGCTCTCTCCAGCAGTTGTTTTGCCAGCTCATGCCTGGGACTCAGTGGAAGCTGGTTGGAGAACACGAAGCCTCTGCTGGGTAGATTAGGATCAAACACAGGTTACTGGACTAAGTGAAGTTACATTGCAATGTGCACATACACTGCACACACATATACTGCGCGCGCACACACACACACATCTTTAAGTTATGGCACATGATGGCCTATGAGCCTATTGGAGAAATTAAAGTTTGGTTTAGTTAGGAATAAGGATTATCTATTCAAATAAAGAATGTAACCAATAAGGATGTAAGTGAGCAGGCAGGAGAACAGGTGAGCTCTGCTACATTCTATTGATCAGTCCCCTCCACATCAAGGCACTTACTAGTTCAGTCTCCTTCAGTCCTCTGCTGATTGCTATGTAAAACAGAATAGACAGAATGTATGTGTGGAGACAAACAAAGCGTTTAACCTTATCTCATTGATGCAAGATGAATTTGCAGAATCAGTTCAAATGCCTTTATTCACATCCAGGATCTCACTGATTGCAATGGAGTGGATAATTGGGTAAAATTAACAGACAATTGAACTGAACAGTTCTGGGTCTGCTGACACTCAGTCCTGGATAATGTTGATGTTTAGTTGTTAACAATACTTGGTCTATACACACATCCTAGTTTCCTGAACAAGGCTGGGATGACTGATGATGAGTCCTGCCTAAGACACCTCGCTGCTGCTCTGCTCAATGTCTGGCATAAATTAGCTAAAAGCAACCAAGTCGTGGTAATGATTTGATCCACTGGCATTAATAGAGACATACCAAGAAGAAGGAACAGAACAGATTCCAAGGCTCATTGTTTTTCTATACACTTGTGATGCAATTGGGAAATACAAAAATACATACAAAAAACAACCTAGTATATAGGAAGAGGTTATTGTGATTAAAATATGGATCTCAGAATATCCCATCCACTGTTCTATATGTTGCATTCTCAGCAACATTATTCACAAATACAAAACCGGTTTCTATAGGGTCTGAAGAAGAGTCTCCACCCAAAACGTCGCCTATTTCCTTCGCTCCATAGATGCTGCCTCACCCGTTGAGTTTCTCCAGCATTTTTGTCTACCTTCTATATTTTAACTGACAACATTCTCTTTGTTTGCTGTTATAAACTCAATTCCCTCTCCCAGGCAATGATCTAAATCTGAAACAGAAACGGACTATTCACTTGTTCTACTCTCTTGTGTTCTACTGTCTGTAATCTTGTCACCTGAAGACTGCAGCTAATGTCCTAATTCACATCTGTGCTATTTGATTCCGAATTAACAGTACGGCAATTTTAAAATTCTCATCTTAGCTTTCAAATGCCTCTTCCGTCTTTGCTCTCCATAACACTTGGAATCTCGTCCAGTCCTGCAATCTGTAAGTGCTTTATGCTCCTCCAATTCTGGTTTTGTCCTCATCCCTGATTTTAATCACTGTTGTCACGGTCCTATTTCCTCACCAAATCTTATAGCTTTCCTCACTTTCCGCTTTTAAAACACTTCTTTAAAACGGCCATGAATCTAGCTTTTGGCCAGCTTCCCTAGTGTTTCCTTTCATAACCTGGCATCAATTTTTTTTGATAATTTCCCGAGAAGTTAATGTCATGCTAAGTAGCACAGAGTGGAGGTCCGTGGAATTCCGCGTACGCAGGGTATGAGAGTCAAGATTTGATTGATGGGGAAACTTGGTGAACTGTAGAAAGAGTTGTTACATTTTTTTAATTAATAAAACATATGAGAGTTGAACAAATACGCAACACCATTGTGGTGGCACAATGACACAGCTGGTAGAGGTGTTTCTCACCAGGTCTCCTCAGGTGCTCTCTGTGTGGAGTTTGTACGTTGTCCCTGTGACTGCCTGAGTTCCCTCCTACATCCCAAAGATGTGCGGTTTTGCAGGTTAATTGGACTCTGTCAATCGCCCCCTAGTGTATAGATTGTGAACGAGTAAGTAGGATTACATAGAACAAGTGAGAACAGGTGATTGATGGATGGTGTAGACTCCATGGGCCAAAGGGCTTGTTTTCATGCTGTATCTCTAAACCACACTAGACTAGCAGTAACCCAATTCAAGAGTTTGATAAATAGAGGAAAGGAAAGAAATAGTAATATCACAAGAGACAGGAAATTAATTGTTTGCAGTATTTTTATTCCTCTCTCTCCATTTCAAAGGTGTTTACTAAAAAATAATACCTAGTGGAAATGATGTGATTAAATTGTTATGTTAAAATTAGACTGAATTATAAGTTACAGTTGTAAAGAGCCACTTACAGAAAAAAAATACTAATAAATAATTTCTGACAGATGTGATAGGGTAGTTGACATGTTGTGGCTGTAGCATGTGGGAGGGAGCTGGTGGACACCAATGTGACCCACAGCAGCGCTTCAACATTTAATATTCATAGCACAAGGAACTTTTTTTCAGATTAGATGACTTGGAGTCCAAGCTTCGGGTGTTGTAATGCAGCAGGAAGAGGTAATGTTACCTTGGTGCTTTGTTTCAGGAGGCATTGTTATCCTCTAGCTTCAGTTCTATGGATCTGATATGTGGATATGGACAGAAGGTCAAGGCTATAAGTAAAGCAGGAATAGGGATTCAGAATGTACGAAGAGCTTCAGTCACTGCAATTATTGAAAAGGTATGGGATTTTTGCATCCTTTGTGACTGGCAAGGATGAAGAGAAAACTGAATATAACAGGGGCATTCAAAATGTGGGATGCAAAAGAATGCTGGGTTGCTAGGCAACAGTATAGTTAGAAACTTAGATAATGTCCCCTGCAACCATGAGTATTATTCCTGCAGGCTGTTTTGCAAAATCAATGTCAGAGTTAAAGAAGATAGACACAAAAAGCTGGAGTAACTCAGCGGGACAGGCAGCATCTCCGGAGAGAAGGAATGAGTGACGTTTTGGGACGAGACCCTTCTGCAGACTGGTTAGGGATAAGGGAAATGAGAGATATAATGTGGAGAGATAAAGAACAATGAATGAAAGATATTCAAAAACATAAAGATGATAAAGGAAACAGGCCATTGTAAGGTGTTTGTAGGGTGAAAATGAGAAGCAGGGAAGGAGAACTGTTGAGAAAAGCGGCAGATCGACTGTCGGTACCTGTAATCCGGGATGGGCCCGAACTGGGATGTCTGGAACTTGAGCTGGAATCCATGAGGTAGAAGATGGAGGCGCAGGCAAGCACCGAGAAAACACACGTGGCTGTGGTAGCGAGTCTGGGTTAAAACATGGTCATAGAGTCGGAGAGCAGGGGGAATCACAGAGGGGGAGCAGCGAGAGAGGATGTTACAGAACTCTCATCGGAGAGAGAAGGAGAAGAGTCAAGAGTCAAGAGAGTTTATTGTCATGTGTCCCAGATAGAACAATGAAATTCTTGCTTGCTGCAGCACAACAGAATATTTTAGGCATATATACAGATCAGATCAGATCAGCGTGACCAGAACTTCTGCATAGTAGACATACCTTGAGGAGGTTGTGTAGTGGAGCAGACAAAATGTGTAAGAAGGAACTGCAGATGCTGGTTTGAACCAAAGACATCACCTCATTGTTGAAGTGGGAGGAGAAACATCATTGTTAGGGTTCATATGCAACAAAAGACACTGGCAGGATAAAGAAAAAGATTCCACTGAGGGAGTAAGAGCAGCCAGGGTCAAAATTAAAAAGAGGACCAGAAAGATAGCAGCCCTACCTTAGCCGAGCCATGGACAAATTGGCATGGGATCAGGAAGATCAGAAAGCCCAAAGAATGACACAACACCGCAAGCTGGAGGAACAGCACCTCATATTCCGCTTGGGGAGTCTGCATCCTTTGGGCTTGAATATTGAATTTTCTCAATTCTGTTAACCTTGCTGTCTCCTCCCCCTTCCCACCTCTCCCTCAGCCCTCGGGCCCTGGCATTCCCTCTATCTCTATCTCCCTCCCCCACCCAAGTCGCACCAGCTTCTCATTTTCACACCACAAACAGCTTACAATGGCTTGTTCCCTTTATCACCGATACTTTTTTGCATATCTTTCACTCATTGTTCCTTATCTCTCCACATCACCGTCTATATCTCTCGTTTCCCTGATCCCTGACCAGTCTGAAGAAGGGTCTCGACCCGAAACGTCGCCTATCTCCTTCGCTCCTTAGATGCTGCTGCACCCGCTGAGTTTCTCCAGCTTTTTGTGTACCCTCGATTCTCCAGCATCTGCAGTTTCTTCGTTAACACTTTGTCTACTCCACTGCGACATCTCCTCAAGGTATGCCTACTTTGAAGAAGTTCTCCTCCTCCCTACGGAGACAGTTTCACAACCTCCTCTCTAACTGCTCCCCCTCTGTGATACCTCCTTCCCTCCAACTCTACGACCACATCCTCACCCAGACTCGATACCACAGCCACATCTGCTTCCTCGGGGCTTGTCTGCGCCTCCATCTCATACCCCGTGGATTCCAGCTCCAATTCCCTGCGTCCCAGTTCGGACCCCAGCCAGACTATCGGTACCGACGGGCCATCTGCCGCCACACTGTACAATTCTCCAACCGGGCACTAAGATCCACCCTGGTTGCTATGCGCCGACACCAGCAGGACCTCGCATTGACTCTCCCCGAAACTTCGGGCCTCACTCACCCAGACCTGCAACGGACCCCAACTACACTACATCCTCCGGAAGATCCACCGCTTCAATCAACAATTCCTGTCCCACCTTACCGCCACCAAGGACCTGAAATTAGCCCGCCTCCAGGCCGTTCCAGCCACCGACAATCCCCAACTCGACCGCCCGCAGGCCCCGGGCCCCAACTCTGGCCCGAGCCGCCGGCCTGAGTCCCCCGACGCCATCTTGGCCACGAGGAGCACCTCCAGGACTCACCAGGACGCCGCCTTCACCGACCTCCACGCCGATGCTGCCGCCGACCTCCACCTGCCTACTGATGATGCCCAGCCCCGCTGCCTGCCTGGTAACTCTGTTTATCTCCCCCTCCCCGATTCCACCGCCCATCACCAGCGCAACGCGACTGCCGAACCTCGCCGTCCCCCGGGACCACCTAACTCCATCGCCGCACCGGGCCCATCCAGCATCGCCGGTGCACTGGGCCCACCGAAGACCACAGCCGCACCCGCCTCACCTTGCATCGCCGCCGGACCGGGGCTACCCGAACACGGCCGCCGCACCGCACCCCACTCATCTCGCCGCCTCACCGGTCGGACCGACCACCCGCCCACCGGGACCTCCAACGCATCGCCCGCCGACCCCGTATCTACTGCCCGTGGACTCCTACCTTCGGGCCCGCCGACCCACGACACTCCACCGCCCTCCAGCAGCCCGCAGCCGTCGCCTCACCTGCACACTGGACTCTGCAGTGGGCCTGAAGCCTCCACATTGCTAACTCCTCCCACCGCTCTGTCTTTAACGGCACTGGGTCCTAGTGCCCGTCTCCCCAGCCCCAGTAACCTTAGTGGCTATTCCATTAGGTCTTCCTCATCCCCCCCCTACCATGTAACCCCTGCTCTTCCCCACCCACACCACAGCCCCCATACCCCCCCACCCCCTGACCACCCTCCACCCCCCCCCACCACACAACGCTTCGTCCTCAGTCCACTCACCTGCCTTCCTCCGGCCACAACCCCCATCCTTGCCGCGTGTTCACCATCCCCCCGGACCTCCCCCTCTCCGACATCGAACGGTCTGTCCTCAGCAGAGGTCTCACCTTTGTCCCCCTCCGTCCCCACCTCAATGAGTTCCGCGCCCACCACGACTTGGAGCTCTTCTACCGTCGCCTCCGCCTCACAGCGTTCTTCCACGGGAAGAAGTCCTCGCCCCCCACTGATGATCCCTTTTCCTGTCTCCCACGTACTGCCTCCACTTGGAACCCCCCTCGTAGTCTTCCGGCTGTAGAACTATTTATCCAGAACTGCCGTCGGGACATCAACCGCCTCGACTTCTCCACCCCCCTGTCTCACTCCAATCTCTCCAGCCCTGAACGTGCTGCCATCGACTCACTCCGTAACAACCCAGACTGGGTTATCAAAACCCGCCGACAAGGGAGGTGCCGTGGTAGTCTGGCGCGTCGATCTCTACAAAGCGGAGGCCGCGCGCCAACTCTCGGACACCTCCTCCTACTTACCCCTGGACCATGACCCCACTGACGAACACCAGGCCGCCATCTCGAGCACCATAACTGACTTCATCAGCTCCGGCTCCCTACCCCCCCGAGCCTCCGACCTCATCGTTTCCCAGCCCCGCACGCCCGATTTTACCTTCTCCCCAAAATCCACAAACCCGACTGCCCTGGCAGACCCATTGTCTCTGCCTGTTCGTGCCCCACCGAACACATTTCCACATACCTTGACGCCATCCTATCCCCCTTTGTTAAATCCCTCCCCACCTATGTTCAAGACACCTCAGACACTCTCCGTCGGCTCCGTGCATTCCATTCCCCAGGCCCCCATCCTCTCATCTTTACCATGGACGTCCCAGTCACTCTACACCTCCATCCCCCACCAGGATGGTCTCAAAGCCCTCCGGTTCTTCCTCGACCAGAGGAGCAACCCATACCCGTCCACTGACACCCCTCCTCCGCCTAGCAGAGTTGGTCCTCACCCTCAATAACTTCTCTTTTGATTCCTCCCATTTCCTCCAAACACAAGGCGTAGCTATGGGCACACGCATGGGCCCCAGCTACGCTTGCCTCTTTGTTGGGTATGTCGAACAATCCTTGTTCTCGGCGTACCAGGGCCCCATCCCCGACCTCTACCTCCGTTACATCGACGACTGCTTTGGTGTCACCTCCTGCACCCACACACAACTGACTGACTTCATTCATTTCACCACCAACTTCCATCCGGCACTCAAATACACTTGGACCATTTCCGACACTTCCCTACCATTCCTTGACCTCACCATCTCTATTGCAGGTGATACACTCCTGACCGACATCCACTACAAACCTACTGACTCCCACAGCTACCTGGACTACTCCTCCTCCCACCCTGCTTCCTGTAAGGACTCCATCCCCTATTCCCAATTCCTCCGTCTACGCCGCATCTGCTCCCAGGATGAGGTGTTCCACACCAGGTCATCACAAATGGCCTCATTCTTCAGAGAACGGGGATTCCCCTCCCCCACTATTGATGAGGCTCGCACCAGGGTCTCCTCCATACCCCGCAACACTGCCCTCGCTCCCCATTCCCCCACTTGCAAACAGGGCAGAGTCCCCCTGGTCCTCACCTTTCACCCCCACCAGCCGGCAAATACAACATATAGTCCTCCGCCAGTTTCGCCACCTCCAACGTGACCCCTCCACCCGCCACATCTTCCATCTCCCCCCCTGTCTGCCTTCCGCAAAGACCGCTCCCTCCGCAACTCCCTTGTCAATTCTTCCTCCCCTCCCACTCTACCCTTCCCCGGGCACTTTCCCTTGCAACCGCAAGAAATGCAACACTTGTCCCTTCACCTCCCCCCTCCACTCCTTTCAGGGGACCCAAGCAGTCCTTCCAGGTCCGACAGAGGTTCACCTGCACCTCCTCCAACCTCATCTACTGCATCCGTTGCTCCAGATGCCAGATGATCTATATCGGTGAGACCAAGCGGAGGCTTGGCGATCGCTTCGCCGAACACCTCCGCTCGGTCCGCAATAACCAACCCGACCTCCCGGTGGCTCAGCACTTCAACTCCCCCTCCCATTCCACATCCGACCTCTCGGTCCTGGGCCCTCCTCCACGGCCAGAGTGAGCAACACCGCAAGCTGGAGGAACAGCACCTCATATTCCGCTTGGGGAGTCTGCATCCTTTGGGCTTGAATATTGAATTTTTCTCAATTCTGTTAACCTTGCTGTCTCCTCCCCTTCCCACCTCTCCCTCAGCCCTCGGGCCCTGGCATTCCCTCTATCTCTATCTCCTCCCCCACCCAAGTCGCACCAGCTTCTCATTTTCACACCACAAACAGCTTACAATGGCTTGTTCCCTTTATCACCGATACTTTTTTGCATATCTTTCACTCATTGTTCCTTATCTCTCCACATCACCGTCTATATCTCTCGTTTCCCTGATCCCTGACCAGTCTGAAGAAGGGTCTCGACCCGAAACGTCGCCTATCTCCTTCGCTCCTTAGATGCTGCTGCACCCGCTGAGTTTCTCCAGCTTTTTTGTGTACCAATGACATAGGGATAATGGGTTTCAATTTCTGGGCCATTAGCTTACGTACCAGGGAAAGAGGGAGTTGTTCTGATGGGAAAGGTTTCACTTGGATTGGGATGAGATTAGTATCCTAGTAAATGGAATAACCAGGGTTGTAAATTAGAGTTTTATTTATAAATAGTTTAGGATTAAATGAAATTGAGAAGGTGGATACATTAAATTGTTTTGGATTGGGGTGGAGAGTTAAATGTGTTTTAAACTGAATAGTTTGTTGTTAGTGACAAGGTTTCAGGTTCTGATGAGTGGAAATTGAGAAAGAATGAGATAAGGACAAGATGGAAGTGTGGGGAAGCTATATTGCAATTGATATCACAGATGCACAAGAAAGGGCAGACCAAACAAATGTAACAGGGGAACTGCAAATAGAGCCAACATTGATAACATTACCAGATGAAAGCTTTGTTAGTTTGAATGCATGCAGTATTCACAACATGATAGATTAATTCATGGCATAGTTAGAAATAAATTGGTCTGATAAACATTAAAGAGAAGGTTATAAGGTGATCAGGATTTGGAACTAAACTTTGCTGGGTATTTGACATTCCAGAAAGATAGTTAGAAAGAAAAAGGATATTGGATGTTTCTGTTAATAAAAGATGACATCAGTAATGTGGTGAGAAATGATCTTGGCTTAGAAGATCGAGATGTAAAATCAGGGTGGAGATAAGAAATGGCAAGGGAACTGTGAGGCATAATTTATAGGTCCTTAAAATGAGCTACATATTGGATCAATCCGGAATAATTAAGAGCTTTCAAGAAAAGTACTGGAATAATTATGTAATTGTTTCTACATCTTGATCATATAGATTGGACAAATCAAATTGGAAAAGGCAGGAATGAGTTCAAAGCGCATGACTGTTTCCTAAAGTAATACATTGTGGAGCCAATAATGAAGAGGTTATTTTAGATCTGCTCATGTGATCTGGACAAGATTAACTCATGATTTTACAGTAAAGGATTTTGATCAAAACACGATAGAACTCAATACTCAAATTAAGAGTAAGAAAGTTAGGGCTGAGAAAGGGATCTTGAAATTATCTAAAGATAATTACTATAGATTCCTGATCAGCTGGATAAGTGGGCTGAAGAATAGTGAATGGAGTTTAATTTGGATAAGTCTAAGGTGTTGCATTTTGGAAAATCAAAGCAGGGCAGGTCCTTCACAGTGAAGAGTAGAGTGCTGGTATAGCCCATAGAGCAGAGAGATCTCAATGTACAACTAAATAGTTCCCTGAAATTGACATTGCAGAGAGATAAAGAAGGCTTTTGGCACTTTGGCTTGTATCAGGGAAGTGAGTATAGAACATAAGACAGCCACAAAAAGCTGGAGAAACAGCAGGTCGGGTAGCATCTCTGAAGAAAAGGAATAGATCACATTTTGGTTCGAGACCCTTCTTCAGAACAAGAGATATAGATCGTACTTTGGAGAAATTAATGGGAGATATGCAAAAAGCATGGATAATCAAGGAAATAATCGAGGCACATAATAGGCCATTGTTGGGTTGGGATAGGTGACAATGAGTAAACAGACAGAGGAACTCAACAGGACAACATTAAAACTAGTGCAACGACTAGGGTGGGGGAGGGGATGGAGAGAGAGGGGATGCAAGGGTTACTTGAAGTTAGAGGAATATTAGTTCCCCTGGGTTGTAAGCTGCACAAGCGAAATATGAGATGTGTTTGGCCTCACTCTGACAATGGAGGAGGCCCAGGACAGAAAGCTCATTATGGGAATGGGAAGGGGAGTTAAAGTGTTTGACAATAGGAAGATCATGTAGGCCGAGGCAGACTGAGTGAAGATGTTCAGCGAAACGATTGCTGAGACTGTGCTTGGTCTCGCCGATATCTAGGAGTCAAAACCAGGAACAGCAGATACAGTTGGAGGTAAGAGGAGGTGCAGACGACCCTCTGTTTCACCTGAAAGGAATGTTGGCGTCCCAGGACAGAGTCAAAGATTTCCGAGTATGTTTCTAGGACTCGAGGTTCTGAGCTATGGGGAAACTTTGAGCAGGCTAGGATTTTAATCCTTGGAGCACTGGAGGCCGAGGAGTGATACAATTTTATAGAGGTGCATAAAATCACGAGGGGATTGGAATAGGGTGAATTCATAATCTTTTCCTCAGGGCAGTGGAACCAAGAGCTAGAGAGCATAGGTTTAAGATGAGAGGGGGAAGATTTAATAAGACCCTAATGGGTAATTATTTTTCACAGTGTGTGGTCGGTGTACAGAATGAGCTGCCAGTGGAAATAGTTGAGGCAGGAACAGTAACATTATTTAAAAGACATTTGGACAGGTACAAGGACAAGACGGTTTGACAAGATATGGGTCACATGCAGGCAAATGAGACTGTCTTGGATCAGACATCTGGGTCGCATGAACAATTTAGGCCAAAGGGCTTGTTCCCGTGCTGCATAAATCTATGACTTTAATTAAACAGGTATAAAGGCAGAGATAAGCTAGACTGGAAAATAGATGAAAAAAATAAAACAGCTGATAAGCAGCAGCAAACATTAAAAAACACATTTCATGACTCTCAGCAAAGATAAGGTGAAGGGAGAAAGATTTAAAAAGAACCTAAGGGGCAACTTTTTTCACACAAAGGGTGGTAGGTGTATGGAACAAGCTGCTGGAGGCAGTAGTTGAGACGGGTACCATCACAACGTTTAAGGAACATTTAGATAGGTACATGGATAGGATAGGTTTAGAGGGATGTGGGCCAAGTGCAGCAGGTGTGACTAGTGTTGGTCATGTTGGTCAGCGTGGGCAGGTTAGGCCGAAGGGCGTGTTTCCACACTGTATGACTCTATGACTATATATTCCATTGAGAAATAATGACTTCATGTGAAGGATGACTAAAGGAAGCTAGGATGGTATCAGATTTAAAGCAAAGATATACAATGTTACAAAGATTAGCAGTAGGCCAAAAGATTAAGAACATTTATGAAATCAACAAAGGATGACGGAAATAATTATAAAAACAGACAGTGTATTTTCTACAATCATATAAAAATAGCAACTAACATACAAGTTGGTCACAGTCAGAGAATCATAGCATTGCACAGCATAGAAACAGGCCCTTTGGCCTACCCTGTCTATACTGACTAACATGCCTGTCTAAACTAATCCCATTTGCCTGCGTCAATTCCATATCCCACTATGCCTTGCCCATTCAACGTGCCTCTTGAATGCTGTTACTGTTCTTGCCTCCACCACCTCCTCACCTCCACCATCTCTTCTAGCGGTTCTTTCCAGATAACAACTACTCCTTTTGTGAAAAGAATTACCCTTCAAGTTCCCTTTAAAATTCCCCACTCACCGTAAACCTTTGCCCTGTAGTTTTAAACACCTGCTACTTTATGACAGACTGGCTACCTACCCTATCTATGCCTCCATTCATTTTATATACCTCTTTCATGTCACCTCTCAGCCTCAAACAGATGTAGCCTATCCAATCTCTCCTGATTATGCAACCCGTCCAATCCAGCAACATCCTTGTGAATCTTTGCTAAATCTTCTCTATCTTAATCAGGTCCTTGCTATAGTTTAATAACCAGACTGTACACAATGGCCCAAGTAAAACCTGACCAATGTTTCACACAAATGTGTCTGCAACTCTTATAATCAATGCCTTGGTCAATGAAGGTACGCATGCCATACCCCTTCTTCATCACTCTGCCTACAGGTCTTCCCACTTTCACTGAACTATCTATTTGTACCCCCAAGGTACCTCCATTCAACATACTCCCCGTGGTCCTGTCGTCCCCGTGGTTCTGTCCTAGTCTAACTTCCTTTTGAGAATAAGACACAAAAATTAATAATACAGAGATGTTTAACAATTAGCTTGTATCTGTCTTTATGACAGAAGATGCTAAAAGTATACCAATAATAGCAGAAAATCCAGAAGCATTAGGAATGGAATTGACATCAAGCAGACTAAACAAACTGCAGACAGATGTTGCATGACCTGAAGGCCTACATCCTGGGGACTTTGCCCCCTGCCAAAGTATCGTGCATCAAACACCAACCTGGACACACTGAAGCAGAGCCATTGTCGTGCCACTGCCGAACGGAACTCGTGATATATGTACTTTTATTCACTATTTCTATTTATTTTTTACCACACACTGAATGGACACTGGTTGAGAAACGCTTTTTCGTTTTCCTCTGGGTATGCAAATACTCAGAAAAATGATAATAAAGATACACAATACAATACAATACAATACAATCTTAAACAAAGTAGCTGCAGAAATATTGAATACACAATTTCTGCGAATCCAAAATTCCTTAGGTTCTGGAATAGTCCCATCAGATGATGGAAATATACGACATGTTTCACCAAGTGGGACAAATTTCATGTTAAATAATCATCCTACAAGCTTATGAGTATTGGGTGGGGACAAAATATTGCATGGCTATAATGCCTCAAGACATTTGACGGTGAAAGGTGGCAGATTTTTAAAACACGCACTAGCAATTGGCTCCGAATGCTCATGGGGTCAATTAAATCTTTCAAGATTTAGAGTGGTAGATTGTTGATAGATAAGGATTTCAAGCCTTATGTAGCAAAAGTAAGTACATTTGGAATCAGCAGGCTTACAGAACTTAAAAACACTTTCCTCTTTCTAAATATAACTCCAATCCAAAGAATTTGCCATCTGGCAGAGCAGAGTGACGCAGCCACGATTCACTGTAGAACTCAAGGACAGGTCAAAAGCAACATATGTCTCACCTCATACCACGATCAGACTGCTGTAGTGAAATCTCTGAATCCCAGTCACTGTCATTTTCATTTACCCCACAACCTAGGAAAACCATACGTACATGTAAAAAAATTAAAGTTTGTGGCTTTGACTTTGATTATTTTAGTACCATAGGAAGACAAAACAATGTCGTTCTAGAAATAGCAAGAGGGCGGATAACATACTTCAAGGAAGACAATTTCACACTGAGAGTAATGGGAAGATTGGTAGGAACAGCAATTATTGAGATTTGAAGTTTCTTTAAATGAAGAAATCAATCTATGCACAAAACTGCAGGCCTCATGTCATCAATACTCTGTATAACTGAAGCAAAAATTCCTTTCATTTCTCAACAATTTCCCCCAGAAATAAACAATGACATTCTATTAACTTCCCAATTATTTGTTATGTTCATGTTCTGCCACCGGTTTTATTCTACAGTTAAATACTGTGCTGCATGCAAAATATGTGCTACTAGATTGTATTTACTGTAAGAAGTAGGCTAAGGAGAGATATAATTTGACCAAATCAATATCCATATTAACTGGAATAGTCATAAGATACACATGTCAAGCCACATCCATGGAAAGATTTCAAGCCAAAGACCCTTTGACAAAACAGGAAAAGAGAAAGCAAGTTTTATGTTGGGAAGGGGTAATGGGAATTTCTCTGAATAGAAGTGACAAATGGTGCCAAGGGGATAAATTATGGATGATATAAATAGTTGATTAGTCCATGGGGTCAGTAAGAGAGGGTGAAATCAAACAAAAATATATATAAATGATGTGAGATGTTTAGCTATAGGAAATTTCCAGCAGTTCAGACCAAGTTAGCAGACACAAAAATTGAGTTAATGTGCATTACATGTGCACAGAAAAACAGTAGAACTGGCTGTTCTGAGAAAACCAAAAAAAAAGCAGGTTAACTGAATTTGTCGAATTTGATATTCACAAAATGCTGGAGTCACTCGGTGGGTCAGGCAGCACCTCTGGAGAAAATGGATGGGTAATGATTCGGGTCAGTTGTTGAATTTGATATTGAGTGCAGAAGGCTACAACATGCCTAGATAGGAGGTGAGGTGCTCGGTATAATAGTTCAAGAGGGCACAAAGAGATCAGAGAAAGAGTGGGATGGAGAATAGTAAGATTAAATGAGAACTTACCAGTTTGAAGTTTGATCTTTATTTTATGAGAAGTTACGTTGAGGGATTACGTGAAGAGCGCACCAGCCCGCATGTGCGTCAATCTTCAAAGCAGCGGAGTGAAATCACAGATACCAGTTGTTGAACTGAACATAGTAAGATCTGAAACTAGGACTACCAGCTGACCTTTATGATAGGGGGTTGGGAGTGGAGGGCACGTAATCCCTCAACGTAACTCCTCAGAAAATAAAGATCAAACTTCAAACTAGTAAGTACTCGTTTAACCTTACTATTTTACTTCTCAGTCACGTGAGTGACTACGTGAAGATTTCAAAGCTCTGTGATTTCATGCCGTGGAAGCGAGTCCATGCCACACACTGCGTTAGTTGACCAAGGAGGAGTGAAATTATAATGCATTCAGACATGACATGGATTTAAAGCATGCTGATACTTTATTAAGAAATAGTAAATTATGAAACAAAAATTACCCCTAACATTCGGGGTAAATTATAATTCAAAATAGAATTAGCGAACACCCCTGGCCTGGCAATGGGTTTGTTATAGAATGTCTGAAAGGTTTTCTCATTTGACCATCCCGCCCCTGCAAGGATGTGGTCCATAGGAACTTCCAAACCCCTCGCTGCCAACGTTGTTGCAGCCCTGGTGGAGTGATATTTTAAAATATCAGTGTCCACACCTGCACAAGCCAACACCTATCTTAACCACCTCCAGATGGTCTGCACTGATACTCTTTTGTGAGGTTGTTTGTGACTAACAAATACTGCTAGTTCAGTGCCTCTGAGTTTTTTTGTGACCTCGGTATATTGTAATAAATGTGTGACCACACACAGCCGAAGGTCCATGGGGTATGCTACAAATTCCAATTTGAGACCTGATGCCCCCTGGTCTCCTCTGCTTGACTAGGCCATGCACATAGAAAGTTATTTTATTGGCAGCTATTACCATAGTGTCCAGTCGCAGTTTATGCAGCGACTGGACTCGTTGCGCTGAAACCAGCGCCATGAGCATGACCACTTTAAAAGTTAATTTGGCCAGGGACAGAGATGCAGTTGGAGTCCCCCGCCGAAGCAGTGTCAGAACAATGTTCACATCCCAAATCTCCGAGTATCTAGATCTGGGGGGGATTGGTGTTAAAGTTACCCTTCATGAGTCTCGATTCCTGTGGGTGAGACCCGACAGCGTGGTGTTTCGACCCCAGCAATAAATATGATGATAGTGCACTCCTGGCACAATTGATGGCACTGTAACTCAGTCTATCATCAAAGTACAGACTGGACAGGAATTCCAAAACATCCGTCACATGTGCCATGTTATACCTGATGTTGGATCGTAAGCAGAATGTTTCCCATTTTCTGATATAGGTGATGTACTGCTTTTTGGTGGAATCCCTCCATGCTGCAGTGATCATGTCCAAAGTTCGATCCGTCAGTCCGAGCCCCAAAAAAGGTCTCATCATAGCCTGCAAATCAATAAATTTATCCGGTCATGTAATGGGTGGCTCTCCCCTGTTACAGAGTGAACCAACAGATTACACCTTTTGGGAATGGTCATATAAGGCTCAGATACCATTCCCAGAATCAATGGGAACCATGGCTGAGTAGGCCAGTCGGGTACTACCAAAATACCCGATGCGGAATCTTGTTGGATCTTTTTCAAGACCCGACTGATTAGGCAAAAGGGAGGGAATGCGTAGAAAAACAATCCTCCCCAGTGTAGCGAGAATGCATCCATCGCTACAGCCCCAGGGTTTGGCTCCCATGCAACATACTTTGGCAATTGGTGATTAAGCAGGGATGCAAATAGATCGATATCCGGCGTTCCATACCGAGCAACAATGATGGTGATCACTTTATGGTCCAACATCCATTTGGTGTTGTCATTAAATTTCCTTGACCTGGTGTCCGCAACTGTATTGAGCCTACCTGGTAGGTAGGTAGCTGAAATCCAAATGTTTCTTATAATACACCAGTGCCAAATAAGGTTTGCCAAATTATCACAGGATATTGACTTAATTCCACCCATGTGATTAATATATGCCACCGCTGTGGTGTTGTCAATCTGAATGATGCATATTCATACAATAAGCCTTAAGCCCATAGAATGCTCCCAACAACTCCAGATAATTAATACCATGTGACTGAAGAAATGACGACTCATGCAAATCCCATCTGCCACCGCAACTAGAGATGGTATTAGTAGCTCCCCATCCTTGAGCGCTAGCATCACTTTGTAATATTACTGAAGGAGTGCTAATTGAAATGGTATTGGAGCAATGCCGAATGTTAGTCATCCACCATTGTATTTCAGAAATAGCATCGGCTGGTAATCGCGTAGGTCTGTTGAAATGACCTGCATGATTTTTGAGTGCTTGCTCCTTTGCATGTTGTAAATAACAGTTGTTGAACTGAACATAGTAAGATTGGTCCCAAAAGACGAACCTTGTGGGACCCCTTTCTCAACAATTAAGGAATTGAATTGACTTCCATTAAAGGTAACACATAGGCGTCTGTTATGAAGGTATGAGTTAAACCACAGTAGATTGTTTTGAGAAAGGCCAATTGAGTAAAGTTTATCAAGCAGTAGGTAGTGGTCAACAACATCAAAGGCCTTGGTTAAATCAAGAAAGATGGCACCGGTGAGTTTACCATCCTCAGAAGCAGTGAACACATCGCTGGTGAGTTTTAAACAGAGCTGTAGTTGTCGGGTGATTAGGTCTGAACCCAGACTGGCATGGAGATAGAATGTTGAAAGTTGAGACATAATGTGATAGCTGGTTGAACACTAGTTTCTCAAGGATTTTAGCCACCGAGTTGATAATTGAAATGGGGCGGTAATTGTTAATATCGTGTGGGTCGCCTCCCTTATGCAGTGGAGTAACATTGGCACACTTCCATGCGGAAGGGAGGGTACAAGTTGAGAAGGACAAATGAAACAGGTCGCAAAGTGGATACATTAGAATATTAACTCCTAACTTAATGAATTTAGTCTCAATACCAGCTGGTCCAGATCCACAATCATCCTTTAATTCATTAATAGCATGTTGAATGTCAACAGGTTTTATTTTTTTGAAAAGAAAAAGAGCTTCTACTTGTAGAGGTAGCTGGAAAGTCACATATAATAGATGAGTCAAATACAGTAGAGCTACATACAGTGGAGAAATGATGGTTGAAAGCATTGGATATAACAACAGGGTCCTGAACGATGTCTTTGTTGACCCGAATCTGAGTACTGATATTTTGATTTGATTTATTAAGAACATTATTTAGTCTTTTCCAGAACTTTTTTGGATTATGCATGTCTTCAGAAAGATGTTTTTTAAAATGACTTGATTTAGCATTACGTGTTCTTGTCGTACACTGATTCCTTAAGGACCTATATTTTTCCCAATCAGCAGGGTCCTTTGTTTCCCTAAAAGTCTTCCAGACTTTATCCCGCTCATTAAAAAGGTTGATCAAATCAGCACTAATCCATGGTAAATGTTTTCCCTTAACTTTTATTTCTCTCCAGGGGGCATGCTTATCGATAACTCTTGTGACTTCAGTGTATAAATAGTTCCAAGCATCCTCAACAGTTGGTATAAGTTGAAACCTGTCCCAGTTTATTGCAATCAGGTCATGCATATAATTATCATAATTAAATTTTCTACATTGTCTGACACGAATAAGTTTAGGAGGGAGATAGGAGGGTGTAATCTTCCACACACAGAAAATAGCAGAATGATCGCTAAAGCAATCTGACAAAACACCAGATGTTAAAATTCAATCAGGATGGGTAACAAGAATCCAATCTAGTAGTGATGTAGAATTGCCATGAACTCTAGTAGGTTCGTTGATTAACTGGGTCAGGTTTACACTTTTAAGCAAGTTTTTGTTGTTAGAAGAGGAGCGGTCGAGCCAGTTTTTATTGAAGTCACCAAGAAGCACTAATTCACTCTGAGAGCAAGAGCTGGTTTTAATATTTTGGTAAATAATCTGGGGGCTGATGTTAACCCATTAGGAAACGCTTTAAACTGCCACAGTTGCACCATCCAGTTAAACTTCAAATACCTCCGGTAATCCCTGTGAATGGGTACTGAATAGTATGCATCTTTGAGATCGATGCATTCCATAAAGCATCCTTTGGAAATCAGTTGTTTGGCAGTAACGAAGGTTTCCATTTTAAAGTGTTTATACTGCACAAAAGCGTTATGCTGAGTCAAATCAAGGATAATACGGCATCCTCCATCTTTCTTTTTCCTTGTAAATATATTGGAAACAAATTCATGAGGGTCATGCCCAAACTCTCAATTACCCATTTTAGATGCAACTTCTGTATTTCTGCTTGCACCTCCAAACTTTCCTGCTGTGAAAGAATGAACGTACGATTTGGTTTATGCTGTGTGGGTGGTAATGAATTGGAACCCCTGTATACCGTGCAGTATAAATGGATCAGATGTTATTGAACTCCGTGCATCCAAAAACAAGTGTAATCTCCCACCAACTTGTAAATGTTCCACACACCCCATGTTCCAGAAGGCCGGTCTGGGCCTTGGCCTAAAAAATACCTCTATCCTGAATATCTGGCCTTCGAGCTTTCACCAACCTCTGGAAATCGTTTTCTGCTGATGGATGCATAGGGGTGCTGCCGCCGAAATTGAGAGGTTTTGCTGGTTGACAGTGCCTTCATCAGCCCAACAGCCTTTGCCTCTTCATCCAGGTCCTTGACCTGTTTAGGTAGGTTCTATCCGAAGAGGAGATTTGGCGGCTGCATGTTGCTGGCTCTGCACAACCCCGCAAATTTAGGGTTTAGGGCCGGTCGGATGGCACTTTCTCTAAAACAATTAATCTCAAAATGTGCATTGCACATTAGTGCCAGAGCATCCTGTTGCTCATCTGACAAAGGCCCTCCATCCACGGACCTGGCAAATGCCGTTATGCCCGAAGCCAGTAATTTGAGGATTTTCTGGATTTTGATTTCTTGGGCTCTAATGCCCCCTCCGATATGTCCCCAAATCGAGTTATTTACTGCTGGTACATTCAACGAAGCACAGTTGGCAGGTGCCTTGCATTTGGCAGCAGTGTCTGTCATCACCTGTTCTTGTAGCTGGTGGGAGGAGAGGTAATTGATACTAGCAGACACCTCTTCCTTTAATGGCTCCTCTGCTTGCGATGGTATCGCGAATCTGGAGGCTATGGCCGGCAACTCCTGTGCTTCATGCACCCCATGCACAATAGTATGGTCTTTAGCCATCCCACCGAATTCAGAGTCAGCCCAGTACACTCCCCTCCGAGGAGAGGGAGATATTGTGCAGCCCTGAACCAGGCGCTGCCGTGGGCCTCCAAGGAGACCCACGCTGACATTACTCCGTCTGTTGGAGCATGTCATGATGGAGCATCTTTTCCAATAGATGCTCCATTCAGTATAAACATCCTGGGACGCTATCCGCTGTAGGTGGCGAGCCCTCCTGGCCTGACTCATCCGAGTCCACAGGCCTATCCATCTTACTTTTGGATTTACCCCCTTTCTGGGGAACCACTGCGGATTCTATAGGTACTAAGTCGGAGGTCGCTGACCGCATTGTAAGCGACCCGGGTGGTGAAATGGACCGCCGCTGGCTACCCGCACACCTGCGGTCCTCCGTAGCCCTCTTCCCCGCGGCCTGTTTGGACTTAGCCCTGGACTTTTCCATTCGAGTTTAGAAATACACCGTTCTGTAAACGAATTGACAGAACACAGATGACCTCAGAATAAGTGAAACTTACCTGCAGGGCCTTTTCAAACTTACCCGCTGGAGGAGCAGCGCGCCTGCCAGCCAGTCGCTGCGCCATGCGTTAGACGATAATGACGCGCATGCGGGCTGGCGGGCTCTTCACGTAGTCACTAACGTGACTCCGAAGTAAAATTAAACTTAGTAGAGTTGTGAACACAGCCCAGGTACATGACATAAACCAGCCTCCCCCCTCCACTGACCATCTACACTTCATTCTGCCTCAGGAAAGCAGCCAACATAATCAAGGACAGGTCATTCCATCTTTCTCTGCATCTGTCATTGGGAAGAAGGTACAACCACCTCAGCTTCACTATGGACAGTGTTTATATGCAGTACCTCCATCCCCTATCAGGAATGTCTTCGGGCCCCTACTGTCTTCTGGAACAAAGGCCCAATTAGTTCCCTCCAGTCCTGATTAAGGATCTCTACCTAATAAGCTGACTATTCCTTTGCCACCACAGATACAGCCTGATCCCCCGAGTTCCTCCAGCAGTTTGCTTTTAGCACCTTGAAGTAAAGGGTTTCCTTCAGTGTCAAAAGTGGCATGGTGGCGCAACAGGTAGAGCTGTTGCATCGCAGCGCCTGAGGCTGGCGTTTAATCCTGAGCTTGGGTGCTGCCTGTGTGGACTTTGCACGTTTCCTTGCGATCGCACAGTTTCCTCTGGGTGCTCCTGTTTCCTTCCACAACCCTAAGATGTGTGGATGTATAGAATGATTGGTGTCTATAAATTGCCCTCAATATATAGTGAATGGGTGCGAAAGCGGAATAACATTGAACTAGTGTGAACAGATGATCAAAGGACGGTGTGGACTCGGTGGGCTGAACGGCCTGTTTCCATGCTGTATCTTTCAATTGACTAGGGAATCCCCCATGATAATGATTTATACAACACAGTGTAATACAAAAGAATCTATGAAAAAGTTTACCTTGCTTGATATATTTGTTCCTAGGGAACCTATCGTCCAGAGGGGTAGATGAAAATTGGTAGCTGGATGGTGCTAGGTTCTCTTGAGGTAGGTTTTCAATACCAATTCCAGGTCCATGCTTGGGATGCAAAGATGTTAGCATTCGTTTCAGATTGGTACGATTATGTTCTACTCTTTCTGTCAGAGACAACAAGCTGGCATTACTGCTGACACTCTCCCAACTGTCCGTTCTCCAAAGGCCCCCCAGATGACCGAGCTTGTGTGTATTTTCCACAGTCCGCTCTCCTCTCCTGAGTACAGAACCGCCTAAACCATCGACTTTTGAAAAGTTCTCTAATACGCTCTTTTGTTCAGAGTTATATCTGCAGTGAACGTTGGAAATCTCTGATTCGTTAATATTCCAAGTTTCCTCTGGGAGAATCTCATCCTCAAATTTCTCTGCACTAACAACTGATTTTATATTTTCCATTCCAAGTACTTTCCAGAATCCTTTTGGAGGACTCCAGCTCTTTGTATTCTCCCCATTTTGCAAAGGAGAATTTTCCAAGTTGACTGTTTCTGTTACCCTTCTTGATATATCCTGTTTGATGCATTTACTTAAGGATTCCCTGCCCTCATTGTACTCGCCCTCCTCAAGGCTAAGAATGCTATCTGTTAAGTAAGTGCGCTTACATAAACCAGGGCCCACTTCTTCTTCATGTAGTTTGTCCCCATGGCCATCTCCTGAAGGAATGTAGATTCTTGGTTTGCTCTGTTCTGGGCAGTTTCTATTCTTCGGCAGTTGGCATGCATCTTTTTCTGATTGCCTATTACCTTTCAGGACCCGTAGCTTGTTTTGGGGGACTTTGGCATTTGGATTTGGTATCCACTGACAGATTCTGGAGTGCTTTTTGGAGAGTGCAGAATAGTCATTTCTGTTTGATATGCTAGCTGAATTTGTCACATCCTTTTCTTTGTAGGGAGCAGCACCAACGTTACAACGATGGCTATGTGTCTTTGAAAGCTGCCCATCACCACTTCCTGCCATGTTGACATTGCACAGTCACTTCCCATCAAATGTAACTGAAAAAGATGAGGAAACATGTTAGAGACAGGAAGTGAAATTCTCTAATTGTTTAAACATTTCATTCAGTATCCAGAACAGTGAACCTGCACGTAAATGCGTTAAACATAACTAATCCATACAAATCATTATTTCAACTCCTATGGACAAGCAGTCAAAGGAGATAATGGAAATTGATGATTCTAATTCATTCAAATACAAATTTGAAAGATTTTTGGTACAATTAATTCCTATGTTCAGTGTATAGGATACTGATGAGGCTGCACCTGGAATATTGTGTGCAGTTCTGGTCACCATACCAGATATGATTAAGCAAGAGATGGTGCCAAAACTATTCACAAGGTTGTAGCCTGGGTTTTCTGGCTTGAGTTATTAGGACAAATCAAATAGGTAGGACTGTTTTATTGGTGGAGTGAAGGAGGCTCAGGGGTGGCCTTAGAGAGTTCTGAAAAATTATAAACGGCATAGATAAGGTGGGAGAATCAGTCTTTTTCTGAGGAAGGAATGTTTAAAACCATAGGTGTAAGGTAAGATAAAGATTTAAAGGAGACTAGAGAGACATGCTTTTTATGCACAGAGTATGGATGAGCTGCAAGAGGAAATGGTAGAGATGGGTATAATCACAATTTCAAAAGACATGTAGACAGGTTCATGGATAGATAAGGTTGAGAATAATATGGGCCAAATGCAGGCAAATAACTCTCCTTGAGGAAGGCACGTAAGTTGGCATGAATAAGTTGGGAAAAAGGGCCTGTTTGTACGGTACAACTGTACAATTAGTACAATTGTGCTGTACAACTCTACAATTTTATGGTGTGCTATATATTATGGTGAAATGTATGCTAATGTGTTAATGGTATTATTGTGAACATTTTAAATTATAATTGTTCATATATTGAGAAATACATGTAATTTCCTTTCACACCAATCTCTTCCCAAGTGCATCAACATTGTTTGTTGATGCCAAACTTTATCTGGTCATTAGGTGAAGCTGATGGTAAGATTCTCTATTGACACGATGATTTGCACAGGTCATAGCGTTTTCACATTCAAACTTAACAATTTTGCAAAGAATCTGATTTCAATAAGAGGCCATTAAATAAATGCTGCAGTAAAATCATGTTCTTATATTTCTGATGTGGTTTTTCTTGGAGATGGTAATATCCAGGAGTTGGTTGGACCAGTTAAATGCTAATTGACAATTTTCCAGTATGCTGAGGCTCTGACATGAAGAGACCGCAGGTGAAGAGCAGTTTTTGTACCAGTGATGTACCAGTGATGTACCAGTGATGTACCAGTTATAGATATGGCAGTTTCCGAGCTTATGTTCTTCATATAGCAATCAGGTGTTCAAATCCCACCGCACCTGCACATTTGAATATAGCATCAGGTAGTCACTGTGAAGTTGTAAGACTGTCATAAAACCCCAATTGATTAACTGATTTCTGCAGTGGATCTGGCTTCAAGATTTACCATAGGCATTGACTCTTAACTATCGCCTGAAGTTGCCTAGGCAGAAGATCTACCGCCCATCTTCTTAGGGCATCAAGATAATAAATGTCAAAAAACAGTGGTGAATACCACAGTCTCAAGAATTAATACAATTAAAAATCAAAATTAATTCTTCAAAATTGATCCCTGTTAAATGCATGCCAAAGGCATGCCAAGGTTGTATAGCATGCTGATGACCATTTTTGTCATGCTCCTGCCACTGCAAATTTCAATTGTATGTAATGACTAAACCATGGTTCTCTTCATACATTGAAGAACTAAGAAAGGTATAGGGTTGGGAGGGGCATAGGGGATCAGTGGGAAAAGCTGAGGTAAAATATGTTCTGGGCCCTAATCCAAGCCAATGATCTGGAGAGGCAGGAACAGGGTGTATGCCTGGAGATCAAAGCTTTGACAAGGGAATTCTGGAGATCAGGGCACTAGTGTGGAGATCTGGAACTCAGGAAGCCATATAGAAGGTTGGAGATGGGTCATCTTTGGGAGGCTGTGGGGTATGGGTACCTTGATGGGCTGAAACATGCACAGGGAAGCTCCCAATACATAGTTTTGCTGCCACGGTGGAATTTTTTTTTCCAGGAATGTCAAACAATGGAACCCAAGAGACACGAAGTGCTGGAGGAACTTGGACTGAAGAAAGCTGTTGACCAGAAACATCATCTGTTCATACCCTTCAGGCTGCCTGACCTGCTGTTCCTCTAGCACTTCGTATTTTGCTCAAAATTCCAACATTTGCAGTTCCTTGTGGCTCCTGGACATAGTATTGGCATTAAGACAAGTCAAAACCCAAGATGTCCAATTAAATTTCTAGAATGGTTAGATTTGGCAAGAAATGATGTATTGCTTTCCACACTGGAAATAACAGTTGTTTAATATCATACTGCCAAAATGTAAAAATGTGCATCTAAATTTTGCATCTAAAAGTTGGGTGAAGTATACATAATACAGATTAATGGGGATTTGGTCTTTGATTATATGCAGCTGATAATTAGTCATCTTATATGGTGCCAAGTACGTCATTTCCTGACATCTGGAGTCAGATAGCCTGATGACTGGTTTGCAAGAAAACAAAATAAAGCTGACTGATTCAGTGGCTAGGCTGCATAATTTAAGTAATCCAGAAATTCTGTTATTTTTTTACAAAGAAAATTGCAATCCAACAGTGGTATAATATAATAATTTCCTGCACAGATGACTAAAGACATTTTGATAATGGTGGTATGTGCTCTGTCTTCACCACAACGTCTTTGTACTTTCATTAACATGGCCTTTCTACTCCCATGTAGAAGTGCAGGTCATGCATTTTCTGAAATGATGCCAGTGTTGAATAGGCAATAAATTATATCCAAATTTAGGTTTAAGAGGGCTCGAAGTTAAATCACATTTTTAATTTATCCTGACCACCATGTATATTTAAAAAGATCTTCGTATTATCAGAATATGTTATATAAATCTTTGCATTAACTTTTAATAAACGCAGATGATATCTATCTATCCATCTTCGATCCATCTACATGTTTCCATATATTACTAAAACTCGCATCTTGTTTGTACATAGATATATTTGTATCTATATATATATATTTGTACCTATATTTGCGCAAGAACAGTACACGATAGCATGACAATTTTAGGCTCACCTTGCTCACCATTGTCCTGGAATGTGCAGTATCAATTTTCGTTCAGATTTATGTTATATTTTACAAGTTATTGACGTTTAAAAAAAAAAAACAGCACCCCCAATTGCCGTCTTTACTTGACTGGCGTCACAAAGGGTACCCAACGGGTCCTCAGCCACGCCTGCACAGTTGGGGCCTTTCCCCATTTTCAGATCGCCATACTTTTTTGTCGCGTCTACTTGCCTGGCCTCACAATGGGGACCCAACGGTTCCACGGATAAGTTTACTTCTATTTTACAAATGCCTCCATGGGTTCTTTCTGCCCCCCTGGCCCCGGACTGGGGTTGGAGCCAGTGCGGGGTCCGGGGGCAGGGAGAGGCCGTGCTGGGGACCCGGGGCCTGGGTGCTGGGGCTGGGGGCGGCGACACTGCTGCTCCAGGCCCGCGGGGAGGGAGAGGAGCGGGACCTGGGGCAAGGACTAGGCCGTAGTCTCGGCCTCTCCTTCCCCTGGCTTCAGGCCTCTCACGCCGTCAGCCCCCGCCTCAAGTACAACTTCATAGCCTCAATGGACCCAAATCATACCCTACACAACCTTGCCCAGTACTCCAACCCGGATCGTCAACGCCTGCCCTCCCCGGCGCCCCTTCTCTCGTCATGCTGCATCTCTTCGTAGCTCCGATTTCAACATGCTAAGAGCATGGAGAGCCTGCTGGCAGGACACCCAACATCCCGCCCAAATGACCGTCTACCCAAACACACTGTTTGCCACCTGGTGCAGAACTGGTCCGCAGAGAGTGGGTTACACTGAATCGTCTGCGAACTGGTGTTGGGCGTTTCAATCATAACATGAAACGTTGGGGACTGCGCCCATCAGCAGCCTGTACTTGTGACACCCCGACCAGACCGCACACCATGTAATCCACGACTGTCCCACCCTCAGCCCACCAGATACCACTACCATCGACCTGACCAACCCCAATCCTGACACAGTGAACTGGCTGCGACGCCTGAATCAAACTGTGTAACTGACTCATACGCAAGAAGAAGAAGAAGTACAACTTCATCGCCGACATGGTGGGGAAAATGGGGCCAGCGATTGATTACATCGAGATCCTGGGAAGGTGCGGAAGGAGTGTGGGGAATAAAGAGAGAGGAGGGGTAGGGAGGGAGAGGGAGGGGAAAGTGGGGAGGTGAGGAAGGAGATTGGGGGAGGAGGGGGGATAGAGAGAGAGGAGGGGAGTGGGGGAGGTAGGGAGTGGGGGACAGAGGGAGAGGACGGCAGTGGGGGAGGTGAGGAGGTAGAGTGGTGGGGTGGGATGGGGGAGGTGAGGAGTGGGGGAATAGAGGGAGAAGAGGGGGTAGGGAGGGGAGAGGGGTTATGGAGGGAGTGACTGAGGGTAGGGGAAAGGAAAGGGAGGGAGAGTTGAGGGAGGGAGTGCGGAAGGGGAGGAGGAGAGGGGAAAGAAGAGGGAGGGTGAAGAGGAGGGGGAGGGAGTGTTGGGGGATGGGGGAATGCAGGAGGATAGGGGTAGGAAGAGAGATGGCGAGGTAATGGAAATATTAAATGCAAAGTTATTAACCTGAACTTTAACTTGAACTTTGATCGTGCGGGCCCATCAGCCGTGCATGCGCGTTGGGGGAACGGGACCCAACGGGTCCACACCTGTTCTCATAATATTCCAATATGCTTAGTCCTGAATGAATGTAAATATGTTTTAAGCTTAAACTGGATTTGGTGTTAGTATGTGATATCTGTTACACCAAACTGACATCAGATATAACATATAGGCCAAACATTGATATTAAGCCTCTCATTTAATTATTAATGACCTAGCATCTCTTTTAGGGCTTCAGTGGAATTCTCCAGGAGATAGCCTGACCCAAAGTCAGATCAGAAAAATATCCCAATGCAAAATCCTCCCACCGAACTCTTTTGTTGGTATCCAAAAAATTCAAATTGGAAAAAAAAAATCCCCTTTCTTCCCTCAAACCTTGTAACTCTGGTCCCTTTGCTTCTGTGCCTGCTGCTCACTTCCTCCGCTGCTGCATGCCCTGCCTTCCTTCATTTGTCAGTACTTGATCCGTGGCCTTGGCAATTCAAGCGCTCACTCTGATGTTTCTTAAATGTTGTGAAAGTACCTACCTCCACTACCATCTAAAGTAGCGTATTGCAGTCTCAAGCAGTGCGTGTGGCACCAGGTGCTGAAAATGTCCATGTGGTTGGTTACATCTGTTTGCCAGCAAATTAGTTATTACTTACATCAACTCACAAGCTGCAGACGTGGGCCTCATAAATGTCATTACAAACATTTAAGTTTCTGTTTCCATTTTATGTCTGTGAAACACACCCCCATCTTCAGTTCACAGAGATGGTCATCTTTCCGTGGATCACTAACTTTTGCCAAGAACTATTGTTCAAAACTTTTCTTCCAGTTACTGCAGTCATTCTGTGAATGCGTGTATGCGTGAGCAACTATTTGATAAAGTGGCTGTTCAAGCTGCATACCAGTGCACCCAACCAATACCCAAAGGGAAAAAACTAGTGACTATAAAAGGCAAAACTGTGTGTAAATCTAACTGGTCTCCATGACGACAGGCAAACTGTCAAGAGCAGATGATTGCAGACAGACTATCCTAAGCTGCCAGTTAATATCCAGGAACTTGTGAGGTTCAGTTTAAGGAGTGGTGCTGTTGTAATTCTACACCTGAAGACTGAGCTTGTTACTGGGGAAAACCTTTAAAAAAGTTTATATCCTCCTGTGGATCAGTTATTTCTTAACTTACAAGCACATGGGTTTTGTAAGTTCATGTTTTGAAAGAAATCAGTTTCTTCTCAATTTTTCCCTTTCTTGTTAAAGTATATTCAATCTGAGAAGGGCCAAGAAACTCCTGAGGGCAAAAAGCTTAAGATAAAAACAGTATAATTACTAAAATAATGTATTTTTAACTTATCATTTTCTTTCCTACTGCTTGTCAATGATACAAAAAATGGATTCAGGTCATAAAGCTGTTTGATCTGATAGGATGGTTGTGTCCACATGATGAAAAATCCAAAGTGACTAACTGGAGATGGTAACCATAGCAGTTAATAGCTTGCAACTGCACTTTTTAATGTTACCAGAGAAAAATACAGAAACCTGATATTCTGTCAAATTTGTGGAGATATTCAACAAGATGGGCAGATTGTCGAGAGAGTAGACCAGTGTTAATGTTTCAGGTTGATGAATTGGGAATAGTTATAGACATATAGTTTTTATGTTGCAGAGAATGGTGTGGGTACAAGAGAGAAAAAAAGGGAAAATGTTGGGACTGTGGAGAAGGGTGCACCCTGTACACCACCCCAAAAAATAATTCCCAGAACCGGTCTGTAACTCTAGGAAGGAAGTTAGCATGGTTTGCAGCATTATTACGCTTGATTTCTCCAAGCAGAATCTCGGAGCCCATCACTCCATACTTTGCTGAATACGCCAGTTTGTTAGATAGTATGTAGCCACAGCCATGATACAAGTCAGGATACAAGTGTGTCAACTCCTGGAAGGATGAGATCACACAATAGTTCTGTTCTCAAGAATTCTGAAGATGGTTGCAAAAGGGCAGTCTGCATGAGAAATATGCTGTATTTCTCTAAGGAGAAACTTTGTGCTTAGTGAGCTTATCAGAGAGGAACTGAGAGCCATGGGGGGAGCCCTTCTCTAAAATATACAGGTCCAGAAAAATCTTAAGCCAATCTGATCATCTGGGAAGTGCTGAGTATTTCAGATCTGTCAGGCATAGTCCAGGGTATGGTGCAGTGGCTGATGCCAGCTTTCAGCCTCCAGAGCAGCACAGGTGGAGGCCATTCGAAGTGTGCATGCAGCGGTGAAACTCCGTCCAATGGCAATATTTTATACCAGCCTGCTGCCACCATGACATTAAATTCAACTCATAACATGTGCTTTGAGGTAATTAAAGTAGCGAT
The DNA here is from genome assembly GCA_035221665.1 of Okamejei kenojei. Classification (NCBI taxonomy): domain Eukaryota; kingdom Metazoa; phylum Chordata; class Chondrichthyes; order Rajiformes; family Rajidae; genus Okamejei; species Okamejei kenojei. The sequence continues at coordinate 28,335,261 of CM069140.1, read as the reverse complement.
GCAATGTTGTGCCCGTGAAATTACTGCTGCCTCTGTGAAGAAAAAACCCTTCTCAAGCCTACAGTACTTGTACTTTCCCACAAATGGTGCTTGCACACCACCCTTTCCTTTGCCAGCTGGTCCAGATTCCTGTCGCTCATGCAGATATGGCACGGTCCCTGCTAAGACAGTCTAAGACGACTGCTCACATGAGTCCTACAGGCCATCTGCAGCCTCCTTCATCGCAAGGACCAGACTTCCAGCTTGATTGCCGCACACCAAAGCCACAGCAGAAACTGGTTAAGCAAAGCCTCCAAAGGCAGCACCAGGATGAAAAATCAATACATTCACTGTAGAATGTGTATGCTTTGTTACCTGAAATGTCAATTGTTTAATTATATTAATCTATTTGTTCTTAAAAAACTTCTCGGTTTCCGCTTTGACAGCTTATACTGCAATGGTCCCAAAAGGTAATAATCAAAATGGTTGTGGAATAACTGCGTGCAGAATACTTTACCCTTCATTTGACCTTGGCTTTGTTGATAATGTGAATTGCTGTGATAATGACAAATCAACATGATTTTGTTGATGTGCGCTTCCACACTTAAGGGCCTGTCCCGCTTAAGTGATTTTTTAGGAGACTATGGGCGACTAGGCTGTCGCCACATGGTCGCCGGGATGTCGCCTGTATGATCTACTCAGTCGCCCAAAGAGTCGTAGTCTTTCTGGTCACCGCAGAATTTTCGGCGACCGTTGTCCTGACGCCAATGGGGGTAGCCTGATGTAGGTGCTGTGGCCAGGATGATGTAGAATGTCACCAGGATGATGTAGGATGTTACCAGGATGATATAGGTAGTTGCTGGTGATGACATCGGTGAATTCCATTAAAGTTATATTACAGATAATTTAAATTTTAAGGTTATTATAACATTTTTGTATGCACTGTTGTATGTCATAGGGGCGTACTGTCACCGGTTTATCGGCAACCTGCGACGACTCTGACAGTCGTGGCAGTCGCCTAAAAAATCGCCTAAGTGGGACTGGTCCTTTAGAGTAACTCTTGAGTAGAAGGAAGAGTTATCCATTCCTTCTCTCCAGAGATGCTGCCTGTCCCGCAGAGTTACTCCAACATTTTGTGTCCATCCATGAGAAGTTATATCAGCTGATATAAGCTATGCCTCAGTATAGATAAGCAGGTGCCACATAGGAAAGAAATTTGTTTATTGTAACACCTGAAATCCCCCTTTATGGTATCTCATGTATTTACACATCTTCCTACTTCAGACTTGCTAAAGGGTGGATGATTTTCATGTGATGGTTCCTGATCTTACATAAAGCTTTAACTTTCTAAGGCGCAAGGACACTCGGTACAGACATGGAGTATATGACAAACTGAAATGAAACAGCAAGTAGCTTGTTGTCGTGTTTAGAGATGTCGAAACGGATGATTGACCTTGGTTTTCTTCCCAGATCCCCATTGTGAGAAAAGCCAGACATTAACAAACTTAATGAGTACCACTGGCTGAGAGCTCTTGATGCAGCAAAGACTTTGAGACAAGATAGCATCCTAGCTGTAGTTTAAAAAACAGCTACAACACTCTTTTAATACTGCTACAACACTAACATATACTTGAGCATATGAAAAAGTGACAGGTGTGTCCAGTCTACAAAAACAGCACAAATCTAATCCACTAGTAACCACCCAATCTGTTCATTAACTGTATTCATCAAAGTGATTGATATGCTACCTTGCAGCACTTATTTACTGATAAATTACTCACTGATGCTCTGTTTGGGTTTCACCAAGACCACTTGGCTCTGAACCTCATCTCAGTTTTGGGTGAAATATGGACCAAATTGCAGAATTCCAGAGGTGAGCTGACATCAATTGACTTTGACATCCAAGCAGGACAAATATAATGTAGCTGGCCCTCCATTCTCAATCATCAGCAAATTTAAGATATGTTACACTTCTGACCAATGGAAATTTGGTCAGCAGTATGGTATCAAGATGACACAGTAAAATTAAAATTAAAGGGCATCAAGAGAAAGTATATCATCAATGTTGCTGGATGTAAACCTAAAAGTCACAACACAGCAGGATTGTGGAAGCATCTTCCTCGGGAGAACTAAGAGTTCAAGGATGCAGTTCACCACTACCTTCTCAAGAGTTGTTTGGGATAGTTAATAAAAACTGGTAATGCCTATAATCTGAAAAATGCATTTAAAAATAACCCTTCAGCATTTGCGGATTCAGGAGCCTAGCATTAATAGGGAGCACCTTCTTATCATTCATGATAGTGAAAAATTATCCAGGACCTTGTGCCTTTTTTAAAATGAGATGTATTGCCAAATTTAAGATTCACCATATCTGTAGAGGATTTTTGCAGAAAGCACAAAACTGTTTCTTGGTAGATTTGAGCGGTAATATTCTCCTAAGAATGCTAAACTTTTTTTTCATTTTGCAGATAATTAAGTGTTAGTGACATCTACAGCACGTGACACAGATACACCCTGACAGAGGTAGATCCTGGAGTGTTGCAATGGCACTTTTGTGCTCACAATTTCCAACCCAGATGTGGTCAAGGTGAGCCAAGAAGACACTTCTGAGGTGTAGTTGTCAAGTGAATTACTGGTCTAGAGATGCACCCTAATGTCACATCCAGAAATCACTCCTCACCATTACCTTCTGTGTGCCTGCAATCTAAGGAGCAGAATTTAATTTTGAGAATATCCTGCAGCTCTATACAAGCAATTCAAGGTTCATGAACATGTTCTACAATATGGATCCTGGAAGTGTGTGAGGAATCAAGAATGGAAGTGATAGGCTTTATCTTTTCACAGATGAAATTTGGCAGGCACCACAAATTGCTTGAGAATAAAGGTGCCATGCAAATCCACTGGAAACAGGAAATTGACCCTGATAAAATGTAATTTCATGTTTACACAGTGGTTGCAAGTTTAGGGGCTATAATTTACGTTGAGCATAACATGGAACACCACAGGATTGCTTGAATTCTTTTTAGAAAAACACAATACCTACATAATGTGCCCCCCATATCACGTGATGGACTCTGCCCAAAGGAGATTAAACGGTCTCTTCTTTGGTGAAGAATATCAGTGACATTCCAAATGTGTCGTGCTGCAAACTGTGCCTGAAAGACCTGAAGGCTAAAAATTCTGGATGATAGTCATCCATTTCAGGCTAATATTGCTGGAGCTAAGCGTTCCAGAAGATCACAGTTCTCTATTGCCACTAACTATGTAACTCAGCCTCAAGATACAAAGCACCCTGGGGAACTGTGAAGTGTCAAGAATGTTTAATTGTCATATGCACCATGAACAGAGAATAAAATTCTTAGTTGCTGCAATTCTATAAGCACATTCAATGTAACATCACAGCAAATAAATATACTGTATATTATCAACTGGTAAAATGACTTCTGTGTTTACCAAACTTCATTTTATTTTCACATCACATATATTACTACATGTAGAAAGTAATTAATTGGCTGCAAGGCATTTTTTGAGACCCTGAAGTCATAAAAAGCACTGGCTCAATGCATTTTTTTTTCTTTCTGTTTATACAATAATTATGTCAGGATCTCTTTTGGTACAATGCATCCGTCTTCCTTGGATTCAAGTTTCAGATCTCAAAAAATGTTTTAAATAAACCACACAATGTGTCTATTCAAAGTAGAAGTTCAAAGATGATTGTTTGCTGTACCGTCCAATTAAGTCAGCTGATGATGAAGATGCTCTCCTAAAGGATCTCGATACTATGGTCAAGTGGTCACAACAATGGGGCATGCAGTTCAACCCTTCCAAATGTGAAAACATGCGAGTCACAAGAAAGAGGAATCCAGGCATCACATCTTACAACATACTTGGTGTCACCCTTGAAGAATCCAAACAAACCAAGTATCTTGGCATCAAATTGCAGAATGATCTACGTTGGAACGGTCAGACTCATCATGCAACAGTGAAAGCAACAGGTGTCCTAAATGTCCAGAGGTGCAACTTCCATCATTGTTCAGCTTCTGTCAAGGAGAAGTTGTATTTCACCCTGGTTAGACCTCATCTGGACTACGCAGTTGCAGCTTGGGACCCATACACAGATAAAAACATTTAATCCATCGAACGTGTCCAAAGACAGGCCGCTCGATTTGTTACTAACACCTACGAGAGAGAAGCGAGTGTCACCAAACTTCTGAATTCTCTGGGGTGGAACCCTCTCCAAGACAGACGTGAAGCTCACCGTTTGACCTGTTTTTACAAAATGTTAAATGGTCAGCTAGACATAGATCACAGGACCTACACCAACCCCAAACCAATTAGGAGCAGACGAGGGCATTTGATCTAATTTGTGGTCCCAGCCACAAAGACAGATGTGTACAGCAATTCGTTCTTCCCACGCACTGTTAAAGCATGGAATAATCTCCACCAAATCACGGTTGCCCAGCCAGATGCAACTAAATTTAAAGTGGCACTTTCTTCCCAATAACCCTCTCTGGCTAAACTCCTCCCTTCACCACCTCCAGTTTAAATTCCAGTTGGAATATTTTGGAGGACCAAGTAACCAAGAACCAAGAAGTTACCTTCAAGAAAAAACATATCTTTTAAAGTTTCAGTGAATAAATTTTAACAGTCCAATGACATAACACATTCAAGTTTACTTTGCAATAACCCCAGCTGAAAGTACAGATATATTGCTAAATTAGCAGCCAGCAAAGAACAGCTAACCTAGCAACATTCAACAGATTCAACCATCACCCATTCTTGACATAATGCTGCACATAGACTTAGATTTTCAATCTATTAATAAATCTGAATTGTGCTCCCAGCCTGATTGAGAGAAAGGATAAATATTTCGAACCCTATTGGGCTAGCCCCTTTGGTTGTAAATTAAAGATCCACTCTCATATACCTGACCTTGGGGCTGTGGTCTGCGGAGCTTCTAGCCGCGGGCGGGGCGTGGACTTACCATCCGGAGTCTGGGATCCCTTGCCGGGGATCGCCAGAGAAGAGCTCCGACCGCTGGCCTGCGGCCAATAACATCCTGAAGCCGCCATCTCCGGTAGGAAAGTGCCGATTTGGGACCTCCAAGTGCGTTTGACCGTCCCAATGTCAGAGGTTTAATCATCCCGACGAGAGGGTCTGTACATCCGGCCGTCCGTAGCGGCGACTACGAAGGGTTTATGGCCCCGACCACAGGTGAACAAAGGAGGAGGACTGGCTGGTCAATGTTGCCTTCCACCGCAGCATTCTTCACGTGTTAAATCTTATTGTGCATTGTGTGATTTTTTTTAAGTGTATTGCTGCTGGCAAATTCATTTCACTGCATCTTCGGGTGCATTTGACAAATAACATTGACTTTGACTTTGGACCTGTAGTGTGCACTTCACACCTGCACACCATGAGAGATGAAGAGCTGAATTTTCTGCTCTATATGATAATGTTGCTAATATTTTACGGTTTCAAGGTCAGTTTATTGTCACATGTACCAATTAAGTATAGTGAAATTTGAGTTACCATTCAGCCATACTAAGTAAAAAGCAACAATACACACAACCACTTAAAAGTTAATATAAACATCCACACAGTGGATTCCACATTCCTCACTGTGATGGAAGGCAATAAAATTCAATCTTCTTCCTCTTTGTTCTCCCGTCATCGGGGCAGTCAAACCATCCACAGTTGGGGCCATCAAAACTCCTACGTCGGGGCGGTTGAAACTTTCTCCACAGCATGGAGCTCCTGAATCGGCCTCTTCTTACCAGAGACTGAGGGCTTCACAATGTTAAAGTCCACAGGCCCCGTGGTTGCAGCTTCGATCCCAGGAAAAGGGATTGCAAGCTCCGCGATGTTAAAGTCCTGCAGACTCCCGCGGCTTGAAGCGCCGGGTCGGTCTCCATGAAAGGCCACCAACCACCTTCTTTGACAAAAATCACTGCATAAATGCAAGTTCTTACATTTCTTTTCAATTCTGATGAGTTTTTATGTCCAAAGGAATCGAATGACAGAGCCATCAGCCCAGCAGGTCTGGATAAGCCATATGCCGACATGCTGAGAAAGCTTAAAGAAGAACCACAATCTGGATTTCAAATATGTTTATTAATCTCTTGAAACTTTGTTGTTATATTAAAAAAACATTTGAGTGCATTGCACTGATACATTGATTTTTTTTCACAGAAGTACTTCTACTGAAACATGGTCACTGTTGTGAAGATATCACTGTTCCAAAAATAGCAATCCGATAACGACCTGACAATCTGTTTCAGAAGTTGAAGGACAAATTATGACCAAAACACTTGAGTAGATGGACCTGCCCTTCTTTGAAAACAATAATGAAATCCTGAAAGAATAGACAGGATCTTTGTTTAAAGTCACATTCAAAAGATATTTTATTTGAGGAAATGATTTGTGATGGCCATAGATCTTGTGGTCATATGATTGTGAAGGCTGATTCTGAATGATTATTGAGTGACCTACAAATTCATTGCATAAATGCATTGTTCAAGCATTAAGCATACACTTTTACCACAACACCATTCATGAAACGATAACAGACACAGGTAGAAAAAAATGTTATTTTCGCAGGCCTAGCAGGAATGTAGCATGTAGAAAACACATGGGTTACATCAAAACCATGACATTTCCCTTAGAAAGCTGGCCTCTGAATCATATATATGCAATTAACATTCAATATAACATTCATAGGACAGTGGAATGAAGCCATGCACTGTGTTCTCCAAAGGCATCAATAACTTGAACATTTGTGGGGCTTAAACTATATGCACATTACAACAGGGATCTACATCCTGAGAACTGTTGACATGTTGGAAATGTGACCGCCTTGCTAAATATTTAAATTAAAAAGATAGACCAATCAAGGGTAGCATGTAGTTAAACCAGGGCATTTAACTCAACCATTCAGATATTGCCTCAAGTTGTCTACAGCCCCCATCTTCCGATCTATCTTCCGATCTTCCAAACAGTCATTCATATGCATGAACAGCACATAAATAAGGAATTTATAACCCAGGGAGAACCTTTAGCTTTATTCAAAAAAAAAAAAAAACTTTTTTTGAAAATTGTATGTCAGTATTATGATGAGTGTTGAGCTCCAGTGTGGCTATTTTACTTCGGAGTCACGTGAGTGACTTCGTGAAGAACCCGCCAGCACGCTTGTGCAGCATATCGTCGCGCGCATCTGCAGCGGCAGCTGGGGGGGGGAGTGCGCTCTCCCCACCGGCCTCCTTCACAAGACCGGCAGGTAAGTATTACCTTCCTTTACAGCATGGACAAGGGCCGCAGGACGACGCTGTCGGGGAGCTGAGTTGTGCTGCGGCCAGCCGACGGCCCTTGTCCCCGGAGCTGCACGGAACGCCGGCAGCTTCAGGAATGCGGAAGTCGGGCACGGAGCTGAGCTGTGGCCAGCCGACGGCCCTTGTCCCCGGGAGCTGCACGGAACGCCGGCAGCTTCAACGCAACGGTGGGGGCAGGAATGAGGAAGTCGGGCGCGGAGCTGAGCTGCGGCCAGCCGACGGCCCTTGTCCCCGGAGCTGCACGGAACGCCGGCAGCTTTAACGCAACGGTGGGGGCTGGAATGCAGAGTCGGGCGCTCCCGCTAATACAGGGGCCGACTCACCCGAATGGGTTACCGCTATGGAGCTGCAAGCAACAGGTCCAGACTCCGAGCCCCCCCGTCCCCCAAGAGAATAAGGGGGGATACAGGTACGTGGCAAGGGGTCTTGTTTTTCTTTTACAGGCAACCTCTCCCCGAGCTCCAGTAGACCCGAGGGGGCTGGGCCGGGGGACAGCCGCACGACAGGGGAGCCCTGCAAAGTGCATTGCGTACCGCAGCCAGGGATATCTGCCATCGTGCAGCCCGGGCATAACACTGCTGCGTCGTGTAGGCCTGCTGGAGCAGATACCGCCGACAACACACCCCGTCAGGCTGCGGTCAAGGGCGGAGGTGGCAGCAGGAAGCGGTCGGTCAGCTCAGCGCTGCGAGCGGCCGACCATGCGCCTCCACGCCAAGTAATGGTGTAAGTGTGGAGGTAAGCTTGCACGGACTCCGGGGAGCCAGGTTCCGGGGGCCGGCGCCGAGTCAACTCACCTGCCTTCTTATCTGCCAGGTGGGCCGCCACAGTCTGGGAGAAGACAGACTAGCGGAGAGCCCGTGCGGGAGTCGTATGACCCTACTTGGGCTGTAGGTCACGACGACCTGCCATTGGACCATAGACCCTAAGGGGGTGAGGTCCGATGGTGGAAGCCCCAGTGAATTCGCAGGGCCTGGGGAAGTCGGCTTGTCCGCTGCATATAGCAGGGACGGTCGCATTGAGCGGTTGGAGCTCTTAAATGGTCCAACATCTCCAGCGGGACCAAGAACGAGAAGAACGGCATCCACTGCCGTGCAAGGACTCCGCTCAGCTCCTCATCGTCTCCAGCCAGAAGCATTAATGATTGCCCAACTGCTGAGTTTGACGACGACCAGGGACAGCCAGTGACCTCTGAACCAGAGCATGAGGAGGATGCTGGATGTGGTGAGTGAAGTTTGCCGTTTCTACCCAGACAGGTGAACCCTGCACCACGAATTGGCGGGCACCCATTGATTGCCTACGTATGCACCAACTCTGGAGTCAGATTCTCAATAATACCTTGGAGAAAGGTTCTCCACGGGCATAACGGCGTTCTGGAAAACCCTGATCGGGGATAATGTGTCCAGTAAATAGCATGATGCGCTAGCACTCCTATGCAATGCCCAGTATGAGATATATTGCCTGCGTAAGAGCTCCATATAGCCCACACTAAACCCCAAATTCGCGGGGTTGTGCCGACCATTACCGCTCCACCGCCGCATCAGTTGCTTGGAGACCTGTACAAACAGGTGAAGGGACTGGACAAAGGAGGCCAAAACAGTGGGCCTCATGAAACTCCATCGGCCAGAGTTCACCCATATCACCGGCAACAGCCTAATACAACCTGTGAACCAAGGCTGCCGGATAGGGCACAAAGATTCTACCTACCTCCATCTCAATAAATACAACGACCATTTAGGGCAAGGCCAACAGCGGCCTGCATGGGAAATGCGGCCGCCGGGCCGTCAACCTCCATAACGTCCACCCGAAGCACCGTATGTATGGAACCGTCGTTCACTATGGAGGTAAGGGGGCTGGCTCCTCTCACGCCGTAGTATCCCTCCTGTACGAATAGGTGGGCGATTGCGGACGGCCTTGGACATATGGGGAAAACTGTAACCACAGATGAGTTCATTTTACAAAGTGTTCAAGGGTATATATAATTCGTGGGAGGTATAGATTCCCATACCCAGCATTCGCCTCGTAGGAATTTACTCTATCCCGAAAAGAGGTGGAGGCAGGGCATGCTGAAATTATATGGCGAGCAGGGAAAAGTGGTAATTGGCATAACCAAGCATGGACATATTGAGTTGAGCCTAATATGTTCACCAGCAGTAAAAATAAGAGGAATGTCGGGTCATAATCGATTTAGCTGAGTTGAACACTCTTGTACAATGTACCCATGTCAAAATGGATGCTTTTGGAACAGCTAGGTGGAAGCTTTACTCAGGGTACTTTATGGCATGTATCAGTTTGAAAGAAGCATGCTATACGGTACCCATCGCTGAGGCTCACAGGGAATTCTGAAGTTGTCTGGAAGGGTGCATTGCCTAATGGAACCATCACAGCTTAGGCTGTTTACCAAGTTGATATTTACCTGTATTGGCTTTCTCCGACAACAAGATTATAGTGATGGCATGTTGGATGAAATCCTTATAATGGGGCAGACCCTCCAATTGGCAATTCAAGGAGTGGCTGCAATCAAGGCTCTGCTTGAGAACCTGGGATTGTAATCCATCCAGACAAATCAAAAACAGCACCCGCTACGGGTTATGGATTTGGTGTTCACCTTAGACACTAATTTAATGAAGTTTATCATCCCCACTAATAAAGCTACTGCTATATCAGAAGAGTGCCACAATCTTGCTTGCGCCAGGGTATCGACCATGTGGCAAACAGCGAAAGTTATTGGTATTGGTAACTCTAAATTGGTAACTACATTCCCAGCTGTACGATTCGGACCGCTACACTACCGAAATTCACAAAGGTCACAAATCACAGCTTTAAAAAAACAAATGCTGGCTGCTTTGATCGGCCACTTTGGTTACCACCGGAAGCTAGAAACAAGCTATAATGGTGGGTAGATAATATTAAAGAATGTCATTGACCTATTATATGGAGCAACCCTGATGTTGTGCTACTAACTGACGCAAGTGCACCAGGCTGGGGAGCAACTGGTACGATGTCCAGTTGTGGTGGCAGATGGAACTCTCATGAGTCTACATTCCTGGAGTCACATGGGATAAACTATATAGAAATGCTGGGGGTATTTCATGGACTGCGGGCTTCTGTACTAATTCATGGGATTACATGTCCGCTTTCGAATAGATAATGCTACAATAATGGTTTACATCAATCATATGGGTAGTATTAGGTCGCTAGTTTGCAATGAATTGGCTAATACAATTTGGCACTGGTACATTGAAAGAAATATTTGGATTACTGCGACCTATTTGCCTGGGAAGCTTAATTCAGTGGCGGACACCAGGTCAAGTGTCTTCAATGACAACATTGAGTGGATGTTGAACCCCCAGATTTTGGAGATATTATAGCTCAAATTGGGGACACAGATATTGACCTATTTGCGTCCAGGCTGAACCATCGAATACCTACGTATGTGTTGTGGGAACCAGACCCTGGGGTAATAGCATTGGATGGATTTTTATCCATTGGGGGAAATGGGTTGCTACGCGTTTCCCCCATGCTGCCTCACCAGTCGGGTATTGCAGAAAATTAAACTAGACTCTGCAACTGACATATTGATCATTCCCGACTGGCCTACACAACCATGGTACCTTGTAGAAATGTACAACAACCATGGATGGCGATTGGGAAACATCCCAAATTGATTACTCACTCCATTACAGGGGGGTCAGTCATCCTTGCCATGGTCATTAAACTTGTTGGCTTGCAGGTTCTGAAAAGACCGCTCAACCGGGCAGGCATCTCGTCAAGAGCCATGAACCTTATTGCAGCATCGTGTCGGGAATCCATCCCGCAAACAATATCTCACTCAAATCAGAAAGTGGGAGGTTTCTGTGCCCGGAACAACAAGTCCTCCAACTCGGCAACAATACTGGATGTGTTGGAGTTTCTAGCAGGCCTCCATTTTGATGCAGGCCTCAGCTACAGTGCCATCAACAGCGACAGGAGTACGCTGTATTCATACTGGATATAAGTATCAGCTCCCACCACCTGGTGTCTAAACTAATGAGGGGAGTATTCAATACCAATCCCTCCACGACCCAGATATACAGTAACGTGGGATGTGGGGATCATGCTGACCCTACTGAGGAGCTGGGTTCCAATAGATGAGCTACCATTTGAAACAGCTCACCCTTAAGGTGGTGATGCTCATGGCACTGGCGACAGCCCAACGAGCCCAGATGTTACAAAAACTGCGACTGGACACCATGGTGGCCAACCCTGGTCAAATAAAATTCTTTGGTAAAGAGTTATTAAAACAGGAGTTGCTACTAACGTTTTTTTAAGTCTTATTCCACCAGGGCTGCAGCGAGAGCCATGAAGGTGCCCATGGACCACATTTTCGCCACTGCGGGCTGGGCCAGTGGGGGAAAAACCTTTCAACGGTTCTATAACAAGTCTCTGGCCGTTCCTGCGACATTCGCAGAAGCTATCCTGGGTACCGCTCAGTAAATGTCTGGCCCCGAATTAGGGGTTGTTGTTTAGTTGATTAATAAATTGTGTTGATTTTTCAGCCGCTGTCAACTGAACTCCATTAACAGTCTTACTCCATCAGAATGGCGGCAGTGTGATAAGCATGGACGTTGTTCAGGGCGTGAAATCACAGAGCTTTGAAATCTTCACGAAGTCACTCACGTGACTCCGAAGTAAAATAGTAAGCCTTACCACCGCGCGGTGAGGGATTTCGTGCCACCGCTCCCACCCTCTATCATCAGGTCAAACAGGTAGTTCTACGGTTTTCATCTTACTATTTTCAGTCATGGTTGGTTCTGTGATTCCACACCGCTGCTTTGAAGGATGCTGCGCAAGCCTGCTGGCGGGTTCTTCACGAAATCCCTCACCGCGACTCCTCGTAAAATACAGATCAAACTTCAAACTTGGTAAGTTCTCGTTTAATCTTACTATTTTATCTTAGAAAAAAGAGTAGCATGAGGAGGAAAGGGTTCAGAGTTAAGGGAAAGTAACAGTAACTCTGACTTTGAGACTCTATACTAAAAGAAACTTCTGGAAACAATGCTCCTAACTCTGGCTGTCACTAGAACAATGCATCCACAGACTGATTTCAAAGACCACATAGATCTTAAATTAGTTCTTATGGATCATAAATTTCTCATTCCTTGAATATGCAACTAGATTGTGACCATCAGCAGGTCCTGCCTCTGGCCAGCGCTTCTACCTAGAAACCTTCCATTACACCATTATCCTCAGACAGTCAACAGGGTCCATCATACTTCAGCGTCCATGCTGGATGAATGGATGGCTTTTAGATAAGAGCTTTCTCCTTAGCCCCCATAGCTTTCAGGATTCTGATCATCCCTCAGAGCACTGTACTAAATGGTGCCATACAACTAGGAACCATGTGGAAATGCCATTAAGATCCCCAAGATGACATACTACTGTTTGGAGAACTTGGTGGGGGTGCACCTTGCTGTATACTATCAGGGAATGCCAAGAGTCTCTGGACATTACTTCAATAGCTTAATCCACAGAGAACCACTCCAAGCAGCAATATATTCCAACCACCTAAATTTTGAATTTTAAAAAGCAAGTTGCCAATGTGCTACATTGGTGTTTGAAAATAGGCATCTCCATCAAAAGCTCCAATACACTTACATCTCATGTACACAACTGCTGCAATATGGAATAGCCATTTCATCCATAAACTTTGAAACACATTCACTAATGCTCCCTCACTTTCGTTCTCAAAGGATGGCTGGGCAAATAAGAGTCCCTTCCATCATCAGAGCTATCAGTCAGAGGAGGAGATACCGTAGGCTTGGTTTACAGAGTGCTAGTCACCACACTGTTATCAGTTATCACTAATGACAACCATAATCTAGGTATGTTACAAAACTTACCTTTAGCGGTGCTGCAGTTCTGTCACTGGCCGTGTGCGCGACTTTGGCGCCTTTGAGGGGGGGGGGGGGGGGGGGGCGGGGTTAAAGTGCGGTTTTCCCCTTGCCATCCGGACCTTTATTTTCTCGGAGTGCGAGATTTTTCTAAAGATTCGTTCCAACTGCAAGTAAGTTAAATTTTTTTTTTAAAATCGTCCGACTATTTCATCGCTACAGTATAATAAAAATTAGCTCCTAATGCCATGAACGCCGACAACGGGGACGGATTTTACGTAGGGGACAGGTAAGTGAAAGCTGTTTATTTTTTCATATAAACTTGCTTTTTTAGGTGACTTTAATCAATATTTCATGTTGATTAAATATTTCATGATGATATATTTCATGTCAACGGTGATTTATTCCCCATACGAACCGGCAGAATTTTTCCTGCCGATATGGGGTTGCGAAATTCACCGCAACCGCAACGTTCCAATACATCGCGTTCCAGAAAATCCCACTCGCAAGCTGATTAAAATGCCCATTCATTTACAGGCATTAAACACAAAATTCCTTCAATTTGGCCTATAGATTAAAGACAATTAGATTTAAAATCATGTTATATTGTGAATTCTTGTGTGATGTTATTTGGACACTTAGGCTTTAAAAAAAATGTTAATTTTTTCTTAAGAAATGGATAGATGTTTAGAACAAGTAATCGAGTTTTGTAATTAGCTACAATTGGGTAACTAACTAATTATATGCTTTAGTTTCAGGTCATCCAAGTAAGATTGTTTCATATTTGTTTCAGAATGCTTCAATCTATGATAACTGAAAATTTCTTTCAGTTCTCTTAATTTTTAAGAAAGTTATGGGCTTTTGACTGTCCTCGATCACAACTTTTGTGTTTAGTCAATAGAAAAGCAATAGGAAACAAGTTGCTAATTTACGAGTATGAAAATGGCCATAACCTTTTTAATACTGAAGATATGAAAGTGAATTAGGTGTCAAATTAAACTTCTTTTTATGCTTTATCTGATCGGATAAATTGCAGACTTGATTTTTAAAATCTCAAAATGTTGTAACATTACTACATATACTCACATGTAGAGCTTTTACACCTCCTTGACTCACAGTCTCTTCTGCTCTGAGATGGCCTTTTATCCCTCCATCTTGACTATACCATTTATAATTTCACACATGTAGGACATCCAATCTGGCAAGGCCCTTCATTTGTTGAGCAATAAGGTTTTGCAGAAGAAGAAGACGCTATATTTTTCATTTCCATCTGGGAACTTAGATCTTACTGTTAAGAGGCTGTTGTCCAGAGGGAGAATCTAAATGTGATAAAGCAGCTATCATAAATGGACAACACCAGAACAAGGGGAAAGGAAGATTATAATTCTTTTCCCTGGGACAGAAAAGGCTACACAAACATCCTGTCTCAGATAAAGAAGATGAAGAGAAGTATGGTGTAGTCTATAGATGAAAGTAAATACGAAAAACGGGATATTGTCCGTCTAAAAGCCTGTGGGAGCTATTATGTTTCAACTAGGTTTAATAAAGTTGTACCAAGATAGGGGGCGCCGTCCTGTATGGTATGGCTGCCCAGCCTGCAGCTTTGTTTTTCACTCTTTTTTTATTTTTAGTGAGTTTTAGTGTTTTGTTTTTGGAGATCTAGTCTTTTTTAGGTGGGGGGTTGGGGGGGGGGGGGGGGGGGGGGGGGGGGGGGGAGGGGAAACTACTTTTCAGGGTCCCTACCTGGTCGGAGAGGCAGCTTTTCTCCGGGATGCACTTTCGACCCATCATCGCGGCCTACCGGCGGGCCTGGAGCGCCATTTCCTGAGGGGACCGCCCAGAACCACGGCTTCGGCGGCGGCACAGCGCTGGAGCGCTATCGCGGAGCGGAGTGGGCGATGCCTTGCCTGGGTCGCCGCGCTGGAACTCCGGTGAGCTGAGACCGCCGTTGAAACATCGCGGAGCTGCGGGTCTGTGCAGCGGCCAGCTGCGGCGCTGACTGTAACATCGGGAGCCAGTGGTGGAGCTCCATTCAGCGTGGCCTTGTTGGCTTTGGAAGCCGCGGACTCTGATAAGGAAGCGGCCGTTCCAGGTGTCCCATGCCGCTGAGATGATTCTCCTGACACCGGAGCACCATCACCCCCTCAGTGACTCTCTCACTGCTCCCCTTCTGTGATTCCTCCCTCTGATTCTACGACCATGTCTTCCTTCTCTCCAACCCTCAACCATCTATTACTTAAAATAACGTTATTAGTTCCTATTTCCTTATTACCCTTGGCTCTAACCTTCTGTACCTGCCTTACATGTGGGACCTGGTTAACTCACTGAAGTAATTTCAGAAATGTGTGCATAAAACATATGGACAAGTCCTTCAGCCCACAATGTTTGTTGAACATGATGCCTACTTAAACTGATCCTTCTGTCATTACAAGTGTCCCCCACCTATGTAAGAGCATTAATATGTATGTAGAATAAACTGGTGATGGGTTTCTTGATCTTCTTTACAAGAAGATCAAAGCCTCAGTGTGAAGCCTGTGTAGTAGCTGGTGTGGAAATGCCATCCAAATTGAAAGAAATCATGCAACCGCAACTTCTACTCGTTTATATGAATTTTAACATCAGGAATGTCATGACCATCACTGACATCCCTCAAAGCTACAAGCTTGAATACGCCACTACTATTACTCAGTGATGTGAAATACCTCAAGGAACATTTTCAGTTTCTACTCCTGTTTTCACATCACTCCATAACACTTCTTAGCCAAATATGTAGCCACATCCAGCAGTACATTCTCAAATAACACTCACTGTCCTGCACAATGCTGATTTTCAGAACTCTATGAGTGTACCTTCAGTATCTAGATCATCTTTGAATGTCATCCTTAAACCTGACTAGCTCCCCCACTTTATTGTTCTCCTTTATGACCAACCTTAAAATTTAAACAACAGCAATCTTCCATCTGTGGAAGCTGCAGTATGGCAAAGGTTAAGATAACAGAGAGCTAGCGATAGCTGTACAGCTCAAGATTTTTGAGAGTCATTCTTTCACGTGCAGCTAGTGATAAAGCTGTACAGCACAAGGTTCTTGAGGGTCATTCTTTGACGTGCAGTTAGTGATAAAGCTGTACAGTATAAGGTTCTTGAGGGTCATTCTTTGACGTACAGCTAACTATAACCATACAGCACAAGGTCTTTGAGAGTTATCTTACTAACACTAAATGCAAATAGAGGATAGAGTAACATGTCGTTTTTATTGGATATTAGTGCTTTTAAGAACATATCATGATTGCCGGTTTTTATTCTATGTGAGCTAATAAGGTATTAGAGAGTGCGCAAGATTCCAATATCTGTACAAAAGTTGACATTTCCAAGCAGAATTTTAGAGCAAACGCAACTGGAACTGTGCTGCCCTCCTTGTGCACAAGTAAATAAAGTGTGTCTAGGAAACAAATGCAAGTTGTCCTAGTCCAGTTAATTGGCGACATCATCCATACTCCAAAACTTTTGACTATAGTACAATTTTTTCTGGAAACATAAAAGTAGTTCAAAGATACTGTAAAAATGCAAGCTGTGTTTGGCTTTGATAGGCCTTATTTCTATGAGTGGTGCTCTTGCCTCTGGGTCTAAAGATTGTGGATTTAGGCACCATTCATGCAACTTTCAATTTAAGATGGAGCACTCAATGTAGTACTGGTAAAGTTCTATATACTGTATGGTACTTTTCATTAAACTGAGCACTCTCTGCCTTCTCAGAACTAAATGGGCCCAAAGGATATTTGGAAAGGAAGAGATATCTCTTTATCTCCAAAAATAATTTATCCCACAATCAACATCATGAAAATAGATTATCAAGCCATTACCATAATTCAGTCATCTTTATTTTTATATATTTCATGCATTACAAACATGAATTTCAAAAAATATTCACTGATTATAAAGTTGTTTGGAATATCTTGGGACTATAAAAGGAGAGTTTTCAAATCATTGTTAATGTTTCTCTGCATAAAAAGCTCACTTCACGGTTCATCGAAGATGCCAGGACTAACTAGTCAAAAACTATTCAGAGTTCAAGTCCAATACTGACAACGAAAGAATTTAAATTCAGGTAATTACGTGGAAAATTAACTACCAGATTGTCATTAAAGATTCATTCTCCCCGCGACGTAATTTCGCATAGATCTTCGATTTCCTCCCACATTCCAAAGACGTACAGGTTTGTAGGTAAATTGGCTTGCTAAATGTAAAAATTGTCGCTAGTGGGGGACAAAGTGTTAATGTGCGAGGATCGCTGGTCGGCGTGAACCCGGTGGGCCGGAGGGCCTGTTTCCGCATTGTATCTAAATTCATGTGGTTCCTTAAAGCCCCACAAAAATGGGATTAATTAAAGATTGGAATGAAATGGGTGGTTAATGGTTGCAACACACCAGGTGGTTTGGTGGGCTGAAGGACCTATTTCCATGCTCATCTCAATAAGAACATCAGATCGTAAGTGGGATGTTGGCGCTCCAGTATATCCAGACTTTGGACTTTTTTTCGACTTGTGCATATGTAGACTATACAAAAAAAATGTCATTGTGCAGTGCATACGTGACAATAAAGACCAATTGAATCATAGAAACATAGACATAGAAACATAGAAAATAGGTGCAGGAGTAGATGCAGGTGCAGTGTTGCCTCGGGGCCATTTGCCCTGATCCAACACTGCCATTCAATATGATCATGGCTGATCAACCAAATTCAGTACCCATTCCTTCTTTTTCCCTATATCACTTGATTCCTTTAGCCATCGGGGCTAAATCTACCTCACTGACTCTTGAAAACATCCAGTGAATTGGCCTCCACTGCCTTCTGTGGCAGAGAATTCCATAGATTCACAACTCTCTGGGTGAGAAATGATTTTCCTCATTTCAGTCCTAAATGGCCTACCCTTATTCTTAAACTGTGACCCCTGGTTCTGGACTCATCCAACATCGGGAACATTTTTCCTGCATCTAGCCCATCCAATCCCTTAAGAATTTTATAAGTTTCTATAAAATATCCTCTCATCTTTCTAAATTCCAGTGAATACAAGCCCAGTCGACCCATTCTTTAATCATATGTCAGTCCTGCCATCCCGGGAATTAACCTGGTGAGCCTACGCTGCACTCCCTCAATAGCAAGAATGTCCTTCCTCAAATTAGGACACCAAACTGCACAGAATACTCCAGGTGCAGTCTCACCAGCCCCCTGTACAACTGCAGTAGGACCCCCTTGCTCTTATACTCAAATCCTATCGCTATGAAGGCCAACATGCCATTTGCTTTCTTCACAGCTTGCATGCTTACTTCCAGTCACTGATGACAAGGACACCCAGGTCCCATTGCACCTCCCCTTTTCCTAATCTGACACCATGCAGCCCGCAAACTTGGAGATTGTTGGAATGACTTAACTCACGTACAGTGATTAAGATCCAAATACTTTTATTAGCAATACAGCATAGGTAACTTCATTTTAACACACTTCTCAGACTGTGGAAGAAAGGGAAAAGGGCTTTCTATTAAACCAGTGGGTGGAGCCACAATATGACTCACTGCATGAATGACACTGAACTACATCCTCCCTCTTAAAGAATTAAATGTCAGTACAAAACCATTGACTAAATAAGGCATGCGTAGCAAATGATAATAAGCTGGAGGAAAGTTAAACATAGCCCGGGTACTTCATGGTGGGCTTGCAAACACGACCAGCACGTGTGCGATATAAACCATTTCTGTTTTTCGCCACCGGGGACAGAGTCAGTGGTATGACTGGTGGCGGAGCTTGAAATGGTATTCCCGGTGATGAAACAGGGGACTTAGGCACAGGCAGGGGAGGCGTCGCCATTGGCAGAGTAGCCGTTTCAGAAGTAGGTTGTTGTGCTGCTATAGGCGGACCGATGCCACTGGACATGGACAGAAGTACACTTGTACGGTCCGCATAATACGGAGGTGGAGCTGGCTCATACACAGGCAAGATATGTTGTCTGTTACGTCTGTAGGTGCCGCCATCTGCACTGACCAAATATGAGCATGGCTCAGAGGCAGTTCCAGAAATTACACCAATACGGTCATGACCTTTGTCAGTTTGCAAACGAACCACGTGCCCCTTGGTTAATGGTGGCAGCGGCCTGTTTGTTTTGTCATCCCACTGTTTTTGAATGTCATGCTTTTGTTGCAGCCTGGACTGGACTTCCAATGGAGGGACCATCTGTGGATCAATGCCTGATCTGCCACAGGCACAGTGGCTCGGGTCTGCCTTGACAATAAACGTTGAGCAGGTGAACCCAAGATGGGGTCGCGGGAGATGTTGCATAGGTTGAACGGGTCCAGGTACACGTCGGAATTAACTCTGTGGGATCGTTCCATTAGCTGTTTGGCACTCTTGACAGCCCGTTCAGCCAGTCCATTTGACTGTGGATATTCAAGACTGCTGGTGATGTGGCGAAAACCTCAGCGAGCAGCAAATTGGTAATTTGGCTGGTAAATTGACTGCCGTTATCAGATTGCAGTTTGCAAGGAGCTTCGTGGTCTGCCAAATGGTGAGCGAGTTTTAGAACTACCCCGTGAGAAGTGGGGCTACTAAGAAAATCAATGTCAAACCAGCCGGAATATGAGTCGACAAGTACCAGGTACTGCTTGCCATGCCACTCAAATATGTCATTTGGCACTGTAGACCATGGAAGGGCAGGAGCCAGATGTGAGGGGAGTGGTTGCTTTTGTTGATGAGGTGCAAAGCTGTTACTGCACAGGATGCATACATTCTCGAGAATGTATTCAGCCATACCAGGCCAGTAAAACATGTTTTTTGCTCGTAGGACAGTTGCTTCAGTACCTGAGTGCCCTGCGTGGACAGTGTTAAAATACTTGTGGCCTTTTACGGTAATGCCATCCTGCAATACTAGCTCATCGCGGACAGCAAAGAAGGGCCGAACTGGCAGCGGTACATTGTAGTGCTTGTCTGGCCAGCCGCGCTTAAGACGGAGGCAAGCGACCATAGAGTAATGTCAGCAGCAGTGTGGTCACACAGGACGAGGGAATAAAAGACACAGTCATTATTATAAAGTTGTCATCTGGTGAGGGCGGACCCTCGTTGGTCTTTCGGGGTGCACGCGAGAGAGTGTCAGCTAAGTGCATATCCTTACCACGTTTGTAGATCACAGCTATTTCATACTTTTGAAGTTGCAGCAACATCTGCTGAAGGCATCCTGGAGAGGCATGAATCGGTTTGTTAAAGATGCTGACCAGGGGTTGGTGGTCAGTTTCAATCGTGACCGTATGCCCGAAGATAAAGTCGTTAAATTTCTTGCAGGCGAAAATGACTGCTAGCAGCTCCTTTTCAATTTGAGCATATCGTTGTTCCGTGTCAGTCATGGTGCACAAGGCATAGGCGACAGGCTTGTTGCCGCTACCGTCATTTTGAAGACATGCTGCACCAAGTCTGTGTTGTGAAGCGTCACAAGTCAGTGTGACCGGTCGTTTAGGATAAAAGTAAGCGAGAGTAGGAGCACAAGACATTTGCTTCTTAAGAGTGTCGAACGGCCTCTGCTGTTGCTCGTGCCAGGCCCAAACAGTGTCTTTGTGGGTAAGCTGGTGCAGTGGGGCTGATATTTCACTGAAGTTTGGAATAAATTTTCTCAGGTAATTAACCATGCCAAGGAATCTCTGCAGACTAAGCACATCTGTGGGTGCTGGGAGCTCGTTGATGACACTGGTCTTCACCGGATCAGTTTTTAGGCCGTCTTTAGTGAACACATGGCCCACGTAGTTCACCTCACTTACTCTGAATTTGCATTTTTGAGGGTTTAATGAGGTTGATGGCATTGGCGTGGTATAGGACCTTTGTTAGATTAGCATTGTGTTCTTGGACAGTTCGTCCAGCTACGAGGATGTCATCTACTACAATGGAGCATGGGTAGCCTGCAAACAATTGCTCCATAGCTCGTTGAAATACTTCACTAGCCGAGCTTATGCCAAAAGGCATGCGTAGAAATCTGTATAGCCCGAATGGTGTGCTGAAGGTAGTTAACTTAGAGGAGTTGCATTCCAGTGGAATCGGCCAGAATGAACTCTTGGCATCTAGTACTGTAAAGACAGTTGCTTCAGCCAGCAGCGCAGCAATCTCATCCACATTGTGCATGGGATGGTGAGGCCGTGTAATGGCTGTGTTTAAGTCCTTGGGATTGATGCAAATCCATATTTCATCCTTATTTTTCTTTGTTCCCACAACCACGGTCGAGACCCAATCTGAGGGGTCAGCGATGGAGGCAATTACACCTAGAGACACCATTCTGTTGAGTTCACTTTGAACACGGTCCCGCATAGCATGGGGAATCCTGTAGTGCTGGACAGACAACTGGGAGTACCTCAGGGTTAATCTTAATTGTGTACTTGACAGGTAACCTGCCCAGCTTGTCATCAAACAAAGTTTTGTATTGTGTCAGGATTTGTTGAGTAAAGTCACAAGATGTAGTGAGATAACAAACAGAAGCACTGAAAGAGACCAGTCCCAGGTCGTGACAGGACACGCATTACTCCATTATAGGAGGCATGGAGTAAATGAGGTGCCAGAGGAGTATAAAGAATGTAAAAAGAATCTTAAGAAAGAAATTAGTAAGGCTAAAAGAAGATATGAGGTTGCTTTGGCAAGAAAGGTGAAAGTAAATCCAAAGGGTTTCTACAGCTATATTAATAGCAAAAGGATAACAAGGGATAAAATTGGACCATTAGAGAGCCAGAATGGACAGTTATCTGCAGAGCCAAAAGAGATGGGGGAGATATTGAACAATTTCTTTTCTTCGGTATTCACCAAGGAGAAGGATACTGAACTCTGTGAGATAAGGGAAAAAAGTAGAGTAGCTATGGAAACTATGAGATTCAAAGAGGAGGAAGTACTGACACTTTTGAAAAATATAAAAGTGGATAAGTCTCCAGGTCCTGACAGGATATTCCCTAGGACATTGAGGGAAGTTAGTGTAGAAATAGCAGGAGCTATGACAGAAATATTTCAAATGTCATTAGAAACGGGAATAGTGCCGGAGGATTGGCGTACTGCGCATGTTGTTCCATTGTTTAAAAAGGGTTCAAAGAATAAACCTAGCAATTATGGACCTGTTAGTTTGACGTCAGTGGTGGGCAAATTAATGGAAAGGATACTTAGAGATAATATATATAAGCATCTCTATAAACAGGGTCTGATCAGGAACAGTCAACATGGATTTGTGCCTGGAAGGTCACGTTTGACAAACCTTCTTGAATTTTTTGAAGCGGTTACTAGTGAAATTGATGAGGGTAAAGCAGTGGATGTTGTCTATATGGATTTCAGTAAGGCCTTTGACAAGGTTCCCCATGGAAGGTTGGTTAAGAAGGTTTAATCTTTTGGTGTTAATGGCGGAGTAGCAAGATGGATTCAACAGTGGCTGAATGGGAGATGTCAGAGAGTAATGGTGGATGGCTGTTTGTCAGGTTGGAAGCCGGTGACCAGTGGGTGCCTCAGGGATCTGTGTTGGGTCCACTGTTGTTTGTCATGTACATCAATGATCTGGATGATGGGGTGGAAAATTGGATAAGTAAGTATGCCGATGATACTAAGATAGGTGGTGTTGTGGATAATGAAGTAGATTTTCAAAGTCTACAGAGAGATTTGGGCCATTTGGAAAAGTGGGCTGAAAGATGGCAGATGGAGTTTAATGCTGATAAGTGTGAAGTGCTACATCTTGGCAGGACAAATCAAAATAGGACGTGGTAAATGGTAGGGAATTGAGGAATGCTGTGGAACAGAGAGATCTAGGAATAACTGTGCATAGATCCCTGAAGGTGGAATCGCATGTAGATAGGGTGGTAAAGAAAGCCTTTGGTGTGCTGGCCTTTATAAATCAGAGCATTGAATATAGGAGTAGGGAAGTAATGTTGAAATTGTACAAGGCATTGGTAAGACCAATTCTGGAGTATGGTGTACAAATTTGGTTACCTAATTATAGGAAGGATGTCAACAAAATAGAGAGAGTACAGAGGAGATTTACTAGAATGTTGCCTGGGTTCCAGCAACTATGTTACAGAGAAAGGTTGAACAAGTTATGTCTTTATTCTTTGGAGTGCAGAAGGTTAAGGGGGGACTTGATTGAGGTCTTTAAAATGATGAAAGGGATAGACAGAGTTGACATGGATAAGCTTTTCCCATTGAGGGTAGGGAAGATTCAAACAAGAGGGCACGACATGAGAATTAAGGGACAGAAGTTTAGGGGTGACGTGAGGGGGAACTTCTTTACTCAGAGGGTGGTGGCTGTGTGGAATGAGCTTCCAGCAGAAGCGGTGGAGGCAGGATCGATTTTAACATTTAAAAGTAAAGTGGATAGGTATATGGACGGGAAGGGAATGGAGGGGTATGGTCTGAGTGCAGGTAGATGGGACTAGGGGAAAACAAATGGTCAGCACGGACTGGAAGGGCCAAGAGGGCCTGTTTCCATGCTGTAATTGTTATATGGTTACATGGATGGCACATTTTCACGAACAACATAGAAGCCCAGGTTGTGGACATGTGAGTCAAGGCAGCAGCGTAATTCGACTTGACCGATAGGGTGCACTGGTCCTCCTGCAAATGGAAGAAGGGAGGCAGCCGTAGGATTGATGGTTTCTGTTTTCCGTATCTTTTCCAATTCAGATAAACACATTACATTACACCTTGCACCTGTGTCAACTTTCAGAAACAAATTCTTGCCATTAACAAGCAAAATGACCTTGGGATCTTGATGCTTATGTGGCAAGTCAGACAGGGAGTGTACATCCAAATCAAGATGCTCGTTAGCAGACTGGAAGTCCATGGGAGCTGTGTGGGAGTGCTCCGAGAGCATGTTCTCATGGTCGAGTGAATTACATCCACTGGCTCTCCCTTGACATATAACCTGTTCTGCTATAAAAGTCATTTCTCCAGCTGAGCCATCTCTGCAGGTCACAACATGGGCTAATTCCAGG
Organism: Okamejei kenojei; assembly: GCA_035221665.1. NCBI lineage: Eukaryota > Metazoa > Chordata > Chondrichthyes > Rajiformes > Rajidae > Okamejei > Okamejei kenojei. The sequence continues at coordinate 28,311,099 of CM069140.1, read as the reverse complement.
AGTGCTGTGATTTATTCGAGAAGTACCCTCCAGATGCAAGAGCATTGTTATCAATATTATTTCATGACTGTATCAGCAAGTGATATTGGTATTTATTATTGTCACATGTACAGGATATAGTGAAAATACTCTGTTTTGTTTGCTATCCAGTCAGATCGTACCATATGGAGAATGAGAGATAAAATTAACTCAATGCAGAAAATTGTGTTACAGCTAAAGAGAAAGTGCAGATAAAAAAGTTCAAGGACCGCAATAAGTTTGACTGGAAGATCAGGAATTATCCTTAGTATTTGAGAAGTTAGTTCAAGATTCTGATAACAGCAGAGAAGCTATTTTTGAATCTGGTGGTATGTGCTTTTAAGCTTTTGCACCTTATGCCTGACAAGAGAGGGGAGAAGAGAGAATGACCAGGGTACGAGTGGTCGTAGATTATGCTGGTTGCTTTTCTGATGCAGCATGAAGTATAGATAATGTTAACAGAGTTGAAAGTGTTTGTGTGAAGGACAGGTAGCGTTCACAACTCACTGCAATTTCTTGGGAGATTGCCACACCAAGTTGTGATGCACCCAGTTACGATGTTTTCTATAGTTCATCTGTAGAAATTGGTAAGAGTCATTGGAGACATGCCACATTTCCTAACCTTCTGAGGAAATAGAGGCATTGGACTTCCATCTTCCCTGTTGTGTCATTATGAATGATATTGAAGTATTAATGATCACTAATCTCAGAGAATCAGGAAAATGTAGCATGGCACTGTCAAAGTGTCAAGTCTGGAAAGAAAGGAACATCACCTGGTGTACCAATCACCACATGGGTCATATTTTGCTGGAATCAATTTAGGTTTATATGACCAAACACACTTTATGTGGGCAGAATATCTTGTGCAAAATGTACCACTGCAAGAAAGCCTAATATTCTCCCACCAAAAGAGGTAAAATGACATTTGTAGAAGTAGATAATTAGGATAGGGTGCTTTGAAAGTGTCACCAAGTCCCTGCTAATGCTCACTGTCACTTCTCAGTGCCCTTCTGAGAAATTTTACACTGCTGAGCCTTCCCTGAGACCTGAATAATATGTGAAATGGTGTTGGAAAATCATGCAGTATGAAATAAAGACATACTGATGATGACAATGTTAACAGCCGGGGTCAGGCCTAGTGGAACACGTTATCAGCAGGGCTCCGACATGGAATATCATTTTGTTTTGTTTATCAGCAAAGGGAAAACTATGGTCTCCCATGGAAATTGAACAATACCAGTGGAGATTGCCTTGATTGTGAGTGCAGGGTTTATCTATTTAAATGAATGGTTTCTCAAATATGAATTGATGAGTGCTGACTCCCTCTAATGAGCCATAACTTAGGTAACTAAGAAACATCCTGTGATAGTCCTTGAATTAAATTACCATTGTGCTTTGTCAGATTTTGCTATTTGTAGCGCTCTCCTACAGGTATCTCAGCAGTGATTAGTGGTGGGTGTCACACACAATTAGTTTGGGTCAAATGAGGTTGAGAATGCTATCTAGAGAATGCAGCCTATTGAATTTTATGCCTACAATTTGTGTACAAACCATATCATTCTGTTCATAGGCACTAGTATAGACCGTCAAAACAATTTGATACTAAAGCCACTCACTTGCACGATGGTGAGGGCACAATCTTTACACTATCTATCCATTAAATGTTTCAAATGTCCATTCACTGTAAGTTACTTGATCTTTGGGAAGTGCCATGTTTCCAAAACAGGCTTATTTTTGCATTTGCAAACTGTCACATCTAATTTAGAGATACCACATGGAAACTGGTCCTTCATCCCACTAAGTCCAAATGTTCACACTGGATCTATGTTATCCCTGCATATTACGGGTGATTTTACAGAGGCCAATTAACCTAAAATCCACACATCTTTGAGATTTGGGAAAGTTTTTTAAGTGTGATACCACTACCAGTCACATCTTACATTCCCCACCGCTTTCCGCTTTCTGCGGAGACTGCTCGTTCCGCAAATGCTTGCTTCACTCATCCCTTCCCATTCAAACCATCCCCTTCCCTCAAACCAGCTCAGCAGGAGATGGAACATCTGTCCCTATACCTCCTCCGACATATCCATCGAGGGACCACAACAATCCTTCCAGCTGAGACAGAGGTTCATATGCATCTCCTCTAACCTCATGCACTGTATTAGGTGTTCCTGATGTGGCCTCCTGTACGTCAACAAGATTAAGCTTAGATTAGATGACCATTTCACCAAGCACTTACACTCAGTCCACCAAGGCCTGCTGGGTCTTCTGAGTGCTAACCATTTTAACTCCCCTTCTCAATCCCATATTGCCCTTTCAGTCCTAAGCCTCCTCCATTGCCTGATTGAGGCCACATAGAAACTGAAGAAACAGCACCTTCTGTTCTGCTTGGGTATCTACCAACTTAACGAAATGAACATTGAATTAGAGGCAATTAACCTGCAAACATGCCCCCCCCCCCCTCTTTTTTTTGCATACTCTGTGCAGGCAGAGTAGTGGGTGCAATTGTGGGCTGCATCAGTGAGGGGAGGGAAGCTGAATACAGAGGTGAGGTCAATGACTTTGTTGAGTGGTGTGGCTGAATCACCTGCACCTCAACACCAACAAGACTTAGTGATGGACTTTAGGAGGAGAGGAAGACCTTTGGCCCCTGTCTTCATCAAGGGTGTGGATGTGCAGTTTACCAGGGAGTACAAATACCTTGGAGTGTACCTGGACAGTAAAATGGACTGGTCCAGGAATGCTGAAGCCCTGTACAAGAAGGGACAGCCGCCTGTACTTTTTGAGAAGGCTCCGCTCCTTCAACGTCTGCAGTGAGATGCTGCGGATGTTCTACCAATCTGTTTTACCAGTGCCATCTTCTTCGCTGTCGTGTGCTGGGACAGCAGGGCGAAGGCCGCGGACGCCAATAGGATTAACAAACTGATCAAGAAGGCTGGCTCCTTCCTGGGGGTGAAGTTGGATTCATGGGAGGTGGTCTTGGAGGGGAGGATGCTCCTCAAACTGAGAAACATCTTGGACAATACAGTTCAACCTCTCCATGACACACTGGTCAGCAACAAACTGGTTCCACCAAGATGCAGTACAGAACGCCACAGGGGATCCTTCTTCCCTGTGGCTAATATACTGTACAACTCCTCCCACTTCCGTCGTGGGGTAGACTGACCCCCCCACCCCCAATCTTTGCACATCCCCAATCCTTTTCGCTCGTCACTTTAATTTCATGTTTAAAGTATTTTGTGATTTATGACTGTTGGCAGATCGATTTCCCTCCTGGGATAAACAAAGTTCTATCTTATCGATTTATAGGTCAACTTGGTATCATGCTTGGCAACGACACTGTGGGCAGAAGGAACTATTCATGTGTTTTACTTTTTTATGTTCTAGTTTTATATTTAGTTGTGGCCTCACCAATACCCCTCAAAAATGTAGCAATACATCTATATTTTAAAACTCCAGACCCTAACAAAGAAGACCAATATGTAATTTGCCTTCCTAAACACTTTTTGCACCTGCCTGCTAATTTTATTATAATTCAAGCACAATAACACTTAAGGGGCTGTCCCACTTGGGCGACCTAATTGGTGAGTTTAGAAGAGTTTGAAAAAATGACATGTTGAAGACCTCCTTCAACTATGTAGAAAACCTCCTTCGACTATGTTGAAGACTAGCTTCGACTAGCTACGACTAACTTCAGGAAAATTTGACACTAAATAGTGGAGAGTGGAGACGACCTCCTTCAATCTCCTTCGACCTCCCTTCGACTATGATGAAGACTAGCTTTGACTACTCTCGATTACCTACGACTAACATATCGACCTGCTACGAACAACTATGACTAAACATAGGAGTAAAAAAAATATAGATTTTTTCCATGGCGATCTTTTTTTACTCGGGGACATTTTTCAACATATTGAAAAAAACGCCGCGCCCTAGCTGAGGCCACGAGTACGCAGATACCACTCTCGAGCATGAAGGAGATTTACGAAGACCTCCTATGACCCCGTGTCGACCATGCTGCGACTATGAGTCGAGGGCAAATTCGCCAGAACTCGCGGATTAGGTCGCCCAAGTGGGACAGGCCCTTTAGTTGCCTCTGTTCTCCAGTGTTATTTTCAGTTTCTCCCCATTTAAATAAGAATAGTAAGATTAAACGAGAACTTACCAGTTTGAAGTTTGATCGTTATTTTATAAGGAGTAACGATGAGGGATTACGTGAAGAAGCCCCGCCTGGCGCTTGATCGGCATACTTCAAAGCAGCGGCATTAAAACACAGAACATAATAGCTGGAGTAAGATAGTAAGGCTCAACATAGATTTAGAACTACCAGATGATCATTAATTTTATGAGGGTCGGGAGTGGAGGGCACGTAATCCCTCATCGTTACTCCTCATAAACTAACGATCAAACTTCGAACTGATAAGTTCTCGTTTAATCTTACTATTTTACTTCGGAGTCACGTGAGTGACTACGTGAAGATTTTGTAGCTTCTGTGTTTTTATGTCGTAGACTCATTCCATACGACACTCTGGCTCAACCAACACAGTAATGAGCAAATAACATATTTTTTCCCAAACATTGCCTCAGTTTATGTGATAATTTTTTCCCCATTAAAAAAGAATGAAAATAATGCCCTTTCCATGGAAAGGCAAATTTATCACCAAAATATCAATTGATAATATAATTTGATATAAACAAAGCAACAATTACAGAGAACCCAACACTTTGTGTCCAATCCTGACACCATGACTGGTTCCTTGTAACTTCAATATTTATTTTACACTCTCCTGCGGTCTTGAATCTCCAGCGGCCCATCCTGTGCCATTCCTGTGAATGTATCTACCTCCTTAATGGAGTGATTTTCCACATCTCAATGTCTAGTTCCATTGAGTTTTAAACATGTTTTAACCTAGAATATAATTATCTAGAACCATCAGTTTTTACTGATACTTATTGTGGTTTTTGTGTGTAATAAGTAGTGCTGTCTCACCACCACAGAGACTCTTACCTACTTTAACATATTGAGTCAATGTTGACCCACACACAATTTTTGGCCGACAGGATATGCTTAAATTTTACCTTGGTTCCAGCTCTTCTTGGTCTGCTTTGTTTGGTAAATTCATAAACATATAAGATAATGTAATCTGTAGCCACATGCAATTATGTAACATAACATTTCCAATGTTTGCACTCTAATGCTGACACTAAATTCATGAACAATATCACTTTCAATGTTAATCTTTTGAATCATTGATGGAGTCCATTGCCCAAGGCAAATCAGGACTATGCTGATCTCCCAATTTCTGTATTTCAACTTTGGACAGAATATATATATGTATGTACATATATATATATATATATATATATATATATATATATATATATATATATATATATATATATATATATATCCCTTTTCATATCTGGATATTACAAATGAGCCCGATAAATTCTTGGTCAGCAATTTGTCCTAAATTGGACGATAAACACTATTATTGGCTCTATTATTGGCTCTATCATTTAGATGCTGAGAAAAAATGCAATCCACAGGAACTCCAATATATCTAATATGATAAAATAACTTTTACTGTCTGCAAAAGACTTCCAATTTGTTTTAAACAAAATATTGTTTTTTAAACTATTTCTCCAAATTGCAGGTATAACATTCCTTTTGTACATAATTGTTATATTGTTATATTAGTTAAAACATTCATAGGCCTCTTTGACCGTCAAACTGTTATAATGGTCTGGTCAAACCTGCAGATAACCAAATACATATCTTCATGCCCTGGATGAATTTGTACAACAATAAATTACTGCAACTATGAGTCATCATAACTGGTTCAACCATCTCTTCTCAACATTAATGGGAACCATGAAGGTCCGGTTTGGGCCACCAAAGCGTCCCTGGCAGCGTCCTGCTACATTTTCATCAGACACTGCCCTATCAGACAAAAATGAGGAACATAAAAGAACATCTTTTCTCATGTAATTTAACGAAATGCATCCACTGCTCCTGCTCTCGGTTTTCCCACGAGAACATTTAAGAGATCCGTGATTTAATCTGGATACAACCAGATTAATGGTAAGTAATCCATATTACTGACAATGTTTTTCCTCTGATTTGTTGTCTGCTATAACATTGTCTCTTCCTTAGAGATAAACAGCTGAACTAAAACATTTTTATAGTACGCCACATTTGATTACCCAGATAATCACTTTGATAATGATCTTACTTGACTCATGTGATTGATATATGCCACAGCTGTGGTATTATTCACCTGATATGACATGCACACTTTCATAATAGAATAATAGGCATTTAATCCATCATAAGCTCCTGATATTCCAATAAATAATACAAATGTTTGGAGAAAATTTTCTTAGGACAATTCATTTGCAATTTCCTGGTGTTATTTGTCCGTAGTTCCCTAAACAAGGGACGTATCAAATATTAATTTGATTAAGAATAGATATTATACTTATCTTAACCCAAATAATCACAGAAGCTATCCATCATCCAATAATACTTGCTTCAGCTTGTAACAGCTGCTAAGCTTATATATTTAAAGCAGCATGGGGAACCTTTTCTATCCACCACTTTAATTCTGATAACGTATCCTTTGGTATTTGGATAGGCCTGTCAAAAGGCCTGCATACTCTTATAATGCTTGTGTTTTCCCTTTTTGGGGGCTTTTTTACTCTTTAAGCTCCTTCTCTGATGGAGGGACAAAGTTTGTCAACAAAGCAATGAGATTTGTATCTCGGAAAGCATTTCCCCCCCCCCATATGGTGCTGAATTATCTAAACCCAGAACAGTAATTTTGAGGAATGTTTATGAATGCTTAAACATAGTTTTTATTGAATGGTCAGAACCCTTGCCTCTCAATAGGCTTGTAATTGCTGCACTAATTTGCAGCGGACTCCTGATCAACCTTCCAATTTAAAATGTGATCAAGATAAACCATGACCATGTCCTCATTAGTGCAAGTGCTGATCTTCTTATCAGTACAATTGTTGTTCCAGTAATTATTGAACAGCCTAGAACTGAGGTTAATCCTTTAGACAACATCTTAACTTGCACAGCTGACCCATTCGAATTAATTTCAAGCACCTGTAATATGATAATAAATTGGTACTAAATACCAATCCTTCGAGTCTTATAGTAATGATTAACAATTTGTTAAACAACTGTTTTCCAATGTTGAAGATGTCCATTTTAATAAAATGTTTTTACACTGTAAAAGTGTATTTAAAATGATGTTTTGTATGGCTTTACCACCACATCTTCTTTTTCCCTGGGGAAATTTATGATACAAATTTACATACCTCTTCTTTATTGGAGATATTTTTGGGTGCAAACCTAAAATCAATTTTTTAGGTTTTCCTATACAGGTGAACCAATTCCTTCTACAATTTTTTTGTAGTCCTTTGTTATGCCATATCATTGATCATAACACACCTGTAATCTCCGACAATTGGAAATTTCATCAACTTCTTCTGTAACAAGTTTTTGCACCTCTTCAAATCTCTTCCCAATCATATGGGTTCACATAAGACTGTGTTGGATAAATATTTATTTATCATACTCCTGCCGTTGTTTTGATCCATTATCAAATCTTTACAATGGATCATAATTTTGCCAAAGTTTAATGACCAATAGTCTTTCCTTTGTAATCAATGTTTTTGATTTATCCAGAGGCAGGTTTACTCCATAATAATCAGGAGTTTAACATCTTGATCTGTTTTGAACTGCAAATCTAAAGTGCAAAATTGGTCCCAATAACAATTACATATATATATATATATATAATATTATATATTTTTTACCCCATTGAGCTCCACAAACTGATGGCAATTTGTCTTTTTATTTAAAATGTTTCATTTGTTTTACATAAATAGTGATGCCACGCACCAGCTTGAAATACTTTGAAAACGTATTTCCTTATGTCTCCATATAATTGAGACATGGGTACCATAAACGGATTCACCATTGATACCTTAATAAAACATAAAAGTTTTATCAATAATTCTGCTGTTTCAACCATAACAGCTTTGGTGAGAGACCAAATAATTTTGGTTTCCATGGTTACTTTCCATGGCCTCACTCCTTCATTCAGGTATCGTACCTAGTACACCTGTATATATTTGTGCTGTGGTGCACCTTAATAAAACATAAAAGTTTTTATCAAAATTCTGCTGTTTCAACCATAACAGCTTTGGTGAGAGACCAATTATTTTTTGTTTCCATGGTTACTTTCCATGGCCTCACTCCTTCATTCAGGTATTGTACCTAGTACACCTGTAAAAAATAAATAAATAAATAAATAAATAAATAAAAATATATTTGTGCTGTGGTGGGTACTTTATGACCAGCCACCACTATCAATGCACCTTTAGGGTCAGTTTTTTCATATTCTTTTACTGCCCTGGTTACTCCTGAGTTTTTCCTCAAGGAGACTACCTCCAAAACAATCCGAGGTAGATATTCCCACATTGATAAATTCCACCATATATATTAATATATGGAAACCCCTCAGAGTATATTTTTTGGGAATATTCTGGGCCTTTTAAACCCTTTGGTTGATTTTTTTTTTTTTTAAATTTTTATTTTTGGAGTCTTTCTCCTCTGATTTTAAGTCATAAAGCTTTTTTTGTCTGGAGGCCTTTTTTATTAATTCTTTTTAAATTATGGCCTCTCTGACTTTAAAAAAAAAATTTCCTCCTTGCCAAAAGTTTGTGGAGCGACTAAAGTCTCCCTAACGGTAATTTTAACGGCCACCAGTATCGGAACCGGCTCCGCACTTAATCTCCTGTCCCGATCGGTGAGTATTCCCCTGGGACGCTTTTTTAACTCCGTATTTTCCCCCCGGAGTATTTTCTTTTCATTTTTATTTATTTATTTATTTTTAATATTTTTATTATAGAAACAAAATAATAACAAGGTACATTATTTTGCAATGATGAAAATACATGATATTAATGATATATTCGTACTGTTAATAATATTTGTATTATTATTGATTATAAATTTTAAGATTATGTATTTTATCTAATTGAGAATACATGGTACTAGTAATACATGCATAATATTAGTAATATACTCGTACTGTTGATAATATTTATATTGTCACTGATTTAGAAATGTAGGACCATATTTTATATAATTGAAAATACATAATACTAGTAACACCTTCATGATAATCATTATATTTTCATACTGTTATAATATTTGTATTATCATTGATTTTAAAATTTAAAATTATATATTTTATATAATTGAAAATACATGATACTAATAATACTTTCATGAAATTAGTAATATTTATATTCGTATTGATATTAAAAATTTAAGATTATGTGTTTCTATACATTTTTCTAATTTTTTATAAAGGTATGAAAAAATACAGAAAAAGAGTGTGAAAAGTTTGATGGAGAATGGAATATTAATCATTAATCCATCCTTGGAGATATATTCATGATTTATTATATATATTTCTTCATCCATTCAAATATTCAGGCCTCAGTCAAGCCCTCGTGTCGAACCATTATGGCACTGTAAATATTTAATATATGGAGACCAAATCTTTCTGAAGAGATCTAACCTGTCCATTAGGACAAGCCTCAATCTCTCCAGATGAAGTGTCTCCGACATTTCTGTGTTCCACATTTTGATTGTTGGGGATGTAGGGCCTTTCCAAAATTTTAATATAAATTTTTTCCCAATTATTAAACCATAGTCGATAAAAGTTCTTTGGTTCATTGTTATTAGTTGGTCTGTTTCTAGTATTCCAAGTATTATTAACTTTGGATCAGGAGTCAAAGTTATATTGACAACATTCGAAATTATCTTAAATATTTCATTCCAGTATTTTGCAATTTTTATACAGTTAGTGAATGAATGTGATAAATTTGCTTCTGAGTTTTGACATTTATCACATATAGAGGATACTTTTGGAAAAATGTTATGTAATTTAGATTTGGAATAATGTAATCTATGTAGTATTTTAAACTGTATAAGGGAATGTTTAGCATTTAATGAGCAATGATGTATATGTTGTAAACTTTCATCCCATATTTCTGGCCTTATAATTTGGCCTAATTCATTTTCCCAAGACTGTCTATATATTTCTGTTGATGGAACATCACTTTCCAATAGAATATTGTATATATATGATATCATTTTTTCCGTATTTGGATGTTTATTCAAGCATTCATCTAAAATTTCTGTCTTTCTATTTCTAAGTTCTTGTGTATTTGCAGAAACATAATTTCTGATTTGTAAATATCTAAAATATTCTTTATTGTGTAGTCCATAAATTTGTTGTAACTCTTGAAATGAAAGGAAAGAGTTTTCCTTATAAAGATCACCCATCTTAGTAATTCCTTTATTTTTCCATTGTAAAAAAGCCTTATCCATCATTGAAGGTTTGAACGTTAACATTATTGGCGATGGTAAGACCTAATGGTATAGATTTTAGTTTTAATGTTTTCTTTATTTGTTTCCAGATGCGGATTCAGTTTTCTATTATCGGATTTTCACTATAAATTTTCTTAGCTACGTTAGTGTTAGCAAATATTATAGAGCTAATTTCAAATGGAGAACAATCTTCTTTTTCCATATTTAACCAATTTGGTTTATTATCTATTTCTTCTAGCCAAAAATTCATATTTTTAATATTGACTGCCCAGTAATAAAACATAAGATTTGGTAGTGCTAATCCTCCATTTATTTTGGGTTTACATAAGTGTTTTTTATTTATTCTATGGCTCTTGTAATCCCAGATAAAGTTAGTAATTAGAGAATCTACTTTTTTGAAAAAAATTTTAGGGAGATATATCGGAATTAATTGAAATAGATATAGTAATTGTGGGAGAAAAATCATTTTTATTGCATTTAATTTTACCTAACATTGAAATAGGTAAGCTTTTCCAGTATAAAATATTCTTATTTAATTTATTCAATAATGGGGGGAAGTTAAATTTAAATAAAGAGTCGAATCTTTTTGTAACGAAAATCCCAAGATATTTAATATTTTTGTTTGTTATCTTAAAAGGGAATTGTTGTAATATATGTAAGTTATTCACCGTTATTGGCATGAGTTCACTTTTATTCCAATTAATACTGTATCCTGAGAAAGATCCGAATTCCGTTATTAGTTTTAACAAATTTCGGATACTTGTTTCTGGTTCAGTGATATAAAGTAATACATCATCCGCATATAAGGAGATTTTATTTTTAGTGTCTCTAGTATCGTATCCATGTATTTCCGGATGTAATCTCACCCTCTGGGCGAGAGGTTCTATTGCGAGTGCAAACAATAAAGGTGATAAAGGACAACCTTGTCTACAACCTCGAGATAAACTGAATTTAGTTGATAACATTCGGTTTGTTGTTATTCTAGCTGTTGGATTTGTATATAACAATTTAATCCAAGTAGTAAACTTCTCTCCCAATTTGAAAGCTTCCATAACCGAAAATAGGTAGGGCCATTCCACTTGATCAAAAGCTTTTTCTGCGTCAAGCGAAATGACTACTAAGTCTTTTTTATTACTTCTTTTCGAATATATAATATTGAATAACCGTCTTAGATTGTATGAGGAATATCTTTTTGGTATAAATCCTGTTTGATCGGGATGGATTAATTCGTTGACAACTGAACTTAGCCTTTGTGCTAGTATTTTTGTTAATATCTTTTGATCAGTATTTAATAGAGCTATTGCTCTATATGATCCTGGTTCATCCAAGTCTTTATTTATTTTAGGTATAAGTGTTATAATAGATTCATTCAACGTTTCTGGTAATTTCTGTTGTGTGTATATCTGTTCATATAATGATTTCAAACGTGGAACCATATGATCATGAAATATTTTATAAAATTCCGAACCTATACCATCTGGTCCCGGTGTTTTACCATTTTTTAATGATCTAATAGATTCTTGGATTTCTTTTGTTGAGATATCAGCATTTAGTAATTCTCTATTTTGTAAATCCAATCCTTTCAGGTTACATTTTTTTTTAAATGCTTCTATTTCTGTTTTATTTACTGTTGTTTTAGCAGTGTATAAGTTTTTATAATATTGCATAAATCTTTCATTAATATCTTTGGGTTGTATTAACATTTCGCCATTATGTGATTTAATCCTATGGATAATTTTTTCAGCTTCAATTTTCCTTAATTGTCGAGCCAATAATTTTTGGGGTTTATCTCCAAATTCGAACTGTAATTGTTTGGTATGTTGATAAAGTTTTACAACTTGATCTGTATATATTTTATTTAATTTATATTTCAATGCTGCAATTTTATTGTGTAATATTATATCTGGTTTTGTTGCATTCTGTATATCTAATTGTTTAATCTCCCTTTCCAAATCTTGTTGTTCCTTCCGAATCTTTTTATTATGGAATGCTTGTGAGGAGATCATGATTCCCCGGAGATATGCTTTGAATGTTTCCCATAATAAGGAGCAAGATATTTCTGGTTGATCATTTGTTTCAACAAAAATATTAATTTGAGTTGTAATATATTCCTGAGTAGTTTTATTTTTTTTTAAAATTTGTGGGTTAAATTTCCACTGTCCTGATTTTTCTGTTTTGCCATTTATTTTAATTTTAAATGTTAATGGCGCATGATCTGAAATTATAATATTATGATATTTGGATTCATAAGTAAGTGAAATAAGTTTTGAGTCCACCAAAAAATAATCTATTCTTGAATAAGTTTTATGTACTGGCGAGTAAAAAGAGTATTCTCGTCTAGTAGGGTTTTCTGTTCTCCAAACATCTTTAATGTTAGTCGTTTGCATATATGCATTTAATAAGTCACTGGAGTGTGATTTAGTTTTTCTTTGCTTTGTAGATCTATCTAAGTAGGGGTCTAGTGTGCAATTAAAATTTCCTCCAATTATCAAATTATATTGTGTTAATTCCGGAATATTGTTAAGTACTTTCTTAAAAAACAATGGGCTATCAAAATTTGGTCCATATATATTAACAAAAATCATTTTTTCTGTGTTTAATTCTCCTATCACAATAATGTATCTACCATCTTTATCAGTTATAGTTGATGTATGCTTAAATAAAGTACCTTTGCGAAATAATATTGCTACGCCTCTTGATTTATGCGTAAAAGAAGAGTGATACATTTTATCTATCCATTTAGCTTTCAACCTATATTCAGCGTCTTTTTTTAAGTGAGTTTCTTGAATATAAATTACGTCAGCTTTAGTTGCCTTTAAATGTGCCAATACTTTTCCTCTCTTTATCGGTTCATTAATACCTTTAACATTCCAACTACAAAACGTTAATCCCTCATTCCCCGTATTCCTTTTTAAGTCTTGCATTTTATGTTTATAGAGGTCTACAATAGAGTCTAAGGATCAGCCCTACAGACCCAACCTTACACCCGAACATCGAATAGATGAATTTTAAATCTCGTTTATGTCCCTCACGAATATATCTCCATTGGTCCAATGTGTAACTCCATTCAAACTGAAAAACACAATAGATTGTATAAAAGAAGAGTAAAGGATAGTTTAAGAGGTTAGTGGTGTGCTTAAAGATAGAAAAAACTACATCTAGAGTAGTTGCAGTTAGTGCTAGCCATACTAGCATGGCTACCCATCTACCGACTTCCGTCGTTGATGTTATTAACTTGACCAGCTCCTAGGTTTAAGGGATTATTATTCCATAATAATATTTTACCGGGGGTATAACATTAAGGGAAAAAAGGGTAAAAGAAAAAAGGGAAAAAAGAAAAAGGGTAGGATTCATCAAAAAAAAGGGGGGAAAACAGAGAAAAAAAAGGAGACATTTATCAAATTCTACTGATTAAAGATATAAAAGTGTCTATATCTAGAATTAATTTAAAAATCTAAGTAATATTAAACATGAAAAATGAAAAAGCTATATAAGAAAAAAAAAGGATAAAAAAAATCCCATAAAACAAAAAGAAAAACTAAAATTCAAGGTAAAAATTGCTGTTATAAGGAAAGATCTCCAAATGAGATCCATCGCTATATTTAACTCTATTCATTAAATAAACATTATTTGTTAATTATTAGTAGTAGTGATTAGTAGTAGTGAACAATCTTAATTGGTAAAAATAATACTAATAATAATACCGCGTTGTGATTTTAATATTTGTGTTATTTATTTATATTAGTTATGTGATGAGACTAATTATTAATATCCAGATAACGCTTTCCGATCCAGTTTTTTCTCTCGATTCCATTCGACATTGTCCATTCCGTCCAGTCCAATATTATCTTGTAAGATCTTGCAGGATGTTGAGAATCCGTGTAAAATCTCTAAAAGTAGTGAGAGTCAGTATATTCACTTGTAGATATTTTTTCAGGTCTTGATCTGCCGGGCGAATTCCAGTGCTGCTGTTGGGGTGGTAAAGAAATGTTCCGCGTCGTTAAAAGTAACTCTTAAAGTAGCTGGGTAATTCAAACCATATCTCAGGTTTTCCACATCCCTCATGAGACTTTTGGCTTCATTAAATGCTTTCCGTTTCCTGGCAACCTCTGGTGGATAATCTCGGTAGATACTGATCCTTTGTCCTTCAAATATCAGGTTTCTGTTTCTCGAAGCTTTTCGCATAATCTCATCCAGGACAAAGTCATATTGTAGCTTTATAATCATTTGTCTTGGAGGGGCGTTTGGTCTGGTCTGACGTCTGCTGACTCTATGAGCACGAGCTAATAAAGGCGTTTCTTCCAGAGATAGAACACCTTGCAGTAGGTTTGCAGTAAATTCTCGAGGATCTTCATTTTTCTCTCGTCCTTCAGGAATCCCTGCAATTCTCAGATTTTGTCTTCTCTGGCATCCTTCTAGCTCAGTACATTTCTCTGTTGTTTTAGTCAGCAAGTTCGTTAGACGTTCATTTTCTGTAAGCAGCTTTGCTGTAGTCAAAGCACTTGTATCAGCTATTTCTTCAAGGTTCTTTATACCAGCCGTCTGTTGTTCCAATACTTCCTCCATAGGATTCATCCTATTTTGAAAGTCTTTTTTAACCTTTTCAAGTTTTTTGTCCATCTCCTTTGTCATTTCATTGATCATTTCTGTGAATTAATTCTTCAAATCTTCCGATAATTTCTTGATCTTGTTTTTAATATTTAACTTTGTTTCCTGTTGGAATTCTTTCAATTGATTATTCATCTGGTTCATCTGGTTCATCTGGGTGTTCATCTGGCTGTTCATCTGGTTCATCTGGTTGTTCATCTGGTTTATTTCTTCCCTTAAACCAGCAATCTGTTGAGAAATAAAAGTTTTCAATTCCTCACCTTCCGTTTTTTTCCCTGTTCTTTTGGATACATCTTCCTGGGAGGAGGTCCTACTCGAGTCCGAGGCTTCAGTTTGGCCTTCTGGCTGTCTCTGCCGGGTGGATCGAGTTTTCCCTTTTTCGGTAGGGCTCCGTGTTGTTGACATAATTAGTCGCACGCCTGATGACGTCACTCACAACACTCGGTGCAGAAACGGCAGGCAGCAAGCAGCAGGCAGCGGGTAGGTCCCTTAATCTCCCGTTTTTTCCCGTTTTTTTCGTGGAGCTGGCTGGCGTTATCCTCTAGCCCTCCATAGCGCCACCGGAAGTCTCATTTTCTTTTCATTTTAACTTTTATTTATTTTTTGCTTTCAAATTCTTTTTAACTCCTGGTGGCTCTACACACCAGCCATGGAGTTTAGATATGCCCTGTAAGTATTTCAACTGCACTTACCTGCGGGCCCGTACCTACCACTGTCGAGGAGCTGCCTCTACAGCTCTTGCTCTGCCGTCAGCATCGACGTAATGCCGATCAAGCGCCAGGCGGGGCTTCTTCACGTAGTCACTCACGTGACTCCGAAGTAAAATCTAGCTCTAGAAGGTAACTCAAATTTCACTGTCCCTACTTGGTACAAGTGACAATAAACTGACCTTGAACCTTGAACCTTGATTCCTCTTAGCAGTGCAGAATCTCGCACTTACCTACATTAAATTCCATCTGCCAAGTTTTCGCCATTACCTAGCTTAGTTGCAGATTTCAAATATTCGCATCACAATATGCCCTCCACCACCTATTTTTATCTCAACAGAAAACTAGGATAACTTACATTTTATTCTCACCTCTCGCATTCATAATAAGCAAGGGGCAAGAACTGTACTTTGGGGCACCCTACTTCATGAAAACCTCAGTTTAAGCACTTTACCAGTGGTTAACATGGGTAGGACCATTTTAAACTAATATTGATTTGTTGCCATCAGGTCCCGGCCACATATTCTAAATGGTGGCAGGGCGGCGCAGCGGTAGAGTTGTTGCCTTACAGCGCCAGAGAATTGCGTTTGATCCTGACTATGGGTGCTTGTAAATGTAAATGTAAATTGTCCCTAGTGTGTGTAGAATAGGATTAATATGCGGGGATTGCTGGTTGGCACGGACTCAGTGGGCTGACGAGCCTGTTTCTGCTGTGTATCTTTAAAACTAAAAAAACAATTCCTTACAACTGTCCTATAATCTCCACAGCATGAAAAATACAACCCAATTTAAACCATTAACACTTCAAATAAGAGCCCCTGATAAATAACATCATTATGTATATTTTCTACATACAGAATATTATATGTACATCAAAAGATACATGACAAATTTCATAAGTATTACCAAAGAGGAGTAGACGCTATGAAAAAGTGGATACATCAGCAATTTGTGAAGCATAGTGGTCGGCCTATGGTTTAGGAGAATTTTAGAAACCACAAAATAATAACAGAAAAATAGCTAAATATAGAAAATTGGGAGTAGGGTATTCAGTCCTTTGAGGTTACTCCGTCATTCAATATGATCATAGTTGATCATGGCTGATCATATATCTCAATACTATATTCCCACCCTCTCTCCATACCCTTTGATGGCTTTTACCGTGAGAGAGTTGTCAACCTCCTTCTTAAAAATATTTAGCAATTGGGCCTTTGGGATAGTGAATTCCAGTAATTCATACCTACTTTGTGAAAGTGGAATCTTCTGTTTCAACCTCCCCCATCCCGCTCCCCAAACACCCCTCTCCCCCCCCCCCTTACTAATCCCTCTTACTATTTGATCCTTTCTCATAAAGAGGGATAAAGTAGAATATAAGAGTACATTATCAATGAATATAAAACAAATTGAAAACAATTCTACAAGTAAAAAAGGAACAACAAAAACATTAGTTCATTAAGAGCTGAGAGCAATTAATAATGGGCAATAAGGAAAATAGAAATGTTAAACGCCATCATAAAATTTGCCGACGACACCACGGTGGTAGGACTGATCAGCGATAACGACGAGTCAGCCTACAGGGAGGAGGTCCAGCACCTGACAACCTGGTGTGCCAATAACAACCTCGTCCTTAACTCCCAAAAGACGAAGGAGATCATTGTCGACTTCAGAAGAACAAAGGGGGCAGACACACCCCCATCCATATAAACGGGACTGAGGTGGAGCGGGTCTCCAACTACAAATTCCTCGGGGTACACATCTCGGAGGATCTGTCCTGGTCCCTCCAAGCTGGTCAAAAAGGCGCAGCAGCGCCTTTATTTCCTGAGGAGGCTCAAAAAAGCCCACCTGGATCCTGACCAACTTTACCGCTGTACCATCGAAAGCATCCTGACCATGCTTTACGGTATGGTACAGCAGTTGCACCGTAGCAGACAGGAAGGCACTACAACGGTGGTGAAAACCGCCCAGCACATCATCGGTGCCCCGCTCCCTGCTTTGGATGCCCTCCAAAACGGTGTCTGAGACGGGCTGGGAAGATATCAAGGACCCCTCCCCCCTAACCATGGACTGTTTGCCCTCCTACCATCGGAGGCGGTACAGGAGCCTCAGGTCCCGCACCAGCAGGATGAGGAGTAGCTTCTACAATAAACACGATCGCACTGCTGAACTCGGAGTCCCGCCGATAGATTCCCACATCTGTATTTATTTATCTGCATTGCTATCACTACGTACTGACACTAAACTGCATTTCGTTGTACCCATACTTTGTATCTGTGCAATGACATTAAATTTGAATTGAATTGAATTAAACAAATATCTTCAAAGTAGATGACATTAACTACATAGCAAAATACAGTAGCAGATTGACCAAAAGCTGACATCTTGGTCTACATCCTTGGATACCCTAAGTAGTGATTGCAAAGACAGAGGATGCATTGGTTGTGAATTTTCAAAATGTTCTAGTTTCCTGAAATATCTCTGCTGATTAGAAAATCACAATTTTATTAGCGCTATCCAAGAAAGGAGGGAGGGGTACAGAACCGTAATTGAGAAAATGTTGGAGTCCATTATTAAAGAAGTAGAAAAATGACATCATAAAACAAAAAAACAGAGTCAGGTTGATTTTATGAATTAGTTATCGTGCTTGACAACTATTATTATTTTCTGAAGGCAGAATTAGCAGCATGGTTAAGGGGAATAAATGGATGTGATGCATTTGGGAACCCAAAAGACATTTAAAAGAAACCATTTACAAGATTAGGGCTACTTGCGTGAGCATAATTATTGGCATGGATAAAGGATTGGATGAAAGTATTGGCATGGATAAAGGATTGATAGAAACCAAAGTTGGGATGAATCTTGAAGATGGAAAGATCTAATTAGTCAGAATGTCATGGGGGCCAGTGCTGGTCAGTGAGTAGTATTTTTAGAATTGACATAAACGAAGAGAACAAATTTGCTGATGATGTATAGATGAGTGGGAAAATAAGCTGCAAGAGCACAAGGAATCCATAAAAGGATCGACTGGGTGAGCAGAAATAAGGCAGATTGAGTATAGTGTGAGGAAATGTGAGATTATCCACTTTACTAGAAAGAATAGAAAAGCAGAATATGTAAAAGGCATGAGACCAATAAATGCAGATATACATATATATATATATTTGTAAATGAAAGCACATGCGAGATCTGGTTAGTAATTAAGAAGAAAAATGAAACGTTGGGCTTTATTTAAAGAAGTGTGAGGTAGAGAAATGTTGTTACAACTATGCAGGATTTTGGTGAAAACACAATGCAGATATACTTGGTATACTTCTTTTGGGGGTAGTGCAGAACAGGATGAAGACATTTCTCATGAAGGAACATTTAATAGATTGTAGCTACTTTCTGTGGAACTTAAAGAATGAGAGCTGATATTCAGTGGAGCCTGTAGGTTTCTGTGAGGACTTGAAAAGTGATGAAACTTTTCCAAAGGGGAGCATTGTCTCCGGATAAAGAAACAACAATTTCAGATTGAGATGAGGGAGAATTTCTTCTCTCAGATAGTTTGGAATCTTTGGAATTCTCTACCACAGACCTACAGTTACTTTTATTTAGTAAATTCAAGGCAGCAATAAATGTTTGTTCAACAAGGGAAGCAAAGATTTAGGGGATCAAGTAGGAAATATTTAAGGTGAAAAATCAGATCACTCATATTTTTTTTAATAAGAGCAGGTTCACGGGTTTTGTGGCCTTCAGTATCTCTCCTCAATTTCCTATTGCTATCATTTTCATCTAAATTCCAACAACACAAAGGGTTACGAAAATTGATTCTCACTTCAGATCTTAAAGTAAGAGAAAAAAATAGCAAAGATGAGCAGCTGTGGCTCATTGATGAAAGGCAGAGTTAAACGATGGCAGAAAGCTAATGTCACCAAAGATCATCCTTCAGATTCCCTACCCACAATACTGAATAATGCAACATAGCATGGCACTGGACAAAATCAGTCTTCTGAGCATCTATCAGTACAGAGATTATGGAAGCAAAATTCTTAAATGTCTACGAGTATCAAGAGATGGTCTGTGTCTGAATTACACCCTCAAATGAGGATTTACTTGAACAATGTGCTGGAGAAATATTTTAACTTTTCTATAGCAGCTTTTACTAATTAATGTGAATTAAGTTGTCTCATTAAAACCTGGAAGGGAGATGAAGATTATGAATTTCAATTGAAGACTAATATTGCATTCTGGTTGGCAAGAGATTGTTATTTGTTGAATAACTAGCTGCACTATCAGAAATGCAAGTTGTATGTTTATTCAGAAAATAAAGATTTTGATTCAACCAAGTGGGTCGATCAAATGGGTTATAGAAATGATCCTAATTTTTTGTAAATGAAGGATAAACATCCAGAATATGACAATGTTCTTAGCTAGTCAAATAATCCAGCACAGTGTTGTACAATAACATCATTCTCATTGATCACTTACAATCAAATTCCAGGTGGTGTGGAGAATTCTGCGTCAGACCTTTGGGCACTACCTAATTCCAAAAGATCATTCATATTGTGTAGTTGAGATTGCTCTACCCCAGAAAAGAACTTACACCCTGAATCATGATGCAGCACATTAAGGTGTCTCTGTATATTCCCAAATTCCTGGTGGTGTGGTAATGTAAACAAACAAATGTAATGTCGAGAACAGAAAGGAAAATGGAGTAACTTTCAGCGGCTTCACATATCATAACACACCATTGTAAATGTGATAAAAATCGTTGCTCACTTACCAGAAATGCAATACTCTAATTGTTAGTGAAAAGCCAACATTTTGTCAATAGTTTAAAACACTTTCATATCCAGGACAGTCGCAGTATCGAGGACAGCATCCATTGCGACAACTAGTCGAGCTGCTACCCACATTCAAACATTGTTTTAAGAACCTTAGAATGATCTTTAACTACTTACAAATGGTAAATTTCCACATCCTATCTATTAGATGAGATGCATTAATAACAGTTAATCTTACAATTCAATATCTTTGCTCCATAGAGTGTTTTGCTGATTATTTCTCCTTATCAGTCTGATAAAAGCATCTCATTCTACCTCTTTATCAGCCAGTCCCAGAATGCCCAGCTAGATTTGAAGCTCTGCTATAAGCTTAATATTTCTGATTGCTTTACTAATCTCTTAAAATGTTGTACAGGATTTGTGTTTTTTCCCCAGCGTGCAGTTACTGACATCAGTGCCTGAATTGCTTTAATCTGCATAATCATTGAGAGCCTGTCGTTTCTCAAATAGAATATTAGTCATGGAATCTGATTTTCAAAAATGGTATACGGCTTCCAGATAAAAGCAGCTGTGGTTTACCATCTGGAATGGTACTCAAATCAAGAGACTGAAATTCCTTCATTCATGAGAAAAACAATGGAACAATGGATTTTACATTCTCTTTCTCTTTAGCTTTTGTCTCCATACCTACTTCTGTCTTTCTCTGTGGATTTACATCCACACATTGGTCGAAGGTGCAATTTAAAAAAAAAACAGAAGTAAATATTATTGATTGCTTCATGTGTAGTAGATTCTTAATTCATAGTCATTATCCTGTGCATGCCAGAAGGAAAATATATTGACTAGTCTGGTGCACGCCCCATGGCAGAAACCTGCCAATAATGATGTGGATAATATGTAAGAGATATTAAACAATGCAAATAAAAAAAAGAATATAATTTTACTGTCTACTGGCCTCGTTTTTCTACCAGCAAATGTATTATTTTTGGTGAGGGTGATTGATACTATCAGCACTCTTCAATGAACAGAAAGTCCAGTTAGTGAGAATCCTTTATCTGAAGATACTTGGCTGAAATTTCCTGTAAAAATAATATTATATGTACATGAATTGTACTGAAAGTTCATTGAGTTAAGTGACTTAACATGAGCTGTGAATATCTGCCGGACGATACTGAACTTTCTATTGCCTTGCCACATTCAAGAATTTCAAAAGTGTTTATTCATCATAAGCACAGGAATTGAATTAGAACAATGAAAATGTTATAAATTTGCAGTTCTGTACACAACAGCACTGTACCTATTTGTTATACAGTGTCAGACTTATACGCTATGGTATAAGCGGACTGAGCTCCAGTTGCCAGACACTTTAATTCCCCTTCCCATTCCCACACTGACCTTTCTGTCCCAGGCCTCCTCATTGTCAGAGTGAGGCTAAACACAAATAATTTTCGCTGAACACCTTCGCTCAATCTGCTTGGACCTGCATGATCTCCCGGTCGCCAGACACTTTAATTATTCTTCCCATCCCCACATTGACTTTTCTCTCCTAGGCCTCCTCCATTGTCAGAGTGAGGCTAAATGCAAATTGAATCTCATATTTCGCTTGGGCAGCTTACAATCCAGTGGTATGAACAGATTTCTCAAACTTCAAGTAACCCCTGCATTCCCTCTCTCCATCCCTCCCTCACCCAAGTCACACCAGCTTCTGGTTTTCATCTAGCAAACAGCTAACAATAGTCTGTTTCCTTTATCATCATTACTTTTTTGAATATCTTTCATTAATTTGTTCTATACCTCCCTATACTTCGTCTATATTTCTCGTTTCCCTTTCCCCGTCCCTCAGTATGAAGACAAACTCAGTATTAAAGTAATAGATCAGCTTTCATCAGTACGCAGCGTTTCACAATGATAATCAGTGTTGGAGTGACCGAACCTCTACCCTCCGGCCTGAACCCATATGTATGTCCCCAGTGTTTATCCAGCAATACTTTGTCTTATTAATGCAGTGTCACCCCATGTCTCATCAGTAGCCATATCCCAGTGCTATATAGGAATGTACCTGTATCTAGCAGTATTGTATCCATTTTGTAGTGATGGACTGATATCCAAAAAAACAAGAATTAAACTGTAGCAGCTTTGTAACCACCAGTACTTTATTCCTGTGTAATTGTGACAGATCTATATCTGCCGTACTGTACGCATTATACAGTAACAAGAGCTGTACTCAGCATTATTCGTTTGGTGTAATACAGTGACAGACTTGTACCCAGCAGTACTATACCCCAGTGTTATGGAGTGACAGAACATGCACAGCAGGGCTGCACCTACATTATAGAATCAGACCCATCCCCCTCAGTGGTGTATCGTATGGATAAAGTGATAGTGACAGATTTGTACTCCTTGCAAATGCTACAAATCTGTACCCAGCAGTATTGTACGCTGGTTTTTATAGTGACAGACCTGCCCCAATATTGCTTTATTCAGTGTTATAGAGACAGATCTATTCCAACCACTCTTGTATCCTGGTGTTACAAGGTATCAGAAGGACTAGAATCAAACAGTACTGCAACAGTATCACAATGGCAGCCCAGTGGTTTACGTGTACCCTACCCAATAGTTAGTTGTACAGTAACAGACATACCCAATAATGCTGTATCATAATATGATACAGTAACACACCTTTTTTCTAGAAGTTATTTATTTATTCAGATTTGTTGCCTGCAGCATTCCATAGCAGAGGCATATACAGTACTGCCTTAAAACAATGTTAACATTTAAAACTTTTCCCATCCTCTCTTCCTTGTGCCCTACCCACGATTCACACCGATTTCTCCCCTTCCACCTATAATTAATCTGGCTTCACAAATTGCACTGCATCTATCCTTACCTCACACCTTTTGTCTTTTCATCTCCGGTCTTTGTCCAACCATCTGCCTATCAAAACCCCTCCTAATGTGTCACTCACCAGGCTTTGTCCTGCCTCTCCTCTCTTCTAGCTCCCTATCCCCCAACCCCCCCCCCCCCCCCCCCCCCATCCCACCACAATCAGTCTGAACAAAGGGCCCGAACTGAAACGTCATCTGTCCATACTCTCCAGAGATGCTGTCTAACCACTAAGTTACTCCAGCACTTTGTACCTTTTTTGTAACCAGAATCTGAAGTTCCTCATATCTCTCTCTCTCGTAAAACGAATGGAGTTGTGATTACTATTCCCAAAGTGCTCTTCCACTGAAACACTAGTCACTTAGCCAATCTTGTTTCTAATACCAGGTCCAGCCTGGTCACTCCTCAAGTTGGATTATCCTAATAATGTTTTAGGAAGCCCTCTTGGGTACACTAACAAATTCTGCCCCATTTTTGTAGTCACTAAGCCCCAGCGGCACAACTGGAAAACCCCAGCATGTTTTAAGTTGCAGAGACGGCTGGAGGAACAAAGGGAATCCATGATAGGTTGTAAATCAAGGTGTCCAAGCTATGCAGTTGCTTTTGGTGTTTCTGGTGCTTCTAAAAGAGGGAAATAAATATATGTTCATCGTATTTGATCTTTCTGAAGGAACATAGAGAAAGATAAATAAAGAGCATTGGGAGAAAAAATACATGCTTCAGCGAGTCAAAATAAAAGAGAAGGCTGAAAATGCTCATCAAACCAGAAGAAAGGAAGAGTGCGTTAATGTTGCAGTTTTACAATGGTCTTTCGCTGCATGGGTGGTTATTGTTGCACATTGTTGAATGCAAATGACCCTGTCCATGTTCCTCAATGTGTTAGCATCGCCGATGATTGAGAATGAAAATCACATACATTGTTCAACTATCAAGAGTTACAATTTTTAGGTTAGTTAATTTATTCTTGAAATTAGATTGCATGGTGCACACAATTTATAAGCATTAAAAACAATCTCAAAATGTATTTTCATTTCATACCAGCACCCATTCAACGCCAGAAAATTTCATATCACTGTATACAAGCACATACAAAGAATTGCAGAAGTTGCTATCCATTGCATGTGCAAAATGCATGTACACACACATTTATTTTGTGTAGGAAGGAACTGCACTAAATTTACTTTGTCAAGGTTTCCACAGAAACTAAAATGATGAAGGGTGCAACCTAAAATGTCGCCTATCCATGACCTGCACAGATGCGCCTGACTAGCTGAGTTATTCCAACACTTTGTGTTTTTTTTGTAACTGACATTTGCGGTTCATTGTGTCTCCATGGTAATTACAATGTGTGTCGCATCCAGCTCAGCCACTGAAAGTAGTGAAACCTGACTGGCAACATTGCAACCCGAGAAACAGCAGGTGCTCTGAAGTTAGATAATGTTTGCTGGATGATACAGGACAGGAGAAATCTCCTTGGGCTTGTTTATCTTCCTGTACAATACTATTATGCATACACGCACAAATATATTTTAAAAAAACCCATCTCCAACAACCCACCATTACCAACCCTTCCTCAGCCAAATGTATTTTTAAATGGCATGAATCACATCTTATGAATTCAAAAAATGGTTCCCCTACCTGTAGTGCGTTGGAAGCTTTAGCAAAGGAAAAAAAACTGTTAAAGGAAGTTTCCTGAGGCAGGGAGTATTGTTAGTAGGGAATTAACAGGGACCTAAAAGAACATTATGTGGAGAGAGGCTGAATGTGGACGTGCACAGGACAATGTGCTGCGCCTAATGCCGAAGGATAAGAGCCAACTCCATCCTATGGCCAGCATATACTTACGTCACTGATGGATATTAGTGTGAAATGGTTAGGGGAAGGGAGGGAGAGATTGTGTATCAAGGGGTCTGATTACCATCTATTCTAGGCCAATGAGTTAGTTATGCAGATGTCAAAAATCAAAAATCTTATGAACAATTACTGTCTACACTCAAGTGGCAAGCTGTGAGTTACATACAGGCAGCAATGTAAAATAATGTAATCCTCTACTCCAATTAATTTAGCATTGCCAGAGGAGGTGCTGGAATTAAATACATTTACTCTGTTTAAATGGCATTTAGACAAACACTTAAATAGATAGATCATAAAAGAATGCAGTCTTAATGCAGAGACATGGGATTAGTGTAGATGAACATAAAGGTCTCATGGATGTAGAGTGCTAAAGGGCCTGTATCTTAGTTGTACAATTATATGACTTTAAATACAGATGTCATTGTAAAACTATCATACAAGTGACAGAGAAAGTCTGTCAGTATGACACTGGATGACAATTATGTTATTGACACTCTAAAGCTCATGTATATAGAAATGACAGAGCAACATGGGACAATTGAAACTGGTGGAGAAAAATCTGTAGCTTTATCACTGGAAATACAGCGTTGCCAGGATTGGGTCTGTTGGGTTGGGTTGGATTGCTGGGATCACTGTCTAATGTGAACAGGACAGTTGGGTACAGATTTGTCACTTCATAAACTTGGAATGCCTCAACAATCACCGACCAGTGACACTCACATCTATTGTGATGAAGTGTTTCAAGATGTTGGTTTTGACTCAAATCAACCCCTGCTTTGATCTGGACCCCACCAATTCACCCACCGTCACAACGGATCGACAACGGTTGCAATTTGCCTTTTCTCCATTCTGCACTGGACCTCTTGGACAACAGGAACATGTATATCAGGTTGTTGCTCAAATGACTACAGCTTAACATTCATCACCATCATCCCTTCCAAACGCACTGTCCAACTCAAGGAACTGAGTCTCTGCTCCTCTCTATTCAACTGGATCTTCGACTACCTCACCAGCAGACCTCGATCAGTACACAGAAGCAACAACACTTCCTACTCGCTGCCCATCAGTAGAGGGGCATCTCAAGGCTGGGAGCTGTGTTCTCTGCTCTACTGTCTCGATATGCTTGACTGTGAAGTCAGACACACTCCAATTCCAACTTTAAATTCACTGACGATACCACTGTAGTCAGACAAATAACAGGTCATGATGAGTTAGACTACATGAGAAAGATCAATAATTTGGTTTGGTGATGCCAGAACCACCATCTTGCTCATGACATTAACACGACCAAAGAGCTGTATGTTGACCACAGGAAGAGAAAGCCATTCTTCATTGGTGGGAAGGTGGTGGAGGTCAACAATTTCACGTTCCTGGGTATACACATTTCTGATGATCTGTCCTGGGCCAAACACATTGATGCAATTACAGATCTTATCAGAGCCTTTTCTTCCTTAGAGATTTGAGAGGTTTGAGGCATGTCACCGAATACTCTAGTGGACTTCAAATGGAGAGCATACTGACTAATTGCATCATGGCCTGGTTCAGTAATTTGAATGCTTAGGAAGGAAGGAGGTTATGAAGGTAATGGACAATGCCCAGTCCATCACATGTATAAACCTTGTCCTCATTGAAAGCATTTACAGGAAACGCTGCTTCAAGAAGGCAGCTAATATCATCAGACCCATACCATTCTGGCCACATTCTCAGCTTGCTGTTTATATCGAGAAGAAAACTACATCCAGGTTCAAAAATAGCTTTTCCCACAAATCATCAGGCTCTTAAAACACCCTGCACAACACTAACCACAATTCTACTCAGCACCGTACTACTATAGACTTTGAACTAAGGTTGCACTAAGTACTTTGGCTTGCACTGTCATGGTCAGGTTTTCCTAATGTAACTGGTAATTTATTGGCTTTTTATTTGTTGTGTTATTGCCTCTATTGTGCCTGTAAAGCTGCACGAAGAATTTAATTGTTCCGGTCCAAGTACATATGATAATTAAACACTCTTAGTCTATCACTGTAAATTGGCTACAGTAATTGTTGTGACAGTTTGCGTCTAATAATGATCAATTGGCATATAACACATATGGTATCACTTAATACAAGTCTACAACAACGGGACACAATAGGTTGAGCAACTGATTTGTCAATGTACAACATGTCTACAGTTCTGCTGGGTACAGGCTATTAATATACACTAGGTTACAGTAATAGTGAGGCCAGATTTGTCATAAAAGACTGGGCAACAGTATCGATTGGGATAATCTGTCACTGCATATAGCAGATAAAATACTGCTGTTTACAAAAATGCCACTGTGTAACAAACAATGTTTTAATGCTAGCTACAAATCTGTCACTGTATAACATGGATAGAGCACTGCATGTTGTAGATTTGTTACTATGATAGTAGGATACAGTGCTGGTGGCCACAGCTTTGTTACTATACAACATTAAATTACAGCACTAGGTTATACAGATCAATCACCTTTCCACTGGAATATACTGATGGGGTGGGTCCATCACTGTACAACAGTGGAATACAGTTCTAAGGGATGCATGCCTGACATTAAATCACATTGTGATCAATTACTGGCACTGGCATGTTTGCCACTGTATACCAGTAACATTTTTTTGTCTTTATTGACCTCTCAGCTTGCAGTCGTAACTGGCCAGGATTTATTCCCCATCCATAGGTGCTCTCAAGAAAATGGTGTTGTGGGGAAAAGGCAACATATTTCCAAGTCAGGTTGTTACATTATACGAAGGGGAAAAAAACTGGTGTTGATGCTCTCTCTGATCCTCCTACTACCCAGGTTATAGAGACTATGGGTTTGTGAGGTGCTATTGAAGTAACCAAGGCAAGTAATTG
The DNA here is from genome assembly GCA_035221665.1 of Okamejei kenojei. Lineage (NCBI taxonomy): Eukaryota > Metazoa > Chordata > Chondrichthyes > Rajiformes > Rajidae > Okamejei > Okamejei kenojei. The sequence continues at coordinate 28,282,975 of CM069140.1, read as the reverse complement.
CAGTGCATTTTGTAGAGAGCATACTCTGCAGCTATGGTGCACCAGTGATGGAGGGAGTGAATGTCAGGGTGGTAGATTTGGTGCCAATCACCCAGACTGCTTTATCTTGGATGGTGTTGAGTTGGTTGAGTATTGTAGGACCTAGATTCATTCAGGAAAGTGTATTCTTAACTTCAGGCCCAGAGATGATGGTAAGAATTTGTATTGGCCAGAGAGGAATAATTCATGACAGGATATTCAGTTTCTGAACAATTCCTGTAGTCACAATATTACCAGTCCTGTTGCAAGATTGAAAATAGAGGCTCAGCAATGGTAATGTCATTGAAAATGATGATTTGATGGTTAGAGTCTGTTGGTTAGAGCCTGCAGTGTGAATGTTACTTGACACCTATAAACATATGCCAGATTGCTGCCTGTGATTTGCAGTTTGCGGGCATGCGCAGTTTTATTTTGGAGGAGCTGCAAATGGAATTGAACATCAAGTCATTAGGTGAATATCCCCACCTCTGACCTTATGATGAAAAAGTATGCAGTGATGAAGCTGCTGACGGTGGTTGGTCTGAGTATATTGTGCCGGGAAGTTCCTACGGTGATGTCTTGGGGAGGAATTGACATCCAATAATCAGTTATTTTTGTTCTTTTGTGTGAGATATGACTCAAGAGTCAAGAATGATTAATTGCCATATGTATCTGGGCAGTGGGCAGATGCTATAGTCCTGCACGGGAAGGTAGACGCTCCCGCCCCCATGAGTCTCGGGCAGAAGGGGCTCGTCAGCCTGGGAAGGCAGTCCATCTAAGAGAGGGAAAACTCTGAATTAAAACCTCCACTGCCTTGTGGCCATATCCAGTCATGGAAAAGGTTCCAGGAGTAAACCGCAAGAAAATCCAGAGTCGGAGCCCCTAAGGCAGTTCGTCGTTGTCTACAACCTCGATCCGGCAGCTCCTGCGATGGCGCTGGTGCCAAACTGTAACGGCCCTGCTGTTCCTTTGCATCGATCAGCGACGTGGAGAGGGGGGACGTGCTGCATGGGCAACAGCTTGTCCTCCATATGACATCGCCCAGGCTTGCATCCGACCAGGATGCATCACCCATGGTCAGTCATAATCGAGGGGGGCCTACTACAACACCAGTAAATTCTTACAGGTCTGTAAACACAATACACATAGATGATACATAATAAACAAACAAATCATTAAGTGAATAACCCCAATACTGATGCAAAAAAAAAATCCCCAAATCCTTAGTGCACCAAAGACAGTCCATAGCTCGTAGTCAAGGTTAGTGTTGTGTAGAATATCACACAAGTGATATCTCTTGTGGAGTGTTTTTTCTTTCAGTTTGATCAGAGATCTTGAAGCTAAACCCAGTCAAATGCTGTCTTGATGTCTAGGATAGTCACTCTCATTCTCATCCCAATAATCAACAATTAGACTAAGGCTGTGATGATATTGAGAGTGAAGTGATCCTGTTAGATACCAACCTAGGCATTGATGAACAGGTTTTTGAAGAGTAAGTGATGTTCCCATGGTTTGATTGTTATAGTAGAGTGAAGTATATGATTTTCTACATTGCAATGATGCACTGGTATGTAATTGTATAACACAGATACAGTACAATTGGGAATGTCATTGGCTCCAATGTACAGGAAACATTGCCTTCCTCCCATCCTATAGATTAGCTCTATTTAGCAAGAATTGTATTGGAAGCATGCTGCAGCATTACGGTAGATTGGATAAAGAGTTGAAGCAAAAACACAACCTTTTTGGACACATGTCTGCATTGAGATTGGGTCTGTTGAGGACCCATTGATTTAGATTATGGCATTATGTGTCATCATGTAGCAAATGTAAACTGAGATAATTTCTGCAGGCAACTGAATTTCAGAAGGATGTTCCGTTCAACCGGGTGGCGCCAGCAATGGCTACCTCGCCAACAGTCTGTCTCGTCCATTCCTTCTTTGTTGCTTATAGGAAGTGTCAAATTTATGTTTTAGTGTTCTTTAGCTTGTTTTGTGGGGGGTGGGTTAAAAACCATCTGTATCGTATCTCCGTCTGCACTGCGGCAGAACATCGAGGAGCTGGCAGGCTCTGCTGGAGATCGACTTTGGGAGCTCCAACTGCGGGAGCCTACGGACTTAACATCACAGAGCTGGCGGTCCCTGTTGGGGATTGCCCCAATGCGGGAGCTCTGATCGCCCCAATGCAGGAGCTTCGATCGCCCCAACACGGGGGCTTCAATCGCCGGCTGCAGGAGTTTCGATCGCCCCGACTGCGGGAGAATAGAGGGAAGAGGATTAGCCTTTATTGAACTGCAGCGCCATTCAAGGTAAGTATTGTTACATACCTAATCTTTCCTGGTCCGAGAACACTGATGCAATTATTAAGAAAGCACATCAGCGCCTCTATTTCCCTGAGAAGATTACGGAGAGTCAGTTTGTCAAGGAGGACTCTCTCTAACATCTACAGGTGCACAGTAGAGATCATGCTGACCAGTTGCATCGTTGCTTGGTTCAGCAACTTGAGCGCCCTGGAGCGGAAAAGACTACAAAAAGTAGTAAATACTGCCCAGCCCATCATCGGCTCTGACCTCCCTTCCAACGAGGGGATGTATCGCAGTCGCTGCCTCAAAGAGGCTGGCAGTATCATCAAGGACCCACACCATCTTGGTCACACACTCATCTCCCTGCTACCTTTTTTTTTATATTTCAAAATATACTTTATTCGAATGATAAATATATACAATACATTAAACTTGCGGAAAATCCATCCGACATTTTCGGAGGCTGTACAATAGATCAATACAGTTTAGACATTTCTTTCCCCCAAATTTCCACAAATCAGTCCCCCACTCGTGCCACAGTGGCGTGGGATACCTTCCCTTATATTGAGGGGCGTCTCCACAATACCGTACCCCCCATGTCCAGCAGCGGAAGGGCGTTAGACTGTTGCCCTCCCCCACCGAGCCTTGGCGTTGGCTGCACCGAGCTTCAGTGCGTCCCTCAGCACGTACTCCTGCAGTCTGCAGTGGGCCAGTCGGCAACATTCCCTGACGGACATCTCGCTCTGCTGGGTGGTGAACAATGCTCGGGCAGACCAAAGGGCGTCTTTTACCGAGTTGATGACCCTCCAGCAGCACTCGATGTCAGTCTCTGAATGTGTCCCTGGGAACAGTCCGTAAATCACCGAGTCCTCTGTGACGGAGCTGTTCGGGATAAAGCGTACCAGGGACCCTTGCATTTTTCTCCAGACTCTTTTAGCAAACCCACACTCTGTAAAGAGGTGGGCAACCATCTCCTCGCCATAGCAGCCGTCCCGAGGGCAGCGTGCGCTGGCAGTGAGGTTCCGACGGTGCAGGAAGGATCTGACTGGGAGGGCTCCCCTCACCGCCAGCCAAACCAGGTCTTGGTGCTTGTTGGTGAGTTCTGGCGATGAGGCATTTGCCAGACAAGCTGGGCAGTCTGCTCAGGGAACCACGCCACCGGGTCCATAGAGTCCTTTCCCTGCAGTGCCTGCAGGACATTCTGTGCTGACCACTGCCCGATGGACATGTGGTCAAAGGTGTTGGTCCGGAAGAACCCTTCCACCGACGACAGATGGGGCGGCAATGTCCAGCTGACTGGCACATTGCGTGGCACCTGCGCCAGGCCCATCCTTCTCAACACCGGGGACAGGTAGAACCTCAGCAGGTAGTGACACTTGGTGCCCACGTGCCTTGACTCTACACTCCGCCTGATGCAGCCACACACGAAGGTGGCCATCAGAATGAGGGCGACGTTGGGCACGCTTTTACCCCCGTTGTCTGCCGACTTGTACATTGTGGCCCGTCGCACCCGATCCATCCTCGACCCCCAGATGAACTGGAAGATGGCCCAGGTGATCCCTGTGGCGTATGAGGGAGGGACAGGCCACACTTGTGCCAAGTACAGCAGCCCCGAGAGCACCTCACACCTGATGACCAAATTCTTTCCCGTTATGGAGAGGGAGCGTTGCCTCCACAGCTCCAGCTTCCTCCCCACCCTGGCTATCCGCTCCAGCCAATTTTTGTTACATGCCTCAGCCCCCCCGAACCAGATCCCCAGCACCTTCAAGAAGTCAGGCTTGATGGTAAAGGGGACGGAGAATCTGTCGGGCCAGTTGCCAAAGAGCATGGCCTCGCTCTTCCTGCAGTTCACCCTGGCTCCCGTGGCCGACTCAAACTGGTCGCAGATACTAATCAGTCTGCGAACCGACCCTGCGTCCGAGCAGAAGACAGCGACATCGTCCATGTACAGGGAGGTCTTTACTTGAATGCCCCCACTGCCTGGCAATGTCACTCCTCTTATGCTCGCATCCTTCCTGATGGATTCAGCAAAAGGTTCAATACAGCAGACAAACAAGACAGGAGAGAGCGGGCAACCCTGCCTGACTCCAGACCTTACAGGGAAACTGTCTGATTCCCACCCATTGATTTGGACTGCACTACGGATGTTGGTGTAGAGCAGTTTGATCCAATTTCTGATTCCCTCCCCAAAACCCATTCAATATGATCATGGCTGATCATCCAACTCAGTATCCTGTACCTGCCTTCTCTCCATACCCCCTGATCCCTTCAGCCACAAGGGCCACATCCAACTCCCTCTTAAATATGGCCAACGAACTGGCCTCAACTACCTTCTGTGGCAGAGAATTCCACAGATTCACCACTCTGTGTGAAAAACGATTTTTTCATCTCGGTCCTAAAAGACTTCCCCCTTATCCTTAAACTGTGACCCTTTGTCCTGGACTTCCCCAACATCGGGAACACTCTGTGTTAACGAAGAAACTGCAGATGCAGAGAACAATCTTCCTGCATCTAGCCTGTCCAGCCCCTTAAGAATTTTGTAAGTCTCTATGAGATCACCCCTCAATCTTCTAAATTCCAGCGGAATCTGGGATGTCAGTATAATTCTCACATTGTTTCGGCAGTGGGCTCCAATTACGTCACTGTCTTTTCAGAACTTCATATTTAAAGTGGCTATGCTCATGTCATTAGCATCAGCACAATGAGTACAAACATTACAAATGTTGCGCTTAGATTGTATGCAGTTGTCTGTAGAGAAAATTACTTTTTATGTCTATGATCTAAGCAAGCAAAGCAAGCCAGTGAAGGCTGGAACCAAGGTAATCTTTAAAGCATACCCTGTCGACCAAACATTGTGTGTGGTTAAGCATCTGACTCAATATATTAAAGTAACTAAGAGTCTCCGAGATTGTGAGACACCAATGCTCATTACCCACAAAATAAAAATTAAAACTTTAAAAAAAAGTGACAGTACAAACTATTCTAGATGGTTAAAACAGGTTCTGTATTTAGCTGGAGTTCACACTCATGTGTTAAATCTCAACTCCACAAGGGCGGCATCAATGTCCGCGGCGAAGGCGCAGGACATGCCGCTCGACCAAATTCTAGAGGCTGCAGGATGGTCTAAAGCAGTAACTTTCTAGATTTATGATAAACCTGTTGTCACAGTGCCAGGGTTGAATGTTATTTCATATCATTGTATCATATAATTTGTTGTAATTTTCCCATGGGATAGAGGGGTTATTACTTTCCTTGTTATTATATTATTAACATAGTTATTGAATAATTTGAAGCAATGTTCAATATATTATTTATTCACTACTGTGTCAACTGAAGCAGTGTGCCGTATGGAGTGAATCTACAGCATGAAAATCACAGAGCTTTAAAATCTTCAAGTAGTCACTCACGTGACTCCGAAGTAAAATAGTAAGATTAAACAAGAACTTACCTGTTCGAAGTTTGATCTTTATTTTATGAGGAATTACGATGAGGGATTACGTGCCCTCCGCTCCCAACCCTCATAATCTAAACGATCATCTGGTAGTTCTAGTCTTCTGTAAGCCTTACTACGGCTATTGGTTTCTGTGTTTTTCACGCCGTTGCTTTGAAGTATGACGCACATGTGCCTGGCGGGGCTTCTTCACGTAATCCCTCATCGTAACTCCTCATAAAATAAAGATCAAACTTCGAACAGGTAGGTTCTCGTTTAATCTTACTATTAACTTTCTTCACTGCCTGCTGTACCTGCATGCTTACTTTCAGCGACTGATGTACAAGCACACCCAGGTCTCATTGCACCTCCACTTTTCCTAACCTGACACCATTCAATAATCTGCCTTCCTTTTCTTGCCACCAAAGTGGATAACCTCACATTTATCCACATTATACTGCATCTGCCATGCATCTGCCCACTCACCCAACCTATCCAAGTCACCCTGCAGCCTCATAGCATCCTCCTTGCAGCTCACACTGCACCCAGCTTTGTGTCATCTGCAAACTTGGAGATTCCCTCATCCAAATCATTAATATATATTGTAAATAATTGGGGTCCCAGCACCGAGCCATGTGGCACCCCACTGGTCACTGCCTGCCATTCTGCAAAAGACCCGTTAATTCCTACTCTTTGCTTCCTGTGTGCCAACCAGTTCTCTATCCTTGTCAAAACCCTACCCCCAAAACCACGTGCTCTAATTTTGCACACTAATCTCTTGTGTGGGACCTTGTCAAAGGCTTTTTGAAAGTCCAGATACACAACATCCATTGGCTCTCCCTTATTCATTCTGTTAATTTCCCCTTCAAGACTCCTCTCCCTCACCTTAAATTTACGCCCTGTAGTTTTAGACACCTCTACTATAAATTACAGTCTCTGGCTATTTACCCTATCTATGTATGTCTCTCATAATTATATATGCCTCTATCATGTCACCTCTCAGCTCCTTTGCTCCAAGGAAAACTAACCCAGCTTTCCAATCTTTTCTGATAATTCAAATCCTCCAATCCAGTCAATAAATAACCTTGTGATTATGAACAAAGAATTCTACAATTTTAGGTTGAACATTGACATTACTAAAAAATACATCTGCTGGAGGAACTTAATGGGTCAGGCAGCAACTGTGGAGGGAATAGAAAAAATACATTTCGACAGGAACACTTTAGACTGAATGGAGTGGGGGGGGGGAGAAAGCTGGAAAAGGGATGTGGGAGTGGGGCAAAGCTTGATAAGTGATAGGTACATATAGGGTGAGGTGGGTAATTGGCAGATTGATGGAGTGTCAGAGGCGAGAGGTAAAAAGGAGACAAAAGGATGTCAGATACTGTAAGGAGGTGTAAATGTAAAGACAAAAGTAGGGATAAGTATGGAAGGGATCTGGGAGTGGGGAAAAGAGAAGGATTTAAAGAGAAATATGAGACTCGGGGATGGCGGATGAGGGTACAGAGTACGGGAAACGAGCAGGGTAACTAACATGGTGGGAGATGGTGGGGAAATGTGCGTGGAACGAGGTGGGAGTAGGGGAAGGAGGGCGATTTGGGAGATATTACTTGAAATTCACAAGTACACAAATTCAAGGAGTAGAATTACGCCATTCGGCCCATTGAGTCTACTCAGCTTTTCAATCATGACTGATCTCTGCCTCCTAATCCAATTTTTCTGCCTTCTCCCCATAACATTTGACACCCATTCTAATCAAGAATTTGTCTGTCTCTGCCTTAAAAATATCCATTGATGGCCTCCACAGCCACAGCAATGAGTTCCACAGATTAACGACCCTCTGATTAAAGAATTACCCTCTGACTAAAGGATTTCTAAAAGAACACCCTTTAATTCTGAGGCTATGATCTCTGGTCTTGGACCCTCCCACCATCCTTTCCACATCCACTCTATCTATGCCTTTCCACATCCACTCTATCTATGCCATTCATTATTCTGTAAGTTGCAATGAGAAGAGGCCTAGTGCTGTCAAACGCTCATCATATGCTAACCCACTCATTCCTGGAATCATTCTTGTAAACTTCCTCTGGACCCTCTCCAGAGCTAACACTTCCTTCCTCAAATATTGGGTCCAAATTTGCTCACTGTATTCCAAATGCGGCCTGACCAGCGTCTTATACAGCCTCTGCTCTCTAATTTACAAATTGTAAAAGTTAATGTCCCTTTCTTTGCTACCTAAGAAATTTGAAGTGCTGTTTTTCTAGTTTGTGTGTAGCCTCATTCTGGCAATGGAAGAGGCCAAGAACAGAAGGGTATTGGAATGGGAATGGAGTTAAGATGGTTAGCAAACGTGAGCTTCTGCTGATCTTGGCACATGGTGCAAGGGTTTGACAAAATGGTTGCATAGTCTATGCTTGGTCTTGCCGATGTAAAGCTACATATTCCCATTACATCCTAGGATATACCTCGTCAAGCTCCAAGGTATTTATCCACAATTATGTGTTTCATGACAGCAAAGATGGTGGTGTTAATGTATTCCAAAATATCAGTTCCCTCCCCCGAACTCATTAGCTTTCATGTCCTTCTCCATTATAAATCTTGGAAACCCTCTTTCTACAAGATAAATTCCTGCTGAGTTTAACCTACTAGCTGTTTAAAAATCGCCCACTGTTCATCCACTGACCTATCGCTTAATCTATTTATCCATTGTAATTGTCCATATTTTATAGAGTGCGGGTGCTCAACCTCAAACTGTATCCAGAATTCCACCATGTTGTGATAACTAATCACTAGGGAATCCTTAACTACAACATTTTCTATTAATTATTCCTCATTACACCAGACCAAATCTAACAAGCCTTTTCCTAAATAGGTTCTATCACAGTCAGCTCCAAGAAACAACTTTTGGTGCACTTCACAAACTCCTCTGCCACAGTAACCCTGCATGTTTGATTAGTATAATTAATATACAGATTAAAATTACCAAAAATATGAAGCAGGGGTACTTTCATGCTGTTGTATCTTCTGCCTAACAGGAGAGGGGAGAAGTGAGAAGGACAGAGGTATGAGTGGTCCTTGCTTATATTTGCGCGGGCACTATGAAATATAGATGGAGTTGATGAGGTCAACTCCATAGATGGGTACATGAGGGAGAGGTTATTGTCTTGACATCATGCTGTTAAGTTCTCCATCCCCTTCTTGTACTAATAATTGAAGTTCTCTTAACATTTCCGCATTTATGCTTTCAAGAAGCAACACCATGGCACCTATAGACAACTGATACTCATCTTTGTTTTCCCCCAGCTATTTATTATTTCCATCCAAAAAGGGGCCCCTATCACTATCCACAGCACTTTTATCACTACTTAGCACCGTGCTGATACCTTCGATTAACTAAACGTTATATCCTTTATCCTATATCTGTACACTGTGAATGGCTTGATTGTAATCATGTATTGACTTTTCACTGACTAGATAGCACATGAAAAAAAACTTTTCACTGCAACGTGACAATAATAACTTAAACTAACTCCTTTTCCTTTTTGCCTATTGTTTTGGAAGCTTAAATAACCAGAACTACTGAGTTTCTGGTCTTGTTCATCCCCTCAACCACGTCGCTGGAGTTGCTATTATATCATATTCATATGTTATTATTTGTCAACTCATCTATCTTGCTAAATGGAACATAATTTAATTCAATTCCTATCAGTATTATCAAATAAGTAGCGATATTATATAACAGGCTTTGACATCAATAAGAGTGAGACAGCCAAAGAATTGTTATGCCACTGATAAACACTCTCAATTCTGAATCTAAAGACTATGAGTTTAAATCTCATCCTAAACGCTTTTTTCAGAAAACCAATTTCAACACTTAAAAGTGTCTTGCATTGTCAGCCATTTTATTTATTATTTTGTTGCTAGCCTCTAGCTTTCAGTGTTCTGCAGTCCAATTTGTAGGAGGTCCGCTAAATATCATCAGTTTCCAATGATATAATCATTCGGAAAATTAATTATCTTTATTGTGAGGCTGAAAATAAATGACCTGAAATTAACATCTAACTTCATTTTCAACTCTTTTACCCTCTAAAAAAACCTTTCAATATCCCTTTGTAAATTGCTTTAATCTGCATTGTTTATTGTGTTGCATCGGCAAACTTGAAAAATAACATGTCTTTCGATGAATCTCAGATAAATAAAAAATTGAGATCCTGGAGCAGAGCCCATCAGTCACATTCTGCAAATATAAACTTCATCCCTATTTTCTATCTCCTACATTTTCAACCCGAAACATCACCTATCACCTAGTTCTCCGAAGATGCTGCCAGACGCACTGAGTTACTCCAGCACTTTATGTCTTTTTTTGGTCAAATTACTGGACTAGTTACCTTTTGACCTGGATTTATGAGGCATAGCCATGATTTCAATGTAATTCAGTTCATTAAATAGATTATTAATGTTGCCAATGAAACAGCCTGGTTGCTGTCAGCCCCCATCTAGCTCATCAATATATTTTAGAGAACAATTTATTTGTTTCTACCCAGTCTGCGGCTACTCCAATGTGGTTGACACATAACTGCCCTCCTAAAGTGGACAATAATGCTAGTAAAAGGTCACCCTCTGAAATAATTAAAAACACAGATGAAAACAAGTATAATACATTTAATACACCTAATATAGCAAGTAATTTCTTACCATCTCAAAGAGGAGTTGGAGAGATCCCTGACCAACATTCATTCCTTATCCAACAGTGCCAAATACATTTGGGGCATTCTGAGGGTACCATTTAATTTTAAACATTTAAGAAATGGACATTAATTTCATATGTTGCCCTGAGGAAGTTGGTGGTGAGCCAACTTCTTTGTAACAGTTCTCATCTTTTCAGATGGTCCCACGATGTTGCTGGGTAGGGAGGTGCAGCAATTGGATCCAGTGATGAATTTAGTGTTGATATATTTCTGTCAGGATAATGTGCGACTTGAAGGGGAACCTGTAGGTGGTGGTTACACAAAATGCTGGAGAAACTCAGCGGGTGCAGCAGCATCTAAGGAGCGAAGGAGATAGGCGACGTTTCGGGTCGAGACCCTTCTTCAGACTGCAGGTTCAGACTGTAGGTGGTGGTGTTCCCATGGACTTGCAGCCTTGCCCTCCAACAGGATGGCGCATCTCTGAACGCTGTTCATTCATTTCCCACAACAAAATAAATCTCCATTGCTTGTCCAAAGGATGCCTGCTCCTCTTTCCTATAAATTATTTTATCACGAAAACATACGTGGCCTTTGTGTTTTCTATTTTCTCCACTTATTTTGCTCAATAAGTGATGCCCAAGCGAACAAAAGCTGTAGGCTGCCAAATGGGCCAACTGTGCGAATCTACTATTCAAACGTTATTAAAAATATATATATATATATATATATATAACGATAATGTTTATCGCCCGAGGCTGACGAACCGCGGCAACTTTCCCGGAACTGTCAGCGGCGTCCCAGTAACGGCTCGAGGTTCCACAGCGCGCGCGCCGATGGCGGGAGGGCGGGAGGCGGCTCGCACTGATCTGAAGCTGGGTTTCGGCCGAAACATCCCTATCTCCTTCGCTCCATAGAAGCTGCTGCACCCGCTGAGTTTCTCCAGCATTTTGTGTACCCTCGCACTGATCAAACCCCGGAGGAGAATGTGGGCGGCAGCAGGTGTGATGCGCCGCCCGACGCTGCAGCGTTGCGTGCTTCTCTTCTCTGCCTCTCCGTGGGCGGTGACGCGGCGACGTTCTGCAGCGACCGGGAGGGGGCGGGCGCGGGTGCGGGCGCGGGCGCGGGCACCGATGCGCGTTCACGCTGGGGCTCGCCAGCCCGCCCCCTTCCTCCCCCCCCCCCCCCCCCCCCGCCCGCCCAGCTGGACCGTGCGCGGTCCCTGAATGTGTGTATTGTCAGTAAGATGGCGGATCATTGGTAGGCGGGCAGTGTCTGTGTCTGTGCGAGGGAGGGAGCAGCATTACCAACGACAACACGCAGAGCGAACCGGAATCTCGCTCAGTAATGGTCTTTAGTTAGCAGATGTCCCGAACTCACTGCTGGGATTTTTTAATTTTAAAGAGAGCAATCTTCCACGAATCATGAAATTTGCCGAACATTTATCAGCTCACATCACGCCGGAATGGCGCAAACAGTACATCAGTTACGAGGTGAGCACCGAGCCGGCAGGCAGGCAGGCAGGAGGCGGATGGGTTAATAGCACCGGGGACAGCTCGCTGGTTCGGGTTCGGGTTCGGGTTGAGGGTGATGATGATGGGGTGGGGGGTGTTGGGAGAAGGAGGAAGAGAAGAATAAACTAACAGTGATTAAGAGAAAGTGCGAGGCAGGGTGAGGAAAACAAGGGTCTGTGAAACAACCAGGGTACTGGCGAAGGGGATGTTGGCAGGCAATAGGGGTAGAACCGGATCTGGATGTAGTACGCTGAAAGGCTCTAGGTAGAGCATCACTCGGCACTAATGCAGTGAGATTGAAAGTGAAGAGAGGAAGAACGTGAGAGTGAAGGGCGAATACCGAAGTGATGGAGAGAATGCCAAGTGAGTGAGTGAGGCTGGTGAAGAGTCTGGGCAAGGGTAATGGGCAGGGACATAACATGTAATGGGGATGGTGATGGACAACTGTGAGGGTAGCGGGCAGGGGTGAGGGTGGCGATGTGATGTATAGGGGAAGTATGGGTGAGGGTAATCACTGGGGGTGCAAGTAATGGTGGGCAAGCAGGGGTGGGTGAAAGTGAATAATGGTCACAAGTAGAGGGGGCAAGCAGGGGTGGGTGAAAGTGATGTGATAAGTGGAGGAGAGAGCAGGGACGGGTGATGAGTGGGCGATGGGGCGACATGTAGAGGCGAGAGTGAGTGTAAGGTGGAGGTACGTATGTTGATGGGTACAGGGCAATGGTGACAAATTAAGGTGTCTGAGATGATGACTACAGGATGGCTGGCTGATGAATTGGGGGCAATACTGATGGGCCTAACAGTGGGGGTCAAGCGATGGTGGAAGGCAAGGGAGTACATGTTGTCATGATGGATAGGAGTAATGGTGACATTTAGAAGCAACAATAATGGCGGGATGATGAGAGGGGCAAGGGCTATGGTGTGGTGGATGGGGAACAAGGATGTTAGTGGTGAAAAGGTAGGGCTGGAGGATGGTGGATAGAGGTTGAGGGCTTTGGGCAATGGCTATAGAGTGCAGTTGGTGGGTAGGAGTATGGGGTGATGGGCAATGGGGATGAGAGGACAGGAGAGTTGTGGATGTGAGTGATATAGAAAATAATGGGTGAAGAGGCATCTAAAGGATTGCAAGGATGACGGGCAACAAATGGCAGATGTGAGTTTACAGAGAGAAATAGCACAGAAACAGTCCATTTAGCCCACTGAGTGCAGGCTAACGATCAACTACCCATTTATACTCATCTTGCATCATAGATGAGGGGAATGAAAGTGGGAGGGAAGATTGATGAGCATGACTAGTAGGTCTTGATACTTAGAATCCTGATGGGTTGGTGTGCAAATGTGATGAGCAGACTGTGGGAGTGATAGGAGAACGATGGAAGCGGGTGTAAAGGGGGATGGGTCGATGTACGAGGATGCCAGGTAACGTTCGGGTGCAAGGGTGGTCCTGCATCGGCAGAAATGAAGGAGGGTATCCTTTGTAATTACAACAATGTATTTTATTGATGTTATTATTCTGCTATATTATTCATAGGTTTGATATACTGTAGCTTGGAGAGAGTACTTATTTTTTAATGTGTAATTTTCTTAGTATTGAAATGTTACATTATGGTTATATTCTAACCAACTGTGTGGTGCAACTGAGAGTTTTAATGCTTTGCTGGGATTTGAAGGGACAGTTAAGAAAGATATGGCTTTTCTATTTATAGTCTTTCAGAGTAACCCAAAATATTTTACAATCAACGAAGAACTTGAACTGTCACTGGCCTAGTACATGAAATTGACAGAGTCTCTACAATAAGAGAGAAAGGAAATCTGTTAGTGCTGCAGTAATATTGAATGTAGTGTTACAGAGATGCTGCGGATGCTTTTTCCATCCCTAGTTGGAGGGATTCAGCCATAGTGCTACCTCTGTTAACAGTGTTGTTATGTTCAGTAAATGAACACCTTTGTGTAATGTATGTAGTGGTTGAGTGAGACAGCTAGTAGAGCTGCTGCTTCTTGGCTACAGTGACCCAGATACACTCCCGACCTCCGATGTATCTGTGTAAAGTTTGTACATTCTCTGTATGACTACGTAAGTTTTCTCAAGGGGCTCCAGTTTCCTCCCACATCCTCAAAATGTGCAGGATGATAGGATAATTGACTATCGTAAATTGTCGTCATTGCTTAGATGAGTGGTATAGTATAGTGAAAAACTGATGAGAATGTGAGGTTTAGGGTTGACGTGAAATTACAAATGGGTGGCTGACGCAATGGGCTGAAGAGCCTACTTCTGTGCTGTGTCTCTCTGTGACTCACTAACCTAAAACTCACTAACCTAAAAATCAATAACCATTTATATGTAAATTAGGCATACCAGACTTGGTGTTATTTATAATTTAGCAAATTATTATACTATTGTCCTAATGCCAGGCTCACTTTAGTTTTCTGTCACCATTCATAAATTTCATTGCCTTAAAAAAAATTATGTAATTTTTTTCTGCCACCAATTGTATTGAGTATGGGAGTACACAACATTAAAAAAAAAAAGAGCAATACAGTGCAATAAACAGCTTGTATGAGGTAGATTGATAATTTGTATTTCAGCACTAAATATTTTAAAAATAATAGAATTGGAAGCAGAATAATAGATTCATTTAATGTTCCCTGCAATTCCATTTCCAGATCATAGCGAGCTCAACCAACAGTGGGGCGCTTGAAGCATGTGCACCAGCTTGTGTCCTGTTATAATGACTGACTTTTCACAGATTTGAAACACTAGGCTGAACATTGTCGGTTTTCTCACGTAACGCAGCCAAAATGTTGGTAGTTGGCATTCTATGAGAGGATACAAAGTCTAGGAAAACTGTTCTTTATGGAGATGTCCTGTATATTGCCAGTAAATAGAGCAAATATTAATCATTGATAGATGAAAGTCCATGTGAAATAGAGATAAGGAGAAACTGTTTACATCAAATACTGATTGGCCTGTTGATTTTTCAGTTTGCCATTAGCAACTAATCACCTTTTTCACCTTTCAATAGCTTCCTTTTCAGTCATTTAATCTCTGGCATTTCCTTGAACACAGACCAACTATTCCATTCTCACCATCCCTCTCCTTTTGCATCTTAGATTTTATCATTTCTAACATCTTCTACTTCTGATATGAAGCATTCCTGCATTTTTTGTGTTTCATTTCTTCATGAACTGATGTTCGTTCAACTGTGCTGTGTGAAGCTGACTATGGGTGTTGTCTGTACGTTATCCATGTAGGTTTGTTCCGAGTGAACCGATTTCCTCCGATGTTCCAAAGATGTGCAGGTTTTTAGGTTAATTGACTTCTATAAATTTCCCATGGTGTGTAGGATGCGAAAGTGGGATGACATAGAACTTGCGAATGGGTGATTTGTGGTCAGTGTGGATTTGCTAGGCCAAAGGACCGATTTACATGCTGTATCTCTAAACTAAACCTTGGTCTGAACAAGGGTCTCGACCCGAAACGTCGCCTATCTCCTTCGCTCCTTAGATGCTGCTGCACCCACTGAGTTTCTCCAGCTTTTTGTGTACCCTAAACCTTCTATGCCTTGCCTTGCCTATTTAATTGTCTGTCCAAACGTTTCTTGGGCATCCTTTTCTTCTTGCTTATAGTGTGCACAGCCTAAAGTTGTAAGACAACTTGTTCTGATTGATCTTCTGTTTGTGCACGCCAGGTTAGAATAGTAGAATAGAATAGTTTCTTTATTGTCATTGTAACATGAACCATGTACAACGAAATTTAAAAAATGTCAGCCAGTCAGTGCACCATTCAAACATTTCTAACGATACATACAAGGTAAAATATTAAAAAAAGATAAACTAAAATAAATATGAAAATAGCATGCATAAACACCTAACCCTACATCCTTCTGTCGATCTCACAGTGTACCAACCACAGTCCCTTAGTCCCTGCGTTCCTTGGTGGCTACATTTAGTGCCTTTATAGCAGTGAGGTAAAAACTGTTTTTAAATTATCTATTAAAGTCTGTTTATCCTTGTCCTTGTAGATCTGTACCGTCTGCCTGACGGCAACAGTTCAAACAGGGAGTGTCCGGGGTGGGAAATGTCCTTTATGATATTCTGGATTTTTTTGATGCAGCGGGAACTATGTAAGTCCAAGGTAGGGAGAGGGCAGCCGACAATCCTCTGGGGCGTTGTCAATGGCCCTCTGGAGCGCTTTCCTCTGAGCCGCTGTGCAGCTGGTGTACCACACGCATACACAGCATGTTAGGATGCTCTCAATGGAGCACCGATAAAAGGACAGCAGCAGTCTCTGAGTGATGTTATTCTTCCTGAGCACCCTCAGGAAGTGCAGTCTCTGCTGGACCTTTTTCAGCAGCTCTGAAGTGTTCACGCTGCACGTCAGGTCCTCCTCAATATGGATTCCCAGGAAGCGGAAATCTGCCACCTTCTCCACACAGTCCCCTCTGATGATCAGTGGTACCATGTCCGTTTTGTTCTTCCTGAAGTCTATTATTATCTCCTTGGTCTTTAAGGTGTTGATGAGCAGGTTATTTTCTCCACACCACACTGTCAGCTGTTCCGCCTCATCCCGATAGACGTACTCGTCCCCTCCCTCCACTGTAGTGTCATCCGCAAATTTGACAATGGTGTTGCTGTGGTGGGTGGGGATGCAGTCATGTGTGTAGATGGTGTAGAGCAGGGGGCTCAGCACGCAGCCCTGTGGAGAGCCGGTACTGAGGCTGAGGGCTGTGGATGTGTGATGGCCCACTCTGACTCTCTGGCTGCGACCCGATAGGAAGCTATTTATCCACATGCAGGTGGAGTGTGGAAGTCCCAAGTCCCCCAGTTTGTCCACCAGTTTGTGGGGAAGGATAGTATTAAAAGCAGAGCTGTAGTCCACAAAGAGCATCCGCACGTAGCTCCCCCACTGCTCCAGGTGGGACAGTGCAGCATGGAGAGCTGTGGCTACAGCGTCCTCTGTAGATCTATTCGCTCTGTACGCAAACTGGTGGGGGTCAAAGCTTCGGGGCAGGAGTGATGTGATATGACC
This sequence comes from Okamejei kenojei, assembly GCA_035221665.1. Taxonomy (NCBI): domain Eukaryota; kingdom Metazoa; phylum Chordata; class Chondrichthyes; order Rajiformes; family Rajidae; genus Okamejei; species Okamejei kenojei. Next base: position 28,266,000 of record CM069140.1, on the reverse strand, counting down.
CCAGACCAGTTTTTCAAAACGCTTCATCACCACTGGTGTGAGTGCAACTGGCCGGTAGTCGTTGAGGCTGGAAATGTGGGTTTTTTTGGGCAAGGGGACTATCGTTGCAGACTTCAGACAGGGTGGAACAGTGGATTGGGCCAGAGACTGGTTAAAAATCCTCGTGAGGACTCCAGCCAGCTGGTCTGCCCAAGCCTTCAGCACGCGTCCAGAGACGCCGTCGGGTCCAGTGGCCTTCCTTGGATTGATGGCCCGCAGCCTGCGCCTCACCTCATGCTCCTCTATTTTGAGGGTTAAGCTGCTGTGGACCATATGGTGTGATGTGGCTGTCTCGGGTGGCTCCACTTCAAACCGAGCAAAGAAGAGATTCACCTCCTCTGCCAACGAGGCGTCACCTTCAGCAGCTCCAAGGTTTGTCTTATAGTTGGTGAGATACTGGATCCCCTGCCACACCTGCCTGCTGTTGTTACTGTCCAGGTAGTCCTCTATCTTCCTCCTGTAGTCTGACTTGGCCTCTCTGATGCCTCTCTTCAGGTTAGCTCGGGCTGTGCTCTATAAAGCCCTATTGCCAGACCTAAAAGCGGTTTTCCTCTCTTTTAACAGCCGCTGGACCTCCCGGGTCATCCAGGGCTTCTGGTTGGGGTAGACCCTGATGCGTTTGTCCACTGTGACCGTGTCCATGCAGTTTTTAATGTAACACAGTACACTGTCTGTGAACAACTCCAGGTCCCGGTGTTCAAACACCGTTGATTGCATTCTTCGAAACCGGGTGGACCACATGAAGGTTGCAATCTCCCACCCCTCTTGGACATAATTTTATCTGATCCACCATCTCTTCTCGCAGCCCGTTCCTACTGACCACTCTGTAAATTAAACCTGCCCAGATCCCCTGTAAACCTCCCACCTCAGGAGAGTCCTAACCTGAAACGTCACCTATCCTTTTTCTCTAGAGATGCTGCCTGACCCATTGAGTTACTCAAGCACTTTGTGTCTATCTTAAACAATGTCCTCTTGTTTTTGATACCCCCATGGGGGAAAAAACGTTTGACTATCTACCTAATCTATGCCTCTCATAATCGGATCAGCCCTCAGCTGTGATAGATGAAACAGAGATAGGGATAAACTGTTTACATCAGCTACTGAGTGGCCTGTTGTTTTTTCAGTTTGCGATTAGCAGCCTCTTTCCCCTTTCAATAGGTTCCTTTTCAGTCATTCGATATCCTGCATTTCCTTGAACACAGACCATCTCTTCTGTTATCTTAAATACTGTTCTCTTGTTTTTGATACTGCAACCATGGGGAAAAAAAGCTTTTGACTATCTACTTAATCTATGTCTCTCTTAATCTGGTCAGCGCTCAGGCTCTTTAGCTCCATAGAAAACAAGTTTATCCAATCTCTCTTCATAACCTATGGCCTCGGACCTAGGCAATATCCCGGTGAAACTCTTTTGCACTCTCTCCAATGCAATTGCACCCTTGGTTTTATTCCACTTAAAAAAGCTCAAAGTGTTCCTTGCTGAGAAGTCTGTCAGGTTTTGGACGTGTTACATTGAAAGCATTCTATAAATCTTCTTGTTAAATTATACCACATAGTATCCGTATTATTATTCCAACTATCTGGATATATTTCAAGCCTGATCTAGGGCTGAATGATCGAATATATAACCTGAGGAACAGAATGACACCAAATTTTCAAGGTTTTAATGACAGACGACAGTGGTTTACACAAAAGGAAACCCAGTATCATAATAATTACAGAGTGGAAGATGCCTTCGTAATTCACCAGGATCTGGGAAATGGATGTTTAGCGATGCTATTATCACTGCTTAAAAATTATGCAAAGAGTACAGATGATGTCAGCAATTCTGAAAGCTAACTCTTGTGGTTTACTTGGCTGAATACTGAACTTGGATTATAGCCTAGAATCATCCCACTGATGGTTTCTACTTTAATGAAACATTGGTGAATGTCAGAAATGAAAACAAAATTTCACTATATTTTTCCACTATGCACTTTATGTTCGATGCTGGAAGATTTTGGGATTGCCTTTTTGGTGATTAAATATGCTGGGACTCTGTCCGTTGGAGCACAGGAGGATGAGAGGTGATCTTATAGAGGTGTATAAAATCATGAGAGGAATAGATCGGGTAGATGCACAGAGTCTCTTGCCCAGTGTAGGTGAATCAAGGACCAGAAGACATACCGTATTTCCCAGCAATGAATACGGTATTTTTTACCCTAAAATAAGGCCTGAAAATTTACCTGTGTCTTGGAGACCAAAGGTTAGCTTGTTAGCCAAGAAACATAGACATGGGACAAATCACTTTGAAAACACGGTGGGGGGGGGGGGGGACAATGTTTTTTTCAATTCGTTTTCGTGACCTGGGAACTGCAGCCAGTCCCGGGGCAGGCAGGCGACCTGGGCGCTACAGCCAGATCTGCCAGCCGACCTTGGCGCTACAGCCAGTCCCGGGGCAGGCAAGCTGACCTGAGAGCTGCAGCCAGTCCCGGGGCTCGCAGGTAACCTGGGAACTGCAGCCAGACCTGGGGCAAGCGAGCCAACTTTGGCGCAACAGCCAGACCTAGGGCAAGCGAGCCGACCTGGGAACTGCAGCCATTCACGGGGCACGCAGCCGACCTGGGTGTCACAGCCAGACCTGGGGCAAGCGAGCCGACCTGGGCGCTACAGCCAGTCCCGTGGCACGCAGGCAACCTAGGATCTGCAGCCATTCCCGGCGCACGCAGCCGACCTGGGAACTGCAGCCAGACCTGGGGCAAACGGGCCGACCTGGGAACTATAGTTATTCGCGGGGCACACAGCCGACCTGGGTGGCTGCGAGCGGCCGCCAGGACCGGACAACGGAACCGGCCGCCACCTCAGCACCTTCTGCCAGCCCGCCAGCCAGCCACGGTGTCCTTCGGCACAGGCGCAACCGGTGGAGGCGGGTAGCTACTGGGCAGAAGGCTGGCTGCTCCATCCTGGGCTCTCCTCTCTCTCACTCTCTCCCTGTTATGTGATCTCCCAGAGCCAGAAAGTCCCCGTCCCTCAGACCTGAACCGCACAGCGCATTGTGGGACAGGCGAAGATGGAGACTCTCCGGTCCAGATTGCCTCTGTAATCCTTAACAGTAATCCTTGGAGATGCTCAGTGAAACATTGTTTTGAATTCAGGTTCAACGGTTCAAGAGTTTGAGCTTTTAAGCAAATTGTTTCATGTGTACTGTTTTCCACTGTAAAGTGAGATATTTCCCAACATTGTGAATGAGGCAGATAGCGATCAAGACCCACAGTGAGGTTTGTGTGTATGATCTTGGCCGAAAGCTACTTATTGTGAGGGACAAGACAAGACAAAACAAGACAAGACAAGAGACATTTATTCGCCCATGCACCAATTGGTACAGTGAAATTTGTGGCAACCATACAGCCATACGAATAAAAAAAAAGAACACAGAACACGATAGTCTTTAACATAAACATCCCGACACAGCGGAGTCAAAGTTTCCCACTGTGAGGGAAGGCACCAAAGTTCAGTCATCCTCCTCTATTGTTCACCCGTGGTCGGGGCCTCCCGAGCCCCCCTGCTGACGCCGCTACGGGCGGCCAGATATTCAGGTTCTCTCGCCGGGGTGATAGAACTCTGACGTCGGAACAGGAGAACATTCTCAGCGGCTTGGACCTCCGAATCGGCCACTTCCTAACGAGACCGCGGCTCCCGAAGTCCACAGGCCGAGCTGGGTGGAGATTCACGCTGGCGGCAAAGGGATCCCAGGACCCCGCGATGTTGAGTTCAGCGCTTGAGGTCAGCGATGTTGGGAGCTCCGCAAACCACAGCTCCACGCAGTAAACAAGCAGTTTACTGCCTAAACAAAATGCAGTATTTCTGTTTTTTCTACCAAAGTGGATAACTTTATATTGTTCCACATTCTAATCCCATTCATTCAGTTTGTCAATATCCTCCTTGATGCCCTTTTGCATCTTCTTTGCAAATCATATTTCCACTCAATTTCATGTCATCCACAAATTTGAATTCAAATCTTCAGGTATTTTAAATTACATTTTAAATGGGGTCGAGGCACAAATCATGGAAACCTGAGAAGGATCTATTGATCCTTGCTGCACGTCCTGCTGAGTTACTCCAGCATTTTGTGTCTATCTATTGATCCATGCTCTGTTTTCTATTCCTACTCTTTGTTTTCTATAGTAGTTGTAATCGAACAATTGGCTTCAGATTCTCAGCTAAAGAGAGGAAAAAATAATTTGCCTCTCCTGCTGCTAATATTTATTAAAATATATATTTGTTAATGTTAGATGAGAATAAGGACAGGCTGAGCACAGGAGCCCTCCATGGTTCAATAGTCCAAAGCATTCACAGACTATGAATGGCCTAGGCAGCTTTTTAGGTTGCCAAATGACAGTTTAGGTGGTCAGTTATGATGGCTTGCATGACGCGTGCGATAATGTGTTTGGCCGAAGTGCGTAGTTACCAGTCGGAATTATGCTCAATTAAGTATTCACATATTGTTTCTGCTTCAAATTAAGTCACAAACTAAACATATTTACCAATCAAGACATGATATATCTCTTTTTACACTTTGCAATGAATACAATTTCCATTATTTCTTTCCACTTCCAAACAAAAATGTGGTTGGATTATTCAGCGTATGATCAACCTGTGTCAATAAATCCTGGACCATGGTAACATATATGCTTAACCATGCACACTACAGATTGATGCAAGCATGTTTTCTGTAGAGGACCGAAAATTATCATGACACGGCCATAACATAGGTCGTTATTGTTATTGGTACATAAACACTCTCCCTTCCCACATAATTTATCCATAACAAAATATACAGGTTGCAAGGAAATTTCTAAAGGCATTTTATGATAATAGCTGTTAAAACCGACTATACCCAGTTGACAGGTTAAACATTACACTAACTGACAAGAGATGGCCAAAGGACATAACTGCAGCAAATGTTCTTTTGGCAATATGTTTAAAGGTATCAAAACGCCACATTACCAGACATTCAGATTAGATGTATGTGTTGTGAACAGCAATGAAGATACCCAGTTTGTACGCACCAGATTAAAAAAAAATTATTGATAAACGCTGTTTCCACCATTCCCACTTCAGAATTAACGTTAAAATTTCAACTGAAATATCTCCTAACCAAATTTGTGATGTATATGACCAACTGTAGAAGTAAAACCTGGATAAATCCAACGAATAGTGTGAATGTTGCTCATTAAATAACTACAGTACTGATACTCCATATTAAGAGCATTGATTTGCCATTAACATGAATTCTATAATAACGTGTCAACAGCAGCAGTGACAATCGAACACTGCGGTTTTAATGTTTCATGTGTTCACAATTTAATGAATCCATCTTTATGGATTCAAACAAATAATAGCATTGGGAATTAAAACACATTTGATTGCATTCCGTTATCAAACATAGTCAATGTTCGTTCTGAAGACATTTCCAGCGCAGTGTGGGGGGAGTGAATAGATGAGGGGGGGGGGGGGGGGGGGGGGGGGTTGAGAAGGCAATCAGTGCTGGATGGATGGATTGATTGAGGCAGGGGAATTAGTACGTGTTTGTTGGAGTAGGTAAAATTGTGAGAGGAGAGTGTGGGGGATGTCAGTTGGGATTGAATGGGAGAGAGGGGGGAAGAGAGAGAGAGGGGGGAAGGAAGGTCAGCGCTCCTCGGACAACACCGGCATCATCGCCGCGCTGCCTTAGCCATCCCTGTCCACTGCCAAGTGCAGCCGCCAAAGGGGGAGGCAGTTGGGATCTCTTCACCACCGTCTCCCCTGCTCCACCAGCCAACAGGATGGTGTGAGGCGAATGGTGCAGGCGCTTCAGACGGCGGTAGGGGGCCACCTCGTTCCTCCTGGTCTCGGCGTAAGGGAGGGTTAATTTTGAAAGCGGTTATTCTTTTTGGAGGAGTAGCATGCAGCAGCCGCTATGAGGGTGAGTGGGCGGAGTGCAGGAGGAGGTGGAGCCGCCGACTTTTATTAATATACTAGACCAAGTGGGATCCATTGGGTCCCCTCAACTTGAGGTTACGGGGAGGGGGGGGGGGCTGACTGCGGAGTCACACAGACACCGACCACCCCCCACACACACACGCACACGAACCACCCCCCTTGATATTATATTAATATTATTATTTTGCTCCTTTTACCCCATCCCCCGCCCTATCCACTCGCGCATAACCCCCAACTCGCAGGCGCGCTAGATAAGGAGAGGGCAGAGAGAGGGAGGGGGGCAGAGAGAGAGAGGAAGGCAGAGAGAGGGATGGCAGAAAAAGAGGGGGGCACAGAGAGGGGGGGGCACGAAGAGAGAGAGAGAGAGAGAGGGGAGGGCAGAGAGAAGGAGGACAGAGAGAAGGAGGGCAGAGAAAGAGGACCCGACCGGGCGGGGGGGGGGGGGGGGGGGGTGCGTGGACTCGACGAACGGGGAGGGCCCGACTTGCTCATTCTTTCTGCATCTTATGTAGCGGGAGGCGGGCAGATTCTTGAATAACACGGGGGAACGTGACGCAGCGCGGGGAAGGAGGGCACGCAGACACATTGTGACATCATCAGCGAAATACAGTCGTTTTTAAATTCAAAGTTATGTCAGACTTTTGAACATTTTCAATAATAACTCGAGAAATAAAGCATGGAATTTTCTGATAAGGCGATTTCGGAACCCGGGGGAAAGATCTCTACTGTAATATGTAAAAATGTTACCGTTAGTGTGTTCTTTTTTGAACACGCAGGCACACGCACACACACACCTCTCTGTACTCCACAAGTGGTTAACATGAGGACCAATGTTGTGCCAGTGAAAGTCAAAAATGCCATTATGAGACTGAGAAACAAGAATAGAACTGTTACAGACATCAGCCAAATCAACTGTTTGGAAAGAAGGGTCTCGACCCGAAACGTCGCCTATCTCCTTCGCTCCTTAGATGCTGCTGCACCCGCTGACTTTCTCCAGCTTTTTGTGTACCCTCAACTGTTTGGAACATCATTAAGAAGAAAGAGAGCACTGGTGAGCACAGTTTGCTAAAAAGTACTTAAAAGAGCAACCACACTTCTGGAAAAAGATCTTGTGAACAGATGAGACGAAGATTTACTTAAATCAGAGTAATGGCAAGAGCAAAGTATGGAGGAGAGAAGGAACTGCCCACAATCCAAAGCAGACCACCACATCTGTGAAACATGGTGGTGGGGGTGTAATGGCCTGGGCATGTATGGCTGCTGAAGGTACTGGCTTACTTATCTTCATTGATGATACAACTGCTGATGGTAGTAGCATAATGAATTCTGAAGTGTATAGACACATCCTATCTGCTCACGTTCAAACAAATGCCTTAAAACCCATTGGCCGGCGGTTCATTCCACAGCAAGACAATGATCCCAAACATACTGCTAAAACAACAAAGGAGTTTTTCAAAGCTAAAAAATGGTAAATTCTTGAGTGGCCAAATCAATCAACTGATCTGAACCCAATTGAGCACGCCTTGTATGTGCTGAAGAGAAAACTGAAGGGGACTAGCCTATATGCAGAGAAAGAAGCATATGCTAAAGTTGCCTGCAATACAGGCCTGGCAGAGCATCACCAGAGAAGACACCCAGCAACTGGTGATGTCCATGAATCGCAGACTTCAAGCAGTCATTGCATGCAAAGGATATGCAACAAAGTACTAAACATGATTACTTTCATTTGCATGACATTGCTGTGTCCCAAACATGGTGCTCTGAAATGGGGGGGGGGGGGAACTATGTATAAACACAGCCGTAATTTCTGCATGGTGAAACCAAAATGTATAAAAATGGCTTCACGTGTGATTTTTTTTTTTCTATTACAAATTTATCTCAAATTGTGGAGTACAGATGCAAATAAATAAATGATGGGTCTTTGTCACAAACATTATGGAGGGCACTGTATATTGAAAGCCCAACCTGGGATGGAGAACAATGTTAGATTGTTTTTCGTTATGTTAACAAGATTTTTTTGTGTTGAGCATAATCGGGTACTTTTCTATAGAGGAAGAAATTATTTAGGAAATATCAATTAAACCATGTGTCACTCCAAACAGTAAATCCTGATGAGGTTTTCCAATATCCCAATGGCTGGAGATCCAGCCATTTGGATACCATTAGTGGTATCAAAACTCCAGCACATTGTGTCACAGAATACTAGCAGATGGATTCTGATTTCATCATTTCTCTTGGCTGTCTGTTTCCAATTATGTGTGGAATTAATTAAGGTCTTGAATCAACTCATCTGATCTCTAGAGAAATGTGGCCACCTGATAGTCCTGAAAACAAAGGGAGAAAATGAATGATGGTGAACACATAAAGCAAGTAGAATGGGAGAAATAAATGGAATACAAATCATTTGAGGTGCTTAATAGTTTAATGTTCATAGCAAATTCTCTTCACATAGTTGGGGTCAACTATCATGAATGGGTCTATAAAAACTGCATTTGTTAATGTTTTATACTGAATTCATGGTAATATATTAGATATAAAATTCTTTTGATTTTTTTTTAACCTGATTCATTTGGAATTGTTACCAGATTAGAGGATTGTCAACATCCCGTTTATAAAAGGTAGTTAAGCTAATAATTTGAAGTTAATACATTTTTTGGCCCTGTGTGCCCATGTTGATCGTAATGATTACGGTTATTTTGATTTTAATTAAGACTTGCTGCATCCCATTCTTCGTCTATGGTCATGTAGGTTTGGGGCCTTTAAGTGCTCTCCTTTCAAACATGATTAGAATCTCTTCAATCCACCACCTTTACAGGCAGTGATTTCCAAACCAATGCTACCATTTGTGTGATTATTTTTTTCCCAACTCGCCTTTAATCCTAATAAAAACCCAAATCCAGTCAGTTTCTCCTCAAAACCTGAATTCTCCAATAAAAGACATAAAGTGCTGAAGTAACTCAGCAGGTCAGGTAGCATCTCTGAAGAACAGACCGAAATGCAGTCTGAAGATGGGTCTTGACCCAAAACATCATCTATTCATGATCTTGAGAGATGCTGCCTGACCCGCTGAATTATTCCAACACTTAGCGTCTTTCTTGCACTTTTTCATATTGAATTCCATTTGCGTATGCAACCAGCTTTTTAATGCTTTAGTAGAGCAAGAGTGGACCCGTTGGGTCCCGTTCCCCCAACGCAATATTCCACCAAACATCGCATGCGCAGCCAGCAGACGGGCCCGCACTGCGCAGGCGTGACTGCCGCGTTCAAAGTTGTGCTGTTGACAGCAGAAATTAAGCCACAGTGGATAAAGTGAGTAGAGAACCCGTGGAGGTGTTTGGAAAATAGAAGGAAACTTACCGTGGAGCCGTTGGCTCCCTGTTGTGAGGCCAGGCAAGTACACGCAGGAACAAAAAATGGCGATCTTAAAATCGGCAAAGGCCCCAACTGTGCCTGCGTGGATAGCAGGCCCACTGCGCATGTGCGTGAGACGGCGTCATTTTGTGTCACTGCCATGTCACCGGCGCCATTAGAAATTAAGTAAAAGTTAATGAAGTGAATAGAAGACTCATGGAGCCTTTTGTAAAATACAACAAAACTTACCCGTGGAACCGTTGGGTCCCCGTTGTGAGGCCAGGCAAGTACATGCGGAAAAAAAAAAAGAAAATCGGCAAAGGCCCAATTTGAAAATCGGCAAAGGCCCAAACTGCCTTTGCGCAGATACAGGGCCCGCTGCCCACGCGCGGGGAGACGGTGTCATTTTGCGTTACTGCCGCGTCACCAGCACCATTTTCAATTGTGACGCAGCTGATGGGCCTCCCCCAACTGCGCAGGAGCGGCCAGCAAGTGAGGGTGTTGTTTTAAGTTCATTTAAATTTAAAATGTCCATACCTTGACTAAATATAACATAAATCTGAACGAAACTTGGCTAATGCACATCACAGGACAAGGTGAGTAAGGTGGGCCTAAAATATTTGCGTTATTGTATACCATTTTTGGGTTCATCCCCAACACTCCGTCCCCCTCCCCTTCACCCTCCCTCTTCTCTTTCCTCTCCTTTCTACCCTCTCCCTGCTCCCCCACTCCTCACCTCTTTCCTATCGCACTCCCCAACTAAACACATGTTTAAATAACATTTCTCCTCCTCCCCTCCCCCAATCCCTTCCTCTCCCTCCCTCTCCTTGCAACAATGTAACAAATCTCTCATTGCACTGGGTGGAACACACCCTCCCTCCCCGTCCCCTCCTCTTCACCTTCACTCTTCTCTCCCCACTCCCCTCTCCCTGCTCCCCCACTCCTCACCGCTCCCCTATCGCACTCCCCCACTAGACACAATGTTTAAATACCATTTCTCATCCTCCCCTCCCCTACTCTCTCCCTCTCCTTACAACAATGTAACAAATCTCTCATTGCACTGGGTGCAACACTGTTGGCAGGCAGTTTATGTAAATGAGATCCCATTGTGACGTCATAGCTGCTAACTGCTAAACTGACACCGCAGTGTTCAAGTGATTCTTTCTCAAACTTTCTCAAAAATGTGAATAACTTGTAAAATATAACATCAATCTGAACGAAACTTGATACACTACACGACAATTGTGGTGCAAAGATTGTAGCGCTATCGCGTACCGTTTTGGCGTAGTTCAGGTCATGAAAAGCTGGCAAACAAACACGCAAACTCACAAACAAGATGAGAGTTTTAGTAATGTATACTAGTCTAAGTGGGACCCGTTGGGTCCCATGTTCACATGAGAGGGCTGGTCCCTCAATGCAGTATTCCACCTCTCCGCCAATTCCAATATTGGTGGGCAGTGGGGGGACTTTCTGGAGCGCTAATATGGGTGTTGTGGGCCGAAGGAATTGTTTTCCAGAGGGCTAGTATGGACATTGTGGGCCGAATGGATTCTTGGGCTGGCAGCTCAGTCACTCAGGCCTGGTGGGCTGGCAGCTCAGTCACTCGGGCCTGGTGGGCTGGCAGCTCAGTCACTCAGGCCTGGTGGGCTGGCAGCTCAGTCACAGGCCTGGTGGGCTGGCAGCTCAGAAATTGCCAGAAACTTTGCCCAAAACAGCGGAGAGACTGTGAGAGAGAGAGAAGGGGGAGAGGGTGGAGAATCAATTTTAGACATTTTTCATCTTTTTCTGCAGATCACAGCAATGAAGGAGGAAAGTCTATCCTGGCCTGGATCTCACAGGGAGCCAATGAAGGGAGGGAGGAAAATACTGGGGTGTGGTTTAATATTTGCAGGGGGAATACTTACTGATGGGCCAAGGGAACTCCTCCTGTGCTAGTACAGGCCTGATGGACCGAAGGGGCTCTTTAAAAAAAGATCCACTTTTTCACTGAAATCTCATTGAAAGCCACTTTTTCTGGACTTTTCCTGACCTGGCACAGGCCTTTTGGGCCAACGTGCCCCTCCTGGGCTAATACGGGCATTTTGGCAAAAGGGACTGGTATCTCGGCTAACAGTGGCTATGTGGGCAGAAATTAGTGGTTTCAGGCAGGCCAAACAACTAATTTCATTTCAATTTCATATCAAGCATAGGGCAGGTCAAACAGTTCATTGCATTTTCATTTCATTTCCATTGCCATTGCAGTTTCAAGCACTGGGCAAGCCGAACAGCTCATTGCATTTTCATTTCATTTCCATTGCCATTGCAGTTTTAAGCACAGGGCAGGCCGAACAGCTCATTGCATTTTCATTTCATTTCCATTGCCATTGCAGTTTTAAGCACAGGGCAGGCCGAACAGCTCATTGCATTTTCATTTCACTTCCATTGCCATTGCAGTTTCAAGCACAGGGCAGGCCAAATAGCTCATTGCATTTTCATTTCATTTCCATTGCCATTGCAGTTTCAAGCACAGGGCAGGCCATGCCAAACAACTCATTGCATTTTCACTTCACTTCCATTGCCATTGCAGTTTCAAGCACAGGGCAGGCCAAATAGCTCATTGCATTTTCACTTCACTTCCATTGCCATTGCAGTTTCAAGCACAGGGCAGGCCATGCCAAACAACTCATTGCATTTTCACTTCACTTCCATTGCCACTTCTCTTGATTCCTGTCACATCTATCATATATTTCTACACTTATAAAACTCTGATCTTGGATGTGTATTTATTTGTGTGTGTGTTTGTGTGTAATCACATCTTCGCGAAAAATTGACGCGGTAACGGTAAAATGTTCACATATTCCGGTAGACATTTTTCCCCTGGAGTCCCAAATCGCCTTCTCTGACAATTTCATGCTTTATTTCTTGCGTTATTAATGAAAATGTTCAAAAATATGGCAAAACTTTGAATTTAAAAATGACTGTGACGCTGATTACGTCACAATGGGTCTGCATGCCTTCTTCGTCGCGCTACGAATGATGTCACGCCCCCAACCCTCCCTCCTACCCCCCCCCCCCCCACCCCCGTTATTCAAAGACGCAGCCGGAGATGAAATCTGGCCCTGGACTGAAGACCAAAGTTCATAGCTGAAGACTGTGGTGGCCCAACTCACGGTTCTTTGGTCAACGCTCGCTGCCTCGCCCTCTCGCCGCCTTGCTCGGGGTCCTCTTGTCGGCGCAAGGTGGGGAGGTTGCAGCCGCTCTCTGCCTCTTTTGCTGCCCTCTCTCTGCCCTCTGCCCTCTGCCTTCTGCCTTCTGTCCCCCACCCTCTGTCTTCTGCCTCTGCCTTCTGCCTCTGCCCCCTGCCTCTATCTCTGCCTCTGCCCCCTGCTTCTGTCTCTGCCCCTTGCCCTCTGTCCATGCCCTCTCTAGCCACGCCTGCGAGTTGGGGGCTATGCTTCTGTGGATAGGGCGGGGGATGGGGTAAAAGGAGCGAATGAATAATAATATAATATCAAGGGGGGTGGTTAGTGTGTGTGACGCCACGCAACTGCGCGTTGAGGGGACGGGACCCAACCGGTCCCACTTGGTCTAGTAACTATTAAAAGTGTGTCTGTGTGTGTATCTGAAAATTTGATGCTTTTTTTCTAGCGTTCTTAATGAAAATATTAAAAAATCGGACAAAACTTAAAAACGACTGTCTTTCGCTGATGACGTCAACATGGGTCTGCATGCCTGCCGTCTTCCATGCGCTGCGAGGGACATCACCCCGTCCCCATACCTGCCAAGTGTCCCGGATTCGCCGTATTTTGTCCCGGCGAAATAACCTTTTTACGGTGTTCCGGCAGCCAAACATGCTGTTACGGAACACCGCCGCGCCATGTGTCCCCGGTTTGCCGGCCCGCGCGATCAGCGGCACTTTGCCGGGCCCTAGTGTCCGCGCCTGCGCAGTTGGGGAGGGTTGCCGGGCCCCAGTGGCCGCGCGTGCGCAGTGGGGGAGGGTTGCCGGGCCCCAGTGGCCGCGCATGCGCAGTGGGGGAGGGTTGCCGGGCCCCAGTGGCCGCGCGTGCGCAGTGGGGGAGGGTTGCCGGGCCCCAGTGGCCGCGCGTGCGCAGTGGGGGAGGGTTGCCGGGCCTGGCGCCATTTCGAGCCACGCCACGCCCGGCCCAGAGCCCGGGCGGCGCCGGCCCGCGCGATCAGCGGCACTTTCTTGCCGGCAGCCGGCCGCTCGCGGCAGCCCCATCACCGGGCCTCCCCCCCACCCCCACCCAGTGCGCAGGCGCAGACCCGCCGGCAACCTTGCCAAGTGCGCATGTGCCGCACCCGCCCCGCCGGCAGCCCGCTGATATGCACCAGTGCGCAGGCGCATAGCCGCCGGCAACAACCCCAAGTGAGCATGTTACGGAGAGAAATGCATTTAACCCCATTTGTTACGGACAAATGGGGTGAATGTTACTGTGAACTAAATTTAGGGTTGGCATCTCTGCGTCCCCAACCTCTCCCTTCTCTCCCCGTTATTCAAAAGACGCAGCTGGAGATGAAGTCGGGCCCTGCACTGAAGCCGCCGAACTCGCAGTCCTTTGTCGGCCGCCCGCCCGCCGCTCCATCTCTGCCATCCCACCCCCCCGCTCCTGAAGACGCAGAAAGAATGAGCAAGTCAGGCCCTGTACTGAACTCGCCAATTCTCGGGTCGCTCGGTCGGCTCCTGTCTCTCCCCCCGGGCCTCCCTCTCTCTCCTCCCGGGCCTCCCTCAAGGGAGGTGGTTAGTTTGTGTGTGTGTGTGGAGTGGTTAGTGTGTATGGAGGGTGGTTAGTGTGTGTGTGGAGATGAAGTCGGGCCCTGCACTGAAGCCGCTGACTCGCAGTCATTTGGTTGCCGCTGCCGGAGATGAAGTCGGACCCCTGCCCCTGCCCTCTCTGTGCCCCTGCCCTCTCTGTGCCCCTGCCCCCTCTGTGCCCCTGCCCCCTCTGTGCCCCTGCCCCCTCTGTGCCCCTGCCCCCTCTGTGCCCCTGCCCCCTCGCTGTGCCCCTGCCCCCTCGCTGTGCCCCTGCCCCCTCGCTGTGCCCCTGCCCCCTCGCTGTGCCCCTGCCCCCTCGCTGTGCCCCTGCCCCCTCGCTGTGCCCCTGCCCCCTCGCTGTGCCCCTGCCCCCTCGCTGTGCCCCTGCCCCCCCTCTCTCTCTACCCTCTCTCTCTCTACCCTCTCTCTCTCTCTACCCGTGCCTGTGAGTTGGGGGCTATGCGTGGATAGGGCGGGGGATGGGGTAAAAGGAGCGAATGAATAATATTAATATAATATCAAGGGGGGCTGGTTAGTGTGTGTGTGTGTGTGGCGGGGTGGTTAGTGCGTGTGTGACGCCTTAGGCCGCCCACACCCCCCCCCCTCCCACCCCCGCAACAGTGCATTGAGGGGACGGGACCCAACGGGTCCCACTTGGTCCAGTACATAACTAAAACTCTGAACTTGTTATTTTCCAGTTTGGCAGTCTTTCTATTTGCACAAAAATGGTTTGCGATAGCCCTATGATTTTTCGCCAGTTCACTCACCATTCTCCTGTGCTGTGAGTATGGCAAGTTTCATTCCGATCGGTTGAATGTCGTAAAAGTTAGCGAGGTTTGAAAATCTTAAAAACCGCGTGTGCGCAGATCGATCTCTTCTGCCAGTCGGCGCCGCGCGGGTTAGTCTCTTCCCCTGTCACTCCCAGGGATGGTCTGCCCCTCCCTGCGCCATTGCGTCTTTACTGGAGCTGAGGGTGGCCGGCAGAGGTTTCCAACCGGACTTTCAGAGGTACCCGAAGCAGCCCCGCCCCAAGCAGCAGCAGCCCCGCCCCAAGCAGCAGCAGCCCCGCCCCAAGCAGCAGCAGCCCCGCCCCAAGCAGCAGCAGCCCCGCCCCAAGCAGCAGCAGCCCCGCCCCAAGCAGCAGCAGCCCCGCCCCAAGCAGCAGCAGCCCAGCCCCAAGCAGCAGCAGCCCAGCCCCAAGCAGCAGCAGCCCAGCCCCAAGCAGCAGCAGTCCAGCGTGGAAGACCCGACCCAGCCGAGCTCAGCTCAGTGTGGGAGACCCAGACCAGCCCTGAGTCGGAGATCCAGCCCAGCCCTGAGTCGGAAATGTCGCCGATGTCGCCAAATGGAAAGTGGAGACTCTGATCCCGGCGGAGGAGAACAACCAGCGACCAGCGCTCGTTGTGAGTCCCCATCGCACCGCCAATTTCAGCCACTACCCTTCTGGTTCCCCTCGCTGGCTCCTCCCCCCTCCCCCGTGATGCCCCATTCTCCCCCATGGCTCATTCCCAATCTTTTCTCTGAGCTCACACCCCCCCCCCCCCCCCCGCCCACACACCCCTCTCCCCCTAAACTCAGCCCACAACTCCCCCCCCCCCCCCCCCCCCCCCGCCCCTACACCCCGACGCCGCACACCCGCCGCCAACACACCCCTGCCCCCACTACCTCCTCCCCCACACCCCCTCCCCCCACACTTTTATTGTCAACCATGAAATCAAATAAACTTATCGCCACAGTTTGGATTGTTCTTCCAACCAACTTTGTCAAAAGTTGCTGCCCCTTCAAATGCATCAATTCTACCTCTTTAATTGAATCTCAAAGGTGGGCTTTGAGAAAGTTTTTAAAGGGGAGGATACATGACATAAGCATGTTATACCTCTTATCATATGCTGTAAAATTGTTATTGCCCTTTTATTATGTTAAAGGGATTTTAAAAGTTGGAAAGAGTTTGAATGGTGAGGAAATAATATATTAAAATAAAATAATCAAAGAAAGAAATATAAACCAGGGAGACTTTTAAAAATTTGCTGCTGACCTGCTCACATGTGTATGATATGGGACATTATATTTTGTACATAACCATCTTTTTGCACTGTTTCACAATAATACTCGTGCCTGCAAAATGCATGAGTCAGGCTGTTTCAGTTACTATAAATTACATTATCGGAGTTCGTGGTTAGGTGCCAGATATGTAGGAAAATTGCTCACAAAGTAAATTTTGATGAATGATCTCACAACTTTTATTTGTTTTTTTTTTTTGCTTTGTGCTGCATTGTTCAGGGTTAAACAACATTGTTTTTCTGCTTTTGAGCCAAAGATCTTGCAACCTTGACATTTTTTCCCTGAGTTATTTTGGGAAACAATTTGTAATCTGTTACGCCTTGGAACTGAGAATTTTCAGGGCAAGGTCCTAATAGATCAGGCATTGAACTAACGGTCTGTCCACGTCGACTAAGCCTTTTGCAAGCCAGTGTTAACCTTAACCTGCAGAGGTGTTGGCAAAATATACCTTTTAAAAGACCTCATTGCAGCTGGACCTCAATTGGTTTAAAAGAAAGTACTTGCATTTATATCAGAATCAGAATCAGCATAGTACTTTATTTCCCAAGTATGTTTTGCAACATATAAGGAATTTCATTTGCCAAGTCAGTCATACAAATAAAACGCAACAGAACACATTTCAACATGAACATCCACCACAGTGACTCCTACATATTCCTCACTGTGATGGAAGGCGAAATAAAATTCGTCCCTTCCCTTTGTTCTCCCATGGTTGGGGGCCTCAATCCCTCCGTTGATGAGATGATCTTGACTCCCGTAGCCGGCGGTGTTCGGTCCCTCCACGTCGAGGCGATCAGCTCCTGCATTGGGGGGGATGTCAGCTCCCCCGCGCTGGGTGATCAAACCTTCTGCGTCGTTGGAGCTTCTCGACTTGGCCCCTCCCGAGACTGCTTGCTCTTGATGGTAAAGTCCGCAGGCTGCGGTTGGAGTGATCCCAGGCAAGGGATCAGCTCCGATGTTAAGTCGTGACACTCGTAGTGGGGCTCACAACAGTCCGAGGAGGCCTCCAGCTCCATCAATGGAAGGCCGCAGTGTGCCCGGAGAATGCGATCGGAAAATTAATCACATCTCCGGCAAGGTACGAAATTGAAAAAAAAAGTTTCCCCCGATCCCCTCCCCCCACATAAGACAAATCGTTCTCAAAACATTGTTTTAATGTTCACATTATACATTTCTAAAACATGTCTATAGCATGTTTTAGAAACTTAGATTATCCCAAAGCACTCTGCGGCCAATTATATTTTGTGAAGTTGTAACTTTTATAATATAGGAGATGTTGCAGCCAATAAACACTAAGAAAGCAGCACTGAGGTAGTAACAAATATTTTCTTACGTGATGCTGCGGACTGTTATATGTTCGCCAGAGTGGCAGAACAGTAGGATCTTTTGAATGCACCTTGGAGAGCAAGCTGGGCCATGAATTAAAATCACATCCAAGAGATGGATTGTGTGTTCTTTATCTCCTAATGACTGAAAGTCACAGGCACTGTAAATGGCAATTATATAAATTGAAGAACGATTCGACTAACCAAGACTTTGACTCCACTTCCTTCCCACCAAACTTCCCACTTCATGTGTCACTTTGTGAGGCAGAACTCATCTATGTTTGATAGCATGCAAGTAATAGTGTGCATGAAGCTTCTTGTCAGGACATTGTATATAATATTGCACCATCCAAAAAAGACCTATATCCCTCGTTTTTTAAAGTAGACCAGTTAATTAAGCACATATTATGTCAATATATATTCTTCATTGTAAATTGATGTTGCTCATTTTCCCATGTGCTTTAAAAGTTGAACTAATTGTCTGTCTGTACGTATCTCGATATTTAAATAGAAGAAAATGAGATTCATTGGAGAATTTGGAATAAATTGGAATCAATTCTCCAAAGCTGTCTTACTGAGCAAAATGATTGATTTTAGAAGAGGCAGTTGTTTTCAGTGAAAAGTTAAGAATGTTTGGAGAAAATTCAAATGGATGTGTGTATTCCAGGCACCCACCAAACTATACGTGGCTTACAATGGAGTTAAATATTTCCACTTGTTTTAGGTTTTTAATAGGCTGTATTGTGCGGTAGGCATTGAATGAACAAAGCGAGTCTTGGCAGTTGCCCACACACTTGACAGTTGCCACATTGTTGGCAGTAGCTTTTGAAGTGGAACTTCCAGTAATTAGAAAGTTAGGAGAATGAAATAGACAGTAATATTGACAAATAAAGATATAAAACTGCAGTAAAAAGTATTGGATTGAAACATACTTACCTGTGGCTCATGACATTCATTGCAATCAAACTTCTGTGCATTGAGAATTTACGGAACAAATCTCTAATTGGCCAATTGTGTCTGTACCATATGGGGGGGGGGGGGGGGGAACAAATCTAATTCCATCTTCCAAAATAGGTCTGTCGCCCTTTGAGTACATATTAATGCACTTTTTCAATATTTTGAGGTTTTTGACTTTCCATCCTCTCAGGTGAATTTCTGGAGAGTTTTATTCACTGGAAGCTGCCAGAAAAGTCTCACTCTCACAGTCAGTTATTATTCTCAAAGTTGGCTTTTTTAAACCTTTAATTATCAATAACGTGAAATATAACATCGAATCTGAAGGAAACATGACAAGATCGACGACGGGAAAAAGCTATGTTTCTGTACATATTTAAGCGCTACCGTGTACATACGATCACACACACACACACACACACACACACACACACACACACACACACACACACACAACCCCCCACCCCCCTCCCCCCAAGACTTTTTAATAGTATATACTAGACCAAGTGGTATCTGTTGGGCCCCGTCCCCCAACACAATAATCCAACGCCACCCATTTCCACTACTCACCCATTCCCCCAATGCAATAATCCACCACTCACCCATACCCCCACGGGAGGCCAGCCCCCCCCCCCCCCCCCCAACGCACGCCGTCAGCGCTCCCCAGGCCAATCAATCCTTCACAATTTGGGGGGGGGGGGGGGAGAGAGTCAGCGCTTCCCGGAGCCAATGAATGGATTTGGCTTTTGAGTTGGGGTCGGCGCTCCGTGGAGCCAATAAATCCTTCCCACGTGATTCTGCTAATGGTCATAGAAATATAGAAACATAGAAAGTAGGTGCAGGAGTAGGCCATTCGGCCCTTCGAGCCTGCACCGCCATTCAATATGATCATGGCTGATCATCCAACTCAGTATCCCTTACCTGCCTTCTCTCCATACCCCCTGATCCCTTTAGCCACAAGGGCCACATCTAACTCCCTTTTAAATATAGCCAATGAGCTGGCCTCAACTACTGCTGCTGCTCAACGATTGGGCCACCAATGCCAGAGTGGGGCATCGCCAAAATTCTGTCTCTCAAATTTCTGTGGGGAGTGGCCTATGGGGAGTGGGGGTTGGACAGGGGTGAGTGTGCTGTGGGGAATGGCAGCTGAGATCCCATTGTGATGTTATTTTTGGCTGGCGGAATGTTCAGGGCAGCTTATGTAAATGAGATCTCATTGTGATTGGAGGACTGTGAGATGCCATTGTGACATAATCACTGGAAGCTACTAGAAAAGTCTCACTCTCACAATCAGTTGTAAAATAAATATAACATCAAATCTGAAGTAAACTTGATTAGATCGATGACGGGGAAAAAGCTGAGGAAGGTTCTGCAAAGCTTTTAGCACTACCGTGTACCGTTTTGGCGTAAATACCTCACACAGATACACACATAGAAACAAGACGAGACTTTGGATGCATGGATGGAAAAATGGATGGATGGATCAGACAGAACAATGAGATTCTTACTTGCAACAGCACCTCAGAATATATAAAGACTCTATAAACTACCGTGTTTACCGGCAATGAAGACGCTATTTTTTTTACCCGAAAATATGGCATGGAGATTTACCTTCGTCTTGGAGGCCGAAGGTTAGGTTGTTAGCCAAGAAAGATAGACTTAGCTATCCCTCAGTACAGCAACACCAACAACGATGTTGCAGTACTGAGGGATAGCCAATTGTATCCCTCATTGCTGGCAGCTGATGGGAAGTGGCAGTAAAGTGGGAAGCGGCTGTAAAAGGACAGTACCGCTGGGGTGGGGGGGGAGTTTCTTTCACAGCGTGTGGGGAGTCTTGCCTGGGTCAGCACGGGCAGGACCGTTGAGAAGGAGGGGGTCGGGGATCATGCTAGTAACTCACTGACTCGCCGTTGCTAAGGTGTTCCGGGTGCGGAGCCACTGCATTGTGACCGGGGAGGGAATTAACTCGGGTGTCTGCGAGGTGCCGCCGGGACCAGACAGGGCAACCGGCCGCCACCTCAGCGCCTTCTGCCGGCCCGCTCACCTCTGGCAGTGCTCTCCGTCTAAACATCTCTCTCCTGCCGCTCGCCGGCCTCGCACATGTCAGCCGCGTCCTGCAAATCCTTAAATTCTGACTGCTGCTGGGAGCAGGACATGGCCCATGGACTTGCTGCGCTGGGTGGCACTGCATGGCATTTACTGTCCGATCCGTGTCTTTCAATGTAAATTTGCATGGGGACATACTTTGGAGGTGTGTGGCGGTTGTCGGTCAAGTGAGAATAACAGAGAAAATAGGAATGCTGCTGCCTTGTCAACAGAGAAGCACAAAAGCATGTTGGTATTAGTTTTGAAATTCTCTTAATCCCTGATTTGACCTGGCTCGGAGACCGGCTGTGAGGGGACCAGCTCAACAGCAAAGATGATAGAGCAGAGCGCGTCAGCGGGCAATGGATAACAGGACAGCAGTTGGTGTAGCGTACTCCTGTGTCAGCGAGAGAACCTCAATTGGTCCCTTGAACTAGTATTGTCATTCAATAAGATCACAACTGATTCAACTTGTCCCGGTTGTTGTGGTTCAATGTTCTTAAACAGACAAAAATGCAAATAAAATCTTTTTGCCAGGTGGGTATGGTAGGACTCTTAGTAGTATGTAGATTACACACTATACAGAGTTCTCATCCCCACACAAAGGGACAGTGATTAAATACATGTTTTTATACTCCAATAATCATGGATTCAGCAATACCTTATCTACAGAGCATGGTACAGCCTCTTGCTTCTTACGATTGACAGATCGTTAAGATTCACAGCTTCTTAAGATTGACAGGTTCTTCTGACAGAGGAAGGGTTAGCCATATATGGTTATATGAGAAGGCTATTTTTCTGCAGACAAGCATTTTGTTTTTTTCTACTAATGACACATATTATAATCTTATAGAACAAGGGTTAGTGACAAGGGTCTGAACCTCCTGTAAATGTTTATATTACTAGACTAAGTGGGACCTGTTGGGTCCCATGTTCACACGGGAGGGCTGGTCCCCCAACGCAATATTCCACCTCTCCATCAATTCCAATATTGGTGTCCAGTGGGGGGGCTTTGTGGAGCGCTGGTATGGGTTCTTGGGGTGGCAGCGCAGTCCCTCAAGCCTGATGTGCTGGCAGCTCACTCACGGCTGGTGGACTGGCAGTTGACTCATGGCTATTCCCTGAAATTCCATTTCAAGCAGGGTGCAAGGCCACGAAATTCAAATCCATTTTCCTACCATTTCAAGCAGGGTGCAAGGCCAAAGAATGCAAGTGCAGTTTCATACCACTTCAAGCTGGATCCAAGGCCACCAAATTCAAGTGCATTTTCATAGGCCTTCACGCAGGATGCAAGGCCACCAAAGCACCTCCGCATTAACCAACCCGACCTCCCGGTGGCTCAGCACTTCAACTCCCCCTCCCTTTCCGTATCCGACCTCTCGGTCCTGGGCCTCCTCCACTGCCAGAGTGAGCAACACTGCAAGTTGGATGAACAGCACCTCATATTCTGCTTGGGGAGTCTGCATCCTCTGGGCTTGAACATTGAATTTTCTCAATTCTGTTAACCTTTGCTGTCTCCTCCCCTTCCCACCTCTCCCTCAGCCCTCTGGCCCTGGCATTCCCTCTCTCTCTTTCTCTCCCCCACCCTAGTCGCACTAGCTTCTCATTTTCACACTACAAATAGCTTACAATGGCTTGTTCCCTTTATCATCGATACTTTTTTGCATATCTTTCATTCATTATTCTTTATCTCTCCACATCACCGTCTATATCTCTCGTTTCCCTGACCAGTCCGAAGAAGGGTCTCGACCCGAAACATCGCCTATCTCCTTCGCTCCTTAGATGCTGCTGCACCCGCTGAGTTTCTCCAGCCTTTTGTGTACCGCCAAATTCAAATGCAGCGTCATACCATTTCATGCAGGGTGCAACGCCACCACATTCAAATGCAGTTTCATACCATTTCACGCAGGGTGAAACCACCACAAAACCACACAAAACACCAAACACACAGTTCAGTAGACATTCAGTGTGTTCAGTTTATTCACAGCTCAGACAGAGTCGTGACCTCTCCCTCCCCCATCATGCAGAGACTGAGCCACACCACACTTCCGGGTTTTATAACCCCTCCCCCTCCCACTGGAAAAGGTGTGGCCTTCATGACAGGAGAGAGATCCTCAACATTTTTAAAACACTAATGACACTTTTATTTTTCATTGATGGGAAGAATCCTCTGCACCTGCTGAGCGGAGGGGGACTGAGTAAGATGGCCAAAAATCACAGCCGTAAGTGGTAGCGTTTTATCTAAAATCAATATACAGTGCAAACAGGAAGTTAGCCAAAGCACCCAAGCCACCATTTGTAGTAGTGCCTTTTCACTTCACACCAACCATATTTTCATTTTCAAACCACATTAAGGGCACTCACAGTTGAGTAGACATGTGTCCAGTGTTATCTCGCTTATGTTATTGGAAAAGGGTACATCAACATTTTATTAGCCTTGTTAGTGTACTGAGAGCAAGGATGAGCTTTTTGCTGGCTTTGCAATTTACATAGAAACATAGAAAATAGGTGCAGGAGGAGGCCGTTCGGCCCTTCGAGCCAGCACCGCCATTCATTGTGATCATGGCTGATCGTCCGCTATCAATAACCAATCAATATCAATCAATTTAATAGGAGAAGGTGACAGTTTTTCTTAATTTTAGCTGAATCCATTTTGTAAAGTTTAAATCTTCCACACGGTGTGCTCCTGTTTTCCCACTATCTCTCTACCTGCCATCACCCACCACCCCTCACCCATTCAGTCATTCAGAATGGAAGAGATCTGGAAGCCTTGGGCAAATTGAATTGTTACATTTTTATATTATTTTTTATTGTGTTGAGCATGAGCAATTCTATGTCCTGCCAGCCTTTTTTCAAAATTTAGCAGCTCAAAAATTAAACATTCATCACCTTCCCTCTACCAATTACTACAAATCTGTGCCTCCACCCTTTCTATTTACTTTGTTTAAGCATTTCTAATTTTAATTGTCCGTCAGGAAATGTTGCTGACTTGGCTCATCCCACACTGCAGGAGTACGTGGTGAGGGGTTCACTAAAGCTTGATGCAGCCAACGGCTAAGGCGGAGCAGGAAGACCACAGTCTAGGATGTTTGTGCTGCTGAACATTGAGGGGCAGAGAGTCCGGTGGGGACACCTCTCAAACAAGGAAAGGGATATCACCTTGGGAGGCCTCAAGTGGCAAGGATATTTTGTTTAAAGATAGGTGCAAACGTTACTGAGTACGATGCAATTGATCATATACACACCGGGAATGCCTGAAGAGTTTTTGCAGAATGTTTGTTTTATGTATATTTTTTTTGTTGCTTTTTTGTTTTTTGTTTATTTTTGTTAGAAGTAAGTACAATAGTGTGGTACTTGAGTACCTAATACATAAATACATATTTCCATTCTAGTACAACTTCGTATTTTTAATTTAATAATAAAAGAACAGTGAGAGAAAAAATAAAGAGTGTCGGAATAGATAGACAAGTGAGTAGAAACAGATAGCAAAAGAAATAAAGGACAGAGATGAGAAGCTAAAAAGATTGAAAAAAAGGAGAAAGTAAAGAAAAGAGAGATTAGGAGAGATCTACCTATTACGTATTTTTGCCCATCTGTCACCCGGTTCTAAACCATTTAATTTCTAAGGTTATGTTATGTTGCACCATTTACTTGTAAAAAGTTGATAAAAGGAGACCAAGTCTTTAAGAATTGGTCTACTTTGCCTGGTAGGAGGAATCTCATTTCTTCAAGATGTAGTGTTTCTGACATATTTGAAATCCACATTTTGAATGTTGGCATGGTTGCGTTTTTCCAAATTTTGTGTATAAGTTTTTTTAGCTGTTATTAAACCGTAATTAAGAAAAGCTTCTTGGAATATGGTTAGTTTACTTCCCTCTTCCATTGATCCAAAGATAATCAGTTCTGTATTGGGGTTCAATTTTGTGTTAAATAGTTTTGTAAAAATTCCAAAAATTTCATTCCAAAATTTATGCAGTTTTGTACAAGAGACAAAGGAATGTGCTATAGTGGCATTTTGAGTTTGACATTTAGCACAGATGGTTATATATATATTCTTTAATCTGAATAAAGTTTATTTTGTGAGAAAATAATTCAAATTTTAATATGCCACAATTACATCTTCCTTCATCTTGCTTTGTTCAAAAGCAAACAACTTGTCCAATCTTTGCTCATAGCTGCAATTTTCAAGTTCTAGCAACGTCCTAAAAAACTTTCTCTGCATTTACTTCTCTGCGGTGCAATCACATCTTTTCATGTAAGATGGCGAACTAGTATGCAGTATTCTGTATGCAGTAATCTGGCCGTGACCCAATAAATGCTTTATCCAGTTGCATTATCAATGCCATGGTGTTCTGCCAGTGCCTTGGTGAATATTCCAAATATCTTTAATCACCTCATCGACCTTTAAAACATATGGATGCACAATTCAAAATCTTTCTGACGGACCATATCGCTCAATACCCTTTCATTTATTGGATATTCCTTGACCTTGTTGCACCTCCCTAAATTTATTATATCACCCATCTGTAATAGAAAAAATCACAGGTGACCTGATCTGAACCCAATTGAGCATGCCTTTTATATCCTGAAGAGAAAACTGAAGGAGACTAGCCTCCAAAACAAGCATAAGCCAAAGATGGCTACAATACAGGCCTGGCAGAGCATCACCAGAGAAGACACCTAGCAACTGGTGATGTCCATGAATCACAGACTTCAAGCAGTCATTGCATGCAAAGGATGTGCAATAAAATATTAAACATGACTACTTTCATTTACATGACATTGCTGTGTCCCAAACATTAAGGTGCCCTGAAATGGGAAGACTATTTCTTCATGGTGAAACCCAACTGTATAAAAATGTATAAAAATTATTAAAATTTGATAATGTGTACTTTAAACACAAGTGACCTTTTTTATTACAAATCTCAGATTGTGGAGTACAGAGGCAAATAAATAAATGATGGGTCTAAACCATCAACAAAAAATGCCAAAAGCAAAGGACTGAATGATGAGCTCTGTGGAACCCCACTGACAACAGCCTTCTGGACAGACAATCACCTATTGATTTGCTTGCTTTTACTGAGTCAATTTTATATCCAATTTTCCACTCCTGCTTGGATCCTTTGGTCTTTTACTTTTTTAATCAATTGGCCTTATGGGGCCATGTCACGTAGATTACATGAAATAGTTAACCTCATCAAGCTTAAAATAAAAGCAGAACATTCTAGAAATATTCAGCAGGATGGGCTACATTTGTATAAAGAGAAATAAAGTTAACATTTCAGTTTGAAGTTTAAGTTTTTTTCTCCTACTACAGATGCGCTCTGACCTGCTGAGTATTTTCAGTATTGCTGTTTTCTATTTTAGATTTGCAGCACCTGAATTTCAAAATAACCTTGAATAAGACTGATTGATTAGTAGGACTGGAACTCTACTGGAACCCTAAGGCTTTTCACTACAATTGACATTCTTGGGGATGACCACTACGTGATTTAGCAACCAATCAGACACATCTTCAGTTGTGTACCTCAACGTCACTGGGTGTTTCGGCCTTTTATCACAAGACACCCTCAGTCGAGTCAGGCCCACCACAGGGTGATTGGCCCTGGGTGTGTGTCTTATGGTTAGCCTCTAGATGGTCACGTGGCAGCCCAGACAGCATATTTTTTCTTCAGCCACAGCCAGTGACTGCTCCATTTGGCTTTTTTTCATTTTTTTTCCCATCCTTCCATCTTCCTCTCTCCCGCTGACTGTGGCTGGTTGGGCTCCGGATGCGTGTCTGTTGGTGGGACAGTAGAGATGCCAAGTGTCCCGGATTCGCCGTATTTTGTCCCGGCGAAATAACCTTTTTACGGTGTTCCGGCAGCCAAACATGCTGTTACGGAACACCGCCGCGCCGGTGTTCCTCCCGTGGTGAACGCTGGCGCCATGTGCCCCCGGTTTGCCAGCCCGGCAGCTCGCAGCCACGCCCGGCCCAGAGCCCAGCGCGGCCGGCCCGCGCGATCAGCGGCACTTTCTTGCCGCCAGCCCGCCGCTTGCGGCAGCCCCATCACCGGGCCCTCACCCCCACCCCCACCCCAGTGCGCAGGCGCAGACCCGCCGGCAACCTTGCCAAGTGCGCATGTGCCGCACCCGCGCCGCCGCAGCCCGCTGATCTGCACCAGTGCGCAGGCATAGCCGCCGGCAACAACCCCAAGTGAGTATGTTACGGAGAGAAATGCATTTAACCCCATTTGTTACGGACAAATGGGTGAATGTTACTGTGAACTAAATTTAGGGTTGGCATCTCTGGGACAGTACTTGGTTGAGCTATAGTCAGAACGAAAAAAGAAATTGGAGGAAGGATAAACCATTCAACTTCTTGACCTTGGAAAGACTCAAAATGATGGAGCAGGTCAGACAGCATCCCTGGGGAACATGGATCGGTGACGTTTCGTGTCGGGACCCTGGTCTGAAAAAGTGTCCTGAACCAAAAATGTCGCCTATCCAAATGTTATCTCGCAACAGAAAGCGATGCTCCCTGACCTGCTGTGTTACTCCATAATCTTTACCAGTAACTTTCCTCACATGGATATTAGACTTACTGATCTATAGTTCCCAGATTTTTCAATGCTGCCCTTAAATAAAGGCACAATCTTAACCACGGCCCAGTCCTCAGGAACATTGCCCGTGTCTAATAACGATTCATGTATGATGTCATACTCCAGGATTAAGGGTAGTCACTCCTATTTCACTGCCAAATTATTGCTTCTTTGCACTCATGTGCCTCAGGTTATGATGAGATCTAGAGGAATACAATAGCTCTGGCAAAATCCATGAGGATATAGATGACTAAGTGCCTCTTAATAACATTGACAATGATTGATAATAGATTCATTGAGCAGTAATGAACTAAATACGATTTATCCTTGCTTTGTGATCGGAACGTACTTGGTGAATTTGTACATATTTTCTGGTATATCCCTGAGCTGTAACTGTTCTGGAACAGCTTCACCAGAGGTGCAGCTAGTTCAGGAGCTAGTGTCTTCAATGCTACAGTAGTAATGTGTCCTCGTCCCTGGCCTTTGGTCTCGGCTGTTTCTTTGTATCACGTGGAGTAAATTTAATTGTTTGGAGACTGACTTCTGTGATGATAGGATCTCAAAGAAAGTAATGTGGATGATAGTGAAGATAGTATGTTAATTCTTGAAGCCATCTCCGAATGAAATTCTCATTCTGATAACGATTTAATTTATTAATCTGAAAGTTCAAAAATGAACTCATTTGACTTAAAATGTATATTTTGCAAACTTACTTTGTTTGTAGATACTGCAAAAAGTACTTGTGGTGAGTCTGTGGAATTCTCTGCCACAGAAGGTAGTTGAGGCAAGTTCATTGGCTATATTTAAGAGGGAGTTAGATGTGGCCCTTGTGGCTAAAGGGATCAGGGGGTATGGAGAGAAGGCAGGTGCAGGATACTGAGTTGGATGATCAGCCATGATCATATTGAATGGCGGTGCAGGCTCGAAGGGCCGAATGGCCTACTTCTGCACCTATTTTCTATGATTCTACTTTATTATTGGCTATTTGCCTATTCTGTCATCAAGTTTGTTCCTCTATCCTATGGTGTCAGTGAACATATGCATACATCAAGACACTGCCTTGGTGTCGGACCTCGTCAAAAATCCCTTTTAAGTCAAAAACTATTTATGACAGTGCAAAACATAGTGAAAATGATGTCTTAAACAAATCATTGTTCAGTTATTTTCCTAAAGTTTTCAGAAAATATAAATTAACTTTTTTTATTTGAGAG
The DNA here is from genome assembly GCA_035221665.1 of Okamejei kenojei. Lineage (NCBI taxonomy): Eukaryota > Metazoa > Chordata > Chondrichthyes > Rajiformes > Rajidae > Okamejei > Okamejei kenojei. The sequence goes on along the minus strand of CM069140.1, from coordinate 28,237,682 downwards.
AAATATAATGACATTTGTCAGTTGTTCCTTTAAACCAAAATATTTTTTTTCATTCTTGCATACTTTTGATGAAAAATCATTCATTTGATTTTGATTATAGACACCAAAGCGTTGATATTATATTCCCTTGCTTTCAAAATGATGTTATCTCATTGCTGTTTAAGACAGCATTTTGTATTTCTTTCCATTAAATTCAAAAGGCCATGAATCTTGATGTACATGGTTTTATGGCTGCTACCAACATCACATGCAAACTTGGCAATGTCAGCAGGTTCTTAGACCACAGGAAGTAACACACGCAAGCATTGTTACCCTCACCCAGTGACCTAAATGTACTTTCCTACAGGGAACATGGAAAAGCAATTTGAACTCTGGTTGATTTTTGATCTTTACTTGCATCAATTTTACCAGTTAGTTGAGATCAGCCATGTCACTATAGACTAGCAATGAAATATGGACATTTCTGACATTTTGTTACATGGAAAGGCAATAGGAATAAAGCCATCTGCTATATTGTTGGAAGCTCTTGAGATGGCCCTATTCTACTCCACATGCTGACCAGTGTTTTCATGCATATTCACGTATAAAACCTTTCTTATGCCATTTCATACTCATAATCTCCTAATTATGCAGATTGTTGAGATCAACTCTGATCAGATGAAAAGAGATTTTCAGCTAGGAAGGGCGAAGATGTGTTTGGTAGGACTGAAGCAGATTGCGGGGGGGGAGGGCAAAGAATGATTGGGGAAATAACTGAGTTGTGAGTCCATTGGCTTATAGGGGGAAATTCAAGAGGGAGTTATGTTGTGAGATGTAAGAGCTGGCATAGCAGGCCATTGGATAAGGAAAGATCTGCACAGGAATGAGGGATGTCAGCAGAGACTGGTGATACATTATGAGTGAGGAAGGGACCAGATGTGGGGATAATATATTAACAAGAAATATAATTGTAGTACAACATTTCCACTGCCAGACTTCCTAAATCGAATATCACTGTACCTTAATTAGTACACGTGACAATAAAAGACCTTTGAACCTATCAGTGGGCACAGACCATCCCACGGTTAAAACCTCTTCCAGTGTTTGAGGCCAATGCTCTTCACGTGCATAGCAGTAACAGGATCGGTCCGAGTCAGCATGGATATACCAAGGTGTAATCATGCTTGACTAATCTTCTGGAATTTTTTGAGGATGTAACTAGGAAAATGGACAAGGGAGAGCCAGTGGATGTAGTGTACCTGGACTTTAAGAAAGCATTTGATAAGGTCCCACAAAGGAGATTAGTGGGCAAAACTAGAGCACATGGTATTAGGGGTAAGGTACTGACATGGATAGAAAATTGGTTGGCAGACAGGAAACAAGGAGTAGGAATTAACAGATCCCTTTCAGAATTGCAGGCAGTGACTAGTGGGGTACCTCAAGGCTCGGTGCTGGGACCACAGCTATTTACAACATTTTAATTATTTATATGAAGGGATTAAAAGTAACGTTAGCAAATTTGCAGATTGCACAAAGCTGGGTGGTGGTGTGAACTGTGAGGAGGATGCTATGAGGATGCAGGGTGACTTGGACAGGTTGGGTGAGTGGGCAGATGCATGGGAGATGCCGTTTAATGTGGATAAATGTGAGGTTATCCACTTTCGTGGCAAAAACAGATTATTATCTGAATGGTATCAAGTTGGGAAAAGGGGAAGTACAACGAGATCTGGGGCTCCTTGTTCATCAGCCACTGAAAGTAATCATGCAGGTACAGCAGGCAGTGAAGAAAGCTAATGGCATGTTGGCCTTCATAACAAGAGGAGTTGTGTATTGGAGCAAAGAGGTCCTTCTGCAGTTGCACAAGACCCTAATGAGACCACACCTGGAGTATTTTGTGCAGTTTTGGTCTCCAAATTTGAGGAAGGACATTCTTGCTATTGAGGGAGTGCAACGTAGGTTTACATGGTTAATTCCCAGGATGGCGAGACTGTCATATGTTGATAGAAGGGAGCGGCTGGGCTTGTATACTCTGGAATTTAGAAGGATGAGAGAGGATCTTAATGAAACATGTAAGATTATTAAGGGATTGGACACGCTAGAGGCAGGAAACATGTTTCTGATGTTAGGGGAATCCAGAACCAGGGGCCACAGTTCAAGAATAAGAGGTAGGCCATTTAGAACAGAGATGAGGAAAAACATTTTCACCCAGAGAGTTGTGAATCTGTGGAATTCTCTGCCTCAGAAGGCAGTGGATGTCAATTCTCTGGATGCTTTCAAGAGAGAGTTAGATAGAGCTCTTAAAGATAGCAGAGTCTGGGGATATAGCAAGAAGGCAGGAACGGGGTACTGATTGTGGATGATCAGCCATGATCATATTGAATGGCGGTGCTGTCCCGAAGGGCCAAATGGCCTACTCCTGCGCCTATTGTCTATTGTCTATTGTTGCTGAAGCACAGCAGTAATGATGCAAATGGTATAGTGCCTTCTATGATGCAAATGGCATATTGCAAATGGCATAGACTGCTGACTAAGTGATAAGCATATGCAATTTGGCCTTTCTCTGCCTGTACATTATAGACTATGATGGGGATAACATTTGATTTTTAAAAGTGGGTTTATTTAAGAATTTCCAGACATAATTCACTACAGAGGAGTTAAAGAGATGTTAAATTGTCCTAGTTTAGATGTCGTTGGTATGATGTATATTGTAACATTTATTGAAGTTAGATTTTCAATAATGTTTGTTTACATTTATAGCAGATAATTTATTTTTGTTTCACTTTACAGGCTTTCAAAGAGATGCTGTATGCAGCCCAAGACCAAGCACCGTCTTTAGAAGGTAATGATTTTCATAAAATGTTAACAATGAGTAAAGATGGATCTCATTACTATTGACTACATAGGCGTTAAATATGTATGTGTGTGTGTGTGTATGTATACGTGTGCACACACACGTAAAACATTGTGTGTGTGTGTGTGTGATATGTTCCCATGTACTGGATCATTCAGGCCACAATGCCATTACATCATAACAAATGAAATTGAGTGAACATATCGAATAGGGAAGAGGAACGTGTCAGAGTTGAACAGACTTGATCCTACATAATTTTTAAATGCTGTTTATTCATAACAAAATAATTGTGATTAGTACTGTATTAAAATGTTCCTGCACAATTATTCCATCAGGTAGGAATAAATTCATATGAAACAAATTTCTGTGGTGGGTAAGAAGGAGGTTGATGCAAATGTTGGCTGTGAATGATGTGCCCAAGAAATCAATTATGAGAGAATTGTTTTTTAACACTATATATTTATGTTTTGTAGCTGAAGGAAATAACCAGATTGTCAAAAATGTACTTGATATCAAATTAGTGTTTAAGAAGAAAGATTTTGAACTCTGGAGAAGCAGCAAAGGCTAAATATTTTGGAGCAGTTGGAAAATGATTAATATCCACCTATATTCCTTTCTTTTGCTTCACATTCCATGCTCCTATCCTTTTCTCACACTTTTATTTTCCTCTCTGGCCATTGTCCAACCATCTGCCAATCAAAACCCTCACTCATCTGAATCCAACTATCACATACCAGGCTTTATCCCGCCCCCATCTCTCTTCCATCTTTCTCCCCATTCTACAATCAGTCCGAAGAAGGTAGCAACCCGAAACGTCACCTACCTCTGTTCCCCATAGATACTGCCTGACCCACTGCATTATTCCAGTGCTAGGGAAGGTAGACACAAAAACTGGAGAAACTCAGTGGGCGAGGCAGCATCTATGGAGCGAAGGAATAGGCGACGTTTTGGGTCATAGATGCTGCCTCACCCGCTGAGTTTCTCCAGCTTGTTTTGGCTTCATTCGATTTTTCCAGCATCTGCAGTCCTTTCTTAACCAGTACTAGGGAAGGTGCGTCTAATCAATTTTGAATTTTACTCCTGGTGCTGTGTCCAATTGCACATGAATGTGAATGCCGAATTGCTCTTTAAGTAAATTTGTATTCTCTTCAGTGAAGCTTAATAGTACTTGATTGTAGCTCTTGAAACGGAACATCTGCCTATTAACCATTTGCACCTGAGGAAATCTCAAAACACCTCATTTGTGTAGCCAGACAGGGACCCAAAACATTTCTGATGATCAGATATGGTTGTATATGAATGTTCTGCCACTGCACGTTATTGGGCCCAGGAATATAACTGATTTCTTCATGAGAGCGTCCAGATGCATTTTGCAGCCAGCTCTCAGTTTTTTGCCAATGACTGGTGTAGAAACAGTACTTCTATTCATGTGAATGGATCGTGCAACCCAATAAAATAGGCCAGGTGCATTACATTTCATACATTATTTTAGTGCTTCTTTGAATTATTGATTAGTGTTTGGATTAGGGCTTTTAGAATATTCTTCAGGATAGACCTTGAGGTACAACACTGTGGGAACACAACTGCCTGGGAGCATCTCTGTTTTGCTAAACACGTTTTTTTTGGTGTTATGAATGAGCTTGTTCAGCCCTTAACGTCTGAAAAAGTAAATGGAGAAAAACATAAAGATTAGGGAACTCTGGAAGGTTAATAGGGATGTCTTGTGTATAGTCTGCATTAAGCAGAGGAGACATTGGAGTCTTAAAACATGTGAAGGTAGATACATCTCTGGGCCTGATCAGATACACTGTGGGAAGTTAGAAAATAAATTGCACGAGTCCTGGCTTATATATAAATGTATATCAACGTTGGCCACTCATGAGGTCCTGGAAGACAGGAGGATGGCTAAGGTACCATTTTTGTTTAAGAAGGGTTGCAGAGAAAACCCTGGAACTATGCACTGGTAATCCTGACAGATAAGTTACTGAGTAAGAGGATTCTGAGGGATAAGATAACGAGTATTTGGAAAGATAGCAGTTGATCAGGGATAGTAACCATAGCTTTGTGCGGGATGACAATAAAACACTCTTGACTTGACTCTTGATGATTATGCCTCACAAATTTAACTGAATTTTATATTTTTGTAGAAGTAACCAAGAAGGCTGATGAGACCAGAGTAGTAGACGTTGCATGAAGTTTTCGAGAGTATCTGACTCTGGGAGGTTAGATTGCAAGACATCCAGGGAGAGCTAGCGAATTGGCTTGATGATACGATGCAGAGGGTGATAATGGAAGGGTTTTTTTGGACTGGAGGCCCTTGAATCATGGTGTGCCTGGGCCCATAGTCCATCAACCATGTCAATTATTTGGATTTTGACACGATCGTAAAATAAAAGGATGAGGGAAGGAGAGTCGGTGGAGGAGAAGGAGATATGGGGCCCTACCTCCTGGGCAGCGGCAACCTCCTCCCTTTTCTGGTGATTTTCTGTTTATATTGGGAATTTTTGTTTTAATTACTATTTAAATGGCGTCAAGTTGGGAAAAGGGGAAGTACAACGGGATCTGGGGGTCCTTGTTCATCAGTCTATGAAAGTAAGCATGCAGGTACAGCAGGCAGTGAAGAAAGCGCATGGCATGTTGGCCTTTATAACAAGAGAAATCGAATATAGGAGCAAAGAGGTCCTTCTGCAGTTGTACAGAGCCCTAGTGAGACCACACCTGGAGTATTGTGTGCAGTTTTGGTCCCCTAATTTGAGGAAGGACATTCTTGCTATTGAGGGAGTGCAGCGTAGGTTTACAAGGTTAATTCCCAGGATGGCAGGACTGTCATATTCTGAGAAAATGGAGCAGCTGGGCTTGTACACTCTGGAGTTTAGAAGGATGAGAGGATATCTCATTGAAACATATAAGATTGTTAAGGGCTTGGACACGCTAGAGGCAGACAACATGTTCCCGAGGTTGGGGGAGTCCAGAACCAGGGGCACAATTTAAGAATAAGGAGTAAGCCATTTAGAACGGAGACGAGGAAACACTTTTTCTCACAGAGAGTGGTGAGTCTGTGGAATTCTCTGCCTCAGAGGGCGGTGGAGGCAGTTTCTCTGGATGCTTTCAAGAGAGAGCTAGATAGGGCTCTTAAAAATAGAGGAGTCGGAGGATATGGGGAGAACAGGGTACTAGTTGGGGATGATCAGCCATGATCACATTGAATGGCGGTGCTGGCTCCAAGGGCTGAATGGCCTACTCCTGCACCTATTGTCTATTGTCATTGTTATTGGCAGAGGTTTTTAGTTTTCTACCTTCTTAGCATTGTAGATGTGACATCAGTGCATTGACAGTTCACTGTGCCTTGCAGTATTGTGCATAATTATGCCTTGAGATGGTACCTTTCTAAGGTGATGTTAGGTCTTTTGTGTTATTTTGGCATCTCTATAAATAGCTCATTTAGAAATTCAAGTAACAATGTTTGTAAAGATTTTTTTGCTTTATGAAATCAAATATTTCATGAAATATTTATCTTTTGGGGGTTATTTTATTGGTTATGTATTCGAAAAATTGTAAGCTTCTGTTATGTAAACAACCAGCAGAAAGCTTAAGGGCCTGACCTACTGTATGAGGTAATTCAAGAATTCTCCCGAGTTTCCCCTGATTCGAACTCCGAGAATTACGGTAATAGCCGTTCGTAGGTACTCGGAGCTCTCATGGACATTTTTCAGTGCTGAAAAAACTTCACGAGTTTCCCGAGTACCTGCCGTTAGCATTATGAGCCGCTACGAGACATCCACGAGCTCCGACGTAGCCGCTACGTACATTCTACGTACTTACCACAAGTTTGATTTTATTTTTAACTTGGGAGAGCTGTTGAATTACCTCGTACAGTGGGACAGGTCCTTTAGGTATTACTTTCAATTTATTGAAAATACAGGAGCCCCCAGGACTCCGCCGAGGGCCACGCCGGCCTCTAGGAACCCCGGCCAATACTTCCTACATTTTTTCTGGAGGTAAATATCATGCCTAATTGTTCTGAATAAAATCAGTTGAGAGAAGATTAGGAACAGTATTTAAAATGCCAAATAGCAAATATGAATCGGAATCGTTTGGCAAGAGAGTATACTTTCTTGCATATGTGCTTCATAAAGGATCTGAGAGTAACAGAATTAAGGAACGTTGAGTTCCAAGTTGTTAGCATTTCATTGTCATCAAACTTATTTGCCATCAAAAGCATCTTTAAAATAACTGGAATATTCATTTAGCCTTGAGAGAGAACAACTAAAATATTGGGGTGACAATGTATTTCTCCAATGTCAAGAGTGCATTTGGAGTTTTATAATTAGCATGCATTATGTTGAATCCAAACATTTTATGGATAACTTTATGAATTTCAATGCAACAATTGACTTTAGTGCAATACCTGCAAGTTCCTGAAGCAAGTCTGAGCTTTTTCTTATTACTCCAATAAATCAGATATCCTAAATTATGTTCAGGTACTGAGGTGACATTTGGACTCGCAATCTGTTGAGAATGCTATTGTGCGACATTCAGACAGAACCCAATATATGACAATAAAAGCATTAAACGGTAGCAGCCGATTGGGAGTTGAAATGTTGCATCAGGTTTTGAATGTAATTTTGGGTGTCAGCTTTATTGGCAAACCAAGGGAAAGCTATTGTCAGTACTGTTGTTCAATCTGTGAGGTCAGAAACCAAATTTTCTCAGAAGTATTCTCCCGATTCAGTCCTCAATCAAAATAAATCACCTGCTCAATTATCTGTTTTGTTGTTTGAATCCCATAACACAAATTAATACCTTATTTGCCTGCGTATTTGTGAATAACTTCAGTTATCTATTAAAATTATCGTGTTGGAAAATCCTGCAATACGTATTATATAAATATGATCTTTGATCTTTTAAATTTTCTGTGCCGCTGGATGTTTACTGTTCTGTTGTAAACATGGCCTTGGAAGGTCACCTACTTGTTCTAAAGTGGCTAAGAATGTAATCAAAGAGCTATAAATACCATCCATCGATAGCTGCAATCCTTGGCATTCCACTTTTGACATACCGTTGATAGAATCGTGATGTACTGTGGCTTCATACTTCCGGCTGGATGCAAGTAAGCTACTTGATGTAATTGAAATATCTTTAACGTAAATTTCTATAAATAAGAAGCGGATAACTAGCACAATGGAAAAAAAGAACACACTTTAGCCCGCTTTGAATTTGTCAAAATTGATTCTAATGTGATGATTTCAAATTGTCCTTGGCCCTAACTACTTACCACTAACATCCAAACTAAAATTCTATATTAACTATTCCTCACACTTTGAGTGGACAAAACAAAACAAGTTTTACATACTCTGCATTAAACTTGAATTCCAATGGCGGCAACAAAAAGAGAATTGTAATAGTATGAACAATGTTTATTATACAATGAATTAGTCTGCATCATATCAATATTTGATGAATGACATATTGCATTAACCTTTTAGACAATTCCTAGTCTGAGGAATCAAATTACCATTAGTTTTACTTTGATATATGAAAATAATTTACTGACTTGCACTCACCCTCCCATGGCGAGAATGTAATCTGCAGAGATTCTACCTAGACCCAAATATTCAGGCTTTCAGTATTCATCTTAATCTGATTCAACAGTACCAAGTTCATTGTTTAGGAAAATACTGCAGATGCTGGTTTAAGTGGAAGGTAAACACAAAATGCTGGAGTAACTCAGGCAGCATCTCTGGAGAGAAGGAATGGTTGACGTTTTGGGTCTTCAGTCTGAACAAGGGTCTCGACCCGAAACGTCACCCATTCCATCTCTCCAGAGATGCTGCTTGTCCTACTGAGTTGTTATTCGTTAAAGAAATTGCACATACTGGAAATCCGGACCAAAAATACAAAATTCTGGAAAAACTCAGGAGGTCAGGTAGCATGAATAAAAGAGAAACAATCAATGAAGGTCATGGACCTGAAATGTTGACTGTTTCCCTTTCTACAGATGCTGCCCAATCTACTAACATATTCCAGAATTTTCTGTTTTTGTTTCTGATTGTTGTTACTCTGATGTCTCACTGATTACATTTCATTTGCCACATTCCTTGTCTCTGTTGGCTTCAAATCGGGTCAAAATGTAAGTGACTCTTCATTAGTTGTGTCAGTGATTCCTCTGGGCCTAATACAAACGGACAAACACAATCACACACTGACGCAGGAGAATAATGTGGTTGTACATAAGGTCATCAGGTCAAAGCATGGAGTAGCTCAATCCTTCTGGAGTACAAGGCAGCTTCCGGCATACACTAGCAACACGCAACACATACGTTCTTACGTTAAAAAACGCAAAAATTGTCAATTTTTGCGCTGTCAAAAAATGTGGAAATAGTGGTAACCGTGAGTGAAAACCGCCAATATCACTGCTGCTCACTGACTTGCGAAAGAGCAACGTGCCGGCGGATTGAGGGCAAGTAGTCTGGTCCCTCCACCCACCCCGAGTCACTGACCACGCTGCACCGGCACCCCAACCACACCCCACACCCCCACAGTTAGCGTGGAGCTGGGACAGATGACGGGCCTGCTGTACTGGCAGCCATAGTAAGTGCTTACCTGACGTTCACCGCTTGTACTCCAGAAGGGGTTGCGTAGCAACAGTACGGGTCATGGGTTGTTACCTCGCCTGCTGTGCAACCTCCCTATATTTGAAGCAAAAACCTACAGATGTTGGATATCCAAAACATAAGAAGTATTGGCAGCATCAACAGGGAGGGAAGCAGAGCTGATGTTTCAGATATAGGTCCCTTGATCTGAATTTAAAAAAATGCTTTCTGAGTTAGAAAGGAGAAGGGTTGGAGAACGAAGAGAATGTCTGCAGACCAAAATTATCACGGTAACTATTACTTTAAAGGTTTACAGTTAGAGACAAGGGGGTGGGGAGAGGGTGTAACAGTGGTCCAGGCACATCTCTGAAGAAACAAACACAGTAATGTGGAAAGCTGGTATGGTTTGGGATTTGACAATTTGCATCAGATATATACTTGCAATGTTTGGTCTGCATCTAATACCTCTGGGAGCTTGACAATTAGAGAGAGGAAACCTAGCTACCTGTATGACTAACCTGTGTGAAAGTTACACTTCATTGATCTTCTTGGACTGTAATATATCAGAAGTTAGATTTATGTTAGATGTGCAAATTGCAAAGCAGATTTCTTCTGTAGGATTCAATTACATGCAATTACAATTGCAGTAAGCTTTCTAGGTTTTAGTTTTGCACTAAATAATATTATCTGACCTTTTAATGGAATGGTATCAGCCGATAACTTTCCTCTGGTACGTCTTTAACCTAAGGTTGAAAGTAATATAGAAATCATATCTACATTGCAGGTTTTCAAGATGTCTGCTATGGAATATGTGACCTGTTTTTGAGATGTTAAATACTGGTGCAACGGAGTACGATTAAGATAATATCCAAAAGCCTTGATTGGAGAATGTAATTTTAATTGCAGTTGCTGTTTTTGAAAATAATAAGTTGCATTTTCTCCTGAAATGAAAAGATTCACCTCCATGTATATGTATGCCTTTGCAGAGTGCTCTGTAATTTGTGGAAATTATTTATGGCCCCTGAAGTGGTTGGTAGATTGTGTGTTCAAAAGAAACCCTGCTGATAGTGACATTTGAATGCCAAATGTGCAGGTATTCCCCCAGGCACCTTTCCCCTTCAATTAGATACTGGTTTGGTGCAGATGAAAGCATGCGTATAAATTATTCATGAAACTTATCCATTTGAATGGCTCATAAGGGATGATGTTTTTAAAAGTGCTATTCCCTTCATAATAGCTGTGTTCATCGTAGTTATGCCTATGTCCTTAATAAAATTGGTTGATTCCCCTAAATTTTCTGGACAGTTTCTTTTTATTTATTCTTTTTTAGGGGGGTGGGGGGAAGACCAACAATTATTGGCTTGAGGAGGTAGTGGAGCGCAGCCGTCGTAAAACACTGTGTTTCTTCTGGTGAAGATACTCCCCCAATGTTGTTAAGAAGGATATTACAGATTTTTCCACCCATTGATTAGTGCGGATGTCAGAAGTTATGGGGAGAAGGCAGGGGAATGGGGTTAGGAGGGAGAGATAGATTAGCCATGATTGAATGACGGAGTAAACTTGATGGGCCCAATGACCTAATTCTGCTCCTATCACTTATGATCTTACAACCTATGATTTAATCCTAATGATGAAGAAATGGAGATATATTTCCTAGTTTCTCGTAGGAAAGAATGTTAGTGGTAAGGTTTCCATGGACCTGCTGCCCTTGTCCCCATTGGTGGTAGAGGTGGAGATGAGCACGAGTGGGCCATTTGTCCCCTTGAAAGATGCTCTGCCATTATATGAATTGCTGATCTGATTGTAACGTCAGCGGTCATGAACCTCCTGTAACCTCCAGCCTCTAACCGCCAGTTGGTCATATATTTTCTGTTGCATTGGAGTCATGGTGAATGGCAATATGAGCTTGCCATGTGTGATTGGTGAGTGGTTTTCCTAGTTTTTATATAGTCATCCTATTGGAGTGGACCTCTATGTCCCTGGAACAGTACATGGTGGCATTTAACTGCACCATGTGATATTTGAATAGCGAATCTATGATCATGAGCCACAACAGTATTGCTGCCACCGTCTATACAAGGACCATCTCAGTCATAGTATTCTGGTTGTGCTCTGTATGATGATCTGACAAGTTTCTAAACAAAGTTCACCAGTGGCTGCTATAAAGAGAAGTAAAAACAATGTGTGAAAGAACGTTGTCAATGCAATCCAGATATTTGGATATCAGATGACTCTTATAAGGCTCAAGCATAAATTGTATTTTGCAAAAGAACACTTTACATTCTTAACCATCATCCTTGTTGCTCAGATTGAACATTGACTTTAAGTTCCCATAGCACTACAATAATTGCAACTTACTTGTGAGTCTCCTGTTTGCCTCTACTAGTCAAGTCAAGTCAAATCCCACATTTTTTTATATAGCATATTTAAAAAACAACTCTTGTTGACCAAAGTACTTTACATTTGTTATAAGAGTAGTATACACAAGCAGGCTACAGACATATATACAAATAGCCCTCGCTCAGAAGACGTCAGGAAAGGCTTGGGAGAACAGATACGTTTTTAGACTAGACTTAAAGGAGTCGATGGAGGGGGCAGTTCTAATGGGGATGGGGATGCTGTTCTACAGTCTAGGAGCTGCGACCGCAAAGGCGCGGTCGCCCCTGAGCTTATGCCTAGACCGCGGGACATTCAGCAACCCCATGTCGGCCGATCTTAGGGACCTGGAGGTGGTGTAGTGGGTGAGAATACTTTTAATGTAGGTGGGTGCAAGCCCATTGAGGGCTTTGTAGACAAAGAGGAGGGTCTTGAAATTAATTCGGAACCGCACAGGGAGCCAGTGGAGAGAGGCCAGGATCGGGGTGATGTGCTCCCTTTTTCGGGTGCCCGTCAGAAGTCTCACTGCGGCGTTTTGGACCAGTCGCAGGCGGGACAGGGAAGATTGGCTGATGCCAGTGTAAAGGGAGTTGCAGTAATCTAGGCGGGAGGAGATAAATGTATGGATGATCTTTTCAAGGTCATCAAACTGGAGGAATTGTTTTATTTTAGCTATCATCCGAAGCTGGAAGAAGCTAGCTTTTACCACGGCATTGACTTGTTTGTCAAACTTCAGTGCTGAGTCAAATATCACGCCAAGATTTTTGACACGAGGTTTGAGTAGTGGAGTAAGGCTTCCAAGGCTGCCTGCTATCATTTTGATTGAGTCCGAGGGGCCGAGAAGGATGACCTCAGACTTACTCTCATTTAGTTGGAGGAAGTTCTGGGCCATCCAGCACTTTATATCCTCGAGGCAGCGGGTTAAGTTAAGCAGATTTGATTGTTTTTTGGGCTTCAGGGGGAGGTACAGTTGTGTATCGTCTGCGTAGCAATGGAAGGAAATGCTGTGCCTTTCAATGACTTGGCCTAAGGGGAGCATGTACAGGGAGAAGAGAATGGGGCCAAGGATGGAACCTTGTGGAACCCCACAGCAGAGGCCAGCTGGGGAGGAGAAAGAGTTGCCTATGTTAGTCGAGAAACTCCTACCTTTGAGGTAGGAGATGAACCAGCTCAGGGCAGTGCCATCAATACCAACCCTGTACCTGAGACGGTCAATTAGGATGGTGTGGTCGACAGTATCAAATGCTGCGCTGAGGTCAAGAAGGAGCAGGATTGCACAGTCGCCGGAGTCAACGGTGAGCAGTAAGTCATTGTGTACCTTCAAACATAGAAACATAGAAATTAGGTGCAGGAGTAGGCCATTCAGCCCTTCGAGCCTGCACCGCCATTCAATATGATCATGGCTGATCATCCAACTCAGTATCCCGTACCTGCCTTCTCTCCATACCCTCTGATCCCCTTAGCCACAAGGGCCACATCCAACTCACTCTTAAATATAGCCAATGAACTGCCTCAACTACCCTCTGTGGCAGAGAGTTCCAGAGACTCACCACTCTCTGTGTGAAGAAAGTCTTTCTCATCTCGTCTTAAAGATTTCCCCCTTATCCTTAAGCTGTGACCCCTTTGTCCTGGACTTCCCCAACATCGGGAACAATCTTCCTGCATCTAGCCTGTCCAACCCCTTAAGAATTTTGTAAGTTTCTATAAGATCCCCTCTTAATCTCCTAAATTCCAGAGAGTATAAACCGAGTCTATCCAGTCTTTCTTCATAAGACAGTCCTGACATCCCAGGAATCAGTCTGGTGAACCTTCTCTGCACTCCCTCTATGGCAATAATGTCCTTCAACAAGGCAGATTCTGTGCTGTGGTGAGCCCTGAAACCTGATTGGAAATTTTCCAAGATAGTATTTTGGTGAATGTAAGGCATTGATGTACTAGCATTGATGTTCATGGGAATAGTGTAAGCCTGGGCCGCCACTGCAACGGGTCAGTATCCTGTCAGTGAAGGGCTGTTGGTTAACCTGGTGGGACAGGAGAGTTGAGCTGGAGTTAGCGCTTAGACAGGTATGGGACACTCGTGAGGGGACGGTCCAGTAGGAGACCCGGGTTCGATCCTGATTATGGATGAAACGCAGGTCTGTATTAATGCAGCAGCACAGCTGCCGAGAATGTTTATCGAGAGTGACCTATGACCTGGGCATGCGCAGTCGGAATACCAAACTCGCTTGTTGATCCTCTAACATCTTGATTGCTGTGTGCCATTCAAGCCAGTTCCTCATTGCATTACTGAGCACCCATGGTTGAGCGAGATCTTGGGAAGGAAAAGGTTCTGTCTTAGTCTGGGATTTGGAGAGAGGGTAGCGGTGGATGGGAAACGAAGTCTGTGATGGAGAGATTGTCAGATTTTATGGCAGAATCTTTGTAATCCTGAAGGATACTGTATTAGTAATGACCAGATTTCACCTCAGATTTGTCCTATAGTATATGGATCTGAATATTCTTTATTCTTTGATGTTGCTCTTTAAATGGATTAGCAACCAATACGCCCCAATTATTTAGAACATATCCTGGGCTGTGCTTTGCATCATTGATTTGATCGATGTTTTACTGCGCCGGGCAGAATAATATGGCTGCATTGTTCCTACAACCCAAAAGAGACAGTTACAAAATGTCACCATGGCCATGGAAACCTATTACCGATTAAGTGAATAAAATGCTATCAGGAGTGTGAAGACTGTTGATGCTTATTCACTGTGCACAATTTAGCGCAAATTTGCATGGATATTGTGGAGGGCCCAATTCTATTGAGGATTTTGCAAAATTGGTGAGAGCTTGTAATATACCGTGGCTGTAATTTCATTTTCTTATGGAGCAGGATCTTTGGCTGATTAACCCTTCTATAATGCACCGGTATAGTAACTGATAATGCCATTATTATTGAATTTGCTGTTGTCTGTGGATTAAACGCAGAGTTTTCCTGGTGTCCATGATTCAAAAAAGGCTGCTGTCATTTGCACTGCTTATTGTTGTGATTTATACATTAAGAAGAAATGAACTTTGTTTGCCCAAAAATAATTCATTCTCTAAGAAGGCAGGAACTGTTTGGGATTATATGAGAGCAGATACATATTTTGTGAAATCTTCCAATATTATTAAAATTACATTTGGCATATAGTAATAAAATATATAAACGTATGGAATGAGAAAATATCATAGAATCTTTTGAACTTCACTGAATAACACAGTGACCCTGAATGTGCTTTTTTGCTGTGACCAAGTCATATGATTGAACATTTGGGATTATGAGGTTTAACAAAGTTATTGTTGTATAGATATTCCACCTTTCTTGTTTGACCAGCCTAAGGTAGAAATCAGATTGCTTTGACGAGAGGTTTATTTCAGTGGGTGCTGTGATGATGACCAGATGAGCAGAAAGAAACTACAGGCAAATTTAGATTGAATCTGTGGGGATGGGAGTGTTGCCTAGGAGACCTCTTGAGATCCACATGGATTGGAAATCGAAAGGATTTGTATTTATGCAAAGGTGCAGAAATTCTGTTTTGCAATAACATACGGTTTTGATGTTTAATGGAATGAAAATGATTAAAGACCAAAGGCTACAAAATATGAAATACAAGTTGTTTATTTCTTGATTATGAAATAAAATAATAAAATAAACATTTAAAATTGAAACTGAAAATTGTACAAGTGGGTGCATCTATGTATAAATGGAATAGTGAGTTTTTGGGTGTTGTTTGAAAAACATCATAAAATAAAGCATGTCTTTCCTATTTCAATTTTGAAAAAATGTGCTGTGTATTTCTTTTTTTTGCTTGAAACTAAGGACTCCTCAAACTGTCAGCACAGAACAATTTATATTATTTGTAAAATAAACATTTTATAGTATGTCACATCCCTTCTTTTTGCACATTGTTCGTCCTTCATTTATAAATAATTCAGCATTTCAATCTGACTTTGTTAGAATGGCCTGAAGATATGTTATATTTCTGTAGCTGAATAAAAAATTTCCACTGCCTGAATTCAGAAATGAAATGAGATCTCATCTCACCTTTTCTCCAGTGAGCAATTTTCTACAATTATAGATAATGGTTGGAAACAAACCTTGATAATTGTGTGCACTGGTTTGAAGGACGTGATTTGGTATTTAAATTTTAGATATTTTTGCCTTCAAACAACAATGCTTGCAATAAAAGGTATAGTACCATCTTCAAAAGCATTGGAACGATTTGTGACACAAGGTCCAGGAATTTTGATTAGCTTGCAGCATGTATAGACGTCTCCAGCCTGGAGGCTCTTTATATATTTTTTTTCTTTTCATCTACCTTCATTCCCTTCCCCCATGAAGTCCATTCACACCTCAAGGTTCACTGGGAGAAATAATCAATTTCTGACACTGCATTGTTACTCCTTTGTTTGAACTCAATTCAAAGAATCTGCGCTGAATGTTGGAGTCGCATAAAGATAAATATGAATATCATAGGACTATTTTGATATACATAGAAATAAAGTAGATGGTTTTAATTTAATCATAAAGATGTCCGTTAATGTCAGTTTTGCAGCATTTATTTATTTTTCGGGTTGTTATTTTGGTAAATGCTAGAGTTTTAACATTGTGTGCATGGGATACTTCCTCATTGGGGTTGAACTATTTAGAAGTTCTAAAGAATAAATTGTCAGCAGAATTTCTCTTATTTGTAATTTGATGCATTGATATGAGTGCATCTTCAGATAAAATAGCAAGCATTTGCGCAGCCATTTTGTATGGATGACATGATAAGTAGCTACTGTTTCAAACCCAAATGTATATTATTGAAGATCAATTCTACAGTGAGTATTATAAATATGCAAAGGAAATGTACATTTGCAGTGTAAGTACAGTCTGTCATATAATTTTGAAAAGTAAATATTAGCATTAGTGTGAGTTGTAATAAGTTGACCTCTGGATATGTATTCCAGCATAGCCTTGGTTATATGAAGCCAAGAGTTAAAGAGCAAGCCGTGAAACCAGGCACAAAGCTCATAGTCTGTTGTGCAGCAGTGATTCCTACCTTCCTGTTTGCTTTGACACGTAGACTATCTGCAGCAGGCATAAAACATTTGAGAGGTGCTTTCAATGCTGTCACTGCAAAATCCTTAAATCACTAACAGCGTAAACGAGCCAACATTGGTGTTATCCAGGCCAACATCCCAGCAATGAGGCTCAAATTGTACTTTGATGGCTCTGACGGATAGTATACATTATTGGTATGCTCAGTAGAAGGCTGTAGAAGCAGGGACTCAATTCCAAATTCCTATACTGCACCTATAACTCCTATACCAGGTGGATAGAGGAAACAATTCAAAGATGTCCTGAAGCCACCTTAAAAACATACAACATCCCAAGCAATTTGTGGGAATAACTGGTCTATGGTTTTCAAAATGAAGAGGGATGTTTTAGGATAGCATTGAGTTATGAGCATGCAGAAACCCAGTGTAAACGATGGAAGAGTACATTACCTCCCAAACTACTCACCCAACTGCCTTATCGAGCAGCTTTATGCTTCATCTGTAGCCATTGCAGATATCAAAATGGCCACATCAGTCACATTAAAACATGTAGAGCTGCAGACGACTACAGCATCACCTTAATCCGGAGGGATTGTCTTAGCAAGAAGAATCTACTGCTGCAATAATTCTTGACTATGACTGCATCATTTGCCCCTTTTGTGGTCTTTCTACCTGCTCTCTGGGTGTGCTAATTAAAATGCTCAGCTATGATCATATTTTATATTTATTATGATATTATGCATAGCTTTTCAATTGATACATGTATTGGGATGATTCCACAGGCGGATTTTGATACATTTGAATTTCCAAAGTTGTGTATTCAATAGTTTAAAACAAAATTGAGGGTTTAAAAAAAAATCATTTTGTGTGAGATGGTTTACAGTCTATTGGCCAACATTTCTTGTCTATCCCTAATCATTCTTAAGGCGTAGTGAGTTACTTTTAGCAGCTACTACTGTCCTTCTGGGGAAGCTATTCATATAATTGTGATGTGTTGGGAGTTCCAGGATTAAATACAACGGTGATGGGAAATACTTCTAAGTTAGGATAGTAAAGGACTAAGAAGGGAACTTCCAAGTGGTGGTTTTCCTATGTACCTGCTGCTTTAGTTGTTCTTGTCAGAAGGTGACAGAGATTTGGAAGACGCTGTTGGATCAGCTAAGCAGAATAACCACAGTGTAATTTGTAGATGCTGCACAATGCAACTATCCACTTTGGAAGTAGATGAACTTTGAGGTCCATTCCCAGATGAAGTCCAAGTTCGCAGCATTCAATTCAAACAATTCCAAGTGGTACAAGAAATCTATTTACAACCTTCACAAAACCATCAAGAATGCCAAGTGGATTTTTGGACCAAGCTAGAATCTCGAGATAACTTCATGGACACCTGTCGATTGTGGCAAGGCGTACGTGCTATAACAGGTTACAAAGTGAAGTTGGGCAGTATTGTATTGTCCCTCACCACAGAGATCAATACATTCTTTGCTCGCTTTAAACATAAGGTCAGTAGCATGAAGTCTCTGGAGAGAAGGAATGGGTGATGTTTCGGGTCAAGACCCTTCCACAGCCACAAGGTAGTCAGCCTTAACGACAATCGTCCATAATCATCCTCCATAATAATTCTCAATACCGGAGCCCCGCAAGGATGCATTCTGAGCCCCTTACTATACTCTCGAAACACTCATGACTATCTAGCCAAATTCTGCTCTATTTTATTCAACTCCATATGACACCACTGCAGTAAGCTAAATCTTGAACAATAAGGAGAGTGAGCACAGGAAGGTGATAGAGACCTTTGTAATTTAATGTCAAGACAACAACCCTTCCCTCAATGTCAGCTGGTGAATTAATAATTTATTGACTTCAAGAAGCAAGGTGTTATATATGTATCAGGTCAGTATCAATGACGATGGAGATGGGTGAGAGCTTCAAGTTCCATGGTATAAATATCAGTAACCAGTCCTGGAACAGCCACTTCGCAGATACAGCCAAGAATACATAACATTGTCTCTACTTCCTCAGCTAACTGATGCGATTCAGCAAATGTCTAATGATATTCTATGGAGAGATCTGTATACCATAGACACACCAAGAAACCATCTACATTTCATGTTGCCTCGAGAAAGCTGCCAACATAATCAAGGACCATTTTCATCCTTTGGTCATTCCATCTCTCTTGTCCCATTGGTCAGAAGAACGTACCACTGCTTCTTCTCCACTGATTCATGCACTGCTTCTTCTCCACTGTTATCGGACCACTGAACGGACTTTGCGTAGCTTGGGTATAGTCTCGAACTTACAAACTACCTCATTGTTCCCCATTCACTTTTTAATCTGCATTTTCTCTATAACGGAATAGTGCTTTAAACATAATATTCTACACTGGTATTTTTTATCTTTGTACTAGTTGTTGTACTTGCATAGGGCTTGATTTTATTCATGTATAGCTCACAAATAGAAGCTTTTCATTTTACTGTATCTCAATACACATGATGCTAATAAATAATACAGTACAGTAGAAGAAATCTGATTGTAACCTAAATTCTACATTCTCATCTTGAATGATTCCCTCAGTACCAATTTCCTCAGTTCCCTCACTAAAGATCTATCCAACTTGATCTTAAAAGTAATCAAAGACTCTGCTAGCACCACTCTTGGCGAAAAAAACCCTCTGGGAGAAAAGAAAATCACCTCAGATAAAGCTGGAGTAACTCAGCAGAACAGGAGAGAAGGAATGGGTGAAGTTTCAGGTCGAGACCCTTCTTCAGACTGGTTAGGGATAAGGAAAAATAAAAATATAGACAGTGATGTGGAGAGATAAAGAACAATGAATGAATGATATGCAACAAAGTAACAATGATAAAGGAAACAGGCCATTGTAAGCAGTTTGTGGAGTGAAAATGAGAAGCTAGTGTGATTTGGGTGGAGGAGGGATAGAGAGAGAGAGAGAGAGAGAGAGAGAGAGAGGGAATGCGGGGGCTACCTGAAATGAAAGAAATCAATATTCATAACACTGGGTTGTAAGCTGCCCAAGCGAATACGAGATGCTGTTCCTCCAATTTGCGTTTAGCCTCACTCTGACAATGGACAAGACCGACGAGAACGTGTGGGAATGAGAAGGAGAATTAAAGTGTCCAGCAACCGGGAAATCAGGTTGGTTTACGTGGGCAGAGCGAAGGTGTTCTGCAAAACGAACACCCAGTCTGCGTTTGGTCTCGCCAATGTATAAGAGTCCACATCTTGAACAATGGATACAGTAGATGAGGTTGGAGGAGATGCAAGTGAATGTCTGTCTAACCTGAAAGGACTGTCGGGGCCCTGGACAGAGTTGAGGGAGGAGGTACAGCGACAGGTGTTGCATCTTCTGCAGTTGCAGAGGAAGGTACCTGGGAGGGGATGGTTTGGGTGGGAAGGGATGAGTTAACCAGGGAGTTGCAGAGGGAACGGTCTCTGCGGAAGGCGGAAAGAGGTGGAGATGGGTAAATGTGGCTAATGGCGGGATCTCGTTGGAGGTGGCGGAAATTTCAGAGAATTATGTGTTGTATGCGACGGCTGATGGGGTGGAAGGTAAGGACTAGGGGGACTCTCTGTTGCGACTAGGGGGAGAGGGAGAGGGAGCAAGGGCAGAGCTTCGGAGTAAAGAGTAGACACGAATGAGGGCCTCATCTATGATGGGAGAGGTGAACCCCCGCACACAAAAAGCTGGAGTCACTAATTAGGTAGAGAACGCCTAATTTGTTTTAAATTGGGAACCCCCTGATTTTTCCCACAAGAAAAAACATCAAATCTTTCATCCTCTATATTCTAAGCTCCAACAAATCTAGCCTAATGTAGCTGATATTTTTTCATATAATAATGAACCATCTATGGGTCCAATAAAACTTTACTGCACTGTTTTAATGCAGATGTGATCTCACCAGTGCCCTAAATCAATGAAGCATTGCTTCCCTACTTATTTCTATGTTCAATTCCCATAACAATTAAAACATTCAATAAACTTTCATAATTATGTGCAGTACCAGCATGTTAGCTTTTCGTAAATCACACACTAATTACCAGATCCCCCTCCATCTTTATGCAATCTCTCACAATTTAGAAAATATGCTTTAATTATTCCTGGATTAATTAAAATGAATAATTTCACCTTTTTCACACTTCATTTGTCATATCTTTGTCCATTCAGAATTATTCTATAAGCCTGATGTCCATGCTTACGTTTCCGTCTGTCTTCATGTGATCAACAAATTGTGATCAACTGTTTCTTCAGTACCTTCATTCAAGACAATTACATAAATTGCAAAGAGTTAAGACTCCCATTTCTGTTGTACATTACTCATTATACCTCGCCAATCAAAAAAAGACCCATTTATGTGTATAATCTATTTCCAGTTAGCAAACCAATCTTCTATCCACACCACCTCCTACAGCATAAGATTTTTGCTTCTTGAATAACCTTCAACACAGCATCTTTTCACATGCCTTTTGGAAACCTTAATTCACCACTTCTCTTTTATTCACAGCACATTAATTCTTCAAAGACTTCAAAAAGGAACATGATTTTTCTTTCACAGCCATATTAACTTTGCCTAGTTACCTTGTTCTTCTCTGAGTGCTCACCTATAATGCCTTTAATAGGCACTGTTCACAAGTTCTCTTTGACGGATGTTGTTAAGTAACTTGTAGTCTCCTATCACGTCCTTTGAATCAAGAAGCAAAAAATTGCTGCTTCCAAACCAAATTAAATATTTCCTAAATTAAGATAATTTTTGGAAAATTAACATCAATGCATCACTATCTCATTAGCCAGTTCTTTTAAGACCCTAGAATAAATTTGTTCATTACCATTTCTCTCGGGAATGGTAATTTTCCTGAGGTCCTCTCCCAAACCGTTTTCTGTATCCCAGTCCATAGGTGTATCCTCCGAATGAAGACTGTTGCAGAATATCTGTTCATTCCATGTATGTTCTGTATGTTTTCCATTATTAATTTCCCAGGCTTACTTTCTCTAAGCTTTGTTTTTTTACTCTTAATTTTCCTTCCTTATTAATCTTATAGTTAGTCTTTACTGTTTTTTATTCTCTGTCCAATCATCTTCCATGCCATCTATCAATGGCATTGTTATCCAGTTCTTCCTTAAGCCAGATATTATAGTTAAACTCTTTTTAGTTAATTATAGTCCACTCATCTGAATATTTTTCTTGTTGGAATGTATTTATTCTGAATTATCTGAAAACCCCCCTTCAGTGTTTACCACTGTATCTTGATTAACTGAATGCTTGAACTAATTTGCCACTTCAGCTCGATCTGCCTTCATGTTCTCACAATTTATCTTTCTTCAGGTTAAAGTACTTGTACTAGCCCCATTCCTCTCTTCCTCAAATTAAATATTAAATTCCATCATAATTATTGCTGTTATTTAGAGTTGCCTTCATGATACGGTCATTTTAAAATCTCGAGAGCATTGCCTTGTGATGGGTGGTGTTGAGCGACTTGAGTGTTCTCTCCAGGCAAGTGGAGAATAATCCACTATGCTTCTGAATTGTGACATAGATAATCTTTGTCAGGAGTAGTGTCACTCACTGCAGGATGCCCGGTCTCTGACCTGTCTTTGTAGCCAAAGTTTTATGTGGCTAACTCCTGCTGGTCAGTCATGACTTCCAGGATCTTGATGATGTGGGTAGGTGGTGATAATGCCATTGAATGTCAATGGCAAGTAGTTTGGTTATCCTTTATTGGGCCTGGTCGTTGCCTGGATTTTGTCGAGCACAAACATTATTTGCTCCTTATCAGCTCTTGCACGAATACTGGTGTGAATGTTTCATTTTCTGAGGAGTTGCAAATGCAATTGAACATGGTGCAATTAACAGTGAACATGCCCACATGACTTTTTGATGGAGCACCTCAAGTTTATTGGGTCTGTGATATTGCTCTGAAGTCCTCTTTTGCAGTGATGCCTGGGGCTGGATTATTAATCTCCAACAACTGAACCATCTTTTTTTTGATTAAGAGATGATTCCAACCAATCGGTTTAAAGAAAAACTTTATTGTGCATTGACTTTTGTTTTATCAGGGTTCCTTGAAGACACAGTTCTTAAAATTCTGTTATAAAACTCTGTTTCTGCTGACAATTTTGTGTTGAATCTCGTGTCCAATTTACACTTATGTTAGAGGAACATCACTGACAATTTGTGAACGTTATACTGACATTGTAACTGCAATGGCAACAAGCAAGCATTCTACCTGTCAGTAGACTACCTGTCAAGATGCGAGGTGGTCAGTTTTAGTCAGACTTGCGGCTTATCTTTGGTTTTTGCATTCTACGCTCCAAAACCCTTGGCTCTGTGGTTTCTCTGCAATCCCAAGTTAACACACTGTTCCAGGGTTCGTGAAGGAGTTAAATCCTATTTCCATGGTCCATTTCCTTCCTATTCCATCTGAAATCCTCCAATCATATAGCAGCACATAAATAATCCCGTAGAGGTCTGACCCACTTCATGCATCTGTGTCCTGTTGCAGCTGGGTACTCGTTGTTGCTATGCATAGGTCTCACAACCAAGTCTCACCACATAAATATTTCACAATCTTTATTTAAGCCTCTTGTTATCTCTTATTACTGTAGTAACAGCCAACTCTTCTGCTTACTGTTGCAGCTTTGGATGCCATTGGAAATATCTTAGAGTGGATCCATTGTTTTTCCATCTTAATGCAACCAGATACTTAGCTGCATTGCAATCAGAGTGTTGAAACCTTGAGTTATAAAGCAAGCTAATTTTCCAGTTTATAGCTACTGCTTATTGATCCATATTTATATACCCAACGTTAATTCTGCAATTAATTAATTCTGGAGATTCTCTCCTTCAGCTACACCATTATCTATCTCCTTGCTTATAATTTCTTAATATTCTCAGGGATCTTCATAGACCATTAGCCATTTCTTTTCGAGGCAACTTTCAAAAATTGGTTCACTGAAAACACTCAACATTCTTTTATTCTGGAATGCGTGTTTTTAATCCTCTTACTATCACTGTGGGTATCCAGTTCAGATTTTATTTGTGTAGGAAAGAACTGCAAATGCTAGTTTAAATCGGATAGACACAAAATGCTGGAGTAACTCAGCGGACAGGCAGCATCTTTGGAGAGAAAGAATGGGTAATGTTTTGGGTCAAGACCCTTCTTCAGACTGATGTCAGGGGAGTGGGTCGTACAGAAATAAAATGTAGTCTGAGACAGTAAATCTGGTAGGAAAACTGAGAACTGGGAAGGGGAGGGGATGGAGGGAGAGGGAAAGCAAGGGCTACTTGAAGTTAGAGAAGTCAATGTTCATACCAAGCTACCCAAGCGAAATATGAGGTGCTGTTCCTCCAATTTGTGCTGGGCCTCACTCTGACAATGGAGGAGGCCCAGGTCAGAAAGGTTAGTGTGGGAATGGAAGGGGGAGTTAAAGTGTTGAGCAACTGGGAGATCAGGTAGGTTTAGGCGGAGGTGTTCAGCAAAACAATTGCCAAGCCTGCGCTTGGTCTCGCCTATATACTGGACTCCACACCTGAAACAGCGGATACAGTAGATGAGGTTGGAAGAGGTGCAAGTGAACCTCTGCATCACCTCAAAAGACTGTCGGGGTCCTTGGACACAGTTGAAGGGGGAGGTAAAGGGACAAGTGTTGCATCTCCTGCAGTGGTGGGGCAAAGTACCTGGGGAGGGGGTGGTTTGGGTGGGAAGGGAGGAGTTGACAAGAGTATCGGAGGGAACGGTCTCTGCGGAAAGCAGACAGGGGTGGAGATGGGAAGATGTGGCCAGTAGTGGGATCATGTTGGAGGTGGCAAAAATGTTGGAGGATTATGTGCTGTATGCGACGGCTGATGGGGTGGAAGGTGAGGAAAAGGGGGACTCTGTCCTTGTTACGAATGGGGGGGAGGGGGAGCAAGAACGGAGCTGTGGGACATCGAGGAGACTCCAGTGAGAGCCTCATCTATAATGGAAGAGGTGGACCCCCATTCCCAGAAGAATGAGGACATTTCCGATGACCTATTATGGAACACCTCATCCTGGACACAGATGTGTCGTAGATGGAAGAATTTGGAATATGGGATAGTCTTTACAGGAAGCAGGGTGGGAAGAAGTGTAGTCTAGATAGCTATGGGAGCCAGTGGGTTTCTAATAGATGTCAGTCGATAGTCTGTCTCCTGTGATGGAGACGGTGAGATCTAGAAATGTTCGGTCGATGTCGGGGATGGACCAAGTGAATTTATTTATTTACTTGTTTATTTGTTCCGACCAAGTAAAGACATAAATAGGAATAAATAACAACAACAAAATCGAAATAGTCAAACAATTGGACATTCCAGGCAATATTTACAAAGCAATGAAAAGTATAAAGCAAAATTTAAATGCCCAACACTTTTTCTTTACAAGCTCGAAAAGGAGTGAGAAGAATGCAGGATGGAAATTAGTGGTGAAGTTGATGAAGTCAGTGAGTTCTGCATGGGTGCAGGAGTTAGCACCGATGCAGTCGTCAATGTAGCAGAGATAGAGTTCGGGAATAGGGCCAGTGTGCGTCTGGAACAGTGATTGTTCAACGTACCCTACAAAGAGGCAGGCATAGCCGAGGCCCATGCTTGTGCCTATAGCTACTACTTGGATTTGGAGTAAGTGGGAGGAGTCAAAGGAGAAGTTGCTAAGGGTGAGGACCAGCTCTGCTAGGTTTTAAAGCTCGCCGTTTTTGATTCCTCCCATCAACCAAACCTGTGTCCAATTAGCTAGCCCTCCCTAGAGCCCATACAATCTACCCTTCAGAATAACCCACCATGCGGAACATTATGAAAGGCTTTATGGAAATCCATGTAGACTATGTCGACTACCCTAGATAGTCAGAAAATGCTGGAGTAACTCAGCGGGACAGGCAGCATCTCTGAAGAGAAGGAATGGGTGACGTTTCGTGTCGATGCTTGGCCAATAAACTTATTCATATCACAAACTTATTCATATCATATCATAGAACCGTTCAATATGGAAACAGGCTCTGTGGTCCACAATGACTGCACTGAGTATGACGCCAAATTAAACTCTTCTGCCTGCGCATGCTCTATATCCTTCCATTTCCAACATATTCATGTGCCTATCTAAAAGCCACTAACACCTTTACCATATCTACTTCCACTACCACCCCTAACAATGCGTTCCAGACACCATTCTCTCTGTGAGAGAAATTTACCATGTGCATCTCTTTCAAATTTTCTTTCTCTCACCTCAGAACTATGCCCTCGTGTATTTCACTATTTCGCCTGGGAGGAAAACGGATTCTGACCGTCTACCCTATCTATTTGTCCCAAAATATTAGAAACTACTATTAGGTCTCCTCTCAGCCTCGAGAGTTACAGTGCCCTCCATAATGTTTGGGACAAAGACCCATCATTTATTTATTTGCCTCTGTACTACACAATTTGAGATTTGTTATAGAAAAAATCTGGTTAAAGTGCACATTGTCAGATTTTATTAAAGGCCTTCTTTATACATTTTGGTTTCACCATGTAGGAATTACAGCTGTGTTTATACATAGTCCACCCCCCCCCCCCCATTTCAGGGCACCATAATGTTTGGGACACATGGCTTGTAGTTGCTCAGGTGTGTTTAGTTGCCTCCTTAATGCAGGTATAAGAGAGCTCTCAGCACCTAGTCTTTCCTCCAGTATTTCTATCACCTTTGGAAACTTTTATTGCTATTTATCAACATGAGGACCAAAGTTGTGCCAATGAAAGTCAAAGAAGCCATTATGAGACTGAGAAACAAGAATAAAACTGTTAGCCAAATATTAGAGATATTAGCCAAACCTTAGGCTTACCATAATCAACTGTTCGGGCATCATTAAGAAGAAAGAGAGAACTGGTCAGCTTACTAATCACAAAGGGACTGGCAGGCCAAGGAAGACCTCCACAGCTGATGACAGAAGAATTCTCCCTATAATAAAGAAAAATCCCCAAGCACCTGTCCGACAGATCAGAAACACTCTTCAGGAGTCAGGTGTGGATTTATCAATGACCACTGTCCACAGAAGCCTACATGAACAGAAATACAGAGGCTGCACTGCAAGATGCAAACCACTGGTTAGTCGCAAAAATAGGATGGCCAGGTTACAATTTGCCAAGAAGTACTTAAAAGAGCAACCACAGTTCTGGAAAAAGGTCTTGTGGACGGATGAGACGAAGATTAACTTATATCAGAGTGATGGCAAGAGCAAAGTATGGAGGAGAGAAGGAACTGCCCAAGATCCAATGCATACTACCTCATCTGTGAAACACAGTGGTGGGGTGTTATGGTCTGGGCATGTATGGCTGCTGAAGGTACTGGCTCACTTATCTTCATTGATGATACAACTGCTGATGGTAGTAGCATAATGAATTCTGAAGTGTATAGACACATCCTATCTGTTCAAGTTCAAACAAATGCTTCAAAACTCATTGGCCGGCAGTTAATTTTACAGCAAGACAATGATTCCAAACATACTGCTAAAGCAACAAAGGAGTTTTTCAAAGCTAAAAATGGTCAATTCTAGAGTGATCAAGTCAATCACTCGATCTGAACCCAATTGTGCATGACTTTTATATGCTGAAGAGACAACTGAAGGGGACTAGCCCTCAAAACAAGCATAAGCTAAGGATGGCTGCAATACAGGCCTGGCAGAGCATCACCAGAGAAGACACCCAGCAACTGGTGATGTCCATGAATCGTAGACTTCAAGCAGTCATTGCATGCAAAGGGTATGCAACAAAATACTAAACATGACTACTTTCATTTACATTACTTTGCTGTGTCCCAAACATTATGGCGCCCTGAAGTGGGGAGAAGGACTATGTATAAACACATGGTGAAACCAAAATGTATAATGGGCTTTAGTAAAATCTGACAATGTGCACTTTAACCACATGTGATTTTTTTTTCTATTACAAATCTCAAATTGTGGAGTACAGAGGCAAATAAATAAATGATGGGTCTTTGTCCCAAACATTATGGAGGGCACTGTAATTATCATATGCACTGACAACGGGACATTGAAATTCTTATTTGCACAGGCTTTTAAACGCAATACACAGATTAAAAATCTCTTGCAGTCAACCCTTGGTCTTACTGACATTGAGAGCAAGATTGGGACTCATTCGGACTCATTTCACAATTTACTTGACTAGCAACAACACTACAGAGATGCAACAATGACACCTCCAATGCTCCAGAGAAAACAACTCAAATTTGTCCAATCTCTCCTTATAGCTAATACCCTCTAATCGATGCAGCATCCTGGTATACCCCTTGTGCATGTTCTCCTAAGCTTCCACATCCTTCTCTTAATGGGACAATGAGAACTGGCACAATACTCAAACTTAACTACTGTTGTTAGAATATTGCAAAATAACCTCCTGACTCAATTATTCAATGCCCCACCAACCGATGAAGGCAACCGATCATATGCGGAACACATTCCTAATAGTTGCGATCATACCTTACACGGTAGTCAAAGTTGCTGAAAGTCGACCCAAGGACATCAACTAATTTGTTCCTCACAACTATTTTCAGCTGCTCCATCGATAGCCTTCCCTATGTATAGTTAAAGGTGAGGATGTTTATTAATAATTACACAACACTCTGTTTCATTTGTAATTTCCAAGATATTGAATCAGTCTGTGCCACCATGCAGCAAAATCCAGAGAATATCAGCACGAGTTATACATGACAAATAATATTCTTGATAACGTGCATTCTTCCAACAAAACAATGCAGCCATTTACCACAGATGCCAGACATTATCTTTTGCCAAGTCTCCCACCACCGACATCTTGTGACTCATCATTGATCAGAAAATTTATTGAAGCAGGCTATTGATACAATGGTAAACAGCAATCACGGACTGTATATACGGTGGCGCAATGCTCTTAGACCTCAAAGCCCTTCCACCAGTTAGTGTAGTTTTAGTTTAGTTTATTGTCACGTGCACAGTGAAAAGTGGGCAGTTTGCACCCCATCGGTTTGAACATTAATTTCAGGTAGTCCTTACTATCTCCTCCCCATCTCAGCTCTGCCTCAGCCCTCTGGCTTCACCTCTTCCTTTCTTCTTCCCTCCCCCCCCCCCCCCCCCCCCCCCCCCCCCCCCATCCTCGCATCAGTCTGAAGAAGCCTATTTCCTTTGCTCCATAGATGCTGCCTCACCCGCTAAGTTTCTCCAGCATTTTTGTCCACCAGCGGAAAGACTATACAGGATTACAATCAAATCGACTACAGTGTACATATACAGGATAAAGGGAATAATATGTTGGAAGGAAATGCTGTTGTAAACCGAAGATAGACACAAAAAGCCGGAGTAACTCAGCTGGTCAAGACAGTATCTCTATTCTTTTTCTGGAATCGTCACCTATTCCTTTTCACCAGAGATGCTGTCTGACCCACTGAGTTACTCCAGCTTTTTGTGTCTATAAAGGGAATAACGTTTAGTTCAAGTTTGTCCAGTAAAGTTCGATTTAATGATAGTCAGAGGGTTTCCTATGAGGTAGATGATAGGTCAGGACCGCTCTCTGGTTCGTGATAGGATGGTTCAGTAGTTACAAGGTTATAATCAGGATAGTGATAGAAATGCTCCAAATGCCTCGCTGAATGCAATTCTATTAAGGAGCTTTACACAGTCCAGAAAAAGCAGTTCCATTTATTTGCTCCCTCTATCATCAGTGCATCATGGCTCCAGTACGTACCATCTAGAAAATGCTTTACAGCAACTTGCAAGGCTGCTATTTGTAACTGACTCGGGAATATATTGTATTTCTACATATTGCTATAAGCATTCTGAGAAAATCTATAACGTTATTCTGCAGAAGTTCAAGGTATGGGCTCATCTCTCAAAGGCAGTTAAGGATGGATAGTTAATGACAACCGCATCAGATGAATGAATAAAGCAATAATGGGATTTATTACTGCTTAGTGAGCATAAAAAGAGAGGTTGTCTATTTTCATTCCAACAGTCAAATGGAAATGGAAATGTATCTTGACAAAAACTAACCATTTTTACAATTACATTACATTCAAAAAAATCTGTAATAAAATTCATAATGGATAAAGCAGTGTTTATTGCCAGACTATCTTGCTAAAGTGTCAGCAGTCTAAAGAAGGGTCTCGATCCAAAACGTCACCCATTCCTTCTCTCCAGAGATGCTGCCTGTCCCGCTGAGTTACTCCAGCTTTTTGTGTCTATCTTGCTAAAGTGATTTGTTGGCCTGCTGTAAATGTTTTGTCAACTAGTTTATAATTATGATCATTAATTGGGATAATGATTACAAACCATGACCTTCACATGCTTGTTTTACTTGGAATTACCGATCTGAACTAAGGACTTTGTTGATGCTGTGATTGATTTGATACTATTGCATTAATGTGGTTGAAACGTTGTTATTCCGATATAGAACTTACAGTATTTGAGTATTTATACAGTCCCTGTTTTACATCTGAGCATTTTTAAAACTTTTACAGGGCACAGGATCTAATTAAACATTTAACAGAGAATGGAATAAGTGGAAGAAGTTAATTGTATGCTAAATAAACAAAGAGCAATTGGCATAATGACACGTGCAGATATAATAACTTTCTTTATTCCTCTATGGATTCTTAAAAACGGCCTTTGGATAGATCAATCAGAAGCTCTTGTACAACTATCCTCCCTCCAGGAACAATGAAAACAACATCCTTGTTCTCACATACCAGTCTACCAATCATCCGCTGCTCCAGATGCCAGATGATCTATATAGGTGAGACCAAGCGGAGGCTTGGCGATCGTTTCGCCGAACACCTCCGCTCGGTCCGCAAAAACCAACCCGACCTCCCGGTGGCTCAGCACTTCAACTCCCCCTCCCATTCCGTATCCGACCTCTCGGTCCTGGGCCTCCTCCATGGCCAGAGTGAGCAACACCGCAAGTTGGAGGAACAGCACCTCATATTCCGCTTGGGGAGTTTGCATCCTTTGGGCTTGAACATTGAATTTTCTCAATTCTGTTAACCCCTGCTGTCGCCTCCCCCTCCCACCTCTCCCTCAGCCCTCGGGCCCTGGCATTCCTTCTATCTCTATCTCCCTCCCCCACCCTAGTCGCACTAGCTTCTCATTTTCACACCACAAACAGCTTACAATGGCTTGTTCCCTTTATCATCGATACTTTTTTGCATATCTTTCATTCATTGTTCTTTATCTCTCACATCACCGTCTATATCTCTCGTTTCCCTGATCCCTGACCAGTCTGAAGAAGGGTCTCGACCCGAAACGTCGCCTATCTCCTTCGCTCCTTAGATGCTGCTGCACCCGCTGAGTTTCTCCAGCTTTTTGTGTAACCCTTCATGTATAATCAATTGCTTTCTGTTGCTTCTAGTATTATGCCACATTGTTTCTCTTCCTCTTTGAACAAGCTAACCCTGGTACATCTATCTATTTCCTATAATGGGAACCACCGAAACATACTTTTCTTTCCTATATAGCTCAGGGCCACATGAGTCTATTGTGCTTTGTCAACATTTTCTGTCTTTCGTCCTTTGTGCAATTTCTCACAACTTCCTCTCCAGAGAGAACAAGCTTAGCTGCTCTTGCCTGTCCACATTATCAAAGTATCTTGACTCTCAAATCAATTTTGTAAACCCCTCTGCATTCTATCTAAAGCTTCTACATCTTTCTTGGAGTGCGGTGTTCAGAACTGGACACCGTCCTCCATCTGTGTTGAACTTGTGCGTTTTTTTAAGGGTTCGTTATGATAGTGTTCCCCTGGTACTGCCATTGAACCAGCCTTCGCATTCAATTGATTATCCTTCATAATTCTTTCTCTTCCATTATGATCCTGTCATCACTCATCGACCCTCTCCTCCCCTTTCTGTATTTGGGAAAGATGTCTCATTTTGTGATTCCTGATCTGCTGTTCCACACTTACCTCCCACTTCCCATCCCACCACACCTTCCCATGCAACTGGAGCAGATACTGCAAGTATCCCATCACCTCATATCTTTCTACCATCCAGGAACGCAAACGCAGTCATTACAGGTGAAATTGTGATTTACTTGCACTTTCAATCAAATGCACTGCATTCATGTTCACAGTATAGGCTTCTGTACATAGAAGAACAAAATGATCAATTTGTGGAGCACCTGCATTCAGTCTGCAGGGGTAATCTTGAGCATAGAGTGATACAGTGTGGAAACAGGCCCTTTGGCCCAACTTGCCCATATCAGCCAACATGTCCCAGCTACACAAGTCCAACCTGCCAGCATTTGGTCCATATCCCTCCAAACATGTCCTATCCATATTCATCTTGTTGAAAGTCACTTTAACTGTCAATCTCACTCCTATTCCCACCTTACTTGTCTGCGTCCTCTACTGCCATAGCGAGACCCAACGTATACTAGGAGATCAACATTTTCTGTCCAGACACCTTCTAGAATGCACATTAAATTTTCCAACTTTGTGTAAGCTGCTCTCTGATAGTATCCCATAATCGTGGTTTATATTCCCTTTCTCACCTCATTTCTACAAACCCCCTTCCTAATGATCAGTCCTCTTGCTCCTGCAAAAAAACCCCAAATGGCTGGAGGAATTTGATGGATCAGGTAACATCTGTGGAGGGAAATAGCTAGTCGCTGTTTCGAAAAGAGCCTTCTCCTGACTCTTCATCTTAATTATTTGCTCCAGATTCCGCATCTGTAGTCTCTTATACCTCCAGTTCTCCTGCTCCTCATGGGCCTGTCCCACTTAGGCGATTTTTCAACGGACTGTCAAGTTGCCGGCCGTCTCCTGAAAAACCAGCAATTGGAACGGCGACTGTCAGAGTGCAACACATGCACACCCCTCCCCCCCACTTCCTTCGCCAGCCCATTATGCAGGCGGGGGACAGGGCCAGCGGGGGGACGCTGTCTGAAAAATTCACACGGTGCAAAGCCAAGGTGAAACAGACACACATCGCGATGAACAGGAAGGTTGGCGTTTTAAAAAGACAGCTAAAGCACAGTATACGGTAAGTCCTTTAAAAGAATGGGGGGGAGAAGGAGTGGAGACAACTTTTAAGAAGCCAGAGATACACGGCTGTGAAGCTCGGCGGACATTAACATTACCGGTCGGTTATCCTTGGTTCCGAAAACTACTGCTTACCTTTTTTCCCCCCAATGAGCCAATGAAATTCACCGGCTGCAAACTACGATCACACCAAAGATAGACAGAGAATGCTGGAGTAACCCGGCGGGTCAGGCAGCATCTCTGGAGAAAAGGAATAGGTGAAGTTTCAGGTCAAGAAGAAGGCTGACCTGAAACATCACCTATTCCTTTTCATTAGAAATCCTTTTGTTAGCTATACTTTCCCTGAGCTAGAGCTAGAAAAATACCAACTAGAGTTCTCATTCCTGGCAAAAAGACACAAAGTGTTGGAGATCAAATGGACATCCAATGTCTGTCAGATCTGGCTCAAATGGTGTATGCACTTTAATAATTACTATTGTATTTTCCGATAAATAGTGGCCACTGATGGCACAGAGAGATAACTGGCATCAGTCGTTGCGTCATTATTTCATGATGGATGGTAGAGACCATAGAAATTTTAAACTGGAAAATTGTGGAGATATCAGATTGGTTCATTCCCTGTGAATGTTCCCTGTGAATTTTCACCTGTATAAACTCACTGGTCAACTCTACTGGGTAAATACAGTAACAAAATAATTGTTCGATAACAGATGCTACAACATGAGTTAGTATCATGTGGCATCTCATAACATACCATTAAATTTCCCACCACCTTAAAAACACAATTTCAATTCCTTAGCGTGATAGAATCATTAAATTGTGTAAGGTCAAGTTTACCCTGTTACAAATAATATTATTTGAATATGACGTAGCCATATGGCGGTTAGAGATGCTGCATCATAGCTTCAATGCTTAATAACTGATCTGTGGTGCTGTCCGTATGGGGTTTACAAATTCTTTGTCTAACCATGTGAATATCCTTGGGTGTTCCAATTTCCTCCCATCTCCCAAAAATAATGCTGGTTGTTAGTTAATTGGCTATGTGTAAATGTATTAGGTGGTTGATAAGAGAATGGGGGGAGGGGATTGGTTGTTAATGAAAGAGGAAATTGGTTGCAGGGAAATAAGTGGGGATTGATGGAATGATCAGAGAGTTTGTATAGATTTGATGCGCTGGATGGTTTTGTGACATGAGGAAATAAAATCAGAAAACACCCTGTCAGATTGAAAAGTAAACATAATTAACGGTTCTGATTGAATATACTTTGCTGAAACTTGAAAAGGAAAAAAAAAGTTATCTTTAGGTTGCCGAGAGGTTGGGGGAGGGATGGATCAGACAATGGGAATATTTCCGATCAGGCAAGGCAAAGGTTGCCATGGTGATAAGCTGTTGATGAAACCATCTGGCTGATAGTTAATGAGAATCATTACAGAGGGAGAACACAATCAAAAGAATGTATAAAAGCTATGAATTGCAGTTAAAAACAGTAGAAAATGCCCAGCAAATTAGGTAGTTGATGGGGAAAGTAAAACCAAGTTCAATATTACGGATGGATAAATTACAACAGAATTCCGATACAAACAACGTGAGTTACCTGAAATTGTTGAGTTTGAAATCAAGTCTGGAAGGATGCAACATGCAAAAGAAGATCATGTATTATTCCTCAAGCTTATTTGGGGACTGTATTGACAGCGCAGGAAGGCACAGATTGGTCAGCATGGTTATGCTCTTTACTTCCGAGCATATTTTTTCTTATTTCAGAATTTCAACATCTGCTGTTCTTGTTGTTCATTTATTTCTACACTAACTTTTCATTTTTGATTATAACAAAACTCAGCGTGTGGCACTAAGTTTGAGGTTATGCTTGCTGCAAACCACAGAGTCTTTTCAACGCAGGGTCTTTATTCAAAATTTCCAGAGAAAATTTCTCTGGAAGTTAAATTGTACTGTCTGCATGCTTCTTTTTCCCCAACAACATAATTCAAGCTACATAACATGCCCATCTCTCTGAGTTTGGAGTTCTATAATATTCTATTTGTGAGTACAGAATTTCTTCATGGGTGTTTTTGATTTTAGGTTTGAATTATATGGTTGTAATTGACTACGTAGTATATTTTTCATATCAAGTGGCTTATCACATATTAAATCATTATCCTTTCCTTTTCTTAAAAGGTAATATAGTTAGATTTTCATTCTGGGATTTACTTTTTACTATTTAATAATGCAGTAATAAAAAAGGAAAGTAATTCCTTATGTATCATGGTAGTTCAGACAGCTGCAAGATTATAAATAGTCTAATAATGGACTATGTTGTGGTTCCTTAATGTTTCATGTTTTAATAGTCAAATTTAGTTTAATATTCTTTGTAGTTGTCTGGTAGTCATTTATTGCTAATGAAGCGTGTATAAAACACCGTTTTGTGATAATGTTTTCCTCTAAAAGGTCACTGAGACTCATTTTATGTAAAAGATTTCTACTGCTTCACAATAGATCAATAATTGAAATCTTGGCACATTCTATTGTGTCACTTCAACAGTGTTTTACTAATCGCATTTAGCACAACCAATGGACGCAGTCTTGATTAAAAGTACTGCAGGAGCCCGACATTACAAGCTGACCATTATTCTTGGGGTATTAATTATGTAATTGCCCAAAATACCCTTTAATTTGCTTTTGCTTAACCTTCTGCTTTTGGAATTATTGACATGGGAAGATGCCATTCCAGGTATTTTGATGGCCTCATGTAAGCTGACGCTCTTTGTGTGTGAAGCTAGAAAGCAAGACTTGGCAGAGTATTGAACTGTCAAGGGGTGGATTGGGGAAGGTTGGATCACACCTGATCCTGTCATGACCCAAGATATAATGATCAGATGCTGGAATACTGATTAATTTCCCTGGGGCCACTAACCTTAAATTAGTATTCTCACATTGCTTCAGCTCACATCATCTAACTCAGCAGCACCAAGGGTCAAATCTAAAAACACTTTGCTCCAGATGAATCATTAAACTTCTGTGTTTAGCCAAAGACATGCTATAAGATCATGGCACAAAATTTGATAGGGACACCAAGTGCATGTACAAAATAAATAAAAAGATGAGACAATGCAACCAAAAATTATGGAATACAGAGTTATTCATATGTGATTCTGTGCCTTAACACAGTGCATAATCATTGTTTAACGTGCCTCTCCCCATTTGGGAGAAAATATATTTGCAATAATTTTTAGGATTTAAACAAAATACTAGTATCTTTAGGGAATTTATGGGAAAATCAAAATGCATATTATATAAGAGGATTTACGGTAGGTGCCAAAACACTGCCTCGCAGATGGTTTGTCCTAATGAATTAGTTTCACTTTTCCTAAGTAGATTGTGCACCTGGTGCAAGTGTTAAAAAATAATACTGATTAAGCTATGGTCAGCTGTCATGTGATAGCAGCATGCCAGCAGTTGGATTTATTTGGACCTCAGTAATCTATATTTTCTTTCTTGGGGTGACCCACATACTGCCCAAGACACTCTTGTAGGATAAAGGAACTGGTGCAATCAGACATGCTGAAATACTTTCTTAGTTGTTAGCTCCAACGCCTATTGTACTTGAGCTTGACTTGATTGTATATATGTATAGTATGATTTGATTTGATTAGAAAGCATGCAAAACAATGCTTTTCAC